>CM060407.1:21296012-22496012 GCA_030545235.1 Helianthus tuberosus | reverse complement strand
TGTGTGACATTAAAACTCATAAAATACCCAATTATTATTTTTTATTTAGTATATATACATATAGTTAAAGATTTTTTTTTTAACGGTGAACATGCAAGCTTGAAATTTACTCCTAAATTTCACCTATTCCGCACCTACTTTATGGGAATTAAACCTGCACCATTGTGATTGCCATAAACTCTTGCTACAACTAAAATAAAAAATAACTACACAATATTTGGGTTGTAATGTATGCTTGGGCTAAAGTGTGGATGTTTTTGGTAGAAGTGACTAAAAGGTAGCAAAAATATTTAGTCTATATATTTTCGGCTTTTCGTGACTTTACGGAGTAATTGTACAACGGGCAAAGTAAAGCTATAACTATATTTTTCGGGTTTGTAGCTTGCTTACTATTATACTAACCAAAAAAAGAGAAAGCTATACATGATTTTTTTAATCCCACTTTACAAGGTGTTGGTCTTCATGTAGAGAAGTCATGAAAACACGGTTTATTTGAAAGAATAAATTTTTGCCACAAATGGGCTTAAAGATAAAAGCTTTAAATCTTTGTGCTAAGTGGGCTTAAAATTTTGGGATTAAGAATTGAAAGAATTTGGTCTCAAAGTGTTTTACTAGTGGAGTTGTTTAAGGTGGGTTGGTTATGAAAAGAATTTGAGCTAAAAATAGGGTATAAAATTGAAATGTCTCTATCACTTGTTTACTCGCATTCGGTTTTGAGTTTTTAGAATATATGCGCTTGTCAAGTTCTAAATTTTTAGGGAACGTTTTACTATCAAACTTATTTCCAAACAAAGGAGTATATATGTGTGTGTTTTGGTAATGCTCAATCGGCTCAAGTTTTCACATGAAAAATAGATGGGAAAGTTTTCGTATGATTTTATCTACAAGAAAATTTTAATTGTTTCTACTTGTTATATTTAAAAATTTCTTTTTTATATTTACATATCAAAAACGTTTTTTGGGGTTTTTTAGCATTTAAAATGCGTTTACGATGCAAGTTTCTATACACGGATTTGATTATTTTTACAAAAAAAAAAAGATTTCATTTTTGTATAAAATTTGGAAAAAATGGTCGTAACAAAACGGTTCCAAGAGAGTTTTGTGAACGGCTTGGTATTTTGATGCATAATCAAGTTTTTATTTGTTGGCTCATGTTTCCCTCCCCACACTTAAAATGTAAATTGTCCCCAATGTGCTTAACCAAATGTATATATTGTAGGAAAATATGAATAAAAAGTGTATGGAGCAATAAAAAGAACAAATACTCCCTTTAAGAAGTTGAAGAAATCTTGAGTGACGAGTGCTGCCCACGAGTTGCTTTTTTCAACTGACCACCTTGTCTGTCATTATTAGCCTTGTTCAAAACCAACATTGCTTTACTTATCATCACTTCCTTGTTCTAAAGTTTTTATTCATGTTAAAGTAAATTATGACATAATATCCGAGTTTTGAAAATTTTGTTGTATCGTGCTAGGAGAACAATGATATGTTCGTAATTGAAAATTGCATCCATGCGACCAAATCCTCTTATTTTTCACAGAAAGCTTTTATAATTTAATAAAATTAAGTAAGGTATCATAAACGGGGAATCTGAATCCCAATCATAGGTTGTGGTTAAAAAAGTTGAATTTCCTTACTTTCATTATTTCCAAAAATTATGTATGGCTTTTATTTATCCATGGTAAGCTGTCATGGTGCCACACGCTTCAGGTCTTTGACTGCAACAAAGTGACTTATCAGGTTGTACCAAAGGGGGATATCATACATCCCACGAGCTTGATTTTCTTGATCGCATAATCCAAGCTTGTACTAATGGCTTCAATGTACTGTAATTGATCATCCTCTACACGCTGCCTAACTCCAAACTTCATTTATTTTTCTCCAACCCGCAAGGTAAGCTTACCGTTACTCATTTCAACCGTTGCTCGTGATGTGGAAAAAAAGGGTCTTCCTAGGATGAGTACCACTGCCTTGTCCTCCTCCATATCTAAAATTACAAAATCAGCTGGAAATACGAAGTACCTTGACGAGTAGATTTTCAGCAATTCCCTTGGGTATTTATTCGATCAGTCTGCTAGTTGGTTGGTCATTTTGGTTGGCAGTTGTTCCCCAATACCCAATCTTGTAAACATCGAGGCAGGAATGATATTGATACTTGCACCTAGGTTCGCTAGTGCATTGCTTACTACAGCCGAGCATTCTTCTCCCAACTCCACTTGATGCATTTTTTGAAACTTTTCTTATTAGATAAGAAATCTTTCATATATAGAGAACATTTTTTCATTTGGGTTAGAACATCAACAAAGGGTAGGTTTACGTGGAGTTTTTTTGCGTATGTTAATGAATTTTTCAAATTGTTCTTCGGTTTTTTGTTTGATCAGACGACAAGGAAAGAAACTCGTTGTGACAAATGGTACAAATCCGGTAACTTGTGTACCATTTAATAACTATTTATTGTCTGCAATTATGTGTTTTAAACGTCAACATTTTATGTTTGCATCTCATACATTTAAATCATGCATGTTATACATTTTATTCATCGCATTGTGTAACAATTTAAGCGTTGCATGGAAACAATCAGTAAACTCACCGGTTAGATAGGCTGTGTCAGCACGGCCTCAGTACTCGGCTAAATGGTAGATTTAGGACTTAGATATAGGTCCGACATCAAAAATATATCAAATCCTAAGTTGGAAAACAAGTATAATAGTTAACACTTTCTGGAAAAATTTAACGAACTTAAAAGTGTTCGTTTTGGACCATAAATGACAATTTTTCGCAGGATTCAGAATCGGACAAATTGTACAAGTTCATAAATATGTTTAAACATCAAAAACAACTTAAAAAATATTGGGAATACTTTTAAAACACAAAAACATATAATACCTTATAAACTACATAACTTAACCTTTTAGCGAACCGGCAACGAAACGAGCACCGAACAATTATTCGGACATTACCAAAACACCAAATATGGACAAGTAACATTGTTTTAACATTGTAACACTAATAGTGGCCTTATGTTACTTAGTTACACATTAAAAACACTTAACCCCTAATTAAACCCCCATTTCACCTTCAAGTCCCTTGACTTTCAAAACTTTACACAACCCCCCCCCCCCCCATTCTCTCTTTTGGACGGTCATGGTGGGGCCTACTAGGCCCCCATTTGTCTCCCAAAACCAACTAAGGATTGGTGGATAATAAGATATTAAGGTAAAGATGTGTGCATGAGGATATAACATGAAACCTTATCACCATTTCTCACACACCAACACCAACACCCACACCTTAAACTTCATATTCTCTCCATCCTCCCCACATCATTCGGCCAAGCACCATCAAAGAACACCTCCATCTTCTCTTAATCTTCAAGCTATTCCAAGTATACTGTGGCATCCACTTTATTTAACGATCAAAGATACAAAAAAAAATTTTAACAAAAATTGGGCATGACCCATTCGTAACATTGACGTTTCCCTGTTTTTACAATAAAATTCAAAATCAACCCAAAGGATTCAAACGTTCTTAAAACACTTAGTACTATTCTAGACATACGGTTAACATTTACATTAACAAAATGATTTTCGACCCATTAGTTAAAGATAACATAGTCCGGAAGCGCAAAAAGGGCTATTTAGTGTGTCCGTCCGAGTTCGCCAACTTCAAACATGAGATTTACCTATCATGCACAACATCAAACATTAGTTAATTCACAATGCTCAAACAAAATCCATAACATACCTTACATACTTTTAATCAACCCATTAACAATTTACCAAATCATTGACAAATCTTGTTTACAACATTCTTTTCATTAAACATCCCTTCCATTAGCTTTCTTTCATTCAAACATCTCGATACATCCATACATTCATATCATTCGACCCATTCATAATGAGCCCATATTCAAACGTCCACAATAATCGTCGTGCTTGTCCTAATTTACCCATTTACAACGGGTAACCCTTATCATACATGCCTAGCATAACATATCATCGTGACCCATTTACAACAAGTCGTTACTTAACCATCTCATAATCCTACTTTCCATACAATTTTATCCCACTTGAGTGGTCATTATACATCCGACACTATTGTGTTGCTTATCCGTTTTCTAACATATAACATATCGTCATTTGAACCCATAACAACACACAACTCAACATTTAAGATTAATAACTAAACCTTCATCCGTAGAACAACATAAAAGGAGAATTAAGTTCATATGAACTTACCGTGATCCTGAGCTCCTTGTGCTTTAGAGTGACTTGCTCCTTCTTCCTTCTTATTTCCTGGACATCATAACTTTATTCACTTAGCTTCCATTACTTTCACATTCCTTATTATCCAATATGATATTTATAATTCACATACATTCCCACCATGATTACATCTCATCAATTTAGCGAATTTTCATTCAAAATCTTATCTAAATTCATTTAGACATTTCATCAAACACATGGTGTGCATACTATCTACAAGGCATGATGTACAAGTAGTTATAACATGTCATCCTATCTCATCAATGGTTAATCATAATCTTTCATAATAATAATCATTACCCTAATCCATAACTTACTATTTTGACCATGAACATATGGTTCCAAATCAATTATTTATAACAATTTCATCAACAACAATCAAATTAACATGTAGAACTTCACAATTTCTAACCATTACTTGACATGCAAGTGGGTTTTGCCCTAATCATGCTCATATTTGAAATTTAGCATCTATTAATGTCTAGACATTCATAGCAACCATTAATCATACTAATTTTTTCATTACATTCATGAATTACACTAAACCCACATAATCAAACATCATCAAATCAAGAAATTTCACTTACTTGAGATCAAGAATACTTAGACAATCAGAATTCTTAGCTCATGCATTCGATTCTTCACTAATTTGGCTTTCAATTGATGGAATTTTAGTGATTTAGGGTTTTAAGAGGGAAGGAGTCCCTCCTGGCTCCCTCACGATCGCACACCAGACCCCAAGTCTGGTTTTCCCCTTTTTTATAACAATATTTACACGTCTCGTCCCTCATCATTTAATCTCTATTCACTTTAGTAATTTACCTTCTAACTTAAATCATCTTTCTTTTACGAACTTTTATTTTGACATAGTTATATATATATTTTCCATTTTAACTTATTAAAACATCACTACACATTATGCTTTTAGGACATACGAGAATTTGGGGTGTTACAAGTCTACCCCCCTTAAAGAAGGTCTCGTCCCCGAAACCTGAATACGTACCAAATAATTCTGGGTAATGTTTTCGCATTTCATCCTCCGCTTCCCACGTGAGATCCGATCCTTTTCGATGTTGCCATTGGACCAACACTTACCGAACGGATTTGTTGCAGAGTTGCTTTACTTTAAAATCCTTTATTGCAACGGGCTTTTCAACATAATTTAATTTCTCATCCACTTCAATATCATCCAAATGCACGTATGCCGTCTCATCCGCGAGGCACTTTCGCAATTGCGACACATGAAAGGTGTTATGAATCCCATCCAACGCGGGTGGTAATTCTAACTGATACGCCACCGCCCCTATCTGAGCGAGTATTTTGAATGGTCCGATGTATCAAGGACCTAGCTTCCCGCGTTTACGAAAACGAATTATCCCTTTCCATGGAGAGACTTTTAGTAACACATGATCTCCCACTTGAAACTCAATTGGTCGCCTTCGTCGATCTGCATAAGACTTTTGTCTATCTTGCGCCGCCTTAATTCTTGATCTAACCATATCAATCTTTTCATTCGTTTCGGCTACTAGATCCTTTGACGCGAGTTTGCGCTGACCCACTTCCCCCCAGCAAACCGGGGTTCTACATTTCCTTCCATAGAGCATTTCATAGGGGGCCATTTTTATGCTGTTATGATAACTATTGTTATATGAAAATTCTACCAAGGGTAGATGATTATCCCAGATTCCCCCAAAATCCATGACACACGCCCTCAACATATCAACTAATGTTTGTATAGTTCGTTCCGATTGACCATCGGTTTGAGGATGGTAGGCGGTGCTAATATGTAACCGGGTTCCCAATTCTTCATGAAACTTCCTCCAGTAATGGGATGTGAACCGGGTGTCCCGGTCGGATACTATAGACACCGGAACCCCATGTCGGGATATAATCTCGTTCATATAAACTTCCGCCATCTTTTCTAAATTATAAGTTTCCCGAATGGGTAAGAAATGTGCACTTTTGGTCAGTCGATCAACAACCACCCATATTGCATCGTGCCCTTTTCTTGTCTTGGGAAGCTTAGTCACCAAATCCATCGTTACATGCTCCCACTTCCATACCGGTATCTCCAACGATTGCAATTTCCCATACAGTCTTTGGTGTTTGGCCTTTACTTGGGAACATGTCAAACACTTAGCCACATACTTGACAATATCCCTTTTCATTCCCAGCCACCAATAATTCATCCTCAAGTCTCGATACATTTTTGTAGCTCCTGGATGAACGGAGTATCGAGACTTGTGTGCCTCATTCAAAAGTAATTCTTTCACATCACATTCCCGAGGTATCCAGATTCGACCGTACCTCGTTTTCATACCATTCACATTCTCATTCAACTCGTGGATAAATCCTTTCGTCCTTTCTTTCTTTCTTTGAGTCCTTGGCATCCAAGGACTTAATTTGAGCCTCTCGTATTTCTTCAAGGAGTTTGGAAGTGACTACCATTTTCATTGATCTTACCCGAATCGGGGGCGGGTACTCCTTTCGACTTAGAGCATCCGCCACTACGTTAGCCTTCCCGGGATGATAGTGGATATCACAATCGTAATCCTTGATAAGCTCCAACCATCTTCGTTGCCTCATATTAAGATATTTTTGTTCGAAAAAATATTTGAGGCTCTTGTGATCCGAGAAGATTGTACACTTCACCCCGTATAGGTAATGTCTCCATATCTTCAAGGCGAACATGACCGCCGCCAACTCTAGATCGTGGGTTGGGTAATTATTTTCGTGTTGCTTGAGTTGCCTTGAAGCATAGGCAACGACCTTACCCCTTTGCATTAGTACACACCCAAGACCCTTGATATTCACCAATTTACACATATTTTAGTCCCCCATTTTATCCCCATTCTATGCATTTTCGGCCGTAAAACCGTCAATCGGATACTTAATCATGTATACTTTTGTTTACATGCCTAAAACAGCATACCTAATAAGAAGATGAGAAAAACGAGGACTTTCCGGGCGAAACGACAAAGCTGCGAACTTTCTGTGAAGAATTCTGATATGGGCATTTGGCACGGCCGTGCAATGAATGGCACGACCGTGCAGTCACGACAACATAGCCCATCCCGGCAGTGCACGCCAGTGCGATCCGGAGTGCAAGCCAATCCCGGTGTTGAACGACCGTGCAGATGGTTGCACCCCGTGCGGATCCGATGACTAGCACCAACCCGGAAATGCACTGCCCGTTCAGATATCCGTGCCACCCTAACCCGGAGATGCATGATCGTGCCACCAATTGAACGATCGTGCGACTACGAAATCTGGTCAAGATCTGATGATGTCATGCGGTATGGTGAACAGTGATTAAAAAGTGAACGGTCGTGCACTTTATTGGCACGACCGTGCGATCGCAAAATTATATAAAAAACAGACAGCAGCATTCTGTTCGGAAGACTGGACATTTTGGGAGCTTCACAGGAGATTTTCAGGCTCCGGAGGCATTAGCTTTCACCCAAATTCAAGCCACATTTTGCCGTTTAGCTTCGTTATCATCCGGGTCCTCAATCTAGTGCTTGTTTATGGTTTGATTCCTGAATCTTTCCATTATTTTGCTATGTTTCAAGCATTTGGGTTGATGTTTATGTATTTATGTAAGCCTAAGGGCAAAAACACTTGAATTCCTTGCTAAGTAACAACCATTAGTGTGTTAATCATGTTTGTAATGACATTTAAAGCATTTTCTATGTTAATCCTTGATGATTAGTTTGCAACCTTGTTTATTGATGTTGATTTCTTGATTATGATTAATTATCTTGGATGATTAGTATGTGGTTAGTTGAGATATTTGCAAGAAGAAGCTTAATTAATCATGTATTAGTAGACTTTGAACTTGTTTAACTTGTTTAGCTTGTTTAAAATGTTTACACCATGATACTAGAAATGGTTAGTGGTTTAATAAGGGGTAATTAAGGTTAATCAAGAAGGCTTTCCCTCACGGAAGGACCTTAACGAGTTAGATGGTGTTGTTATGAATTCTTAACATAAATTGCTAATCTTGTTAGTAGTTTAGGCCAAAATTGCTTCCTTGATGAATTTATGTTTAAGATTTGTAAAATGAACTCGGTTGTGATTTAATCTAGTTTATGCTTGTCTCGGTGGTTGCATTGTGTTTATCGGTGTTGCTTTCCTTGATTAAGTGAAGTTAGAAAACTCCTAACGGATGACTAACTTATCTTTAAGGGATTTTCATAGACATTTGTCATTTGAGCAATAAAGAACAATTTTAGGTAGTTAAAGTGTGTTTATCGTTTGAGCTTTCCGAATGATTGTCATGTTAGGATTCCCGAAAGGGATACTAATTGTCTTGAAAATAAAGAATTGACCAAATGTTTTAAGTGGCATAACCGACCTAGTTAACATGCACCGGTTGTTCATAAAGCAAGGCTATTTATCTATTTTCTTATTTGGAGTCTACTATGTTTTATTAAATATTTGTTTATGCTTATTTTAGTTTTTATAAAATCACACAACTTATCTTTCTTCCGGTAATTTAATGACAAAGGTCTAGTATTATTTCTCCGCCCACTTCCTTGGATCGATACTTGGTTCTTACCAATACTATACTACATATATGACGGGGTACACTTGCCCTTTCGTGTGTGTTTTATTGTTGAAGTATAAATCATTTTTATAAATTTAAAACCGAATCGTGTGTAAAATTCATTGCAAAAACATGTATATACACGCACACGTCAAGTTTTTGGCGCCGTTGCCGGGGAATGTGGCGAGCTTTAGGAACGACCCGAGTCATTATTTTATCGGTGTACATACTTGTGAATATTTTCGTGATTATTTATTTGTTTATTCATTTGTGAATATTTCTTATTTTCATTTTAATTTATTCGTTTTCAAGCTTATTTCATACACTTGTAATATTTATTCCATTTATTTGTTCGAATTCGGACTCATTATTCGTTTATTCTTTGAGTTTTCGGCTCCAAAAAATCATTTTTATACTAGCCGATTCGATTATTTTACTTATTATGATTTTTATAAAATTCCGGGCCCATTCTCAAATTTTTAAAAAAATTTCAGCCCATTTAAATAAAAATTCTGTTTCTTAAAAAAAAACAACCTTATTATAATAATAAAATATTCATTGTGTCAATTTTTCGTTTGCAGGTTGATGTCCTCAACCCCCGCTCCCAACGTTGTTGAGCCATCAGACGAACCTGAGCGTGATCTGAGGAGACGTCTTCGTGCAAGGTCTCGTGCGGTTGGGCTACTAGTCGCAGCGGGTGACGAGCCGGTGGTACCCACTGAAGCCGAGGGCTCAGGGGACGGAGGAAACGCAATAATGGCGGACGACGAGCGACCTTTGAATGAATCAAATCAACCGGGACGTGAAGGCCTGCAGCCGAGTATTATTAGACCTACTATAGACGCACCTACTTTCGAAATTAAATCTAGTATTATAAATATGGTGCAGAATTCGGTGCAGTTTGACGGGCGCGAGCACGAGGATCCCAGACGACATATCGCTTCTTTTCTCGAAGTATGTTCGACGTTCAAGATTAGGGATGTTTCGAAGGACGCTATTCGGTTGAGGTTGTTTCCATTCTCGCTGCATGACAAAGCTAGAGCTTGGCTTATGTCACTTCCTTCCGGGTCCATCAGGACCTGGAATGAGTTGGCGGAGATATTTATGCAAAAATATTTTCCGCCTGAGAAAACAACCAAGTTACGAAACCGGATTGTGACTTTTCGCCAAGACGAAGGAGAGTCGTTGCACGTGGCCTAGGAGCGGTTTAAGGATTTGCTACTAGATGTTCCACACCATGGTTTCTCCAAAAGACAGTTGGTTCTGACGTTTTACCAAGGGCTTAGTTATGACACGCAGGAGAGATTAGATATAAATGCAGGAGGCGATCTGGGGACAAAGACGCCAAATGAAGCTTATGATATCATTGAAAAAGCTGCGTTAAAATCTAGCTCGCGTCGAGCCGGAGAAAGAGGCCGGACATCATCATCATCTCGCCCAGGGGTTCACGCAGTGGACGACTACACAGCCATTCTTGCACAAATCTCAGCTCTTTCGACAAAGTTTGACAAGTCCCAGATAGCTGCGCAAGCAAGTTCAGGGTGTGACCAGTGCGGAGTGTCGCACGAGCCGGGTTCGTGTTTTCAGGGAGCTCTGTTTGAGGGCCAGGAAGAAGTAGACTTCATAAGTAATCAAGCTAGGCCTCAGAACAATCCCTACAGCAACACATATAACCCTGGTTGGAGAAATCACCCAAATTTTGGGTGGAGAGCAAACACAGGCAATCAAAACCCCCTCGGGTTCACTCAAAGGGCTCCAGCACCAGCGCAAGCCCAAGGCCAGCAATACCAGCCATACAATCAATCATTTCAGCCCCGTCCTTACTCGTATCAAAATCAGGGTGCCGGGAGTAGTTCCCAGCAACAAGCCCCTCAATCAGGTTCAAAGCTGGAAGATATGATGGCTCAACTTCTGACCAGTTCCACCAGCGCAAATCAGCTAGCTGAGAAGCGATATCAGCAAAGCGAAGATCGTTTCTTATCTCACGAAGGTGAGATGCGCAGTCAGAAGGCCTCGATTCAGAATATCGAGAATCAGGTTGGTCAGCTTGCGAAGATGATGTCTGAGAGACCCCCAGGTGGTCTTCCAGGCAATACTGAGCCGAATCCCCGAGGGAATGTAAATGCGATCATGACAAGGAGTGGTAAAACCACCGGACCCGACAAATCGGACCCACCACGGATCACTGAGGCGGTCCCGACTGACACACCGGACGAGGTGCACGCTAGGCGAGTCCCAGCAAGTACAGCACAAGTCCAGGAGCCAGTCAAAGATTACACTCCTCTAGTTCCATACCCAGGCCGGCTGAAGAAACAGAAAAACGAAGAACAATACGGTAAGTTCCTTGAAATGTTTAAGCAACTGCATATAAACATACCGTTTGTTGAAGCCCTGGCCCAGATGCCGAAGTCTGCGAAGTTTCTGAAAGACATCCTCTCAAACAAACAAAAACTCGAGGATATGTCTTGTGTGGTTTTGAATGAAAGTTGCTCTGCTATTCTTCAGAATCGCCTGCCTACAAAAATGGGAGATCCAGGCAGTTTCACGCTTCCTTGCCTCATTGGCAATATGTCCGTCAGTCAAGTGTTAGCAGATCTAGGAGCGAGTATAAACCTTATTCCCTATAAGGTTTTTACAAAGTTGGATCTAGGTAAGCCGTCACCTACAAGAATGAGTATTCGACTTGCCGATCATTCTATCAAGTATCCACGCAGGTTTGTCGAGAATATGCTTGTTAAGATTGACAAGTTTGTATTTCCCGTGGATTTTGTTATCCTGGACATGGATGAGGACTCGAGAGTGCCTCTGATACTTGGACGCCCGTTTCTAAATACCGCCCGGACGATTGTGGACGTGGCAGTGGGCCAAATCACACTCCGAGTAAATGATGAGCACGTGACATTTGACATTAAACGGTCTATGCAACATCCTCAAAGTCAAGACGACGCGCTCTATTATGTCGACATTGTTGACACTTATGTGAGCACGCATTTCCAGGGTACGATCGAGGAGATTGATTCGGACACACATCTGTTGTGTGGGGACCTGATTGGCATTACGCAGGAGGGCCACGATTTGGAGCAACCAGTCTATCAGATTGGTGACGATGGTTCCCAGAGTCCGGATCGATTCACAGAAATTGATCGCGAAAGTGAAGTGAAGTCGAAGCCGTCAGTGGAAGATCCTCCGACCTTGGAGCTTAAGGAGCTTCCACCGCACCTGGAGTACTCATTTCTGGATGAGGAGCGTCATTTGCCGGTCATTATTTCATCTGGTTTGGCAGAAGAAGAGAAGAGCAGGCTGCTGAGTATTTTGAAACTTCATAAAAAAGCAATCGCTTGGAAAATCATGGACATCAAAGGAATTAATCCCTCCTTCTGTACACATAAAATTCTAATGGAGGATCAGTTCAAGCTGTGTGCGCAGCACCAGAGGCGGCTGAACCCAAACATGCAAGAGGTCGTTAAAAAGGAAGTGATTAAGTTGTTAGATGCTGGTTTGATATATCCCATTTCCGATTCCGTTTGGGTCAGTCCTGTGCAGGTGGTGCCCAAAAAGGGGGGCATGACAGTGGTCACAAACGATAGGAATGAGCTTATTCCATCCAGGACGGTGACAGGATGGCGAGTTTGCATTGACTATCGCAAACTCAACGATGCCACTCGTAAGGACCACTTCCCGCTTCCATTTATTGATCAAATGTTGGAGCGTCTGTCAGGGAAGTCGTATTATTGTTTTCTGGATGGGTTCTCTGGTTATTTTCAAATCCCTATCGCCCCTGAGGACCAGGAGAATACCACATTTACCTGCCCCTTCGGCAAATTCGCCTACCGGCGTATGCCATTTGGGTTGTGTAATGCACCGGCCACTTTCCAGCGATGTATGGTCGCCATTTTCCACGACATGATTGAGGATTCCATGGAGGTATTCATGGATGACTTTTCGGTTTTTGGGGATTCCTTTTATCAATGTTTGGAAAATTTAAAAAGTATGCTTAAGAGGTGCGAGGAGACGAATCTTGTTCTGAACTGGGAAAAATGCCACTTTATGGTGAAAGAGGGCATTGTTCTAGGACATAAGATTTCGCAAGCTGCTATGAGTTGTTCTAGATTAGGGTCTGCAGCTGTGGTAGCTAATATGTGAAAATTAGCTAGTCTCCTATTGAGTATATCCTGGGTTTGAATATTCATTTCTCTATTGGCCGCTACTAAGGCCCGCTGCTAATGCAACTTTCTCATCCTCTTTCTACGCTCATGAGTTCCTCTGCTGAACCATCCTCTCTTCTTGGGAGGGAATGGCTATTCAGATTGTGCTTTAAACATGTAAATCCCTTCTTCGGTGTCAGCCGAATACCCCGAGGGGGTAGGCTGGGAAGAGGTTCCTTCGTCCCTAGGAGAGTTGGACAACTGACGGTAAGCGTCCGAAGGTCCTTGGTCACTCATATTGTAAACTAACAAATTGTCAAATAACATAAAATAATAATCTACACGTATGCACATAATATCATTGATTATTTCCTAACAAAATTGACAATTTCAATGTCAGCAGAACACTTCTTTGGCTGAAATTAGTGGCTGTAGCTCTGATACCACCTTCTGTCCCAACCCCCGGCCCCTATTTCCTGGGATCGGGCGGACGCGAGTTCAGATTAAGTGGTATCATTGTTTATCAGTTTGGCAGCGGAATTTACATCAGGACCATAGTTAGGAAATATTTTATCAGAGTAAAATACCAAATTTTTATATTAATAAACACGTGGGTAAAACCCAAGTTTCCATTACAAACATGTTTATAGGGATAAACCCTAATTTATTGTATTTAAAACATCGTCTTTATTTAGGTAACTTTTATAGCTACATTTTTTCCAAGCCTTCAGTGCTCTCCATCTGGCTTCTATTTGGCATTCACATTTTGTTACCTGAAACGCGTTTTAAAAACATTTGTCAGTGGGAAATACTAGTGAGTGAATCCCAATTTAATCAAAACAATTTTTTATCATTTCACAGTATTGAGAGCGATTACAATGTTTACATCTACACAATTACTCATTCAGTACTGTCAATCTTGACTGGTGGGTCATATTACTCATAGGCTATCTCATTGTCCAATGGTAATGTGTTCCACATTTTGTATACAAAACCCCAACATACCGGCAGTAATTGAAGAATTACAAGACTCAATCACTGCTAATTATTTATAAAATGATTTAAGCTTTTGTAAAAATAATTTGTAAAAAGGTTCACAAAAAGGAGATTACTCACATTGCTAGTTTAGACTTTTTCCTGTGGTTTCCTGGTTATAATCTAATAATTTAAACAATGCACACGCGTTAGTATAATAACCCAATATTTACATTAGTTATACCATCCCCGAGACACAACTCCAACGACTACGTCGGGCAAAACCTCGACAGCCGTTACGGAGCACTAGATTAATCGGGCAGCGTATCTAATACGTAACCGGGGGTTATAATATTTACAACGAGGCAGAATTTCGTTAATTAGGGGGGTATAATGCCCGAGTATTACTTCTACACTATAGAAATTGAGAGAGAATCACAAATTTTGAACGACAGAAATGAACTGCCGTTGCCTTCTATTTATAGTGCTGATTTTCGACTTTCTTGCGGCCCGCGTAAGATAAGGAGAGGGCCTTCGCGGCCCGCGACATAGGGGTGTAGGCTTTAGCCTTGCTGATTCGCTGAACTAGACTTGACACGGGGCTGCCACGTGGTAGCTCAGGGTGAGGCTGCGTAGTCAAGCTGTCGCGCCCCACGTAGGCTCCAGGTGTAGTCTGTCGCGGCCCGCGACAGACTTAAATAATTTATTTTTATTTATTTTTAATTATATAGAGGTATTCGGGACCGGTTTTCGTATACGGGGTGTATTTTAAGACGTATAGGGACGTTTTAAATATTTTATGAGTGTCGGAAAAATTTAGAAGGGTTGTTATACATATACATGCATATGCGCATACAAAAGGAAAATGGGCTAGGGCGGTTTGGGCTTAGGGAACAACTGGGCCGAGAACCAAAGAGCTATGGAGTATGCGGCCTGCCATGGTGTGTGCGACCCGTGCCATAGTGTGCGGTTGAACATTTATATACTTTAAGTATTTAATATTCCATATACTCACAACATCCATTATAACCAATCAAGTTTACCAAGTTTAATACACTAACATAATACAGACACAATGACAACGTATAACGGAACGTGAAGAGTAACGATACGAAGTTAAAGGTCACGGGATTAGACGATGCTAACCTTGAAAGCACGGGTTGTCACAACAGGGATAACCAGTAAAAACTTAAAACCAAGAAAACTATTATCAACCAATCATTTTTTTCTATTTTTCAGGAGAGGAGACGGAAATAAGCAAAGCTTGGAAAAAAAAGAACGTTGGTAGCGGAAGTAATAGACATGGAAAAAATGAAAACACTAGGGGATGTGTTACCGGAAATATTCCCCAATACAATGGAAGTCAGATATTTGGGAGGATTGAAGTTTTTTATCACATTCGGATCACAAGTAGAAGCTGAGGATTTTAGAATTAGTTTCAAAGATACATGGGAAGAAGTATTTACGGAAGTTAGAGAATGGAAAGGAGGGGCAGAAAAGTTTGAGAGATTAGCTTGGGTAAAACTAGTAGGAATCCCGATCATGCTATGGAACAAAGAGATAGGTGAAAAATCGGAAAAGAGTTCGGGAAAATAGTATTTCAGGGAAGGATGGGGATCAATAGTGGAAACTTGAATGAAGTTAGGTTGGGAATAATTGTGAACACTGGGAAGGAAATTAAAGATGAAATAAAAATAAGATACATGGATCAAGATTTCACGGTTTGGATAACAGAATTGTCAGGTATGTGGGCGCCGGAATTCATTCTGGGGAAATATTTACTGATAAATGAAGTATGCCAAAACAAGGTAACGGAAAATCAAAATACTCCGATGAAGGAACAGGATGCGGAGGAAAAATCGGTGGCGGCTGAAATCGGAAACATGAAGGAATCTCCGGTGATGGATGTTACCGGGAAGAAAGATGAAACGGTGGATAGACAAAACAACAACGGAGACAAAAAGTCGGCGGGAAATGAACAGACAAGTCAGAATGACCTTTTTTGTGGGGATTGGGAAAAATTCTTTGGGAAAAGTCAAAAGGATAATAAAGATTCGGTGGATAAAAAAGAGGCATTTATTAACGAAGATTCGATGAATAAGAATTATTGGGAAATTGGGCCGATAGGTGAAGGGAAGTTTAAAGCCCAAGTGGAAAAAGATAAAAGAAAAGCTGGGCCTAAGAGAAGAGGTAAGCCCAATGATAACGAAAAGGATATTTTGGGTCAGGAGTTTAGGAAAAGGAATATAATAGTACCGGATCTAAATGTCGGTATACCCGACCCAACGGACTCTTTTGACCTAGAAGATTTAATTTGGAAAATAAATCCCCAAATAAAAGCAATAAAAAGAAAGAACGGTGGTGTAGAGAACAAACAGCGATCCAAAAGGCAAAAGAAGGAAAGTTGTGAGATACCAGACATTAATGAAGGAGGATATAGAGGCCCAGAAGGTACGAGCATATCGGAGGAACTGGGACAGGAAAATCAGGCAAAGGAAAGCGAAATCGATAGTCAACAAGAACAAGAAAACAAAGAGGAGAAGGAGATTGACAAAGAGACGAAGCAGACAACAATAGTAGGAGGGATCTTAAAGATTCAGGTGAGTAACTTCTAAAGTCAATTAAGAACAATTGTGGAGGAAGAAAGGGTGACGGATAACCAAAAATGAATATTATTTCGATAAATATTCGGGGGGCGGGTAGGGATGATAAGGCTGGGTGGGTTAGAAAATTGATAAGGGAGCATGAAGTAAATTGCGTATGTATACAAGAAACACAGACAATAGGATTAAGGGAGGAATCAATGAGAAAGTTCTGGCCACATGATGAAATGGAGATGGAAGTAATAGATGCACAATGAAGATCTGGTGGTTTATTACTGATTTGGGATCCACGAGTTTTTCGGAGGGTGGAGACAGTAAAATATGATCATTTTGTTGTAATTTCTGGGAACATAGAAGGAGTAGAGGAGAAAATAAATGTGGGGAACATATTTGCACCAAACGACACACAGAAAAAAAGAAGTGTATGGAGGGATCTGCTGGGAATTAAAAATCACACAGAAGGATTATGGCTTATGGCGGGAGATTATAATGAAGTTCGGATCGAAGAAGATAGAATGAACTCAAAGTTTGATGCAAGCAATGCAATGATTTTTAATAGGTTAATTGCGGATGCTGGGTTACTAGAGTATCAGATGATTGGATCCAGTTTCACTTTTATGACGGAAAGTGGTTCAAGCATGAGTAAAATAGATCGAGTACTTGTCTGTGATGCGTTCATGAATAAATGGCCAAGTGCAAAATTGGAAGCCTTGCCTAGGCATTTGTCAGATCATAACCCACTGTTATTGGCATGCACAGTAAAAGATTACGGGGCGGCACCTTTTAGATTGTATAACTCATGGTTATTGAAACCAGGGATGGATGAAGTAATCAGAAACACGATAAAGAATCATGTGAATGGGGAAGATTGGATAAAAAATATGGGAGTATTACTAAAAAGTATAAAAATTAAGATCAAAGAGTGGAGAAAAAGGGAGAAAGAAAAGGAGGAAAAAGAGGTTGTGGAAGCAAAAAAGATAGCGGAAGAGATAGAAAAAATTGTTGAATTACGGAAATTAAAAGAAGAAGAAAAGGAGAAAAGAGTCAAGGGGAGGCTTGTTATGAGATCCTATGAGAGACAAAAGGTAGCGGATTTAAAACAAAGAGCAAAACTCAAATGGGTGAGATTGGGAGATGAAAATTCGGGATTCTTTCACAGAATAGTTAACTGTCGGAAATCAAGGAATCGGATAAACAAAATAATAATAATAGACGAAAAGGAACTAAGTGAGCCAAAAGAGGTTAAAACAGGAATCATGGAAGTATTCAAAAAGATGTTTGAAGAACCAATAAAAAAAGACCATCTATGGATAGGAGAGATTTTAATAAATTATTAGATGAACAAGCAAAGTTACTGGTGGAAGAATTCACAAGCAAAGAAGTAAAGGAAGCTATTTGGGCGTGTGGTGAAGAAAAAGCTCCGGGACCTGATGGGTTGACTTTCAAATTTATGAAACGATATTGGCAACAAGTTGAACCGTATGTAATGAGGATGTTGAAACAATTTCACGACCAACCAAGTATTCTGGTGGGTTGTAATGCCTCATTTATAGCTTTGATTCCAAAGGTACGTGATCCAACATTGATTAAACAATTTCGGCCTATCTCGTTGATTTGAATGATATACAAAATCATTGCCAAAATACTTGCTAGAAGAATAAAACCGGTCATACCGGATTTGGTGAGCAATACTCAAACGGGGTTTATAGAAGGAAGGTTTATTTTAGAAGGGCCATTAATTGTGAATGAAGTTCTAGCTTGGGCTAAAAGTAGCAAAAAACAAATTTTTATCTTCAAAGTTGATTTTGAAAAAGCATATGATTCCATAAATTGGAAATTTATTTTATCAAATCTAAAAGCTATGAACTTTCCGCTTTTGTGGAGGAAATGGGTTGGGGCAAGTTTAAAATCAGGGAAGGCGTCGGTATTGGTTAACGGGTCGCCGACCATGGAATTTAGCATGTCTCGTGGGTTAAGACAAGGAGACCCATTATCGCCCTTTCTATTTATTCTAGCGCTTGAGGCGCTAGATGTTATAATGAAAAGGGCAATAAAGGCGGGTCTATTTAAATGAGTGAGTCTACCGAGGGACGGGCCAATAATTTCACACTTATGTTATGCGGATGATGCCATGTTTTTAGGCGAATGGTCGGAAACAAATATAAATAACTTGAATAGAATCCTGAGATGTTTCTATTTATGTTCGGGATTAAGGGTAAACTTGGGAAAGTGTAACTTATTTGGGGTAGGGGTACAAGAAGAAGAAATTGTAAAAATGGCAAAAAAAATTAAATTGCAAAGCGGGGAAAATGCCTTTCATTTTTTTGGGTATACCAATTGGAGCAAATATGAAAAGAGTTAAAAATTGGAAGCCGATAGTAGATAAGTTCAATTCAAAGCTTTCGTGTTGGAAGGCTAGATGTCTTTCAATGGCGGGAAGAATTGTGTTAGCAAAAGCGGTCTTGGGGGCATTACCAAATTATTATCTCTCAATCTTTAGAGCACCAAAAAAGTGATCACGGAACTTGAAGCCATTAGGAGGGATTTTTTATGGGGAAAAAGAAAGGAAAATGCAAAATGAGATGGGTAGCGTGAGGTAAACTAGTTAAAGCAAAAGGGTACGGGGGTTTGGGAATCGGAGACATTCGGAGTGCCAACTTAGCGCTTCTCGCTAAGTGGTGGTGAAAGTATAAAGAAACTCCTCATGCATTGTGGGTCAAAGTTATGGAGTCTATACATTCGAAACAAAATTCTGCATCAGTGATACCTATGAAGAACAAACTGTCTTACCTATGAAGAACAAACTGTCTGGAACATGGAAGGATATTATTAACATTGAGAAGGAATTTGCAGCAATGAACTTGTCTTTAAAAAAGAATCTGATCGCAAAAATAGGAGACGGAAGCAAGACGAAATTTTGGTTATGTATGGGCAGGGGAAGTGCCCCTAAAGGAACGTTTTCCAGCTGTGTATGCCTTAGCGAGGGATAAAAATGTCAAGGTAATTGAATGTGTGAAGGAAAATGGTGAAGTACAGAACTGGGTTTGGGATTCGAATCGTGTGAAAAGGAAAGAAGTAGAATAGAGGCAATATGAAGAGCTGAAAGTAATATTAAAGGAACAAAAAACCAAGGATGGCGAAGATGTTTGGAGATGGAAGTCAAGACAGAACGATGAATTAACAGTAGCTTTACTAAGGGATGAAATTAGTAAAAGATCCTTGGAAATTAATGATAAACCATGGAAGTTTTGGAACAAATGGGTGCCACCGAAGGTAAATCTTTTTGTCTGGAGAGCAACAAAAGGCCGTATTCCGGTGAAAATGGAACTGATACGAAGAGGCATTGTAATAGAGGATCAGCTGTGTTCGAGATGCGGATCGGAGGAAGAATCGGTCGAACACTTATTGATAAACTGCTTGATGGCACGTGCAACTTGGTGGAATGTTATGGTATGGTTAAAATTGCCGAATCAAGAAGGTACTAACTCATGTGAAGGAATCTTTATACGTATAAGCATGTACAATGGGTCGAAGAATTGGAAGCAACTAATTATGGCTATAGCTATGACGACAATGTGGCAAATCTGGAAATCTAGGAATGAGGTGGAATTCAACGAACGAAAAAGGTCGGTAACGAACACGGTGGACGCAATAAAAGAGATGACGTTTCTATGGATTAAGGAAAGAGCAAAATTAAAGGATTTAGTATGGGAAAGATGGAATGATTTCAATATTAGAGACATAATTATGTAATGGTATTTTTTCGCTTTTGTTTTCGTTTATTTGAGCTACTTTAGTTGTTTTGTTTCTTGTACTTTTGAGTTTTACAGCTTGGTGGCCCTTGTCCTATAATCATAGAATCTTCGTCGTTCAAAAAAAAAGAATTTGGTATACGGCCTCATTAAATTGGTTATTGGTTTATGAAATTATCCATCCTTTAATTACCTAAAAGGTGTCCTCGCATAACACTATTCAATTTGAGTGTTCGATACGTGAAGGTCACTTAGCATCTACTAATTTTTTTCCGTTTTGTACAATTTTACAAGATATATTTTACTTTTTCCAAGATAATTTAGTAAAGTTGATAAATAAAGAAATATATTTGTACAGTTGATCATAACATTTACATATAGATTTTAGTTCTATTTTTTTGGTTTAACGACCTTTCGGATTTTTAAAATTTAAATTTGTATAGGTCTATATTTTGCGAGTTAACACGATGCAGTGCGCGTTCTTCATTCAATGCGTTTAAGTATGTTTTTTGTTTGGTATAATAGTTCCGTCACAATACGCAGGACCTATAAACTCGTTATACTTATTCCACTTAGTTAATCTATACTTGCTTAGTTATATATTTCAGAAACAGCTATACTTGGAACTAAACTTTGCAAGCAACAACCCAATGATACTTTTTTAATTATAATTTATCTTTATATTATTTTAACAGGTGTCAATTATATTTTATATATATATATATATATATATATATATATATTAATAGGAACTAATGATGAACAGTAGTTTAAATTTTTTTTATTACGATAGTATTCTAAGTTTCTATTATTTTATTATTTATTACTTTAATTTATTATTTTATTGTTTCTTTATTTTATTATTTTAAGTTTTCTCATATAACATTATATATATTAATAGGAACTCAAGATGATGAAGAGTAGTTCAAGAATTTTTTAATACAATAGTATTCTAAGTTTCTGTTATTTTATTATTTATTACTTTAATTTATTATTTTATTGTTTCCTTATTTTATTATTTAAGTTTTCTCATATAACATTTAAGCTAATGTCCTAGCAACATTGGTGTTCTGTAGGTCTTGACCGAACAACATCGGTTCGGTATCGTTATTATCAGAACCGTTACTAATATTTGTATTTATGGTTTTTTGACCAATGTAAAACACGTATCGATATTATTTTGGTCATATCATGACTTTATTTTTTAGGTTTTATCTTTCGCTTGATATATCGAGTGGCGCTACCGTACCAATAACGTAATGAATCGAACCGATACCGAGTGAATACCCGCCAATTGGTCATGAACAATTATCTAACATTTTAATATTTTAAAGTGTTTACTTATTTTTTACATCTATTTTCAAGCATTTATTTATTTTTATTAAATATTTTATTCATCATTCAATTTAATACTTTTCTAATAACTTGCTTCGTTAATTTTTCAAAAATTTAAATCCGTAACTATATTTTTTTCCAATATTGTGATATAAATTTTATTGAAAATGGATACCGTGTCGATATTGTATAAAATAAACCAAAACCGTCGATGAATTTTAGTGTGTTATTTTGATGTACTTATTTACTTTTAGAATATTTTATTCATGATTTTTTTTTATTTTTTTTTCTAATAACTTGCATTTTGTGTTTATTTGTTTCAACGTCACGTTAAAAAATTTATTACTTCAATATTTTTGTTCAATATTGTTTTTTTAAGTTTTAGTTATTTTATTGTTTTATTACTTTAATTCAATTTAATCATTGTTTTTCTTATATTGCTTTTAAGATTAAGATACGATCAAAGTATCCGTTATCAAACAAAACACTATAAAAATAATGCATACCGGTGTGTTGTTCGGTTCAATTCGGTATGATATCATAACGATAGGGTGTCAGTTTATTGAAAACGTTAACAATAAAATTAAATATTGGTACCGATTGATATAGATGTTGTTTAATCGGTTTCAATTCGGTTTGGTACGACAACGATACAACGTCCGTTTTCAAATAAAAAATATTGCAATGTTGAAATAAAATAGACAAAGAATGCAAACGAACATAACCGATATCAACTGAACAAGATCAGTACCGGTATTGATATTCGTTTATATTGTTTTCGACTGATGTAATGTTCTCTTTGGAATAATATTATGGCAAATGTCGGTACCGTAACGAACCGAACGAATACCGACTGATTCCCGCCGCGAAGCGTGTGGGAATCTCACTAGTATATATAGTTTACGAAGGACGATGAGTAGTAACTTTATTTTTAAAATAATATACAACTTTTTATTATTTTTTATTTAATATATTATAATAGTTTATTATTATATTTACTATTGATTTATCAAATTATTTTATACCGCTTTATTAATTTACGTGTATAACTTTTTCTAAAAACTTAAGTACGTAGTTGTGCCTGATTTTTTCTCTCGACATTCCGTTATAAGTTTTGTTAAAAACGAAGTTGTACTCAAAATAAAGTATTTATTTGGTATTATAAAAAGGTACAATGATAAACTAAACCGTTCTAATGGTTTGGCTTCCTAAACAACTTGTTTTATTTTCAAATCACGTTTGTTTTACATTATCATTTGTTCGGTTTCGCCGCAACGCGCGATGTCAAAAAAGATTAGTTTTAATTGTTAAGCAAAGTATGTTACATAACTTGATATTAAATAAAATAATATATTACATAAATCCAAATATACATGGATAGATTAAAAAAAACTTTATTACTCAATTTTTTATTATACAAACATTTATTTATTGGTCAATTGCATATTTCCCCTTATAAAACTTCTTAATGGCATATTTACCCAATTTAAAATTAAAATTGCATATCTCCCCCCTCTTAACTAATATAACTGTAAATTTACCCATTTTAATTTATTTTATTAAAAATAAATTATATAATGACTATTTTACCCTTAACTTTACTAAAACTTAAAAAAGTGCATATTTATCCATTTTTACTAGAGTTTGTACTTTTGACATTTTTTTATAATTTTGGTTATGTTTAACTTTTTATTCTTTTTTTCTATTTTTTGCGTCTTTACTAAGTTATTTTTTTCCGTTTTTTCATTATTGTCCGTTTATTCATTCGAATATATCTGGCAACACAACTGTAAATAACGTCAGTGAACTAACCATAACGTATATATACATACACATATATAATGATACGAATACATATATAATCGACCAAAATTTAAAGATTAAAAACAAATTTATATTTGCACCACAGATAAATAGTCTATTTTTACATAACGTGAGTCACTGGTGTTAAAAATTTGTGGTTTTACATTACGTTTTTTTTCGGTTTTGGTTGTTTGGTTACTACTTAGCACAATTTTTATGCCTTTAACCCCACAACACTGGAAGCATGGTTTTATGTCTTTGCCCCGCAACGCAAGAACTTAAGACTAGTTGTATAATTTACTTTAATTTTAATTAAATAATAAAATATATGTTTATTTATTAAAGATGTTGTGTTGATTTTGTTTTTTAGTAAAAAGGAAAGGTACCCCCACCAAATCCACCATTCCCCACATCTTTCCTCAAAGAAGTTACCTAAAAATTTGTAAAAAAAAAAAAACTATATGTATACGCTTTCTTCACAATTGTGATTTAGGATGGTGGTAAGTGTCTTCAATTTTTTTTTTCAAAATTGTGATTTAGTATGGTGGTAAGTATTTTCCTTATATTAGAGCGTTCATCTCCTCTATATAAAAACGTACATTTCTCTAAATTTTATTAATTTTTTAAAAACATTTCACATCCAATTCTTCTTCTCTATTTATTTCATACTCATAAACAATTATTTTGTTATTTTTTCTCTTTCCTACACACTCACAATATAAATATAGAGGGTTGAATGCAAACCTCTAAATATAGAGGTGTACTTTACTTTCCATATATTTTTCTCTATTATTAAGATTCCAATGTGGTGGTGTTTTTATTGTTTCCTCTATTATTCTCTCTATATTACATTGAACAAAGACTCCAATGTGAATACTCTAAGAGTATGTTAATTTATCGTTAAAAAAATTAACAAAAATATGCAAACTAAAACACTTGACATTCGATTGCAATTTCTTACTGTGTAAACATATTACATATATGGGAACATTTCATAAAATAGTAATTAAATTTTAAGAGTGTTCCAATTTAGTCAATTATAAACATTAATAATTCAATTAGATTATTTATATTTATTTTAATGTTCTAATCTAATATATTTTACCTTAATAGCATGTCACTAATTCTATATGGTAGTTATATTATTTTGATTTTTTATTAAATGATAACGTTGCTTAAAAAACGCTAATATGGGCTCAAAGTTTAAGAAAAAAATAAAAAAAATGTGAGAAAAAAAATTTGAAATTGCGAAAAATTAAAAAACTTTCTAAAAATTGTAAAAAGAATTAATATTATTTGTGAAAACAATTAAAAAAGGCGAAAAAAATAAAACCGCATAAATATTTAAAAACTGAGATAAATTTAAAAAATAAAAGTGTAAAAAGAGTTTTAAAAAATTGCAAAATGTTTTTTGAAAAGTAATGGAAAAAATTTAAAAAACTTTAAAATTGATAAAAGTAAAAAATAAAATAAAAAATGTGAAAGTTTTAGTTTTTTTTTTTTTTTTTTGAGTAAAATGTAATTTGCGTTCATAAGGTAAGTGGGCGGTGTCAACTTAAGTACCTATTTTTCAAATTTCATTTCCTACATCCCCATCTTTTAAAAAGTGCTACATGTTAAGTTCCCCAAGCAAACGTCCGTCCATATAAATCAAGAGCTAAATGTTGCAGAGTTTCATAGTCAGGGGAAGGTTCATTTGAGAAGAAATTTAATGTGAGAAGAAAAAGAAGAAAGGGCATATTAGTAAAATACTATTTCATTTATAACTCGTATCATTAATTTTTCTCTCTTTAATTAATTAGTCAACTAATCATTAATTATCCTACATATAATCTACAAAACCTACACATATCAAAATTTTCCTACATATACCCTACACATTATAGAATTTTATCCTACACAGTCAAAACTTATCCTACACATCTCGAGATATATCCTACACAACTCTTACTTTATCCTACACAACTAGTAATTTATTCTACATTTTAAGTTAAGTTGTTTTTTTTATTTGGAAAAGTATATATTTTGAAAAGGAGTTACAAATTTAATTTAGTTAGTTATTAAAAGGGAAGAATACAAATTAATGATTTATGTATGTTTACCAATATACCCTTATATTAAAATTAAATGCAATTATTAAATGAAGTAAAATGAAGCATTCTTATTGGTTGAAACTTTTTCTTTTTTATTCTTACAAAAAAATTCTTCTCATTTGAACCTTCCACTTCATAGTCATTAACTTCATTATGGTTAGAGCACCGCTAGCACAATACAAAGTAAAGAACAAACAAAAGCAAAAGAGTAAATTACAAGTTTTGTCCTTTATGTTAACACCATTTTGCAGGTGGTGTCTTTTTGTGTAAAACTTGACAAGTTCTGTACTTAATGTTTCAAAATCTTGCACAGTATGTCCTTTAGGCCAAACCAAGTTAGATTTTTCTGTTAAATTATGTCATATACAAAGCACTTGAGGTACTAGTATAATTTTACCTATTTAATTAAAAAAACTGAAAATGCATATATAAACCCATTAACTCTCTCTCCCTCTCAACACTCTTTCTCTCTCTAAATTCTCTCTTTCTCCTTCAAGAATCAAATTCATCCCACCTTTCCTGTTTGCACACCTGACACCGACACACCACCACCATAGCCCCAACGTTCACCTCCCAAACTTCACCGCCGAAGACCACCATCCCTCCATTCACCACCATCCTTACTTTAATATAAGGATTAGTAAAATGAGGATTTTGCGTCCATTAATTTATGTTTTTTAGTTTTTCTTTATGTTTACTTGGGTGTACTGTTTGTCAAATTAACAAATTCTAGTATTCAGAAATGGTTACCTAGCTGGATCAGTGGTCTGTTTCTTAATCTCACTTAGAAAATGATTCATGTCTGTTGTATTTTTTTTTTCATTTGTTAAGAATGATCATGGATTGAGGCCACTGATTTTGGTCGTGCTATAATCATTTTAATAGTGCCTAAAGCATGTTGAAACTTGTTTGAGTTCAGGTGTGCAAACATGAAAGGTGGGATGAATTTGATTCTTGAAGGAGAGAGAGAAAGAATTCAGAGAGAGAGAGAGAGAGAGAGTTATTATTGGGTTTATATATGTTTTTTTTTTAGTTTTAATTAAATAGGTAAAATTACACTAGCACCCTAGTATCCTAAAGGAAAATTTATGTTTGTTTTTTTTAGTTACAATATGACATAACTTAAAAGAAAAATTTATCTGGGTTTAGCCTAAAGGACATACTGTGTAAGATTTTGAACCATTAAGTACAGAACTTGTCAAGTTTTGCGCTAAAGGACAACGCCTGTAAAATGGTGTTAACATAAAGGACAAAACTTATAATTTAATCAAAGCAAAATAATCGGTACCAATATAAACAACAAACAAATTAACCAACATAATATGTTAACATTGGAGTCAAATAGATCCATTACGCCTTACGTAGCTCTACTTAAAAGGAATACACAACAAGCAACTAATCAATAACAACATCTTCAAAGTCATCATTTCCTTAGCTTTAGTCATTGTCGTTTTATCTTTCTTTTCTGTGTTTCTTAACAATGTAAGGATTACCCTGTCACATCCGGGACAGGTGACACCGTAGGAATCCATAACCGCCCTTCTATAAGACCATGTGTAGTGGTGGAACAAAATGCCTCCACCATGGGGCATTATTCGACACGTGTCATCCCAGTCAGCATGGGCCATTATTGCAAAAGTGGCGTAGTGTGGCATTATTCCAATAACGCCCCTTCCAATCAATAAACAATTATTTTTTTTATAGAGAAAAAAAAAAAATGGCACCTTACACTTGGAAGTCTCCCATTGGCCACATCCATTATTGCATTTGCCCACTTGCACATTATTCAAATATAACGCCGGCTTGCACATCCAATTTAGCGTTTTTTTAAAAACGCCGGCTTGCAAAATTTTGAATTATAACGCCGGAAAACGCCCGTTGTAGTGGGGGGAGGGGCGTTTTGGGGCGTTTTTTTTCAATTTTTTTTAAAAACCACGCCCCACTACGGGTGGTCTAACAATGTTTGTGTAATATGCATCATATTTCAGTATTTATGTAATTAACAGTGAGCATGTTCAATTGACAAACTTTGTTACATTTAACAATTAGCATGTTCAGTTAAACAGTGAGCATGTTCAATTAACAAACTTTGTTACATTCTTTCGGTTATTTTTTAGTGTTTTTTTTTCTAAATTTTCTTTTTATTTTTGTCAGCGGTTTCATGCGCAACGCGCTCGTAGTGATTTCAAAACACATGTAAACGCATACTAAATAACAAAAGAAGTTCGCCGCAACGCGACTACCGTGATAACCTAGTTTAATTTAAATATTGTTTTTTTCATAACCACAAACCCTTAAAATCTACGTATAAAATCCATCTAATACTTATTTTGTGGCCATAAAATGAGTTTTACAAATCCTTTTGACTCCAAATCGCCTTTTTAAGCATTTTTAACGCATAGTATGTACTAAAACTATGTTAAACATATAAGGTTGATACCTAGTGATATTTTTAGTATATTTTTATATAATAACAGTAAGTAAAAGTTTATAAACTCAGGTTTCCAGTTTTGACCTTTTAAGCCTAAGTGAAATTACCAAAATACCCCTAAGGTGCATAGTTTGGTTTTAAATGATAAATTTCACATATAGGTCATACCCTACTGTTATAACATGTTAAATTAAGTGTATTTACTGTATAAATCAGACCTGTAACTCAGATTACTAATTAAACTCTTTTATAATCTTTTAAATGACCAAAATGCCCTTATAAGGCATAATTTGTGTTTAAATCCGTTTTGGGCATAATAGAAGATATCTTACTAATATTATAACATATTTAAAGCATATTAACTCAGGGAACTTGCATATGACTCTTATGGTTACCCGTGACGCCCTTTTCGCGTTCGGTTCGGTTTATGTAACTAGTTTGCATAAATTGACCGAAATGGGTCAAACCTTATCATCTTTGTCTCAAAATCCAGAATGTATTTAGTATACCCATATTATACAAGTATTCAAACTTGTCGGGTCTAAATCACATTCTATCCGGTCTTCGCTTAATCGTGCGTTTGAACCGTATCGTCCTTAAAAGCTAACCGGTCTAAGCTTAGGCTTAAATAAAGAACCGTTAGAAATCTAATAGGTTATTATAAACCTTTGTTCCAGAATAGAAGAACTAGTAAAAGCTACCTTCACTCGCTAATTGTGATTTATACTTACAAAGGTAAATACTTTTAACTTATTTTCCCTATACGGGCTTGGGGTACGGTATATAAAATACCGCTTGGTCCGGCATTGAATCTTTAATCGAATAGTGGTTAAATCCTTGATATGCTACGTTTTGAAATGTTTTGGTTGCTTAAAGCCTTTGGGGGGTTAATGACCATGTCCCGGATATCCTTGGCATCATCTTACGAGATGGCCACGACCAAAGCACGGAGTGTAGGCGTACACTCGTCAGTGCCGAACCAAATAATGTGGTGTGTCTATTAATCTTTAACCCGGTCTACGGATCGGGCTACTGAACGCATAAGTAACATGTAATTCGTTTACAAGTATTATATTCATATAATTATCCCAAGTTATAAAATGTTTTGTGCCACGTGCATTCAAATCAATTTTCAAACATTTTCAAAATGAGTCAGTTAAATTGTATTTACCAGTGTAAACTGACGTATTTTCCAAAAGGTTAAGTGCAGGTACTACTCGTACTAGGCTGGCTGTCTTCTAGCGTCCTCAATAAGTCTCGCAAGCTTGGATGTCAATTAAACTGTTGAACAATATCTTATTTTATTTTGATCCGCCTGTGGATCCGTTTCAACTATTCGTGATATTTAATATTACATTTTATTAAAGTTGAAATGAATCTATTTTTGCTTCCGCTGTGCATTTATATATTGTGTTGTTTGACTTATGATGATATCAACTACGTCACGATACTCCCCACCGGGCCCACCGGTGACACGTGGAAAAATAGGGGTGTGACAGGTTGGTATCAGAGCCAACTCTGAGTGAATTAAACACTAGCCTTTTGTGTTTAATCTCAGTTACACAATTGCACATTCCTCGATTCTCGAGTCTAGACAAAGAACTTAGGAATTATCCAAATTTGTTTTATTTCTAACTTTGTCTTATATATATCTTTTGTTGTATCACTTGTTTGTTTTTGGCAGGTCGACAAAATGCCACCACGGATGAGAGGAAGAGGAAGAGGAAAAGGGCCACTCGTCGCCCCAAATGACCATGAAGCCGGACCTTCGCACCGGCGAACGCCTTCAGATCCCTATAACACAGATCCTCAAGATCTCTGGAGGGCTTTGATTGAACCAGCTAGGCGCTCAGTTTCACTGAGTACCTCCCCTTCTATTCCACACTCTTTTGGGCCTCATTCTCAAAATGAGCCCCACAACTCTCACCAGTCCTTCATACCTCTTCAAGGAAACGACTCACCCTTCGACCACCTGTCTCCTGTCTTCCAGGGCCAGTTTAACCCTGCTGACTACCTTGGAGCACAAGTGGGTTTTAACCCACTTGGACCCGAAGATCACTTTTCCGGTGGCAACCCGATGGATATAGACGAGGACACCGATCCTTCAATGCCACCATCCGGAACTCCAAACCACCCCATCGAAATCTCAGATGGGTCACCTTTCGTGGGATCACCTTACAATGGTCCCGACAGCTACGAGGAGAGGTTTAGGCTTTGTGACTGGGCGTTTACCCCCAGTTACCACAACTCTCCCTTGCACCCCCAGCAGCAGCCACAACAGCAGCAACAACAGCAGCAGAATCCTTCCGAGGATTCCCGACTTGTCGCGGTCACTCCGCCGCCACCACCACCTCAGCTTCAGCCTCCCTCGCCCCCGAGGCGAAGGAGAACGACCGTGCGAATATCCGCACGAGGGGGAGTGCGCATCAGCACCCCTCCACTTTCAAGTGGCAGCCGATACTCGCCACTTCACGAAGAACCAGAGATGGGAGAATCTTTACACCCCGTCTCAGAAGTAAATTCTGCGCCAGTCGCGCCACAACCACCACTGGGTTTTGGAGACCCAATTCCTACTTACACTGGTGCGGCGGCGTACAATCCCTTCGAGCAGCCGATCCACACAAACTACAACTTTGCAGAGGATCCCTATTGGGTAGCTGCGAACTCTCTCCAGCCGGAAGGTCTCTATGGAGGTCCCTGGACTACGGGACACTCGACCTATGGATACCCATCATATGGGTATCAGCAACCGCCGCCTCCTCGACCTCCGCATTATCAGCAACCACCTCAGGCGCCGGTGATGTCACCGCCACAGTTTCAAGAAATCCTTCTAGGGATAAATGAGGTGCGCCAAGAGGTGCGGCATGAACTGCGGGAAGAACGAAGGCATAACCGAGGGATGTTCAAGAAAATGGTGGATTTGATCAAGGGAAAAAGCAAGAAGGATCACTAAATCCTTCGTTTGTTTGTTTATTTTAGTGTTGTAATCATGTCCCTGCGAGGACATTTGTTTCAGTACTCTGCCCCTGCGTGGGCATATTTTTCATGTTCTGCCCCTGCGTGGGCATGTCTTTCTATTTTGACCCCTGCGTGGGTTTGTTTGTTAGTTGGCCCCTGCGTGGGCATGTTGTTTATGTAAAAGTCCCGTTTAGGGCAAACTTGTACTAGTTTAATTTTTAATGGTATGGTTAGTTCAAATTTTCATTTTTTTTAAATTATATACATGAATATAATAAATGAATAAATGGAAATAACAGTTATTTTGTAGACTTACCATTTTTATAAGAATCTTAAAAAGGTAAAACCTAGCTTGAATGTCATATTAAAGACCTGGCCAATATGGTAGAACCTGTTTAAAAAGATTCAAATCTCTGTTAACATCTGCAAACATGTTAACATTCTTGACTAGTGTGATCCGCAAAATCACACATGTCACCCTTTTAATAAATTATCCAAATTTATATTTTTATATATATATCTGATTGTGACATAATGCCTACGGGCTATAACTAATGTCATATAAAACAAAAGGCAGCCGTAGTTTATAGACTCCCTGCCAATAAAGGATTGATTGTTAATTTATTCAAACTTTAATCCTATAAGATCTAAATTTATAATTTAGAAATTTGTCTACGTGGCTAGGCCTATTGTGCCAATATTTTATTTCATTTTGAGATAGGCTTACTAATAAAAAGTCCTGAATGAAATTACTTAACAAATTAACTAGTATGGCTCTTTAATTACCATGGTTAATTATCAAGATGACAGACATATTATATTCCTTAAATGAATCATTGTCATCATCTTATGTAGCAGTTCAACTACATGGCCGAATCTGACAAGGTCAACAGTCAACCTAAGGAAAATCATGACACCACCAGAATCAATATAACTGGTGCAGAACTCCAATCGTTGATTGATAACGCCGTTACTAGAGCCATAGAGAGGCAATATAGTGAATCGGGTAGTACTCGAAGCAGGACCCGATCAGGACCCCATTCCAAGCCAAAAACACATTCTGAGGCTCATAGTAAGCCACCCTCTAAGATAGAGAAGCCGAAGAAGGATGATGAGGATCATCACTCCTCGAACCAACACAGTGTCCCGTCAAGGAAGGTCGAGCTTAAGCAGGAACCGCGTGGTAAGTCCTGTACATACAAATACTTCGTCTCATGTAAACCCAGAGACTTTACTGGGGAGAAAGGAGCGGTTGACTGCATGACCTGGTTGGACGAGATGGACACGGTAGTGGACATCAGCGGTTGTGCTGAAAGGGACGTAGTGAAATATGTGTCCCAATCGTTTAAAGGAGAAGCACTGGCATGGTGGAAGTCTCTCATTCAAGCTGCCGGAAAGATCCCTCTCTACAACTTGTCATGGGATCAGTTCGTTGCTCTCATTAAGGATAATTATTGCCCGCAGCACGAAGTAGAAAGAATCGAGTCAGATTTCTTATCTTTGGTGATGAAGAATTTAGACTGCCAGGCTTACCTCACCAGTTTCAATACCCTATCTAGGTTGGTTCCTTACTTAGTAACCCCAGAACCTAAAAGGATTGCTCGCTTCATCGGGGGTTTAGCCCCAGAAATTAAAGCTAGTGTTAAGGCATCAAGGCCTGCTACCTTTAGATCAGCAGCTGATCTATCCCTATCTCTTACCTTGGACGTAGTCAGGTTAAGATCGCTCAGGAATTCAGACGAAAGTAAGAGGAAGCGTGAGGACGATACCTCACGAAGATCAGATAAAAAGCACCGAGGAAATAACGACCACAAGAAAGGGTCAGGGTCTAAGAAGGACGGGCAACAATCTGGGGATAAGCCCAAATGTAAAACTTGTAAGAAAAACCATTTTGGGAGGTGTCGACTTGAGTCGAAATCCCAGCCTCAGCCGAGGCCCTGTGGGATTTGTAGATCTTCAGAACATAAGACTCTGGAGTGCAAAAAGCTGAAAGATGCAACATGTTACGGTTGCAATGAAAAAGGGCACATTAAGTCCAATTGCCCAAAGAACACCAAGAAAACCGAGGATGGGAAAAAGACCAATGCGAGGGTCTTCAAGATGGACGCTAAGGAAGCTGTTCAGGATGACAACGTGATTACAGGTACTTTTCTCATAAATGATGTTTTTGCTAGAGTATTGTTTGATTCTGGAGCAGATAAGTCTTTTGTGGATAATAAGTTTTGTGAATTGTTGAAATTGCCTGTAAAAGCCTTAAGTGTGAAATATGAGGTGGAATTAGCTGATGGAACCATAGAAACCGCCTCAACTGTGTTATATGGATGTGTTATATCCATTAGGAACCACTCTTTTCCTTTATCCTTACTTCCCTTTAAGCTAGCCGGTTTTGATATAGTTATAGGTATGGATTGGTTATCGCATAACCAAGCCCAGATTGTGTGCAACAGAAAGCAAGTGGTAGTAAAACTCCGTCTGGTGAATCACTTACCATTCAGGGGGATACCCAGCATGGATTGCCTGAGCAAGTGTCCATGCTCAAGGCATCTAGATGCTTGAAGAAAGGTTGTGTCATTTATATGGCACAGGTTACTATTGATGTGCAGAGACCCAAGATTGAAGACATCCCGGTCATTTCGGAATATCCTGAAGTTTTCCCTGAAGAACTACCTGGCTTACCACCAGATAGGCAAGTAGAATTCCGAATTGACATCATCCCTGGTGCTGCACCAGTAGCAAGAGCGCCTTATAGGTTAGCACCAACAGAGATGAAGGAGTTAAGGACACAATTAGATGATCTGCTAGCCAAAGGTTTTATTAGACCTAGTTCGTCTCCTTGGGGAGCGCCGATCTTGTTTGTCAAAAAGAAGGATGGGTCGATGCGTCTATGCATCGATTACCGTGAGCTTAATAAAGTCACTATCAAGAATAGGTATCCTTTGCCCAGGATCGACGATCTGTTCGATCAATTGCAAGGGGCAAGCTACTTCTCTAAGATCGACTTGAGGTCAGGCTATCATCAGTTGAAGGTCAAAGATGAAGATGTGCACAAGACTGCATTTAGGACTCGTTATGGTCATTACGAGTTCCTAGTGATGCCTTTTGGGCTCACTAATGCACCGGCCGCATTCATGGATCTCATGAATCGCGTCTGCAAGCCTTACTTGGACAAATTTATCATCGTCTTCATTGACGACATTCTCATTTACTCGAAGAGCCAAGCTGACCATGAGAAACACCTCCGTTGCATTCTTAAACTTCTACATCGTGAGAAACTCTACGCCAAATTTTCGAAGTGCGAATTTTGGCTTCGAGAAGTCCAATTCCTTGGACATGTGGTAAGTGAGCGTGGTATCCAAGTGGATCCCGCTAAGGTAGAAGCGGTTATGAATTGGCAAGAACCAAAGACGCCTACTGAGATTCGTAGCTTCCTGGGTTTAGCAGGATACTATAGGCGATTCATCGAAAACTTCTCAAGGATTGATGCGCCCCTAACTTCGTTGACACGTAAGAAGGTTAAGTTTGATTGGGGCCCTAAGCAACAGGAATCCTTTGACATTCTTAAGAAGAAGTTGAGCAATGCACCAGTATTAACATTGCCAGATGGTATAGAAGAATTTGTGGTATATTGTGATGCATCACACACTGGTATGGGCTGTGTACTCATGCAGAAAGGCAAAGTTATTGCCTATGCTTCACGACAGCTAAAGGTGCACGAGAAGAACTACACCACCCATGACTTGGAGCTGGGTGCCGTTGTATTTGCATTAAAACTATGGAGGCATTACTTGTATGGAACCAAGTGTGTGATCTATTCAGATCACAAGAGCCTTCAACACTTGTTCAATCAGAAGGACTTGAACATGAGGCAGCGATGCTGGATGGAAATTCTAAATGATTATGATTGTGAGATAAGATACCATCCAGGCAAGGCAAATGTAGTTGCTGATGCCTTAAGCAGAAAAGAAAGAATGAAGCCGATAAGAATCAATGCCAAGCGCATTGAAATAAGGAATAGTTTGAACGAAAGGGTGTTAGCTGCACAGAAGGAAGCTGTGTTGGAAGCTAACTATCCTGAAGAAAAGCTAGGCGTAACTGAGGAGCAGTTATCCTATGAAAAGGACGGAATGCGAAGATTGAATGGACGAATATGGGTTCCAGTTTATGGAGGACTTCGAGATGTTATCCTCCAGGAAGCCCACAGTTCCAAATATTCCGTTCATCCTGGAGCTGATAAGATGTACCAGGATCTGAAGACAAACTATTGGTGGATAGGCTTGAAAAAAGTCTGTAGCTGCCTATGTAGCTAAATGTCTGACGTGTGCTCAAGTCAAAGCTGAGCACCAGAAACCGTCAGGTTTGTTACAACAGCCTGAACTTCCCACATGGAAGTGGGAAATGGTGACAATGGATTTCATCACCAAGTTGCCAAAGACAAGAAAGGGAAACGATACTATATGGGTCATAGTAGATAGGCTGACCAAGTCAGCACATTTTCTTCCCATTAAGGAAACTTTTAGCTCTGACATGTTAGCTCAATTGTACGTAGATAAGATTGTAGCTTTGCATGGCGTACAAGTGTCAATTATCTCTGATAGAGATACAAGGTACACCTCTCATTTTTGGAAGAGTTTCCAACAGTCTTTGGGCACGCGCTTAAATTTTAGTACGGCTTACCATCCACAGACGGACGGACAGAGTGAGCGTACCATCTAAACGCTGGAAGACATGCTTCGAGCATGTGTGATTGATTTAGGTGGCAGCTGGGATAACCACCTACCATTGATCGAGTTCTCCTATAATAATAGCTACCATACTAGTATTAAGGCTGCGCCTTTTGAGGCGTTATATGGTAGGAAATGCAGAACACCTATATGTTGGGCAGAAGTAGGAGAAGTTCAATTATCAGGATCCGATTTGGTCTTTGAAACGACGGACAAGATTGTCCAGATTCGCGATCACCTGAAAGCTGCCAGGGATAGGCAGAAAAGTTATGCGGATCCAAAACGTAAATCTTTTCACTTCGAAGTAGGTGACAAGGTGTTGCTCAAAGTATCACCCTGGAAGGGAGTGATGCGGTTTGGTAAAAAGGGCAAGTTAAGCCCGAGATACATAGGACCTTTCGAGGTTATCGAACGTGTCGGGTCAGTTGCCTACAAGCTAAACTTGTCTGAGGAGCTCAGTGCTATCCACAATGTTTTTCACATCTGCAATCTGAAGAGATGTCTAGCTGATGACTCACTGGTCATACCGCATACAGATGTGCATATAGATGAGAGCCTGAAATTTGTGGAAAAGCCATTGTCGATTGAGGATCGACAGGTAAAGTAGCTTCGAAGAAAACATGTGCCTATTGTTAAGGTCAAATGGGATGCCCGTAGAGGTCCCGAATACACTTGGGAGGTAGAGTCTACCATGAAGGAAAAATACCCTCATTTGTTCCAGTAAATCTCGAGGTCGAGATTTCTTTTAAGGGGGTGAGGATGTAACACCTCGAAAATTCATGTCCAGTAAAATAAAGACACGTGTCATGTTATGCAAACGTGTCATGAATACGGATCCAGATAAAGATGTACGGTAGGATTTAAACGTCGACATGTTAATTTATACCTCTGAGCGACCTATTAATAAATCCCTAACCAGGATATATTTATCAACATCGGATTTATGCTTATAAATCTGGCCATTCTAAATAATGAATTTATTTTATAAACATGGATCCTATGCAAAACCTTGGTGTTTCCGTCAATTTAAACTTCCCACAAGAGTACAAGATGAGTAAATGCATGCCTAGACATGCAATGGCTGAAAACATGGTCCCCATATTGATTATAGTGCATGAGATTCGGAGTTGAAAAGGTTGCATGGTCATAGCTTGAATAAAAACAAAATTTTGATCTCTGGCGAAGGCTTGCGCACCTCAACATCCAGAGCGCTGCGGTGCGCAAGACTGCTTGCGCACCTCAACAACCAGAATGTTGCGGTGCGTAAGCAGTGTATCTGGGCGATTTTACTGGCAGATGCCTGTCCAAACGGTTACACCGACTTATTTAGGTGGTATACGAATTCATGGGCTCCTATACCCGGTTTTTAGCATTATAGGACACCTGGGGACATCTTGTAACCTTCCTAGACTTATGTGTGATGATCCTAAGCTCTTGGACTCACTATATAAGAAAATCAAGTTGCAACTTTTTGGGCATTTGCATTTGCAACATATTTCTGGAGCTCTCTGGTCAGCAAGCAACCTTCCTAGTGGTCCCTAATCATAATTAGGACTCTTGTAAGCATTCTTAACTTTTCTAAATTCATTTTAGCTTAGTTAATTAACTAAAAGTCAAACCGTCGTAATTAAGGTTTGACTTCGTGATTAATTAATATGTGCTTAGTCTAATCACGAATTAAAAGTACCTTTAAGTAGGTAATTATGTGGGTAATAAACCCTTAAAAGGGTACTTCCAGATTCCCACTCTAACTATGTTAATTGTCGAGTCAAAGTTTACTTTAAAAAGTCAACAGAATGTTTAATTTCAAATTAAAGCATAATTAGCAATGTAGGATACTTGCAACCTGTTTGATCATTAATATAACTTGGTAATTAATGTAAGAACATGTCCCAACATGTTCAACTCGACAATTTTCAGTTTAGGCTCGGTTTGGACCCGAAAGTCGCATAGTTTGACCTCTGCTTTGACTTTCAGTTCTGACCCGTTAAGCATTGTTTAGAAATGCCTTAGAGCCTTAATTGGACCAAGTTTCATATTAGTGTAACCCCCTAAGGTCACACAACTTGGTTCATTAGTTATCCCATTCATATGCATGTTTCCATTAAACGCCTAATTGTTGACTATTATGCCCTTTTGACTATAAAACGTGATTTTTGAAAACGTAAAAGAGTAGAAACCTTAGTTACTGATTTATAAACTTGCACCTAAAATTTGACATCAGTTTGAGGTCTAGATTAAGAGTTATGCTCATTAGCGTAATTTGAAAGCTTTATGTTACTTAAACGGCGTAATTAGCATATAACCTATTTAAACCCACTTTTTGATATCAAATTTTTTACCCACTGATGTAATATAATATTTTGGGATTTTTGAAGATTTTTATTTAATTTTTGGCTGAGCATAACATAGGTCTCTAAGTTTAATTCGGTTAATACCGATTTTGCCCTTTTTTTAGCCATAAAATGAGTTTTACAAATCCTTTTGACCCCAAACCTTTTTCTACTGATTTTATTTGATAAATAAAATATTTTGAGCCTTCTGGAATTTTAAAAATATCATATTTCCTTTGAAAACCCGGAAATGGCTCCAAATCGCCTTTTTAAGCATTTTTAACGCATAGTATGTACTAAAACTATGTTAAACATATAAGGTTGATACCTAGTGATATTTTTAGTATATTTTTATATAATAACAGTAAGTAAAAGTTTATAAACTCAGGTTTCCAGTTTTGACCTTTTAAGCCTAAGTGAAATTACCAAAATACCCCTAAGGTGCATAGTTTGGTTTTAAATGATAAATTTCACATATAGGTCATACCCTACTGTTATAACATGTTAAATTAAGTGTATTTACTGTATAAATCAGACCTGTAACTCAGATTACTAATTAAACTCTTTTATAATCTTTTAAATGACCAAAATGCCCTTATAAGGCATAATTTGTGTTTAAATCCGTTTTGGGCATAATAGAAGATATCTTACTAATATTATAACATATTTAAAGCATATTAACTCAGGGAACTTGCATATGACTCTTATGGTTACCCGTGACGCCCTTTTCGCGTTCGGTTCGGTTTATGTAACTAGTTTGCATAAATTGACCGAAATGGGTCAAACCTTATCATCTTTGTCTCAAAATCCAGAATGTATTTAGTATACCCATATTATACAAGTATTCAAACTTGTCGGGTCTAAATCACATTCTATCCGGTCTTCGCTTAATCGTGCGTTTGAACCGTATCGTCCTTAAAAGCTAACCGGTCTAAGCTTAGGCTTAAATAAAGACCCGTTAGAAATCTAATAGGTTATTATAAACCTTTGTTCCAGAATAGAAGAACCAGTAAAAGCTACCTTCACTCGCTAATTGTGATTTATACTTACAAAGGTAAATACTTTTAACTTATTTTCCCTATACGGGCTTGGGGTACGGTATATAAAATACCGCTTGGTCCGGCATTGAATCTTTAATCGAATAGTGGTTAAATCCTTGATATGCTACGTTTTGAAATGTTTTGGTTGCTTAAAGCCTTTGGGGGGTTAATGACCATGTCCCGAATATCCTTGGCATCATCTTACGAGATGGCCACGACCAAAGCACGGAGTGTAGGCATACACTCGTCAGTGCCGAACCAAATAATGTGGTGTGTCTATTAATCTTTAACCCGGTCTATGGATCGGGCTACTGAACGCATAAGTAACATGTAATTCATTTACAAGTATTATATTCATATAATTATCCCAAGTTATAAAATGTTTTGTGCCACGTGCATTTAAATCAATTTTCAAACATTTTCAAAATGAGTCAGTTAAATTGTATTTACCAGTGTAAACTGACGTATTTTCCAAAAGGTTAAGTGCAGGTACTACTCGTACTAGGCTGGCTGTCTTCTAGCGTCCTTAATAAGTCTCGCAAGCTTGGATGTCAATTAAACTGTTGAACAATATCTTATTTTATTTTGATCCGCCTGTGGATCCGTTTCAACTATTCGTGATATTTAATATTACATTTTATTAAAGTTGAAATGAATCTATTTTTGCTTCCGCTGTGCATTTATATATTGTGTTGTTTGGCTTATGATGATATCAACTACGTCACGATACTCCCCACCGGGCCCACCGGTGACACGTGGAAAAATAGGGGTGTGACAACGAGGGACCAAAGACCAAGTACCATTACGGATAAGGGCCGAGTATTCATCTGCCATAGCTTTACGCCAGTGAGAATCGTTGTTGGTAATGGCAAAGGAGGTAGGTTCAATGTCGGTGGAGACGTGAAACGAAGAGGGATTGTAAGGTCTGGTTTGTTTAGGTGCAGGTCGTAGGTTAGCTGGCCGTGGTCGAGGCGGTGATGGTGAAGTTTGGGTTGGTGGGTGGACAGAAAGAGGCAACTGGTCAGGTTGTGAGGTCGGCGATTGTGAAGATGTCGTCTGGTTAGTTGTGGTGAGCGGCGGATCAAGATGTGAGCTGGTAGTTGGTGTCTGGTTATTGGGTGTGGTTGTTTGGGTGGGTGGAGACTGATGGTAACGGTCAAAAGCAGAAGTTGGGTTTGTAGTGGACCGACGAGAATAAGTGTGGGCTGGTTGAGTAGTATGAGTAGGGAAGGCTGGTTGTGACGGTGTTTGAGGTGATGATTCCACCTCAGTTGGTAGAGGGTTAGAATCAGTGGGGCAAGTGGAAACATAAGGATTGGGGGCGGCTTCGGGTGAGGGTTCGATAGGTTAGGCAAGAACGGAAACGTGCTTTCGTGGAACCGAACATGACGGGCAATGTAAATGCGTTCGGAGACGGGGTCGAACCATCGATATCCGTGATGAGATGTGCTGTATCCCAGAAAAATACACGGAGTAGATCTGAAATCCATTTTGTTTGGATTATAAGGACGAAGATGAGGAAAACAACGACACCCAAAGACGCGAAGAAAGGAGAAATCAGGTTGACGGTTGAACAAGTGTTCAAAAGGAGAGATGACAGAGTTTGTACGAAACGGCATTCGATTGATTAGATAAACTGCGGTTTCAAAGGCAAAATGCCAAAAAACGTTGAGGAACGTGGGATTGTGCCATTAGCGTAAGGCCGGTTTCGACAACATGACGGTGACGTCTTTCGACCACACCATTCTGTTCACTGGTGTGAGGACAAGAGAGACGATGGATAACACCAATAAAGGCAAAAAAAGATGAAATTTCTGAATTGCCCTCCCTAATCAGTTTGTACTGTTTTAAGTTTAGTAGAAAATTGCCGTGCAACCATGGTAATGAATTGTTTAAAGGTTGCAAACACATCAGATTTTTGTTTTAGAGGAAACAACCACATAAATTTTGAAAAATGATCAACACACAAAAGAAAATAGTTATGACCATCAAACAAAGTCACAAGGGCTGGTCCCCAAACATCACAAAAAACTAAGTCCAAAATACGAGTACTTTTATAATCAGAAGGCAATATGTTAAGTTTGGAAGATTTTCCAACTAAACAAGAAACACAATGAAAATCAAAGGTCTTTGCAGAAATAGGTAAACAATATTTATTAAGCATAGTTTGAAATAGCTGAGAATGTGGATGTCCCAGTCGTTGATGCCATGTGGTTGTTGTAGCTCGAGTCGTTGAAAATGCAACTTTTGAAATTGGTTGATTCATGGGAAGTGTGATAGAGTAGAGTCCACCGTCACTTGGACCCGTGAGGAGGGTAATGTGTGTAGACTTGTCCTTCACAGCAAAAAAAAAAGGTTTCGTGAAATTCAAAATAAACATGATTATCACGACAGAATTTTTGTACAGAAAGAAGGCGTTTCTTTATATCAGGTACATGAAGAATATTGTTTAGGTAAAAAGTTTTGTTAGGTGAGAAGAATTTTGAAGAACCAATGTGTAAAATGGGAAGGGCCTTACCATTACCAACACGTAGATGATCATCACCGTAGTAAGGCTCAGCAGAGTCAAAACCCGACATATCCGGTGCTGAATGTTCATTGGAGCCCGTGTCTGTAAGCCATGAAGAAGACGCTTGTGAGCGATAGTCGGCATAATTGGCAGACAGTTGTCTTGTTCGAATGGTGGATGGGTCACGCTTAGGGCATTGAGATGGTAAATGTCCAATTCCACACCTGTTGCAAGTTCCATAAACAGTGTTTTGATTAGAAGCCCAACTAAATTGACCTGGATTCCGATGATTAGTGGCCCCATGATTGCGGTTGTAGTTATTATTGTTGTAGTTATTGTTCCCACGGTTTCCACGTCCGCCATGTGTACCTCGTCCGCGGCTGTAAGAAGACTGCCCAGTCCTGTTTGTATAGAAGGCTTGGGGTGCATTGGCTTGGGATGAACCTGTGGATGGTTGTAATTGAAAACCAAGATGGGCAACAAGTTGCTGAATGGCTGCCACTGTGTCATTCTAAACCATGGAGGGACTAACAGTTGTTGCGGCTGTAAAAGCCTGAACAGGCGAAGTGTCAACAGTTGGTTTGTGGATCAGAAATTCATGGTCTGCAAGGAGACCAGGAAGTTCAGAGAAGACGGTTGTGAATTGTCTAGCAAGGAGACTTTGTTTGACTCCATTGTATTCCTCACGAAGACCAACAACAACTAGCATAACCAGGTCTTTTTCGGGCATAGGTTGTCCAATATTTGCAAGGGCATTTGCATACTTCTGTGCCCTAGCAAGATATGCAGCAGATGTTTCATCACCTTTCATCTGTATTTTCAGCAGCTGTGTTTTTAAGGTAAACTCTCTGAAAGAGGTATGTGGGGCATAAGCTTGTTCAAGGCCAAGCCAAAGTTCACGCGAGGTGGTACCCTAAACGTGTTGAAACGACTGCTCTGAGAGGGTGGATAAAATTAACATACGAACATGTGCATCGTTACATAACCAGTTCAGATGATCAGGGTTCGGCTGAGTTACAACGATAGTAGCAGTAGCATCATCTTTTCCAGAAGAAGTGTCGCCTGGAGAAGATATGGTTGAAGGTGGACAAGGAATGCTCCCGTCAACATACCCGAATAGGTTGTGTGTAGCAAGAAAAGGCTGAATCATTAGCTTCCAATGGCCATAGTTTGTAGGAGATAAAGTGAACCCAAACTTATGGGAGTTGTGTGTAGTTTTCTCAGCATTTGTGAAGGCTGCAAGTTTATCGCCCATTGTCAGGTCGACCAGAAAAGAGAACAGAGACGGTGGTGTTGTGCTGAAGAAAAAAAAAACTGATGAACAGTGCCGATGAACAGTACCGACGAACAGTGTTATGATTTGTGATGGTGGCGGCAGAAAAAAAAAAAAAGAGATCAGAACCCTAAGCTCTGATACCAAGTTAAAACTTGGTAAAGATTGTATTATTTGATTGTGATAATATGTGAATACATAATGGGCTGGTTAACCTTTACTAGATCTATACAACTTTACTAGGGCCGGCTGATATAACATAATGGGCCGGTTAACCTATTCTAAATGTATCGACTAATATTGGGGGTTGGTTGGGATTAAATCGTAAATACACAAAACAAAAAAATCATGGGGGCGGTCGACCCCATCTCTCTAATATAGGTTCGCCTATATGCACAAGACGCTCTATTATAGGTTCGCCTATATGCACGTGACGCAATCTAATAGTTATTTATTATGTGTAGATTAAATCATTAGATTTTTTTGGGTATTGTTTTTTCAGGGTGCTTCATCTTTATAGCTTCTTGCTAATGTTACTAGTAAAATTTTGTTATTTTGATGATAAATTTTGTTATTTTGATGATAAAAAAATCTATCCAACAACAATTTAATAGTCTTAATAACTTAACACATGTTCAAGCTGGTTTGCTTCTCGTTTAATTATACTCGTCAATTTCAAGCTAGGAGACGTTGCTATTGTTTCATGTCCATTCCATGTTATACCATTATGTTAGATACCTTTTTCTTTGTTGTTGTAGCTTTAGAATTGGTTTGCTTCCTGCTGTACGCTATCGGATAGTTTTTGGTAGAAGGTTATAAAGTTTGTTTTTGGTAAATGTCTTAAAGACAATTACTTTTAATTTGTTTTCATTTACATGTGTTCAATAGTCACAAAAATGCATATTGTCTCTCTTTCAAGCCAATTTAGGCATTTAAAAGTGTATACTTTCAAAGTTATCTAACCGATTTCTTGTAGAATTACAAGTTTCTTGCTAAAAATCTAGTTAGATTTATATAATTTCCTAGGACAAAAAGAGCAATTAGTTCCAAACCAATGAATCATTTGTAGTTTTGGCAAATAAATAGAGTTATTACTAAATGTTTAACCCATTACAATCCATTTCATGTAGAATTACAAGACAACTATGTAATTGTTAACCCGTTTATAAAAAAATTTAACTGGTTACAACTTTATTGCAACTCATCAATCCATTCGGCTCATTTAGATAAACGAATAAAATATGTAATGGTTGTGTTACATGGATTTTAAGTGTGTCTGGATTAAACTGAGTTGAATTCTTTAACAAAAACAAAATTACGGATCATGTTAGACTACATCAATTCAACCATTTAACTCGTTTTACAAATAGAATAGCCGATTTATACACAGTAATATAGAGGTTATCTGTAATCATCAATCATAGAAATGAAAAACAATAGATATTTTAATCCATAACAACTCAATGTTTATGATGTCATATAAAACCGAGAGATGGTCAAATACTAACTTTAAAGTTTAAACTAACATTATCCATTGGAATTCACAAACTTTTATGGTTCTTAAATCTAAAGTTATATGAAAATTGTATAAAGTATTTTAAGTGGAGTGGTTTAAACTATAAAGTCTTCTCAACTAACCATTTTTGCTTTCAGATTTTCTACATTTGTCAGCCTCTTTTTGTTATACTTTTTTTTTTTTTTTGAACAGCTCTCGGTCAGGGCTAGACATGACCAAAGCTCAGGTCCGAGGGGGATTCGAACCTGAGCACTCCCGGGCAGGAACCCACAAGGTGGTAAAACCTTCCCACCTCCTCTTTGCTTGGAGTGGGGATCGAACTTGAGACCTCTTACAAGTCTTAAGTCTTTTCCACCACTCCACCAAAGACTCATTGGCAAAAGTTAAAATCACTTAAACTCATTGGCAAAAGTTACAAGTCTTAAGTCTTTTCCATCACTCCACCAAAGACTCATTGGCAAAAGTTAAAACCTTTCCACCACTTAAGTCTTTTTGTTATACTTTAAAGTTAAAATCAATTATTCGAAGTAATGTTATGTCCTTTTATTTGTATATGACAACACACTATATATTAAAAAAATGGTTTGTTTTCTCATAGATTGATCATCACAAAAATCCCAGCCCTCCAGCAAAAATTTACATTTCAACTTGGATGCTTCTAAACATATTTTGTTGTTTTAAAACATGATAGTTTTAATCATTTACCTATAAATGAGTTGATATATAGGTTATATTTCATCTCCTACAAATCAAATGAGCAAGTATATAATATGCTAACTATTCTGAGAAATTATCAAACACGTTTGAAATTCATCCATCATGTGGTGGCGTTGATAGCCGAATGCGTGGGCGTTCAGAGGGCAAAAGTGAAAGTGCACTAATTTTAACGTTATTTTACTAATTTCGTGAAAATAATGTTAAAAGAGTGGATGGTTAATCATGCATCATGCGGTGGCATTGATAGCCGAAAGACAAGGGAGTACATGCACTAATTGGCCTTTGTCTTAATTGCCGAGTGTTATGTGCCTTATGTCCAAGGTTTGATGCAAAACTACCATCGAGCCGGGGGTCTCACTAGAAGCAGCCTCTCTATTCCTACGGGGTAGAGGTAAGACTGTCTACATCTTACCCTCCTCAGACCCTACCTTAGCTTTGCTATTGGTGGGATTTACTGAGCATGATGATGATGATGATGTCGAAAGTCATCCAAAAGAGTTCATATGTTGTTTAACTCGCTTGACCCGTTACCCAACTCGGTTGAGTCAACCATTACTCCAAAGTCCAAACCAATAGACTAAAAAGAGGCTTTAGGACTTTCTATTTCAACAACCAAAGACTTCAAAAGACTTGGACAAAGTCAAAAGACAACTAAATGATTTGGGTCATAAAGTAGACAAACATTAACCAAATACTGAAAACATCAACAAAAATATTAATACTGAGTTTGATTTGACAATTTCAAACAATGGCTCTTTCGGACTAACCAGACTCGCTTGCGAGAGGTTCTAACCATCAGGACCAGACTTTACTCTCTTTAGGGTCTAATGGTTGGTTAAAGGAAAGTTAAACTGTTAAGAATGCAAAACCTAAAAATAAAACATGTGTTTAGACCATTAGAACTAGACTTCAAGGTCTATTGTTGAACTGGGCATGGCCCGTTTGATCGAGCAGGACCAGGTATTGGCCCAACCTCTGTAAACAGCCCGTAATCTCATCCGCGCACTTTTGATCGGATGTGGTGTGTGTTTTCTCCATAATATACAACTAATTTGCAAAATAACACTTATTTTCTTACAAAGATATCCTTTAAGAATGATTGTTCTCTCCTTTTACCAAGATTGACTGAAATGGTACCCGTTTGATGTCTAAAAACGTCGAATACTCGTTGTTCATGGGTTGTTTCCATGGTTCTCCATCCACCTGCATGAAACATTCTCTCCATGTGCCGCCTCTTAGCTCAAACCGAATTGCAGCCGCCTGACAAACCATAAAACAACATAAACCGTAATGTTATTTGAGCAAAAAGAACATGTTTTCTTTACCTGTGCAATGTGTTTTGCTGATATTAAATCAACCATAACTAATGATGCATGCCATCCTTGTTTAAATCCAAATATTTCCAAGAGACCGTCGTCTGAATTAGCCTCGACGAAACCTTTCTGCATTCAAAAGGTATTTCAACCACTAAATGATCATCCTGTTCCTGTCGCTCATGCGAATTTGGTTAAAAGTGTGTTACCTTTTCCAAGTACTCTGGCTTCAAGTTGCCCCATGGATTTCGTCCGCTCGCATAGCTAGGAAGATTCAAAGCAACTATAGACCTAATACTGCCACATACATTTTTGAAACCGAATATATTAATATCTTAAAAAAAAAGTATTTTTGAAGATCTTAGGAACGCGAAATTATAATAAATGTAAAATTGTTATGAATGTATATGGGTTTTAAGTCGGATTATAAAGTGAGTTTGAGATCGTGTCTTGGGTAATAGGAATTCCAACGATTTTATTGGATTTCTAGGTTGTTTGTAGAATGGCTAAGCGTTTCAAGGCATTTCCTGAAAGTGTTTTGAGTTTGTTTGTAAGACAAGCGAACTTATCCTGCCTTCGCCGACATTTCATGGAGAGTAAGTTTGCCTTCTCGTAAAACTTTTGAGTTTGGTTTCCCCACCAGCGAACACGATGAGTTTGCTTGCCACACTAGCAAACTCCAACATTCCAACGTAAGCTTTTTCATGAGTTTACTATATATCCATGATAATGAACAGCCTATGTACAAATTACACTTTCGGAAATTGCCTAGAATTCTAGAAACACTTAGCCATGCTCCAAACCAATGGCGGCGGACCTAGGAAATATTTTCAAGGGGTGTGGATGAGGGGTTTAACCAAATTTTCAAGGAGTGTGTCCGCCCACCTAACCCCCTTACTAGGTGCCGCCCCTACTCCAAAACACCTAGAAATCCAAATTCGAATAACCGTGTCAAAACCTTTTATATGCATTCTTACTTTGCCGGAAGGTTAATCAGCTCCCAATTTGGGCTATTTAACCTTTTAATATGCATCCTTAAAATGTTCTTCAGTCCCCTGAAAGAGTCAAAACAATTTTAGGCAATTTACAAGGTAAGGTAAGACAAGTTACTTTATAACAAAGTTACAAGAACACATTCTTACCTCAAACTCGGGTCATTTATGCAAGGCGTAAAAAACCATCCTTGTTTACAGCAATATCCAGAGTAAATTATCTGTGACAAAAGACAAGTCCATTAAATTCTGGTACATCAAACTCTCTAACTTAAATCCTTAAATGCCATCAAGACTCGTGTTCATAATAACAAAAATCCTCATGATGGTGAAGTTGCAAAAAACTCGACTTAAATTTCAGACCTTGTTTGCAATACGACCATGCGCAAGATAAGGTTTCTCATTCCGTAGCTGATGGAAACCATAAGCCACTTGGGCATCCATTCCTGTACACAAAACATTTCATAGTAAGATCATTAACCGATGATCGAAATTCAAGAATCTTGAAAGTTATGCATAATTCATAACCATTTTCATTGTATTTATAAGTAAACAGCCCACCTATGCTAAAATAATTGTAGAAGACTCCTTGGTAGCAAGAAACTTCCTTAGGCAAATGTCCTTCAATTTCTAAATCCTGCAAACAAGCCCATTAAAATTCAACTATCAGTTAACTTAAAAACTAAAAGGGCATTTGATTTGATACATCATGTATACATACATAGATTCCAAACCTTATCAAGGACCACCTCTTCGGTTTGCTTCAACGCGTAAGGGGTATCCAGTTGTGCACCGGCTGGCATTGATATCACAAGGTTCCAACTGCAAAAAAACAACTGTAATCAGAGCCCAAACCAATACCCTAAACCGAATACAACTTCTTACCTGTCAAGGCGGGCAAGTGGAGCATTAATAGCGCGATCAAGAACCCTCTTTATCGCTTTTTTCCATTTGATAGAAAACGAACCACCCTAAAAATCCAAGTTTTCAAGAATTTCAAGAAACCAAATGCAATCAAACAAATAGAATATTATGAACACGAGTTTAAAAAAAAAAAAAAAAAAAGATTACCCAACCAAAGCTTCGGGATAAGTCGTTTCCTGTACCAAGAGGTATGATCGCAGTCGGTGGAACGGGGTCTCTACCCCGTTCGTGAAGCTCCCCGAGGCACCCGAGGACCCAACCCACAGTACCATCACCTCCTGCAACCTATTTGGTAAAAAATAAACTAACATCTTTTTTTCCATTTAATTTTTTATAAATCAAGTTGATTATATTATACAGTATGCATAATAACATACTATAATTCTTAATCTTTCACGAGTTTCTTGGGCACAACAGTCTCCGAGAGCTGCAATGCTTTCCATGCAAGCTAACCCATATTGAACAAATTCATGAGGTTTGACATTATGAAGGTCAAACACCTGCTCACAACAAGAAAAAAAAGAGTTGAATATTTTATATAATTTAGTAATTATTTTTTTCATAAATGATAATAAAAAAAGGTGATAATGTCAGTACACAAGTGACATGATCTTGGTACACCAAAGGTGATACGGGTATAGCAACATGAATCTAAGTGATACATCCTATATCACTTTTTCACTTTTTTCATCCGACAAAGAAATAAAAGACGTGACAGTAAAGGCCAATGTGGCCCGTGTCACTTTTTTTAGCTCACCAATACGGCCTGTATGCACCCATACAGCCGTATCACTTTTTTCAGCCATCTATACCCCTTTATCATTTGTGGGTGGTGTACCTATATAAGTTATAACGACCCATAAAATAACCTGTTCGTCGCCCATGAATTCTTGCAGCCTGGATTGGAGCTCAGAGCCCTGACGGCCACCGCTTTTAGAATTAACAAAAACAACCAACGGTGATTCAGGTGCGACAAGGGTACTCGTATTACCACCTTCTTGGTAATGGTGTTTTCCGGCCTCAATGTCTTTAGATGCCATGGCATCGCGTATAGCAAACCGTAAATACTCCGGCATTGTGATCTTTCGCCTCAATTCCTCTTTCGGAACCCGCATTCCCGACAAAGAACATCCTTTGATCGAATCTATCACCGATGATGATTTACTAGAGGTTTTGTTCATCGAAGGCTCCGGCTTCGATGAATCCATTTTCTTTTATTTGTCAATTATATGATTCAGACTTCTAATATTTGATTGCAAGATTTTGATACCTTTCGAATTTTTAACGTGACATTATGTGAAAACGATGATTGTTGTATGTATGTATGTAGACAACTCGAAATCAATGTTAGGTTTCCGGAGACATGGACGTTTTTTGTAAAATCTGGCCAAGAATTGGGAACGTGCATTGATTAGTTGTATGATATTGATACAAAAACATTTGGTTTGAAAAAGCACGTGTGAACTATCATAGTTATATACACTAGTGGAATTGCCCCTTCGGGTTGAGGCGACGTTAATTCAGTCGGTAATGATTTGATTCGTTATCGTATTTGTACGGTATCGGCATCATATGAAAGCATGAAAGCCAAAAAAATAAAGTCGTGACATGCCCAAAGAGTATATCGACGCGTGTTTTAAATGGATCGAAAACCATACAAACGAATTTGCGGTATAGGTAGTGGTAAAGTATTGGGAAAATATTGAAAGTGACTCATATCAAAACCAAAAAACATAAAAATGAATACTGGTTCCGGTAACGATGTTGCTCGGGCGGTGTTGGTTCCGATGGTTCGGTTAAATACCATATAAAAGAATACCGATACCAAAAAACATATGAAGGGGAGTTGATCAAACTTCGTCGGCTACACAAAGTAAGCGCGGCTATAAATGCCATTATCGGGACCTCTCAAACTCGCCATCTCATTTCCTTGAAAAATTTCTAACTCTAGATCTCTCACACCCAAAACTCGCGATTATCCCGCAAAATCTGTACTTTTCTTCAAGCAAAAGCAAACTAAGATACCAAAAGAATGACACCACCACTCATCTCCATTTCCTTTGTGTTCTCGAGTTTCATTTAACGAAGTAAAAGAAAGGATTTGGAGGGATGTCAAAAAAAGTTGAGTGTCAGAGTTTTTTTAAGAAATGAAATGGAGAGCAAGGGAGAGAAATGGAAGGAAAACTTATGTTTATTTCCTTCATTTTAAATCCTTCCAAATTAGAGAGATTTGGAAGGAAAAGATTTTTAAAACATAAAATCTTTGCTTTTCTTTTCATTTCTATCGAACTCGGGAATACGAAAGTTAATCAAATCTTTTCTTTCCACTCCCTTTATTTTCTCTTATTTTCTTTCGTTTATTAAACTCGGGAACACAGCGTTCGTGAGCCACATTAGTTGTATATCACCGTTCCAAATTCCCTTAGACCACTCAAAACGATTATAATTTATTAATAAAATACTTAGGTAGCGTTCGTTTCACATAATAGAATGGAATAATGGAATGGAATAATGGAATGGAATCTGGAAGGAATTGAAACTTAGATTCCATTTCTTATGTTATTCGTTTCAATAAAGGAAGGAATTGGAATCTCAATTCCCTTCTTGATTATGTTCGGTTAGCAAAGGAATTGGTATGAGAATTGGAAATAAATTTCTTCAAATTTGTAAACGCAGTGTTTGGTGATAAGTGTTGGATTTACCTTATTGAAGATGTCAAGGGTCATAAATGTAACTTGTAATTGTTTAAGTCATTTTGATACATTCCGAGTTTGATAATCAGTTGTATGTAATCCGAGTTTATTTGTTAAACTCGGAAAATCAGTCTTGTGTTTTTGGTTCGGAGTTTGTTAAGATTAAAACTCGGATATGATTTATTGTTAGATGTAGTCCGAGTTTGTCATAGTTAAACTCAGAAGGTTGTTGGATATTTGTTGTCCGAAGTTGTAATGTTAATCCGGAACTCCGGTGTTCCAGATTTGGTCATTGTATAAATACTGGAAGATAATGCAATGACAGTAGACTTTTTGAGAAACATTCTTGCACATGAAACCTAGAGAGAGAAACCCTACTAACGGTGTGTGTGACGGCTGATCATCTAAGAATACTAAGTGTATTCTCAGATTGTGTTCATCTTGGTTTTCTACTCCTTCTGGTTCTTAACCTACGCAGCGGTACGTTACGCATGGTGGTGACCTTACCAAATTCATTTAACTAAAGGAATTCAAATCCTTCCAAATTTTGAAGGAATTCAAGTAAAGTCATTTGCATGGGAATCTAATTCCTTCAAATTCCCATGCAAATTCCAGCTCTAATTCCATTATATTTCATGAAACAAACACTACAAAACAAATCAGGGATAACATCTTTAACCTTTTCAAGTAGTTTCCAACATACTTTACCACTAATAATCGACGAGATATTATTTAAAAGCTACGGCGGTAATCCAATGTCATACTTTCTATTTCTTTTATATATATATATAGAGAGAGAGAGAGAGAGGAAGTGTAGGATACAAATGCACTTATCCTACATTACATACGCGACTTCCATGGCCGTACACGTGTCTTGATTCGTTTTTCTTTCATAAGGTTAAATCAGACAATTCATTCAATCAACTGAGGGCAAATTAGTCTATTCATTCAATCAGCGAGAAGTTCGTTATACCACTATCCCGGTAATTATGATTTGTATCAGTTTCAAATTTTTCATAATTCTCAAACAATACATTGCAGTTTCATTGTTCTTCGTTAGGGTTTAAATCAATTGTTGTTTTCAATGGATCCACAGAGCAGCACCGGACGAAACACAGATGTTGAGTTTGAAGACTCGATCGGTCGGTGATCAGGTTCAATTATCTGCGTATCAGAGAGTTACGATTGACGATGTTTTAAATCCTGCATCTGCAAATCCAAATGCAAATACAAATACAAGTGGTGTAAATGAGTGTTCGAATAGTAATTTTTGTTAATTCAGATGTTTAATTTGTTCGCAGATGTGTTTTGTTTTAATCGTAGTAATGATTTTGTATTATTATAACTGATTTGAAGGCTTTGAATGTTCATCAGAGGATAATTGATATGAAAGCAAATTGTATAAGTTCGCATGTTATAAGTCTGGCAATTTGCATGTGATGTTTATTCTAAATGCTGATTTCGCATGTTATGATATCATAAATCGCATGTATAAAACATATTTATCAAAATGGTCATTTTCGCATGTTATGAGTCCAACAATTCGCACGTTTTGTTGTTCTTATGATGAAATTATGGAGTTTTTAATATATTGCATGTTACAAGTCTGATAAATCGCATTTGTTTTCTTGTTTTTATTTGATTTATGTACATGAAAGGCTTTATACTCCGGAGGTTGAAGCATCAGCTACACCTGTGTTTGGAATGCAATTTACCTCTCTCGAACAAGCATACATGTTTTACCAAACATATGCTAAGTTAGCTGGTGTTTCTACTCGGAAAGGTGGTGAAGTACACAGTGGTGGTATAACCAAAACTAAGTATTTTTTTTTGTTCTAAAGAGGGACATAAGCCATTGTTTATTAACGATGCTTATTCGAAGTCAAAAAAGCCATTCAAATCAAGGAACAGGGGGACCATTAGAACTGGGTGCAAAGCTCAACTTATGATTTGCTTGGTGGATGGTAGATCATATACAGTCAAGAAATTCGTTGATGGCCATAATCATAAGTTTGTATGTCCACACGATATTCATATGCTGCCAGCGTATAGGCAATTGTCAGATGTCCAGCAGGAGATGATATGGGAACTAGGCACTCTAAACCTTGGCCCTGTCAAAGCTTTTCATATAATGAGGAAACGTTATGGTGGTTTCGAGAATGTTGGCGCCACGGTCGATGATTGCAAAAACTTTAAAACTCGAATTAACAGCTATATAGGATAATATGACGCTAACATGGTGATCAATAGGTTGACCAACAAAAAACAATATTTAGTTGATTTTTCGTTTGAATATTCTGTTGATGAGGACAAACGGTTAACTAGTTTGTTCTGGGTCGATGGGTTATGCAAGTGTAACTTTATGGAGTTCGGGGATGTGATATCGTTTGATGCAACTTTCAAAACAAACAAGTAAGTGTTACATAAATGGTTTTTAATATTTTTTGCATGTTATATGATTTTGTAAACTTGAAATATTGCATGCTAATATACATTGAAATTTAGGTGTTGAATATATCGCATGTTTTAATGTCTATTTCGCATGTCATATTTTGTCTATTTCGCATGTTAGACTGTCTATTTCGCACGTTTTACTAAATCATTAATTTTATTGAATTACAGGTACAAAATGGTGTTTGTTCCGTTCACTGGGATTGACAACCACTGTCGAAATGTAACCCTTGGAGCTGGGTTGATAGCATCGGAGAGCATTGACTCTTATAAATGGCTTCTCAATTCATTTGTAAAGTCATTTGAACGACAGCCAAAGGTTGTAGTGACGGACCAAGACCCTGCGATAAAACAGGCTATCGATGGTGTTTTTACTACTAGCAGACACAGATTGTGCATGTGGCACATAATGAAAAAATTGGCAGATAAGGTATACTATGTTATATTGTCTTTCGTTAGCATTTTTTTATACTATAGATTCGTTACAGGCTGATATGAAAACCATTTATCCGTATAGGTTGGACAGGAGTTGTGTAACAACGATGACTTTAAAAGGAAGATGCGCGATATTTTATGGATTGATTCCATTGAGCCAGAAGAATTTAAGAGACAGTGGAAGTTGGTAATGATTGAGTACGGTCTTACACAAAATAAATTGATTGATGATATGTTTGTGATGAGCTCCATGTGGATTCCGGCTTTTTAACGGCACGAGCCAATGTCTAGACTTATGAGAACAACTTCGAGATCAGAGAGTGAGAACCATTTTTTTTTTGCCTGGTGGCTAATTCACAACTCACTCTTGTAGAGTTTATGAATCATTTTGATGGTTCAATCACAGAAATAATGATCATATTTCAAGATAAACCGAGCCTGATGATTGGAGCAAAACTACTTTGGAAAAAGATGCTGCTAAGATATACACCAGGACTATATTCTTCGATCAGCAAACAGAGATATATGGAACTATTACCGAATGTTTGCCAATGGACACTAAAATCGAGGGTCCCCAGATAAAGATATCGTTGAAAGACTTTAAAGCTCGTGGAGATGGGTTTTTAGAGGTAATATATTTTAAAACATGCGATTATTGAAAACCCCCATGCGAATTAATACAGAACATGACTTACAATATGCGATTTTGATGACGCATGCGATTTTAAATTACTTCAAGAAAATGATTTTTTTAGACATGCGAAATTGTTCACATACACAAGCGATTTTAATTTTTTATTTTTGTTTTTTTTGTTTCTGTAGGTGTGTTTCAAGAATCTTGAAGAAGATGTAACTGCACAATGTAGTTGTCTGCGTTTTGAACAGTATGGGCTGCTATGTAAACACATCTATTTTCTTTTCAATATGTTTGGTGATAAATAAATACCAAACAATTATGTTATGAAGAGATGGACAAAGGATGTGGTTCCAAATGAATTAAACGCCACGTTTGATGTAAAGGTGAATGCTAAGGATAAGCAATACATGGCTAAACAGATTGCTCGCGAAATCATGTACACATGGAACTATTTGGTTAGCAATTTGATTTCCAACCTTGATCAACTTGTTTTAGTCAGGGATCAAATGAAGCAGATTAAAGAAAAAGTTGATCAGCTCCGTATAACCAAACAGCTTGATCTAAAGTTTGACCGGTTTTCAAAGTTGATCGATTATCAACAACCAGTAACTAATGCACCTCCTATTGTCTGTGTGCCAACTGGTATAAGAAACAAAGGTAGTGGCTTGCATAAAAGGATTAAATCAAAGAAGGAACAAATGATCAGCCGCAAAGGAAAAAGGTCAAGGACATGTAGTGTATGCAATGAAAAAGGTCATGATATTCGAACTTGCGAGATACTGAAAGGCAAACAGCAAAAGAAGATGAAGGGAGTCCGGATTGAAAAAGATCCCAGGCACAAAGTCAACGAGGTCGAAGACGATGAAGAGGAAGATGAGTTCGAAGATTACAGTGGAGGGAGTGATGATGGCAGTGAAGAAGATGATTCGGAAGAGGTTTCAGAGGAGGAAGATTAAATTTTTTAATTGTACATGCGATTTTACACGAGAAACATGCGATTTAATACACATGAGTTTTTATTATACAAACATGCGATTTTAGTATGTAAACATGCGATTTCATATGCATCAGTTTATAAGTAGTTTAACATGTGATTTTATTGTGTTTTTCATTTTATGACATGCGATTTTTGAGTTATCTTGTATTTGTTAGGAACATGTGATATATGTATTTCATTCAAGAGATTTATATAATAACTAACCATCAGATGTTTTTCAAAAGATGTATACAAAACATAAACATAAAGTTATTGTTATTGTTTATCACAACTAAAGACTATAAAATGACAAAGAGAAATCTAGTAACTTGAAGCAAAGATTTTGTCACGTTCAGCCGAGCTGAACTCCATCTTCTCTTTCACTGTGTTCAGAGCATCACTCAGGAAAGAGAAGGCTAAGTCTTCAGCTCGAGACTGTTCCTTGATGTGATCCAATGCGGCGTCTCTGAAGCTCGATGGTGGTTCTTCAAGGACTCTCTCCCACATGCTTTGATTTTTCTTGATTTCTGCAAGAATCTTCCCCTGCACATCAAGAATCAAGTGAGAAGAGTTTACATCGGTGCTTATTTCTGTCAACGTGCGAGTTGACAATAGTTCCTTTATTGCAATGTTCTTTATTTGTTCTGAATCTTCAGAAGACATTTTTGTGTGTGTTTGTGTTCGGTGTCTTAATATGGAAGGTTGTTATGTCTGGGTATTTTATATTAAAATAGTAAATTTATTATGTAGGTAGGGTGGTAAGTTCAGTAGTATTTATGTTAAAATTGATCATTACAAGTCACATTACAGTCACATCGGTATTAAATTCATTTTTTTATATAAAATAGTAAATTCATATTTATTTTAATTATCAATTCATAATTTCTTATTTGTGCATTTCAATCAACGTGGACAAAGTTATATGAAATTATCAGCATCATTTTTTTTAAAATCGCATGCTATTCGAAAAAGAATTCGCACATTATAAGAAACTACAAACAATATCCATTTTTTAAAATCGCATGTCTAAAACAAGAATTCGCACACTATAACAAACCACAAACAATATCTCCTTTTTTTTTTAAATCGCATGTGTCTAAAAACAGAATTTGCACACTATAACAAACCACAACCGATCTTTTGTTTTTCAATTGTTTTTCGCATGTTCAAAATGAATTTCACATATTATAATGTTCATCCTGGATCATCTTCTTCGATAGACGGTCGATCGATGTTGTTACAGTTCAGAACTTCCAAATTAGCAGATATGAAATCGCAGAAGGGAGAAGGAGGTTTGTGAATAAGAATCTTACGTTGTTGTATTTGATTCAGGGTTCGATTTTTTATTCACGATTGGATTTTTGAATAGGATTTTTGAATATAAGATTTCAATCTCCGTCAGTTACAGAGATTAAGATATCGTAATGACGATTTTAACATTTTTTATAAGATTTGAATACATTAATATGATTAATTTAATGATTTAAATTAGTTTGATTGATTGAAGATCCTACGCCTGAGAATATCGCGTACGTAATGTAGGATAAGTGGTATTGTACGTTAACCGTCCTATATATATATAGGGAGAAGATCATGCGAGAACCACCTCTTATTGCGAGAACCGCGAGAACCAATGTGAACACAACCAAAAATAGCTAAAAATCACACAAAAAAATTTTTTTTGATTTTTTTAATATTTTTTAGGTTAAAATCGCTACTTTTCGAAGCCAAAAAAAAAAAATTTAAATTTTTTTTTTTTTTTTTTTGCTTCGAAAAGTAGCGATTTTCATATAAGAAATATTAAAAAAAAAATTGTGTGATTTTTAGCTATTTTTAGGCATTTTTGGTTGTGTTCACATTGGTTCTCGCGGTTCTCGCAATAAGAGGTGGTTCTCGCATGATCTTATCCCTATATATATATATACGGAGGAGCTCATGCGAGAACCACCTTTATTGTGAGAACCGCGAGAACCAATGTGAACACAACCTAAAATAGCTAAAAAAAATCTAACCCCCCCCCCCCCCCCCAAGCTAAAATGCTAAAAACTAAACCCCAAAAAAACTAAAAAAATAAAAAAAAAATCTAAAAAATTTTTTTTGAATTTTTTATAAAAAAATCGCTACTTTTCGAAGCCAAAAAAAAAAAATTTTTTGGCTTCGAAAAGTAGCGATTTTTTTATAAAAAATTCAAAAAAAAAAATTTTGTGTGATTTTTAGCTATTTTTAGGCATTTTTGGTAGTGTTCACATTGTTTCTCGCGGTTCTCGCAATAAGAGATGGTTCTCGCATGATCTTCTCCCTATATATATATATATATAATTTATTCATTTGTGTGTGTTACGTAAACTATAGCTTTTATTTGACTTATAATTATAACTAGTTTTTTTACGTCTCGCGTTGCGGCGAAACAAAGCAAATGATAATGTAAAACAAACGTGATTTAAAAATAAAGCATGTTGTTTCGAAAAACAAACCATTAAAGCGGTTTAGTTTATCATCGTACCGTTTTATGATACTAAATAAATACTTTATTTAGAGTACAACTTCATTTTTAACAAAACTTATAATTGAATGTAGCGGGGAAATCAAGCACAACTACGTACTTAAGTTTTTAGAAAAAAGTTATAAATGTAAATTATTAAAGAAGTATCAAATTAATTGATAAATTAATATATGTTCTAAAGAAGAAAAAAAGAATTATTAAAAAAATGGTATAGGAAATATATTTTTTTAAAGGGAAAAAAATTTAAAATATGTTATTAAAAATAATATAATAACAAACTATTATAATATATTAAATAAAAGAAAAAAAACTATATATTGTTATAAAAATAAAGTTATCATTCATCGTCCTTCGTCAACAGATAACAAATAAATACTTTATTCAGAGTACAACTTCGTTTTTAATAAAACTTATAACAGAATGTCTGGGAAAAATTAAACACAACTACGTACTTAAGTTTTTAGAAAAAAGTTATAGATGTAGTTATTAAAGAAGTGTCAAATTAATATATTTTCTAAAAAAAAAGAAAAAAAAGAATTATTAAAAAAATGGTATAGGAAATATATGGTTTTAAAAAAAAGGAAAAAAAAATTAAAAATTTGTTAGTAAAAGTAAATATAATAATCAACTATTAAAACTATAGATTATTAAAGTTACTATTCATCGTCCTTCGTTAACAATATTTATATAATAATTCACCTTTATAAAAAATAATTCACCTTTATAAAACCTTGTTTTTATTTTGGTTCAACTTTTTATATGACTGTAATAATTCACCTTTATAAAACCTTGTTTTTATTTTGTTTCCAACTTTTTATATGACTATAATAGTTCACCGTTATAAAAAATAATTCACCTTTATAAAACCTTGGTTTTATTTTGGTTCAACTTTTTATATGACTATAATAGTTCACCTTTATAAAACCTAGTTTATATTTTGGTTCAACTTTTTATATGACTATAATATAATAATTCACCTTTATAAAACCAAGTATTTATTTTGGTTCAACTTTTTATATGACTACTACTAATTTACTCTGATCCTTTCACTTTGCATAGTCCGCACCATCGGGCTGAATCTGCAATTTATTTTTATTTGATTAGGCCCAATTAACTAAGTTTTTTTTTCCAACGGCAGGCCCAATTAAAGTTGGCACAAGTTTGTGACAAACAATTTTCTTCATAGACTATTGTATTAAATTGAACAATAGTTAGGTTTTACAGGTTCATGGCACAATCTCAAGAAAGATTTGATTTCCGGTATACTTGGAGGCATGTCATAACCAATGCTTAGTTTATTCGGTTTAACTTATAACTAACTGCTTCTTCAAATTTAGAACTTTATTAGGACCAATATATGGTTCTTATCAACCATTTACATTTTATTTAAACTTTTTAAACATATATTTTGCTATTCGTTAAACAAAAAATCAGTAAGAAACTTTATGATGAACCCACAAATATAGTAAAATATGTATATACCTATAATGTTTTACAAAGTTTTATGTAGACAATCGTGGAAACCACATCATATGCTTGTACATAATTGTCCATGTATTACATCTCAGTCGAAGGATAAAACTGCATTATCCAATTCTTGCAGTTCTTTATGTAAAATTAGTTATCAGTCATGTATTGAGATTTTTAAATTTTACAATGATATTTCACCCCGTATAACGAATAATACATGTTACAAACGCTTATCTTTTCGTGTCCTAAAGTTAGATAAATTTGCAAAAATGTTGAAACATTGAAACCAAGATGGTATGGGGTGCAATTCATGTTGTTGGGACCATTGTTTATTTATGGCTTTTCATGTGATGTTGGGTGGTGACTTTATTGTCTAAAGGTTCTCAGAATGGGCATATTTTAACTTGGAACATTTAATGATTTGCTGTTGTGGCTTTTTTGTGAGTTCAGAAAGTTTGAGGGGTTTATAGGAATGTTCTGTAAGACTGTAACTAGGGGTGCAAACGAGCCGAGCTACTCGCGAGCTACTCGAGCTCGGCTTGAAAAAAAGCTTGAACGAGCCGAGCTTAAACGAGCCCGAGCCTAAAAACAAGCTCGTTTACTAAACGAGCCCGAGCTTCGCTTATCGAGCTCGAGCCTGCTCGCGAGCCTAAACGAGCTTTCTGTTTATATATTTTTTATTAATATATTAAACATATATTTATATAATAATAATTACCATTTATATAAATATAAAAAATAACTAAATTATATGCATATCCCGCCCCCTAGCCCAACCGGCAATTCCCATGTGGTTTGGGTTGGGCCGGCTTCCTCTTCGGAGGTCGCCGGTTCGACTCCCGGGAGGTGCAAACGGGGGGTGGGACGTCCCAATGATGGATCGTATCCTACCGAGGCATGGTGCGGTCTTGAGGGCAACCCGGTTTTACCCAGCTGTTACCCCAGCGAGTCTCTCGTGTGGGGGCAGTATGGTTTCCGGGCGGAAGTCAGCTTGCGCGGCGGCCGGGGCCCGATCGAACATCGCGTCCGAGAGTGCGGGGCTGACGGGGGATTGTCTTCGACATGAACCCGGTGACCACTGGTCCAGTACATAGAAAGTCACCTTCCAACAAAAAAAACTAAATTATATGCATAATAATAATTATAATTAATATAAATTAGTTAATAAATACTAAACGAGTCGAGCCCGAGCCGAGCTCGAGCTTGAAAAATTACCTTCGAGCCGAGCTCGAGCTTTAAAAATAAAGCTCGAATCGAGCCAAGCTCGAATCGAGCCAAGCTCGAATCGAGCCAAGCTCGAGCTTTCATATGTTAAACGAGCTCGAGCCTGGCCGAGCTCGGGCTCGGCTCGACTCGTTTGCACCCGTAAGTGTAACTATTTGAGTGATCTGCAAAAGTCTTATAAATGTATTATTTTCCACCGGATTCTATAGTTACCAACTAGGTTCTTCGTCTTACTTATTATGGGTCATGTTGTAAGTTATTTTAACAAAACGTTAAAACTAAATAATTATATAGTATGATTGGACCCAGCAACGGGTACAACAATTTCGCTAAGGTTAGATGGTGTGGTATAAAGCCCCTAGCGCTTTATCACACTACATAAGTGTCACCTCAACGCCATATCACATAGGGGGCTTTAAAGTCACTTCCTTTAACTTGTATGCAATTGTTTAAAACCCCGACCTAATTAGAACACTTTTAAAACTTGGTTGCTATTCTGTGAAATTTTCCCTTTTTTTTATTTATATATTTTATTTTATTAATTTATACGCCAATTTTATTTAAAACAAAATAAAAAAAACATAATTTCATTAAAATAAATAAAACATTACAAAGTCCTTAAAAGTGCAAAGTTACTTAAAAAATAAACTACTTGAAAATAAAAAAAAAACTACATGTATTTCGCTCGGATTTTTGCTTTACGGGCCTCTAAAATAACTAGGTCCTCCTCTGGTAGGTGCGAAAAGTCTTTCTCGAGAAACTTCATATCTTTCTGGAATCGGTGGCATGGTCAGATGAGTAGAGGTTGAGGTGGTAAGTGGCATCGGATAATACCCAAGCTCACCCGTTCGCGGGTCTCTTTGGTAACGTTCTTCTTGCTCGTTGTCGGGATTGTTTGCTAAATTTGCCCAAAACGGATTGTTGGGATCCCACGGGTTTTGGTTGTTGGGAAACATTGTGTGAATCTGAAAAAAAAATTGTAAAGATTTTAGATGAAGAAGAGATGAAAATCGAAGTAAAGGGGTAGTGTATTTATAGTATTAAAATAAAAAATTAAAACTTAATTTTTTATTTTAAATTCGACTGTTGTCAACGGTCATTTTAACCAAAAACTTCGAAACACATGCGATTTTGCCCGTTAGTGGGCAGGCGAGAGGGCTTTAGCTCCCCTTCAATGGCGGGCTCAGGGTGGGGTGGGGCCAATGGGCGCTAATTTTGATGAGGTGACGTGTAGCGCGAAGCCACACCCCTGGCCTAAGGGATAAAATATTGATTGTATGAAAATGAATTGTATAAAAGAAAACATTAAATGATGATGAAAATAACATAAGTGAATGAATTGACGATAAAAAAAAACCATTTACTAACCGAGTGATCAAATGTTATATATATTTTAAAAGAAAAAAAAATTGTAAGACATAAATCAAATAAAAAACTATAAAATTTAAGATAAGTAAAGTAAATATATTTTAGATTAAAATAACCTCGTAAAACCTTATTAGACTACGTAATATAGTACACGAACTAATGTGTAATAAACACCTCTTATGTAACTCTAATGGCATCATCACAATCTACCAGATTTATTAAGGTTATCTTGGTATCAGAGCTTTGGTCACAACCACCACACATTGCCACCGACCACCATCGTTGCTCAGCCCACACCCATCTTCTTTACATCGTTCTTTCTTTACTACTTTCAATAATCTGAATTAGATCAATAACCCTTTTCTCTTACACTTTCACAACAACAACCAACACCCACAAACCCCAGAATCCGCCATCACAAACCCTAGTGTCGTCGTTCCTCACTACAACACACAACTGCTACTCACAGGTGATCGTTGCCACCCCAAACCCTAGATCCAGCCATCACCTGCACATGCTAGCAATTCTACAAGACGTTATCGCCACCGTCATACAACAGTGGCTCCACTAAACAACAACAAATTTTTCTTTTTCAACGAAGGATTGACAGTTTGTACCACTACAAGTAACGGAAGGAAATAGAGGGAGGACAGTCAAAGCACATCACGATGGGGTGAAAATGCCACAGATTACACACACGCCACAAATTTAGGTTGGATCTTTCATTCTATACTAGTTTTTTTTTACGTCGCTGATAATATAAAACTAACGTGATTTGAAAATAAAGCATGTTGTTTAGAAAGTCAAACCATTAGAACGGTTTAGTTTATCATTGTACCGTTTTATGATACCAAAAAAAAAACATTTTATTTTAAATACAACTTCGTTTTTAACAAAACTTATAACGGAATGTCGAGGGAAAAAATCAATCACAACTGCGTACTTAAGTTTTTAGAAAAAAATTTATAAACGTAAATTATTAAAAAGTATCTAATTATTTGATAAATTAATATATGTTCTAAAAAAGGAAAAAAGAATTATAAAAAATGGTAAAGGAAATATATGTTTTAAAAAAAGAAAAATAAAATAAAATATGTTATTAAAAGTAAATATAATAATAAAACAGTTATAATATATTAAATAAAAAATAATAAAAAGCTATATATTATTTTAAAAATAAAGTTACTATTTATCGTCACTTGTTAACTATATCTATACATATAATAAAAGAAACCACTTTGAGGACACTTGTCATCATATTAGGCCATCTCTTATAGATAATTATAATTTTAATTTAATTCTCTTCTAATTAATTATAGATAATCCTCCTACTAAATATTTATTTAGTTTAATTATTACTTTTATATTTATCTATTTACTTCAAATTCAAACTTAGTTATCTAATTTGATATTATTATTAAATCAATTTTATTACATAATTTATAAATCAATTTGTCGGAATTGGTACCAACATTTTATCACTCAAATAGATGTTGATTTGCTTCTTGAATAACATATCTTCTTTTCAAGAACCATCTTCACAATCACCATATCCATCGCGTATCAAGTATTATCCATTAGTATATTGAAAGATATGACTTTTTTTATTATTGGTATATAAAATTAGATTTATTAAACCCGTGTAATACACGTGGTTTTTTATAGATATACCTTTTTTATTATTTACTATACAAAGTTACATTTATTCGACCCGTATAATAGATGAGGTTTTTTAAGATATAACTTTTTATTATTTGATATATAAAATTAGATTTATTCAATTCGTACAATACACGAGGTCTTTTTAAGGATATATATTTTTTATTATTTAGTAAAGGAAATTACATTTATTCAACCCGTGTAATACACATATTTTTAAAGATGTAATTTTTTATTATTTGGTATATAAAATTACATTTATTCAACCCGTGTAATAAATGAGGTTTCTTAAAGATGTATTATTTTATTATTTGGTAAACAATATTACATTTATTCAACTCGTGTAAAACAAACGGTTTTAAAGATGTAACTTTTTTATTTGGTATATAATTTTATATTTATTTAACCCTTACAATATGGTTCTTATAGATATAACTTTTTATTATTTAATATATAAAATTATATGTATTCAACCCGTGCAATAAAAGAGGTTTTTAAAGATATATTGTTTTATTATTTAGTATATAAAATTCATTTATTCAACCCGTGTAATACACGGGGTTATAACCTAGTATAATATATATAACAGCTTAGTGGTTTTTTATTAGTTTTATCTTTTCAAGCTAGGCCATGTCGGACTCCCGGACCCCGTACCGACTATATATTGCTCGGCATTATCAAATATCATTCCCCCACAATTATAAGAAATAATAATGGTTGTAAATTATTTTAACAAAACGTTAAAACTAAAGAATTATATGTGTGTGTATGTATGTATGTGTATATATATTATGATTGGGCTAGCAACAGGTACCTCAATTGTGCTAGGGGATAAAATATTGACCGTATAAAAATGAATTGACCATTTTGCACCATTTACTAGCCGACTGATCAAATGTTAATTCTTAAAAGAAAAACTATTGTAAGACTTAAATCAAATAAAAAAACTACTAAACTTAGTTAAGTATAGTATATTAAATATATGTATTTAAGATTAAAATAACCTTATCAGGGCCGGCCCAAGGGTAAGCCAAATGAGGCTTGGGCCTTGGGCCACTAAAACTATAGGGCATCCACAATTTGATGAAACTACGGTCCATTTATAAAAGATTTAGGGTGTGAGTTATCAACAGATTGATGGTTGGTAGTCTAGTGGTTTTGTGTATGTATGGATGTTGGTGAGACCTGGGTTCAAATCCCTTGTTCAGCATTTTTTTTCCTTGTTTTTAAATTTTAACACAATTTTTCAAATAATTACACTTGGGCCCTTCAAGTTTAACTTTCAATTACATACATTTTTTTGGGAAAAATGCCACAAGATTTTACTTCGCCTTAGGCCACCAAAATGGTTGAGCCGGACTTGAACCTTATAGAAACTTATTAAAGTAAGTGATATAGTATATCTACTAATGTGTAATATGCTGTTTTTTATAAACATTTTTTATGTAACCCTTAGGGGAGGACATAGCATATTAGTAGGGACTTTTACACATAGTGCAATTCTTTCTTTTTTATGTTTTTTTTTTCTCTTGAAAAAAAAAAATTACGGTACCCAAAAAATAAAAATTGGGCTTTTATCGAAAGCCCAACAACAAATTTATGATTAAAAGCTCAATAATAAACGGTTAAAACACCACTATAATTGACAAATATATAGATTTAAGAGTATTATTAGAGGGTGTCTTTAAGTTAGTCGGTCAAAAAATGTATATAAATAATCCTAGAGGGGTGTCCACGCAATGCAACGGCGAACACATACACTGGTAATCGCATAACATGTTAATTTTTTCCAACTAAAAAAAACTAGCGAAATACCATACTTAAATAAAAAAAACTAACAAAATACCATAATTAAATTAAAAAGAATAAAATGCTCTATTTTATTGTGAACCGTTAAAAAATTATTAACGTATGAAAAAGTTATTGTCGTTTTATAAATCGTGAGAAAGTTGGTTAAAAGTCAAAATTATGTTTTAAAAGTTGTATTATTTAAACTTTTTACATTATATAAAATTACATTTTAGTCCTTCTTATATGTATTATAAAATAGTGTATGTATATTGGGTTAAGTGTTATACCAAGTCTGAAATAAATAAAAAGGGTAAAAACCCATTATAGAGTAACAAGTGTCCAATGATGGATTAAGTGAGAAAGGTAAGTTTTTTCAAGAGAAAAGAAAAGAATATACACATGTAAGTCACATGCTATTCCTTCCTCCCTCCCAATTTTTTAAACATGTAACTTTTTATACTTCATTTGTTTTAAAGATATAAATACCAAAAAATCGAGCATTTTTTATCTTTAATATAAGTACCTTATTGTTATACTTTAGGGGGAAATTGAAAACCAAGTAGCATAAAACACAATGAATATTAAACTAAAAACGCAATGGAAAGTAGAATAAAGACACAATGGAAAGTAGACTAAATACATAATAAAAAGTAAACTAAAGACACAACTGACATCAAGTAAAAAAATACAAAGGGCAGTAGATTAAAACACAATGGACAACAGCCTAAAAACACAATGAACAATCGACTAAAACACAATAAACAAGAGATTAAACACAATGGACAGCTCAACAAAAAACAAAATGGACAAACACACTAAAACACAATGGATAACAAACTAAAACAATGACGAAAACCTATAACACAATGTATACAAAACCCACTTAGTTGAAAAACACAATAATCAAAACTAATAACACAATATATATCTATCCCAAATATAACACCATCTTCATTGTGTCATATATTGTGTTACAGGTTCTGATAATAAATACATAATGAACGGAACCCAAAATAACATTGTGTTATAAGTTTTAATAATAACGCAATATGTAGAAACCCTAGTAAAAAAATATAATGACCAAAACCCAATTGAAAAACACAATTATCATACTATTTTCTGTTAAATATTATTTATTTATTATTATTTTTTTACGGCAAATTTTCTGTTAACCTATTATAAAGTCCAAATTTTAATTTGTATTTTTGTGCTAAGAGACTTATAATAATAATAATAATAAGATATGACATCATCAAAAGTAAATACAAAAACATAAACATGTAATTTACGTTTACGCCAATGACCTCTAGCTCAAGTGGTAAAAGGACTTGAGTTCTTCTTTAAAGACTCAAGTTCAATTTCCATTTTGTGCAAAAAAAAAGAGTGAGACACCGGTGGGCAGTGATAAGAGACACAGGGAAACCTGAGTTCGATTCTTGAGCCAAACGGGTTTTACCGGTAATTTTACCATCGTGCCTACGGGCGGGTGTGTTACCGAGTTTTCCCCGGAATTGGTGCTGGGCGACTCGGGTTACTCTCGGAGTACTCTGTTTGTCCAGTAGGTGCCCCGAGAGTGCTCGTGATTGATTTGTTTGGCCGTTCAAAAAAAAATACGTTTACAAAATGTTTTTTTTTTCATATTTAGATCACTTTCAAAAATGATAAATTAAACCTCATGGCCTTCATTCATTGTTGTCAACTATGTTGCCATCAAAGCCAAATAATTTGATATGCTTGGAGTAGGATAAGAAACGATTTATGAAGTGGCCCAAAATGTAGTTGAAAAGGGTTTTTGTATGCATTTGTAAATGTATTCTAGATACAAAGAATGCTATTTTAATAGAGCAATGGCATATTCTATAATTTAGATACAATTAAAAAGAAAAATTCTAATGAGCCATAATTCAATTTGCATTAAAGGAGAAATGAATATTTAGGTTTGAAGGTCTTAAGTTTGAATTTGATCTTAATCGTGTTTTACAACAGTGGGTTTTTAGACGGCGGATTTCCCCGGAACAGGAGATAGTAGGTTTGGGCTACTCAACGTTGTCTGAGATCATGAGCATTTGGGGTCCATCTTTTGTCATTGGATTACCTTTCGTTGACCGTCAAAAAAGCTACAATTGCAAATGCTTATATGGAAACTTACAAATATAGAAAATCTATAAATTTAGTTTTTTTTTTTTTTTTAATTCACGTGTCTATGATTAATCTAATAAAGGTCATTTTCTAATAAGGAATTTACTTCATCTCGGTATTATTGATTTAGGATAAACAATTTAAAAAAAAAATTGTCTAAACATATGTTTAGATTATAATCATATCAAATTTCCCTAATATTAAAGCCCATGTCGTCAATCATCATTTTGAAATTGAGATGTTACATGTTACATATACGAGTATGTAATAAATGGGTAGAAAAGTTGGTAAAACGAAACTACATGCAAAGCTCCATTCTTTTATGATAAATCGATTTTTTTTTAATTTTAATCTTAGTTTTATATGCCCATAAGGGAAACAAACATCCCAAGGGTTATAAGGATATCATGAAAATGTAAAACCCTATTATGAAAATCTTAGTTTTATATGCCTCCTAATTTACAGCATTCATCACCAAACCTTAGGGATAGAAAGCTAGAGAGATAAAGTGTGAATCGGGTTGTGATAGCACCGTCACTTCATGTTAGATCGAAGGCTACAAGCACAGTTTCATTTTTGCATCATCTCTAAGCATTCACGGTGGAGGTGGTAGCTGTTGTGAGTCGTTCTTCAAGGGTTTCAAGCTTGGATTAAGGTTTTCACAAAAATGGTAAGACTCAGGTAAAAGTTCACACGTTTTGGATCTTTGATGCTTAATAAGATGTTATGCAATGATTTTAATGCATTTCTAATGTTAGAGTTAAGATCTTGATGTTAAACAAGCTTACAATGATGTATCTGAGAGTTCATGTACCCAGTTCGAACTCGAAAAATGTGCTCTAATGCCTTAACGATAAACAATGCAATTATTAAAATGACAAAATTGTTGTATATTCGATAAACAATGCAATTACGAAAAATGAGAAAATTATAGTATTCAAATGAGTTACATTACATATCGTATAGCTAATAAACTAATAGGTACGTAACCAATGATTCATGCAGTCTTCCTTGCATTATTCATAGCAAATTGGTGGATCAACTCTTCACAATTTATATTATCTAAGACTTTTGTTTTCAGTTATCAATGGGCTCAATTAACCTAGTGGGCTAAATTCTAAAGTCTAAACCATAAAAAATGATTTGTAAATGAGCCTTACTTGAAATTGGTACGGGTTTACTATTTTAAAAAGATTAACATATATATATCGGATTTTTTTAAAACCATATGCCCTGCGAAATCACGGGCCCTGTGCGGAAGTCCTCCCCGCACACCATCTAAGCCTCCCCTGCAAGCTTAGAGTTGTTGAGTTTTTTGCTGAAATAGTGCTAATATTGGAATGATGATCACAACTAATGATGGGTTCAAAAATGTTGCACAAGTAATGCCATTGCCATTAGTAATGGCGAATTCCTTGAAACTATAGGGTGGTGTCAGGCTACTTTCAAGAATAATCAGAATCCAATCAGATCCAATCATTAGGAATGTAAAAGTAGCCATTACAAATGGAGAAGTGTCAGGCGAAATAGTACAAGTAGCCATTACAAATGGAGAAATAGTACAAGTAGCCATTACAAATGGAGAAATTCTGCCATTTCACTGTTTCAAAGCCAATATAATTGGCGAAAAATTGAAAATTCTGCACAATTCTGCCATTTCACTGTTTAATAGCCAATTTAATTGGCGAAAAGTTGAAAATTATGCACAAAGTCTGCCATTTTTCTGCCATTTCACTGTTTAAAAGCCAATATAATTGGCGAAAAGTTGTTGTGTTTTAGGGTTTCTCAAGCACATTTTCGTATGAACATTTCGTTTATGGCATCATGCGAAAACTTTAGATTTCGCACAACTTATCACATTATAGATTTCATTTAATCACATACAAGAATTAGTTTAGCGAAATGTTGTGTTTATGCAAATGCTTCTGCCCATGCAAAACTTTTCGCATGACATGGCATTCACACAATAAAACTTACGCAAAAAGTATTAGTTTTCGCATGGAATGTTTCATGCAAAAACCATGTCCCCACGCAATAGTTAAAGATTTTAATGTGTGTGAAAAGTTGACATAGTTTACTTGTGAATCTTTGACGAGATTGAATTAATGTCATTAAGTTAAATCACTCCTCGTATAAAGTGGACAAGCTAAGTGAGTTCTAGATGCCCATTTTTCAGTATTTTGGGTTGATATGCATGCTACACTATATATATATATATATATATATATATATATATATATATATATATATGTTTGGAATTGTTTGATGTGCATGTTAGCTGTGATATGGGTACTGTGGATGTCTAATTGATTGATGCCATATGATTGATGGTAAATTATTGACGTCTAGCACTTGTTTCTGGAAATATTGATGTCTAGATACCATTACTAGAAAAGTATTTATGGGTTGTGTTAGCATGAAAGCATAGCAAGCAATGGAGTCTTATGACGATATAAGCCTACATGGCTTTGTGACAAGTAATTGATGGGGGCTCTCACTATCTGCACACTGAGTTTGCCTATCTGCACACTTAGGGTTTAAATACGCTGCGTATTGGTCAATACGCAGCGTAGATAGACCATAGATCTTAGTGCCTGAAAACCAATCATTGCACAGAAAACAAGGTGTATATACGCTGCGTATTGACCAATACGCAGCGTATATAAAAGAGCTGCAAATTTGGGGTCATTTTGGTAGGTTTGAAGTGTCAAATTTTTGCAAGGTTTATATACGCTGCGTATTGGTCAATACGCAGCGTATATAAAACAGTTTTAGAAACTTCAGGGACCATTTTTGTCAATTTCCGAAATTTCAGGGACCGTTTTTGGAAATTTTCAAAACATCAGGGACCATTTTTGTAAACTTATGAAACTTCAGGGACCATTTGTGTCAATCTTCGAAACCTCAGGGACCATTTTTGTAAAAATTGAAACTTCAGGGACCAAAGTGTAAATATATCAAAAATATGTAAAAAAGGCGGTCTTCTTTAAAGAACCGGCCCTAGCATGGATCGAACTCGTGACCTATCGTTTAGAACCGCAACGCCTTAACCAGTTTATCCTCCGTCTCGGAGCTGTTAGAGTATGAAACTTAATCCTTATATACACTAGTTAGCTTATACGATGCGTATTGAGCTATACGCAACGTATTTGAACACTTTATATACGCTGCGTATAGGTCAATACGCAGCGTATGTCAGACTGATTTGACACTGATGCGATGTTGTCAGGCACGGGAATAAAGTAATACGGGGAGTAGAGGGCTATACGCTGCCTATTTCAGTAAAATTGAAAGTCTATTTAGCAGTGCTGTATTTTCATCTTCCATTCCAATTATCAGTGCTTTCTTGGCTCGCTTCTTTCATTCGCATTTCTTTTGTTCTTCAGTAAACAGTTTACATTCCAAACCAAAATCATTTATTATGTTTTTTGCTCAATCTTGTTAAAATGTCATCATTTTGGACCGATAATTATTTCGGTAATCGCTATTCTAACGACACAAGGGGAGCAAATGATGCCAATGAGGAGGAGGAGGTTGTGTCTGGAGTCCCTGTTGATCAAAAAACACAGTTGCCAGACTTGAACAAGACTCCCACTCCACCTGTTGATGAACCAAATTACCCGGCGTATCAAGTGTATCCGGATTACGGATACGGGTATGAATCTCCGTACGTGCAACAAAATGGATACGGTGCTGAGAATGCACCTGTTGATGAACCATATTACCCGACGCAGCAATCGTATCCGAGTTACGGGGTATACGGGGGTGAAGATGGATACGAATGTTACAGTGGATACGGGGGTGAAGGTGGATACAGTGGATACGATAGATATGGGGGTGAAGGTGGTTACAGTGGATACGAAGAACATGGTGGATATGGTTATGAGCCTCGTAACACATCACTTTATGAACCATCTACCCCGGGCAATCGTTTCAAATAAATGAGGTATCACATTAAAATAATAATAATTATTATTATTGTTAAAAATATTATAATTATAATTATAATTATTATTATTATTATTGTTATTATTGTTAAAATACTATAATTATAATTGTTATTAATATTATTATTATTATTATTATTATTGTTGTTATTATTATTATTATTATTATTATTATTGTTATTATTATTATTATTGTTAAAATACTATAAATTGACACAAATGGTCCCTGAAGTTTCGTAAATTTACAAAAACGGTCCCTAAAGTTTCGATAATTGCATTTTAACCCTTGTATTTATTATTATTATTAACGTAACTTTTTTTTAGCGTTTCATGTCTCTAACTGATTTGAAGAATTGGGTACAAGAAACGGGAAAGGCGTATGGTTACGTAATTGTTACCCGCCGATCGAAAAATATTGGCGGTACTACTGGGATGGTATGGCTTGTGTGCGACCGTAGTGGTGAGCACCGTAGTAAAGCAACAGTTAGGAAAGCTGGTAGCAAAAAAATCGGTTGCCCATTTTCATTACTCGCCATCCGGGACGTGACGAATGACACGTGGGAGTTAAAAGTGGAAGACGCGAACCATAACCACGAACCTACGACGAGTCTGTTGGGCCACGCTTTTGTGCGAAGATTTACTGAAGCCGAATACAAGCTAGTGGAGCAGCTAACTGCTCAAAACATGGAGCCACGTATCATATTTCAAACCCTAAGAAAGCAGTTCCCCGACAGCCTGCATGTTCAGAAAGACGTGCAAAATGCGGTACAAAAAATTAGAGCGACAATAGTGGACGGAAAGAATCCTATTCAGGCACTGGAAAGCCTGCTGCATGACCACCGATTCATTTACGAAACCCGACAGGAACCCAAAACAGATGTCGTAACAGAGATTTTCTTTGTTCATCCTTATTCAATCACTATGTGGCGTGCATTCCCGCACGTGATGTTGATCGACGCGACCTACAAAACAAACCTCTACAACATGCCATTTGTCCAGGTTGTGGGTATGACGTCGACTGGGAAGTCTTTTTGTATCGCACATGCCGTTATTTGTAAAGAACGAAGGGGTAACTACATGTGGGTGCTTGAGCGGATTAAGTCAATATTGCATGAATGTATGATGCCGCGTGTGATAGTCACGGATAGGGAGCTTGCCCTAATTAACGCGTGTTCTAAAGTATTCCCGAACGCAACCAGGCTTCTATGCCACTTTCACATCCAACAAAATATAGTTAAAAAGTGCAAGGAAGGGTTCGATAAAGAAGATTGGGGGAAATTTATGTCGTACTGGCGGAGATTGTGCGAATCTTCTTCAGAGCCCATGTACAAGTACAACTTGGAGAAAATGTATAACTGACTCGTGGTTGCCAACCGAGAAAGTAAGTGTTCCTTCAACAAACGACTCACCCAATCTATTATATTTTACACACGCTTTTACATTTCATTATTTTATTTTTGCATGTGTCTATGATTACGTCTACGAAAACTGGCTCAAAGACTATAAAGAAATGTTCGTTTATGCGTGGACCGATAAGTGCCGCAACTTTGGTCAGCGCACCACCAACAGAGTTGAGAGCCAGCACGCAAATTTAAAAAGATACATTACACGCGGGAGTTCATTGGAGCGAATAGCAAGATGCGTCATTGATATAGTTGAAACTCAGTACGATGAAATACAAAAAAGTTTCACTGAGAGCATCGAAAAAACGATGAACCACCACAGACACCGACTGTTGGACAACCTACGTGGAAAGGTTTCCCATGAAGCACTTGATAAGCTGGCAAAAGAGCTACTTAGGAAGATGGAGGTGTTACGGAAACTTAACGCATCATGTGGTTGCCATATGTGGCTTAGCAGTGGATTGTCGTGTGCTTGTAGGCTGGAAAACTACAAACATACAGGTAAAAGATATTAAAACTACAAACCTTTTGTTATTTTGTACGATTTAGCTGTTTCTCACACCGTATTAACTTAACTGTGCAGGGCGTATGATACAACTCGACGACATAGATGTATTCTGGCGTAAGCTTGACTTGCTCCCGTGTAAACTGGTAGACGAGGAAGTCGATGTTGTAGAAGAGCTAAATAATGTGCGGCAACATTTAGAGGCGCAGTCCCCCGTTCAGCAAAAGAGTTTGCTTTCAAAGATAAAAGCGGTCTTCACCCCGAAATCGTCAACCAAGAAACCACCGATCGTCCAGCAAAATACCCGCGGTCGGCCTACATCAAAGAAAGTACAAGAAAGGCTAGATGAAGCTGCCAGGTTAGACGAAGCTGGGAGACACAGCTCCTATGGCGAGGACAGCAACGTATATACCGCTTCCCCAAAACATAGGTACGATTTACCCCGACACAGCTCATACGTACCGTCAGCGGGCTCTCGTGGAACTAGTTCGGTTGTAAAGTCTGAAAAACCTAAAATGCGACGAAACAGTTCAACGAGTTCTAAAAAGAAGGATACGCGGGATGATAAGGGTTTTCCATTAATGAAGGGGGACGAGCACTTGTTAAGCATTAGGAGTTTTAAGAATCAAATTCCATCAGAGTTTCACTCTTACATATCGCGTATACAAGATGTGACCCCAGACGGTCATTGTCGGTACAGGTCTGTGGCTGTCGGGTTAGGTTTTACGGAACACGCATGGCCCAATATTCGAAGAGATTTACTACTGGTGATTGACCATAACAAGCCGCGTTGGAAGCATATATTCGAAACATATAACGAAGGAGAATTTAAACGAATACGTAACAGCATCGAATGGCATTCAGTGTCAGGGTGCGGTCCAAGCCACTGGATGGAAATGCCCCAGGTAGGGCTTCTCGTAGCGCAAAGGTATAATATTGTCCTCCACGTGCTAAGCATCGAATGGAGCACTACCATCTTCCCATTAACGGATGCCCCACTAGATCCACGACCTCAAGCGATAACGCTCGTACATGTTGACGGGGGACACTACATACATGCTAAGTTGGAAGGAGACTACCCCATGCCTTTAGCGAGCCCGTTGTGGTCGACACATCGATCAATAGCTGCGGAACGATGGGAAGAAATGTATAGACCGCGGTTACAGCACTACTACGAGTTAATCAATCCTAAAGCAGACTCAGACAAAGACAGAGAACCGAGTTTAAATGTTATCGAAGATTAAGCGGAAACTTGTATTTTTGTAAATTGTATAAATTTTTTAATTTATAAAGTTTGTATCATTTTTTATTTTTATAATTCATAAATTGTATTATTTTTAGCTTTTCTAAATTATATTTGTTTGTATTATGTATCAAATAATATTGTTTTCTATAAATTTAAACAAAGGAAAAAACAAAAAAATAAAATAAAAAATGTAGCTTTATATACGCTGCGTAGGGATCCCTACGCAGCGTATGAGACTCAAATGACAAAACAGTCCCTGTTTTTGGCTTCGTATTGCCCCAAACACAAGGGCAAAATGGTAAAATTAAAAGACCACTACGCAGCGTATTGCTCCATACGCAGCGTATGTAAAAGGCGGACATTTTCCCCCCAAATCAAAATTTCAAAACCTATATGTGTTAAATTACCATTTTACCCTTGTGTTTGGGGCAATACGAGGCTGATTATAAGGGTAAAAAGGTCATCTACCACCTCTCTATACGCTGCGTATAGATCACTACGCAGCGTAGAAAAAGGTCAAGTTTAATAATAATAATAATAACAACAACAACAACAACAATAATAATAATAATAATAATAACAATAACAATAACAATAACAATAATAATAATAATAATAATAATAATAATAATAAAAACAATAACAATAACAATAACAATAACAATAACAATAATAATAACAAGAATAACAAAAATAATAAAACCCTTTTTGCTTTCTGAATTTAATTAATAATTATATTAATCCTACGCAGCGTAGAGATCCATACGCAGCTTATATAAAGGTTTTAAATGACCTTTTTACCCTTATAATCAGCTCCATATTGCCCCAAACACAAGGGCAAAATGGTAAAATTATTATTCTTATACGCTGCGTAGGGCTCTCTACGCTGCGTAGAGGTACTGATTTAAATCAGAGAAATACCTACGCAGCTCTGTTCTTCCCCAAATCTCAAAAACACACACACACGAGAGCATACGAAGGTGACTGACAAAATCGACCGTATACGACACGAATTCGAAGTATAAAACAGGTATTTACTCAACCTATTTAAGTAATTTTGATTTTTTTTTTTTTTGTATTTTATCCGTAAATTAGATGTTTTTTAGGTAAGTTAGGGTTTGGTTAGTGATTGAACTTTTGTAAATTAGGGTTTGGTTAAGCTTTGATTAGTGTTGATTTGTTTGACTTGTTAGGGTTTAGCCACTGAACTCTCTAAACTGTTTACAGTGAAAACGTGACTGATTTGATGCGATTCGATGATTTTTTATTGAACTTTCCTAAATTACAAACTGTTTTGAATGATTATCTATTTGTTTTGAACTGTGTTAGTGATTTATGTATTCTATATGAACTCATCACATGTCGAGTCATGTTTCAGATCTGATTTGATTCAGGAATTCCGATAAATCAGGTTTGAGTTTTTGATAGGTGTTGTTTGAATTTGAAGTCTGGGCTGAATCATGTTAAGTGTTGCTGATTGTTATTCGTGTTTGCTTATCTGATTGTTATTCGTGTTGATAGGATTCTAATGTATCCTTGAACCTCACCCTTCTTTTCATTACTACGCTCGACTTATCATTGGACAACACGTGCGTGTTTAATCCAATGAGCATGCCTTTCTAACTATATGCGCCTTTGTCAACATTATATTTTCACACATTCTCCTCTTGAAGTAAGTTGACAATATGATATATTTTCAACATAAGCCAACATTGTCGACACATAGTGCTTGATTGTACAAAAATTTATGTGGAAAAGACCCAAAATAACGTCTGTGTCTGAATAGTTGAAGTTGTTGATCGATATTGTTATTCAATAAAAAAGAAAGATTTAAATCATTAGTGTTTCAAGTGAATTATGATCTTTGTTTGACTTGTTAGCTTTGTTATTTGGGCACGGGCGTTTAAACGGCTGCAAACACAACCCCAAACGGCAGTGATTTCGCAGCCGTTTGCGAAATGCAGCAGCAAACGGGTGTTTAAACGGCTGCAAACGCAGCCGCAAACGGCTGCGAAATCGCAGAAAACTATTTTATATTAAAACACAGTAAACACTCGTTGGTTTATCTAATATTTTTTTTGGTTTTCAGGACGAGAAAGATGGATGCTGAAATGGAAATAGAAGAAATTAATCCGGAGCAGCCGCAAAAGAAGAAGCGTCCACCGGCGGATCCTCTCCTGAATCACCCGTATTTGGAGTTTCCTCCGGAGTCCGATGCTGCTCTCCGTTGCGACAAGCTTCGGAAGATGCACGTCTGTGCCCATTTTGCGGTTTCTTGGAAAACCCTCCGGGAGCTCACGGCGGAAGATTGGGCGCGGGAGTTTGTTCCCCGTGATTCACCGTGGGATCGACTGTTTGAGCTAGCGTTTACGCCGAGCTACAGGGAGATACTGATCGAGTTCCTGTCGTCGTCCGAGTTTCATCCTCGTCGGCCAAATGAGGCTGTGGACCCCGCGCACGCCGAGGTTTCGTTTCGCATGGCTGGCCAGGCGCGTTCTATGTCACTTGCAGACTTTGCGGTGCATAGCGGTTTGTATACGGAGGCTGAGATCGCTACGAGCTCCGAATATAGGACGGTACGTTTAACACAAATTTTGTATTGTTATTATTATTATTTTAATATATAAAATTTAAGATTTAATATTAATTTAACGTTTAATAAACATTCGTGTAAACAGGGGTTGGTAATTGTTGATAAACCCACGCTTTTAGGGTTTTGGGCTCAGATCGCGGACATCGGTCAGTGGGACCACCAACAATCCAAGGGGAAGGTTACGACGATTAAGGATCCCCTCCACAGGTACATTAGTTATTATTATTTTAATAATAGTTATTAATATTTAAATAGAAAATATATTTTTCTTAAACCTAAATTGTTTTTTTTTTCTAAACAGAAAACTGTTTTTTTTTAAACAGAATTTTTTTTAACAGATTTTTTTTTTAAACAGAATTTTTTTTAAACAGAATATTTTTTTAAACAGATTTTTTTTGACGATCTTAGTTTTGACGTTCGTAACGCGCGTACGGTCCTAACGAGCGTCGAAACTAAGTTCGGCGTTAATTTTTTTTTTATTATTTAGTCGAAGTCGAACCGTAAGGCGCGTAGGTCTCTAACGAGCGTCGAAACTGAGATCGTCGTTAAAGTATAAAACTTCGATCTTAGTTTCGACGCTCGTTAGGGACCTACGCGCCTTACGGTTCGACTTCGACTAAATAATAAAAAATATATATTAGTCGACGTCGTCCGTAAGGCGCATACGGGCCTAACAAGCGTCGAAACTAAGTTCGTCGTTAATTTTTTTTTTTATTATTTAGTCGAAGTCGAACCGTAAGGCGCGTAGGTCCCTAACGAGCGTCGAAACTAAGTTCGTTGTTTTATACTTTAACGACGAACTTAGTTTCGACGCTCGTTAGGCCCGTACACGCCTTATGGACGACGTAGACTAAATAATAAAAAAATATAATTTAACGACGATCTTAGTTTTGACGCTCGTAAGGCGCGTACGGGCCTAACGAGCGTCGAAACTAAGTTCGTCGTTAAAATATATATTTTTTTTATTATTTAGTCGAAGTCGAACCGTAAGGCGCGTAGGTCCCTAACGAGCGTCGACAGAAAACTGTTTTTTTTAATAGATTTTTTTTTAAACTTAAATTGTTTTTTTTAACAGAAAACTGCTTTTTTAAACAGAATTTTTTTTAACAGAATTTTTTTTAAACAGATTTATTTTTTTAACAGAATTTTTTTAATTATTTTGTCGAAGTCGAACCGTAAGGCGCGTCGGTCCCTAACGAGCGTCGAAACTAAGTTCGTCGTTTTATATTTTAACAACGAACTTATTTCGACGCTCGTTAGGGACCTACGCGACTTACGGTTCGACATGGACTAAATAATAAAAAATATAATTTAACGACGATAAAGAAATGTTTTGACTCTCGTAAGGCGCGTACGGGCCTAACGAGCGTCGAAACTAAGTTCGTCGTTAAAATATATATTTTTTTTATTATTTAGTCGAAGTCGAACCGTAAGGCGCGTAGGTCTCTAACGAGCGTCGAAACTGAGATCGTCGTTAAAATATAAAACTTCGATCTTAGTTTCGACGCTCGTTAGGGACCTACGCGCCTTACGGTTCGACTTCGACTAAATAATAAAAAATATATATATTTTAACGACGAACTTAGTTTCGACGCTCGTTAGGCCCGTACGCGCCTTACGGACGACGTCGACTAAATAATAAAAAAAATATTATTTAGTCGACGTCGACCGTAAGGCGCGTACGGGCCTAACGAGCGTCGAAACTAAGTTCGTCGTTAAAATATATTTTTTTTATTATTTAGTCGAAGTCGAACCGTAAGGCGCGTAGGTCTCTAACGAGCGTCGAAACTAAGTTCGTCGTTTTATACTTTAACGACGAACTTAGTTTCGACGATCGTTAGGCCCGTACGCGCCTTACGGACGACGTAGACAAAATAATAAAAAAAAATATAATTTAACGACGATCTTATTTTTGACGCTCGTAAGGCGTGTTCGGGCCTAACGAGCGTCGAAACTAAGTTCGTCGTTAAAATATATATATTTTTTTATTATTTAGTCGAAGTCGAACCGTAAGGCGCGTAGGTCCCTAACGAGCGTCGACAGAAAACTGTTTTTTTTTAATAGATTTTTTTTTTAAACTTAAATTGTTTTTTTTAACAGAAAACTGCTTTTTTAAACAGAATTCTTTTAAACAGATTTATTTTTTTAAACAGAATTTTTTTAATTATTTTGTCGAAGTCGAACCGTAAGGCGCGTAGGTCCCTAACGAGCGTCGAAACTAAGTTCGTTGTTTTATATTTTAACGACGAACTTATTTCGACGCTCGTTAGGGACCTACGCGACTTACGGTTCGACATGGACTAAATAATAAAAAAATATAATTTAACGACGATAAAGAAATGTTTTGACGCTCGTAAGGCGCGTACGGGCCTAACGAGCGTCGAAAGTAAGTTCGTCGTTAAAATATTTTTTTTTATTATTTAGTCGAAGTCGAACCGTAAGGCGCGTAGGTCTCTAACGAGCGTCGAAACTTAGATCGTCGTTAAAATATAAAACTTCGATCTTAGTTTCGACGCTCGTTAGGGACCTACGCGCCTTACGGTTCGACTTCGACTAAATAATAAAAAAATATATATTTTAACGACGAACTTAGTTTCGACGCTCGTTAGGCCCGTACGCGCCTTACGGACGACGTCGAGTAAATAATAAAAAAATATTATTTAGTCGACGTCATCCGTAAGGCGCGTACGGGCCTAACGAGCGTCGAAACAAAGTTCGTCGTTAAAATATTTTTTTTATTTAGTCGAAGTCGAACCGTAAGGCGCGTAGGTCCCTAACGAGCGTCGAAACTAAGTTCGTCGTTTTATACTTTAACGACGAACTTAGTTTCGACGCTCGTTAGGCCCGTACGCGACTTACGGGCGACGTAGACTAAATAATAAAAAAAAATATAATTTAACGACGATCTTAGTTTTGACGCTCGTAAGGCGCGTACGGGCCTAACGAGCGTCGAAACTAAGTTCGTCGTTAAAATATATATTTTTTTATTATTTAGTCGAAGTCGAACCGTAAGGCGCGTAGGTCCCTAACGAGCGTCGACAGAAAACTGTTTTTTTTAATAGATTTTTTTTTATACTTAAATTTTTTTTAACAGAAAACTGCTTTTTTTAACAGAATTTTTTTAACAGAATTTTTTTAAACAGAATTTTTTTAATTATTTTGTCGAAGTCGAACCGTAAGGCGCGTAGGTCCCTAACGAGCGTCGAAACTAAGTTCGTTGTTTTATATTTTAACGACGAACTTATTTCGACGCTCGTTAGGGACCTACGCGACTTACGGTTCGACATGGACTAAATAATAAAAAAATATAATTTAACGACGATAAAGAAATGTTTTGACGCTCGTAAGGCGCGTACGGGCCTAACGAGCGTCGAAACAAAGTTCGTCGTTAAAATATTTTTTTTATTTAGTCGAAGTCGAACCGTAAGGCGCGTAGGTTTCTAACGAGCGTCGAAACTAAGTTCGTCGTTTTATACTTTAACGACGAACTTAGTTTCGACGCTCGTTAGGCCCGTACGCGCCTTACGGGCGACGTAGACTAAATAATAAAAAAAAATATAATTTAACGACGATCTTAGTTTTGACGCTCGTAAGGCGCGTACGGGCCTAACGAGCGTCGAAACTAAGTTCGTCGTTAAAATATATATTTTTTTATTATTTAGTCGAAGTCGAACCGTAAGGCGCGTAGGTCCCTAACGAGCGTCGACAGAAAACTGTTTTTTTTAATAGATTTTTTTTATACTTAAATTTTTTTTTAACAGAAAACTGCTTTTTTTAACAGAATTTTTTTAAACTGATTTATTTTTTTAAACAGATTTTTTTTAATTATTTTGTCGAAGTCGAACCGTAAGGCGCGTAGGTCCCTAACGAGCGTCGAAACTAAGTTCGTTGTTTTATATTTTAACGACGAACTTATTTCGACGCTCGTTAGGGACCTACGCGACTTACGGTTCGACATGGACTAAATAATAAAAAAATATAATTTAACGACGATAAAGAAATGTTTTGACGCTCGTAAGGCGCGTACGGGCCTAACGAGCGTCGAAACTAAGTTCGTCGTTAAAATTTTTTTTTTTTATTATTTAGTCGAAGTCGAACCGTAAGGCGCGTAGGTCTCTAACGAGCGTCGAAACTTAGATCGTCGTTAAAATATAAAACTTCGATCTTAGTTTCGACGCTCGTTAGGGACCTACGCGCCTTACGGTTCGACTTCGACTAAATAATAAAAAAAAATATATTTTAACGACGAACTTAGTTTCGACGCTCGTTAGGCCCGTACGCGCCTTACGGACGACGTCGACTAAATAATAAAAAAAATTATTTAGTCGACGTCGTCCGTAAGGCGCGTACGGGCCTAACGAGCGTCGAAACAAAGTTCGTCGTTAAAATATTTTTTTTTATTTAGTCGAACCGTAAGGCGCGTAGGTCTCTAACGAGCGTCGAAACTAAGTTCGTCGTTTTATACTTTAACGACGAACTTAGTTTCGACGCTCGTTAGGCCCGTACGCGCCTTACGGGCGACGTAGACTAAATAATAAAAAAAATATAATTTAACGACGATCTTAGTTTTGACTCTCCTAAGGCGCGTACGGGCCTAACGAGCGTCGAAACTAAGTTCGTCGTTAAAATATATATTTTTTTATTATTTAGTCGAAGTCGAACCGTAAGGCGCGTAGGTCCCTAACGAGCGTCGACAGAAAACTGTTTTTTTTAATAGATTTTTTTTTTATACTTAAATTTTTTTTAACAGAAAACTGCTTTTTTAAACAGAATTTTTTTAACAGAATTTTTTAAACAGATTTATTTTTTTAAACAGAATTTTTTTAATTATTTTGTCGAAGTCGAACCGTAAGGCGCGTAGGTCCCTAACGAGCGTCGAAACTAAGTTCGTTGTTTTATATTTTAACGACGAACTTATTTCGACGCTCGTTAGGGACCTACGCGACTTACGGTTCGACATGGACTAAATAATAAAAAAATATAATTTAACGACGATAAAGAAATGTTTTGACGCTCGTAAGGCGCGTACGGGCCTAACGAGCGTCGAAACTAAGTTCGTCGTTAAAATATATATTTTTTTATTATTTAGTCGAAGTCGAACCGTAAGGCGCGTAGGTCTCTAACGAGCGTCGAAACTTAGATCGTCGTTAAAATATAAAACTTCGATCTTAGTTTCGACGCTCGTTAGGGACCTACGCGCCTTACGGTTCGACTTCGACTAAATAATAAAAAAAATATATATTTTAACGACGAACTTAGTTTCGACGCTCGTTAGGCCCGTACGCGCCTTACGGACGACGTCGACTAAATAATAAAAAAATATTATTTAGTCGACGTCGTCCGTAAGGCGCGTACGGGCCTAACGAGCGTCAAAACTAAGTTCGTCGTTAAAATATTTTTTTTTATTATTTAGTCGAAGTCGAACCGTAAGGCGCGTAGGTCTCTAACGAGCGTCGAAACTAAGTTCATCGTTTTATACTTTAACGACGAACTTAGTTTCGACGCTCGTTAGGCCCGTACGCGCCTTACGGACGACGTAGACTAAATAATAAAAACATATAATTTAACGACGATCTTAGTTTTGACGCTCGTAAGGCGCGTACGGGCCTAACGAGCGTCGAAACTAAGTTCGTCGTTAAAATATATTTTTTTTTATATTTAGTCGAAGTCCAACCGTAAGGCGCGTAGGTCCCTAACGAGCGTCGAAACTAAGATCGAAGTTTTATATTTTAACGACGATCTAAGTTTCGACGCTCGTTAGAGACCTACGCGCCTTACGGTTCGACTTCGACTAAATAATAAAAAAAAATATTTTAACGACGAACTTAGTTTCGACGCTCGTTAGGCCCGTACGTCCCCAACGAGCGTCGACAGAATACTGTTTTTTTTTAATAGATTTTTTTTTTAAACTTAAATTTTTTTTTTAACAGAAAACTGCTTTTTTAAACAGAATTTTTTTAACTGGATTTTTTTAAACAAATTTATTTTTTTAAACAGAATTTTTTTAATTATTTTGTCGAAGTCGAACCGTAAGGCGCGTTGGTCCCTAACGAGCGTCGAAACTAAGTTCGTCGTTTTATATTTTAACGACGAACTTATTTCGACGCTCGTTAGGGACCTACGCGACTTACGGTTCGACTTCGACTAAATAATAAAAAAAAAATTTAACAACGATCTTAGTCGATGTCGTCTGATTATTATTTACTGACTGGTTTCCTTTTGTGCAGGTATTTGCACAAAATGATTTCCACTTGGATCACTGCTCGAAACAAAATCCGGGAGTGGTGCACCAGTGGTGATTTATTTTTCTTATATTGCCTCTTATACAAGAGGCCGTGCGCTCTCGACTACGGGTTGGCTCAATACTTCGCCTCCGCGTATCATCGACAGGAGCGCGGACAGTTATTCGGCGGCGCCTACGTGACTAGGATACCCCTTTCGTTGGACTATCATCCGGAGACTGACTGCGCCAATGTAGGCCCGCCGGCACAGCCGAAGCGGATGGGGAAGAACGTTATATCCGGAATGCACGTTACCAAAGACTTCCCAGACGGGAAGCGGTTTAAGAAGCCGGACGGCACGCAATATCAGCTTGAACAGCTGCCGGAAGAGTTCCCTCCGTATTATCCCCCGCACGATCCGGAGCCGCTGGAGCCGCATGAGCCGGCCGTCGTCATTCCGCAGCCACCAGCGCCGCGTGGACCACCAGGGGCGCCTCAGTTCCCACGCCATGTTTGGCCCGGTCCTGACCCATCACATCAGCGGCAGCTTCGGTTAGCTGAAAGGAACAATTATCTGTTGGAGTGGGTGGCTGCGGCGCTGCAGCAGCAGCGACAACATGACGGGTTACCTCCATTACCCTTCATTACGGATGCGGAATGGGATCAGCATCAGCAGCAGCAGGAGCAGCAGCAGTAGTATTTTATCATTTTGTTATGTATGCACAAACTTTTCTTGTATATATCAAACTCTTGTATATTCTGAAAGGTTATATATATACTGTGGTGTACATATAAAATTCTGGCAGGTTATATAACATGTTCTGTTGTATAGTTAAAGTTCTGGAAGTTTATATATAACAGGTTATTTAACATATTCTGTGTGCATATAAAATTCAGAAGGTTATATACGCTGCGTATTGACCTATACGCAGCGTATATAAAGTGTTCATATACGCTGCGTATTGACCTATACGCAGCGTATATAAAGTGTTCATATACGCTACGTATAGGTCAATACGCAGCGTATAACCTAACTAGTGTATATAAGAATTAAGTTTCATATTCCAACAGCTCTGAGACAGAGGATAAACTGGTTAAGACGTTGCGGTTATAAACGATAGGTCACGAGTTCGATCCTTGCAAGGGCCGGTTCTTTAAATAAGACCCCCTTTTTACAGATTTTTGATATATTTACACTTTGGTCCCTGAAGTTTCAATTTTTACACAAATGGTCCCTGAAGTTTCGAAAATTGACATAATCGGTCCCTGAAGTTTCATAAATTTACAAAAATGGTCCCTGATGTTTCCAGGATTTACAAAAATGGTCCCTGAAGTTTCGAAAATTGACAAAAATGGTCCCTGTACTGTTCAGTTAAGTATGCTAACTGAGTTAGTGTTTAAAGAAGAAATCTTTATATGAAAGTTAACCTGGCTAAAACATTCAGTTAAAATAGTTTCAATAATGACCATATTAGTCCCTGAAGTATGAGTTTCATAAAATGACCAAATATTAACGTAACTTTTTTTTAGCGTTTCATCTCTCTAACTGATTTGAAGAATTGGGTACAAGAAACGGGAAAGAAGTATGGTTACATAATTGTTACCCGCTACGCAGCGTATATAAAACAGCTGCAAATTTGGGGTCATTTTGGTAGGTTTGAAGTGACAAATTTTTGCCAGGTTTGTATACGCTGCGTATAGGTCAATACGCAGCGTATACAAACCTGGCAAAAATTTGACACTTCAAACCTACCAAAATGACCCCAAATAAGCAGTTGTTTTATATACGCTGCGTATTGACCAATACGCAGCGTATATGAACCTTGTTTTCTGTGCAATGATTGGTTATCAGGCACTGAGATCTATGGTCTATCTACGCTGTGTATTGATCTATACGCAGCGTATAGGGTTAACACTATACGCTGCGTATTGACCAATACGCAGCGTAAATAAACCCTAATTTTGCTAGGGTTTGGTGTGCCAATAGGCACTTTAGTGTGCCAATAGGCACACTCTTGATGGGTGAAGTTTGCTTAAAAATTGATGTTCGCATTCATGCATGATGGATGCTTGATGTGCATGTTTAATGTTATGGTATGTTTTGATGATGATTTGTAATGTTTTGCTCGAACAATAATAACTCGATGTTTTTTTTTACTAAAACAATAACTTACTCGACGAAGCTAACTATTTTAATATGCATGTCATGTTAGGTAGATAATGATGATTGATAGAGGGTCAGCTTAGCAGTTAGCAAGGATTAAAGGTTACCCTATCATGAAGTCTTGCATCCTATTGACCCTAGTTGACTAGTTTATGAACAGGGTCATCTATCAGTGGTTGCAGGAGGTGCCTGCAATCAGGGCCCAAATCAATATAGGGCCCGAAAATTTTTTAAAAATTATATATATATATATTTAAAAAAATTCTGGATGTTTGTATAAATAAGGGCCTGCTAAAAGACCAAAAGTTTTTTAAATAAGGGTCTGTTTAAAAGTTTAAAAAAATGGTCCAATTAATAAGCCCAAGTGACTAATCTAAACAAAAATAAGGACCTGTACACAGAGTTGAAGTTGATTAATACATTTTTACCGAGACACATTGACAACCCTTTTGATGTTTTAGACTATATCTTCCAACGCAGTACTACTTACCCTAATGCTATAAATGCATATAAAGTGTTGTTGACAATTCTGGTAACCGTGGCATCGACAGAAATAAGTTTCTCAAAGTTGAAGTTATTGGAGACCTATTTACGTTCTACAATGTCACAAGAAAGGCTAAACGGGTTGGCGACAATTTCTATTGAAAGTGAAATATTAGATACTATGGATTACAAGAAATTGATCGAGAGCTTTGCTTCAAAAGAGCTAGAAGAACCACACTGTTCGTTTAACAAGTAGGTTCGATAATTTAATCATTTTTGCTACACTATTTTTGTTAATTTGTTTTATCTATTTCATAACAATTATCGTAGTATTATGGGTTTTTAGTATTTATATATTTGATTGAATGATTGATGAGTTTATATTATATGAAGATTTGCGAATAGGGCCCAAACTTTTTATCTCGAATAGGGCCAAAAAAAAATTTGTGATTTCCGGAGACGGCCCTGTTTATGAACTTTAATTAGGGATGAGCTCGGTACCAACCGGTACCGAAATCCCAAAAAATGGGTACAGGTATCGAAAATATCCAATACAGTACGGTTCGATACCGGTACGAACGGATACTTGAAGTATACCGGTACCAACAACGCTAAATGTCGGTACCGAAAATCGATACGGTTCGGAAAATTCGGTACTGGTTCCGAATCAATACCCAATACCATTTACTCGTTCCTAACTCTAATTGTTATGTTCGAATTAAAGATTGATGTTTAATATATTTACCAATTTTTTCCTGCCAAAGTATGACATTTGTCAGTTTAAGAAACTATATTTTTTTATGAATCCAACTATGAGGTATCCCAGGTTTAAGGTCTTACACAAATTAAAACAAGAGTAAACTTCGGTTTTCCTTCCTGTGGTTTGGTCACTATAACGGTTTTGTCCCAAACCTTTAAAAATAGTCATTTTCCTCCAATAGTTTGCTATGGTTTTTCCATTTTGCTCCCTGCGGGGAGCAAAATGGAAAAACAAACAATTTGGATGGAGTTAGAGGCGGGGAGCAAAATGGAAAAACCATAGCAAACTATTGGAGGAAAATGACTATTTTTAAAGGTTTGGGGTAAAACCGTTAAAGTGAACAAACCACAGGGAACAAAACGGAAGTTTACTCTTAAAACAAAGAAATATATGATTACTATTCAAATCAAACTTGCAAAAAAAAATCATAACAAATCCCAGTTTTCGTCATATAAAATTCATTAAAAAACGACCCCAATTAACATACCAATTACTGATAAATGGATATAATTCACACAAATAAAACTATTTATGCGTGTTCTTCACGTTCTTCAGTTTCATTTTTTTTTTTTTTTCTTTTTTTCTTCATCTTCATCATCATCATCAATCATCATTATTGATAACTATTTCTTGATTTTCCATGGGACAAGACAGAGAGATGATTGAAATATAATTTTAACGGAATAAACAAAACTAAACAAATAGAAGAGGAAAATAAGGAATTTCACAAGTTTACATACATACTCTTTAAATAATTATAAAATAAAGTATTTAAAAGTTATGGATGCCTTAAGTAAAGAACAATTTATAAGTGACTAGAAAATTTTAATATACGCATAAGCATGTGTAAGTCATGCCTGAGTGATAGAATGACAGACAAATAGTGAGACGTTATGTAATTATATAACCATCATATTATGTTAATTACACTAAAGATACAAGTATTTATACAATTCTCATAGTTATATACAAAGTTAATCTTATAAGTTGGTTATGTTTCAAATACCATTTGATATTATAAAATGAACGATAGATAGGTATTGAGGACGATAACTAAATTAGTGTACTTTACTTTATACATGAAACGAATAAAAGTATAAAAAAATTAGTTTATTAATACATGAAACGAATAAAAGTATCGTGTTTTATATAAAACCACTATTGACTATCCACTTCTAGAAAAGTTTGAGAAATAAATCAATTAACCATTACACTAAAAATCCATTTTAAATATCAATCGTGCCAAAAACCACTTCTTATTTTAATATTATTTTTTTAACCCATATTGCATCTTGTTTAATTTAATTTAGAAAGGCTGGTCTCACCTTTTGTAAGCACATATTAAACACTAACTTTATGATTTATAAGTAAAAAACTTGATCAACAATTAAAGTAACAAAACTATCCAAAAGGGCAGGTTGATTCTTTTAAGATTTTTTCTCTTAAAAAACTTGCATGCTTGTGTGTAAAGCATGGTCAAATCAATTTCAAAATTAAAGACCATAATTCGACATCTTGCTTAGTGGAGAAATGCAAAAGTAGCTTTCCTTAACCACCATATACAACGTATAACTATCACAATATAGATTTAATATTTGTGTTCATCTTTAGGGTTTATAGTCCCACAATTCTTCATATTTTCATTTTATCTTTTGGAAATTATACAAATTTCTCTAACGAAAAAGAAAGCATTCTTTAATAAAACAAAAATAGAGTAGATATAGGCAACACAAACAACTCAAGTCGACCAAGAAATTAAATGTTACGTAAAACATAGGGCGTGCTAATTCTGTCAGCGATGTGGAGATAAGGACCAACATCGCCACTTGCTATATAGCACAAGTCAAGTGAATCGTTGTCAAGAATTAAAGAGATTAAGTTTTTAAAAATAACTAAAAACCGTATATTATTAAAAAAAAGGTTTAGTTAACATCATTTTTTCATGAATGTATCTTTCCACCAAAACCGGATAGTCGGCCACTTTTTCCTTTCTTTTGTAACTTTTACGATGTAAAAAGGGGATGGTTAGATTAAAGGTTACTTACTTTTGAGTTCATGAAGAACCTTAGTTAATTAGCAAACCTTTCTTTGAAAAGGAGGGGATGGTGGGGTGGATGTGGATGTGATGAGTCACTTTGTGTTAATCCTTTGCTTCAAAGTTTGACCTTGATGACATGCTCCAATGGGGCATATTTCAATCATGCATGGTTCTTCCAATATTAGTGCATGGTGGGGCATGCATAGAGGGAAAAGTAACTTTTTTCTTGTTTCTTCAAGTAAACCTAATTCAAGCTAACACATGACAATGATTAAAAAACGCACTCGTCTTTGGCCAGCCGCATCAAATAAGTCTTTTTTTTAATAGTAAACGATTCTATAATTATAAAACAGGGTCAGCAAGGCTCTAAAACCAACAAGTTTTAAAGTCTTGCTGACCCTGTTCTATAATCATAAAATTGTTTGTTGTTCAAAAAAAACTTATTTGATTCGGTTGGCCAAAGAAGAGTGTGAGTTTGAGTCTCACATAAAACAAAACTATAATATAATTTGATGCGATGCGCCAAAGAAGAGTGCGAGTTCGAGTCTCACATAAAACAAAAGTATATAATATAATAAATGTAGGATTTTTTTTCTTCTGAAAACGATAAACACACCATTTGAAGCCAGGTAACACATTGAAATTTGACTTGTTAAACATAGACTATATATAATCTTTTGCATTTTGTTAGGAATATATCCAATTATCCATCATATCCATCGATCCCTTAGTTTCTAGCGGGATTTCTTATTCGTCACTTTCGTTACGGTTTCTAGACAAACTTATGGCCAACTTGCACATCAAATTGTAGATAAACAATAATGATGCAATTAAATTGATTTGTTCAACGGTGGTCCTTGAATACATCACATAAAAGATGTATTAAAGATTATTATGCATTGGGTATATTTTAATCCTCCTTAGCTCCACTTAAATGTCACATCACCCATTGTTCTTCATTTCATTTTGCCTCACTTCAAGGAAATGGTTTAATCATTTTAATTCCATCTAATCATATATTTTAGTGGTTTTTTGTTTAAAAAATAAAAGAATAATTAATTAAATCTCATAATATCAAAAAAATAAGAATAATTAATTAAATCTCTTAATATCCGGTCAACATGTTAACAAATAACTCATTTAATGTTGCTTAACACAAGGATTGAGTGATGTGCAATGTCGGCTAATATATCATGTCACCATTAACAACCCAAATGTTAGAATGCACCCCATAGCCTTAGCAGCTCATATCTTCGTTAAACACTAGATATTTATGGATAAAATAATTAGGTATTGGTAGTATTTATATCTATGATTCTGATAGACAACAACTTTAATAAATGAGGATCTAGAATAGTAAGCAATATGTACCACCTAGCTTTTTATTAAAAAACGTTTTAAATTACATCAAATTCGTTTTCGACAGGGCTCGAACCCTTGACATCAGGGGAGCAACACCTTAACTCTAATTGTTTTGCCAATTAGACTAGGGTTGTTCAAAAAGCTCGCGGCTCAGAGCTCACTCGGATTTAGCTCGGAAAAAGCTTGCTCGATATGGCTCGGTTTGAAAGTGAGCCGAGCTGGCTCGGCTCGTAACGAGCCAAATTGGCTCAGTTTTGCTCGCATGGTAGCTCGGCTTGGCTTAGCTCGAATTATTTTACTTATAATATATTTTATTTTTATATACATATAAGATATTACAAAAAAGTGATTTTTATTTACATGTATTTAGGCTTGTAATGACATCTATGGCATATTAATATTGATTACATTGCTAATGAACTAATATTGTATTTTCTTGAAATATAAAACTTATTTTGCGTTGTTGAACGTGATTCGGCTTGTAATGTATTTGGTTGAACTTATTTTGAATATTTTCTTTTATAGTATTGAAGAATATTTTAGAATACAGAATTTTGAAAACTATGTATTAATTTTTTTAAATCGAGCCAAACCAAGCCGAGCCGAGCCGGCTCAGTTTAAAACTAAGCCGAGCCTGAGCTTAGATTTTCAGCTCGATTTCAAATCCGAGCCGAGCCCGAGCTTGCCCTAACTCGGCTCCGCTCAGCTCATGAACATCCCTAAATTGGACCCAACCCCCACCCCAAATGTACCACCTAGCTAATAAAGGTTTTTTAGGCATCGACGTAGTCAATGATATTTGAATGTGGAATCAGATGACATACATAAACGCTATTCAAGATGTCGAGAAATCTAAAGCGAGCTTTTTAACCGGGGTCTTGACTCTTGACATAACATAACTACGATCATGATGTTGTTTGTTCTACACAAAATGTTGTTTTAGCGTTTCTTGGTATAAACCTTTTAATAAACCCTTAATAAGCGATTTTTTTAACTTTATGAAGAGCAATCTAATCCACTTTTAATTTTGTATAACTAGTGTTTTTCAATGACGCGCGTTGCGCGAAAGGCATTGGTGTTTTCGACCAACATCATTCTTCAAACGACTCGAGATAAACGATGCGTAACCAGCCATATCCGGCATCGTGGAGTGTATTAAAAAGGGAGCAATTGGATGCTGGGCTAGGTGTTTCTTGGAATGTCCACGGATTGTTCGGGTCAAAACCACGATTATGAGAATTCATTTTTCGTATTGTGGTTGGATGAGAATTTTTTTTTTTAAATAAGATAGAGATGATTATAGAAGAGGTGGAGTAGTTGTGGTAAAAAAATGAATAAAAGTGTGAGTATTTATAGTGAATAATTTTTTTTTTAAACACATAGCCGTTGGCCAACGGCTAAGCCCAAACGGCTACTTGTCTTGGCCAATGAGATCCTGTCATGTCATCTTGATAGCCCCGTCCAACGTCCGGGCTGAAACCCCCGCCCAAGGGGCCACACTGAAACCCAAGCCCACCCGGGGTGGTGACTTGGGCGTTTGTACCCAACCCCCGCCACAACCCCCGCCCCCAGGCTGAAACCCCCGCCCAAGGGGCCACGCCGAAACCCAAGCCCACCCGGGGTGGTGACTTGGGCGTTTGTACCCAACCCACGCCACAACCCCGCCACATACCCCATATTCTAACCCGGGCTGAAACCCCCGCCCAATGGGCCACGCCGAAACCCAAGCCCACCCGGGGTGGTGACTTGGACGTTTGTACCCAACCCACGCCACAACCCCACCCCCAGGCTGAAACCCCCGCCCAAGGGGCCACGCCGAAACCTAAGCCCACCCGGGGTGGTGACTTTGGCGTTTGTACCCAACACACGCCACAACTCTAGCCCATACCCCATATTCTAATATACCCTAAATTCAATTGACTTTTCATTTCGTTTGTTTTTTTTATCATATATGAATTGTCCATCATGGTATTCGAATGCCTAACCTTTTACATCATTTTACACATTTAGATACCATTTTGTTGAGCCTTTTGTGATATTTTAATTGGAAAAAGTTCCTATTCTAGTATTGTTGGCCGCAAAGGCGTCTCTGAGAATTCATGTATCCTGTCCGAGCTTAAAAAAATGTGCTCGTTTGAAATGTTTTTTATTATTATTTTTAAAACTAAATGAGTATTGGACTCATTAAATCTAATGTTAATGGGCTAACTTCTAAACCATAAAAATTGTTTTGTAAATGGACCTATCATGGATTGATATGAGTATACTATATATATATATATATATATATATATATATATATATATATATATATATATATATATATATATATATATCGGAATTTAAAAAAAAACACGTGCCTTTCGAAATCACGACCGGTGGTCCTTCCGGCACAACCCCATCACCGCCACTTGGCCGTTGTGTAATTTTGATCCAAATAAAGAAAAGCAGGGCATAAATGTCATTTTAAAAGTCAAGAGGAATAAGTGATGACTGTGAGACATTAAAAGGTACAAGTTGGCTTTGCAGGCCAGTGATGCCCGGACACATTTATTGTCAAAAGCTGTGGAATGAATCTCACCGACTCTTGTATTTTCGTTTCACACCCTCATTTTCTCATTTCATGCACTTATTATGTTTTTTTGACTTTTTGGCTAACATTGTTTGGTGGTAGTACCCCTCTCTCTCTCCTTCGTTTCGACCACATGGAGTAGGCATGGAAATGTGGCGTAGTGACCTTTTCATATCAGAAACATCATCCTATGAAGTGGCGTGATGGTGAGAGCGGGATATTATTCACTGGTGTGGGAGGCATTTAGATTGTGAGGTTGAGGCTCTTGATTGGTGGATGGATTTTGTGTATGTTTTAACTGATTGATTTTTAACTTTTTTTTATACGTCACTTTCACGCCCTTCCCACTCCGTGCTTTTTTTTTATCACGTCCACTTGTTGACGTGTCTGCCACATGGTGCTTAATGCCCCCTCTTCATGTCTCATGCCCTTCCACTCCATATAGTCTTACATACATACGAGTGGGGACTGTTACTCTCTCTCACGAGGGGTATAGCTAATAAAGGAGGGGGTACATTTAGACTCACCCTATTGTTTCCATCACATTCATCTACTTATTTCTCTCTTATCTCTCTCTCTCTCTATATATATATATATATATATATGTATGTATATATCGAGTTAAAATACGAATTATTAAATATATAGAAGTTGGCTAAACTAGTTTTCAATATTAGATCATATTTAATTGAATTGTTGAGTTGTTTATGACTCTTATATCTAATTTATCTTTTACTCCATGAACTAAGATCATTCTATCTTGTAATTTACTGCATAATATGGTGTAGTTTGATATTATGTAGATGGTGTATAAATTTTAGATGCTGTAAAAGAAAATTCATTATAAGGTAGTTTACCAGCTTTCTAATATTAGATTTAGTTTTTTTTTTTTAACTGCCAATAGAATCAATCCCGAGCACTCTCGGGACACCCACTAGACCAAACGAAGTACTCCGATACTAGAGTCGTATGTGATAAAAAGTTTATCTTATAGCAGGTTTGTAATAAGTTCTTTAACCGATAAGATAAGTAACAATTGTACAAGATCTTGCATTTAAGACAAAATGTCTAATGCCTATCACTTCTTTTACGCATAAGGGGGTGGTAAGTGCCTAACAAGTGTTTTTCTAGTAAAAATAGTTTGTTTGAAACTTTTTATGTTTGTAATTAATCCCAAAAATTTAAATCATGATGCCATATGGATAATGCAGTGGAAAAACAAGTCAATTCATCAAGAAACTCGAAATCACACAAACATTGATTTAATGAAAGAAACGATATTAGTTAGGGTCCATTGGAGATAAACAAGAGGATTTTATGGGAGCAATTGATTATAGCATTACCTATATGCTCAGATTGAGCGAGGGCGGAGATTAGTATTACGAATGAGTCTGTGTCAAGTGGGGATAACAATAGCAATTGTTCGGTCAATGTAGAGTGGTCATGTAGGAGGCGGAATCAAGATAAGAGAAATGTGTGGGGTGTTGGCTCATCAAAAATAGAATGCTAGGGCATTTATGTACGTGGAAAATAAGGATATACACGCTTTCAAATGAAAAAAAAAAGTCACAAGAAATAATCTTAGTAATGACAAACTAACATACTCTTAAATACTTTTATACGTGCATTTTGCAGAATTTGAACTATTCACCTCTCTGATAGATAGAAAACGCTACCATCACACTATCTCCCATAGAGGTACTTAATGGACCCTATGTAATTTTTTTCTCGTATTTGGGTTTAGACAAATGACTTGACATTAACCGATTTATTATTAACTCATGTGATTAGGCTACTAAAATCAACATGGAATATGTTGACCATTGTATTACAGGACGATCAATATTAAGACTAAGGTCCCTTTATTCTAAAAGTTCTAGAATATTAATATATTATAAATAAATTACTCATCACATATATGCTCTTAAACACTAACATATATCATACATATAATCCTACACTTCCATTGACTAAAAACTTTATAGTTATGCCTCGAATATTATTTTAATAGTTGGATACGTGTTTAATTTTTTATTTATATAAAAATTTATCTTTCAAATAAAACAAAAGACTTTGCTTTTAAAGAATTACTCAAAAATCACGTAAAGGGGAAGTGAAGGGGAGAGCGTGCGTTGCCAAAAAGCAATTTTTATGATCATTGTTATGTTTTCTTCCTCTCAATTTCATAATTGGCTTTAAAGTGTGCTTCAAAAGCAAACCTTGTCTTACTAAATAAACTTTGTTGTGTTTGTTTGCAGTATTCAGTCTAACAATGCTTTGGACCAGTAGTTCCCACTTAACCTATGATGTCGGTGGAGTTCGGCTCTCTTTTTAGACTGTCTAACTCACGCACTTTTCTAATTATACTCCTAAATCTAAACTAATGTTTGTCATATGACTAAAACTTCAACCACTCGAGAATTAATACCTTAACTACATACTTTGATATCACTAGGTTAAATATCATGCAACTATGTAAATGAAAGAAAAAGCTATATTATGTTATATATATATATATAGAGCGGTTAACATACAAAAACCCTTATCATACTTCACGTACGCGGCAATACTGACCATCAGATCAACTTATCACGCACGGATAAGTAATCACGCAAGTATCAATTATCACACATGGGCATCAAATTAACGTGCGTGATTTGTACATGTTTGCGTAATAATACACAAAAAATGCTCCCATGCGTGATTAGGTTTCCAATTATAACGTGCGTGATTTTCAAATGCACTTGCGTAATTTGGTCGCGTACGTTATGTAGGTTAAGCCGTAATGTACATTATACTTTCTATATATATATAACGTATATCGTACAATATGCCTTAACGTACGCGGTACGCTGCGTACGAGATGGAAAAATCGCACGTTATATATGTTACCAAAAATGAAAATCGCATGTTGTGAAAAACCAAAAATCACATGTTATAAAAAAAATTAAATTCGCATGTTAAAAAAATTAAATTCGCATGTTAAAAAAAATCAAAATCGCATGTTAATACTGCATCGCGTACGCAGCGTACGTTAAGACAATTTGTACAATAACTGGCCGCTATAAATATATATATTAAACATGGAGAAACTTCATAAAAAATTTGTTAAGACTATGTCATAAAAATTAGTAAATTATATATGTTCTGAGGTATAAAAAAGATTTTTTTCATATAGAATACTGATAAATTTCGATTTATTAAAAATGGGATAATTTACTAAATTGTGTGTCTAGATGTATTTAAATTTACATAATAGCTTTTCTTGTCATATTAGGCCATCGGTAACCATGCCAAGTGTAAAGTCGGCATGATGTTGTGCCTTTTTTCCTAAATGATAACTCAAAACATTTTGACATGCTTACTCAACATTTTAACATCTTTCTTTAGTGCATTGAACTAGAAACCAATTTTTTAAGATAACAAAAAGTCAAAAAGAATACAAAATAATCAAACATATTAGTTATGATAAAGAAAAGCCCATCTTAAAGAAGAAAAAACTTAAGAGGTACAAAAACTTGTAAAAGATGTATCAGATTAAAAACCGTAAAAAAAAAAAACCAGATAACTGGAAATGAACCTTGTAGAATAGCCTAAAAAAATAGTGTTTTTATGATTTCTTCTAAGCTAAAAATAATATACCTTTTCAGCTCAAATTTAATTCTGTGGTCACACAGAAATCATTTTAGTCTATAGATAAAATCCATATAGGTCGAATTTAATTCTGTGGTCACACAGAAATCATTTCTGCTCGTCAATGTTAAGACTTATTTCTTAAATATATTAATAAACACTTTTTATTACTTGAACTGAAAATCAGTAAGAACGCTTAATATGAGCATCTTTGCAAGTTATAAGTACGATTTAAACTTAAAAAGTTGATGAACGTAAATATTATATCATAATATACTGTTGGAATATAATATTCCGAATATTGAATTTAAATAATTACAATTAGCAGTTCTAACTTAGAAAATAATAACTAGCAGCCCCAACTATTAACATATTTGTCCCCAATAGACGCTGACTAACAAAACCCTAACGCCGTTAGTCTCCGAAAAAAAAAACGTTTTTGGCCGGAAAACTCTTTTTTGACCGGAAAACTCAACATTTTCGCCCAAACCTATTTGTAACCTTATTACAGACCTTTATGAACCTTTTTTTCTAGTAAAAATCTCAATTATTGAGGTCACTGGAAAACTCATTTTTTGCCGAAAATTTTCTTTTTTCCCTTAAAACTCAACTTCTTTGCCAGATACTCAACATTTTCGTCTCAAATCTCTTTATAACCTTAGATTGGACCTTTAGAATCTTTTTCCGGCCAAAAACGTTTTTCCGGCAACCGGAAACTAACGGTGTTATGGTTCTATTAATCAGGGTCAATCGGAGACCAATATGTTAATAGTTGGGACTGCTCGTGGTTATTTTTGAAGTTTAGACTGTTAGTGGTCAACGGCGAATAGTTGATATTATAAAAATCCAATATTCCTATAATGTTATCAAGTTCTTCTATGTTGATATTATATTAAACTAGTAAATTTCCCTGGGCGTTGCGGCAGGTCCAAATGTAAAGTAACTCGGATTTGTATCGTAAAGATCCGAATCGTTTCAGAACAAAAGTTACGTTAAAACGTAGATAAATTGAAGATGTACATAAAAATAAGCACGGAAACACAATATATATGGCCACACTTATTTGCGGAAAAAAAATTATGTCGAACACCAACTTGAACTTATACCGACATCTACAAAAAAATAGAAAAAAAATTATGTTTTTTTTTTTTAAGTTAGAAACGACACCGTACGTTGCGGTGGCGCCGAAACTTAAAGTAAGTCCAATTTATAAAGTCTAACGAAAACACATTATCTTTGATCCCACTTGTTGTAAAACAAAATTTATGTCAAAACGTAGATTAACTGAAAACGTAAAAAAACCTGAATTTATACCGACACGTACATAAAAATAAGAAAAAAGTTATGTTTTGTAAAGTTAAAAATGGTATTGCGCGTTGTGGTGGCGCTGAAATACAAGCACGTAAAAGATAGTATAAAGTTTTTAAAAAGTTAAAAGAGTTATAAGTGATGATACTAAATGTTGAAGAGTAAACATTAAAAAAACAAAAAAAAAATATTAATAAAGATCACCAATGACCAAGTGCCATGTAACTGGCGCATTGGTTATTTGGTCACCCAACTTGTTATGGTAAGATTCTGGGGTATGGGGCTTGGGTTGGGGGAAAACACCCAAGCCACCATCCTGGGTGGGCTTGGGTTGGGGCGTGGCCCTTGGGGCTTGGGTTTGAAGCCGGGCGTGGCGGGCTAGCGATCCGATGTGGCGGCCTCTTATTCGCTTTGTTGGCCATGTCATAGCGGGTGTTTGTAATTTTTTTTTTTTTGTTAATAAACTGCCAAGCCACGCCCCAAGCTCAGCCATACCCCACGGACACGTCACTCACCGGTGGGGGGGCTCGAACTCCACGAGTCAACTCATGCCCCCAACCCAAGCCCCACCATACCCCACGGTCTAAGGTTAGGTTGGAGGGTGTGGTAGGGTTTTATCACCGCCACGTCACACAAGTGCTTTAAATCCCCTTCCTTTAACTTGAAAGGTATGGAGGGTGTGGCTAGGAGCTCTATAGCGCCCCCCTTTAAAGCCAATCAGATTTGATGGAGCCCCCCTTTCTTCCGTTACCATCTTGGCGAGCTACCTATAGCGCCCCCCCCCCCCCCCCCCCCCTAAAGATGGTGGTAAGGGTGATGGAGCCCTACCGACGCCATTGAAGGTGAAGTGACATGGGTAACGCCTCCACACCCTCCATTATAGAATTTAAATCAAACTTAACTGGCCTACATTCTTAAAGTCGAGGAAAGCATTGATGAAACTATTATTATAAAATAAAACAAAAGATATTTTCATATTTGTAATAAGTACATATTAAAATTGACGAAACTATGTGTTATAAAAGTAAATTTTAAGCAGGTAAAAAGGTGATGGATAGTAAAGTAGAAAGATAAAAGTAGCAACCGTGCAATGGCTTTGCAGAGAGAGCAGCACCACCATTTCCATGTAACATGTTCACCAAATACTTACCTTTTAACCATGTCGCCTCACGTTTTATTTACTCATTCTTTTCGTCTTTTTTTTAACCCTCATTTTAATTTCCTTCAATCCAATTCTGTACGAATCAACTTAATATTTTTATAATATTTTCTTATAATTATTCAAATGCTCAAAACAGATCATGATCAGGAAAATATAATTTTATAAATTTATATAAGTTAATTGATACTTTGATTATTTATAATACATTCACGATAGAGGTAAACAAGACAACGGGAAAATAGAACCAAAACAAAAGTCTACAATAGACATGCTTGTCTGTCTAAAAGACAGAATCATAATAATAAACCGATAGTCTTGTTTTGGTCCTATTAAAAATCGAAACGAAAAAAGAACTAGTATTGTATTTTTAGTAGTGTTACGATCTTATTTGTAGGCTCAAAATATAGCAATGTACTATGACAAAAGAGAAAAAATGTCACAAGTATTGTCAAAGGTGGAGAGGAACAAGAGATCAAGTATTGTTTTGTCATGTCACCCTCCATGCGTGTGACATTTTGTAATGGTGGTTCCGCGCTATCAAATGGCAACCATTCTCTTTTAAAAAACGGACATGCTTGTCTGTCAAACATAATAATAAACCAATAGTCTTGTTCTGGTAATTCTACTAAAAGTCAAAATGAAAAAAAAATACTAGCATTGCGTTTTTAGTAGTGTTACGATCTTATTTGTAGGCTCAAGATACGTCAATGTCCTATGAAAAAAGAGAAAAAATGTGGATTAATTCATAAGTATTATCAAAGGTGGAGAGAACAAGAGATCAAGTCTTGTTTCGTCATGTCACCCTCCATGCGGGTGATGGTGGTTCCATGATATCAAATGGCAACCATTCTCTCTTAAAAAACGGTCTCATCGTACACAATGCAGTTAAAGCATTCTCATGCTATTCCATATCAACGTATCCCTATAATTCGAGAAAAAAAATCCGATTTTTATCTAATTTAATGAGGACTAAATTTAGAGACCTACTTTTCATCCCTCGTATTTAAAGACTCGATATTCATTCCCTATATTATTGTGTGCATTCGTAAATGGAAGAAAGAGATAGTGAATAGGATGCATGAATTTTTAATTGGATAGAGATATAAATTTGGAATGAGGTATAGTTGTTAAAAGATGATCAAAATTTAACGGTAAAGTTATTTTGTAGCCAAATTATATGAATAGAGACGAAGAACTCCATGTGAATTGTGGCCCAATGTTTTCCACATCCCCGACTCCTTTAACTCATATGCATTAGTCGAGAAAACAACCAAGTGTAATCTATATGAACCGCAAGATATGATTTTGTTAAAAAAAAATAACTTTAATGCTAAAAGATAATGTTTCGAATTACTTATATATGGTTAAATATTCATGGATATTATATGAACATCGTGAAAGTTGATGCATGTGAGTTTCTAAAGGCATATGTAGTACTATGTAAGGCCTCCAAACCTTACGTTATTTCTTGCTACATTAGACCATCTCATACTCTCATGACACGCGTTCCTCGAAACTGACAATGATCACATATCTAAACTAGACCGTGATACATGGGATCTTTTTTTTAAGGGTGACTTTCTATGTACAAAACCTATTGGTCACCGGGTTCATGTCGATGACAATCCCCCGTCAGCCCCGCTCTTCCGGACGCGATGTTCGATCGGGCCCCGGCCGTTGCGCAAGCTAACCTTCGCCCGGAAACCATAATGGTCTCACACGAGAGACTCGCTGGGGTAACAGCTGGGTAAAACCGGGTTGCCCTCAAGACCGCACCATGCCTCAGTAGGAACGATCCATCATTGGGACGTCCTCCCCCCGAATTGCCGCAGCCGGGTTTCGAACCTGTGACCTCCCAAAGGAAGACACAAGCCCAACCACATGGGACCAACTGGGCTGGGGAGAGAGTGATACATGGGATCTCACTCTTGTTTTTCTGAAAGATGTAATCATATTTCCATTGTTTTTTTAAACTAGTAGTAAGCTACTTGCGTTGTGGTGGGAGCGTAAAACCTGGAGTGGTTGGGGAAAGACTTGGTGTTTCTTGTGACCAAGGTTTGACTCTCACTCTCCCCATTATTCTACGGCATCCAGGTGAAGGGCGAATACGGGTGGCGCGCCAGTTCGTCTTTGATTGGAGGTGAGGTTTTACCGATTATTCCACTGTCGTGCCTTCGGGCGGGTGGAGGTCGGGTTTCCGCGTATCTGGGAGAGCCAAGGGGCTGGCGACGGTCGAGTAGTGGACCTTGGCCACAGCAGCCGTTGTCACTGTGGTTGGCACATCGTTCCTTGCCGTTCAAAAAAAATAGTACCGATGTCACACCACCGTCAACGACCACCGACACTAAAGTTGCGGTGTGTTAATGCGAAGAAATTAGACCGAAACGTAAAACATAAGAAATAATAACTAAGTCGATTTAAGACCCGCGCGTTGCGACGAACCTGTCAAACGGGAAAAAATAGACAACATAAAACATAAAACCATATACGCACGTTGCGTCGTGTTAACTCGCAAAATTTAGAACAAAACATAAAAAAGTTGAATCACACAGCACGTTGCGCCGTATTGACTCATAAAATTTAGAACGAAACGTAAAAAAAATGCGAAACATGAAAAGTATTGGGGACCAAAGTTGAAAGTAAAAAAGTTGTAACGTTAAATTCTAAAAGATGAAAACTTTTGGGGTTAAAAGTAAATAATCAAATAGTTTTGGGTTAAAAGTGTAATATCAATTTTTTTTAAAATCTCCTAAAGATGTTGTAAATTTATAGTATGAAAATATGTTATCAAAGTTATTATCCAAATCTATACTATATAATAAAGTAAATCTGTAGGACCGTGTTTCGGGACCGAAACCGTGATTCGTGTGAGATCGGTTCAAGACGGGAGAGATTAGAGATGATAAACAAACAACTTTGTATTAATCCGGTAGTAAAACATTACAAATCGGCCCGATTACATGATAACCGAACCATACCAAAGAAGTATACATCCGGGGAGAGACCAAGTGGTGATCTCTCCCGGTGAGGTCTCAAACCTCCTAAAAACTCCTAGTGTTGCAAATGGCAAGGGTTTTCTATTTATAGTCACACCCCTTGTCTTGCAAACACACACGGTCAACCGAATAACCCTCTCGTTTGACCACTTCAAACGAGCGGGTCTATACACGTTCGATAGACCGTTTCACTAACTATTACAAATTCAGCGTAAAATAATAACTAATCTATTCGACAAGCATCGGACACAAAATCTGCATCAACAAATTCCCCCTTGTCCGTTGCTGTCGAATGCTGAAAATGCAACTGCAATCGATCTTCAGTCAAGTATTCATCTTCTCTGTGTTAACAAATTCCCCCTTGACCGATGATCCAGGTAAGTAGTATCTTGACGCTCCTTGTAAAATATTTCCCCCTTAAAGTACGCGTATCCGTGTTGGGTGTTGTGCAATTTCCTCAATTGACCGATCTTCCGCTGATCTTCCAATACTCCAACCGGCATTTGATAAGGGTTCCAATCTTTAAGAACTGCATCAAGTCTTGATCTTGTCATAAGAACTCTATTTCATACAAGCATACTACATTAATAGAGATTTCTGGTGAACTGTCTTCTGTAAACCGTCTTTGTGGAATCGACCAAGTAATGCACTTTAATCTTCAGCATCAACACTCAGGAAAGTCAGCTAGACCAAGTGTATCCCTTGCAAGCTCAACCAGCATGCTTAGTTGAACTACATCCAGATCTCATTGTCTCGCCTTTGTGAAGTTGACCACGTAATGCACTACGGATCTTCAGCATCAGTACTCAGGAAGTCAGCTAGACCAAGTACATCGTTTGCAAACTCAACGAATTGAGTTACCCCCAGATCCCTGTAAAATCCCAAAGAAACATCAAACCCAAAACCGAATCCTGCAGGTCTTCAGCCTTGAACTATCAGCTTTCATTAAGATTCCCCAGGTCTTCAGTGAACAGCGCTTTTGTAACTACTGTAGACTTTAGAAACCTGTATTTTTCCGTGCAAAACCCTTCACGCTGGCTGGAGAATTAATTAAAATCCTCAAATATGTGTCTGTGCAAAACATTCCACGCCGAACCGTTTGTATCACCAGAAAATCACAAACTCTACCACCTGTGATTGCGTTTAGAAATTTACCAAAGAAATTCAACATTTGAAAAAGTTTTATCCCCCCATTTCTTTGGTAAAATCTCTAAACCTTAACAGATTCTCTCCACTTCAAAGAAACTGTCGTCAAATGTTCACCAATTCCCTCCACTTAGCGGAACTGTCGTCAATTTTCATTGAATGTTCTCGGTTCCGAAAAATCACGAAAACGACTTTCTTCTTTGCATATTCTAGTTGAATAAGAACGTCCCCTAGTACCCCGTAGGATCCGACTTGTATCCCTCCAAAGACTTTGTGAACTCGTTAGGACCGGTATTGACATTCTAGGTTCATTCATTCGTTACCAAATGCGAGAATATGACAATAAACAAAAAAGATTTCTTCGTTGCATATTCTAGTTGATAAAGAAATTTCGCCTAGTACCCCGTAGGATCCGACTTGTATCCCTCCAAAGACTTTGTGAACTCGTTAGGACCGGTATTGACATTCTAGGTTCATACGTTCGTTTTCAAATGCGAGAATATGACAATAAACAAAATGCTTTCGAACATTTACGAATAACCGATAACAATCATAAATATTGACGTGCGGAAGTGAACATACCGTTCTGTTTTTGGCCCATAATAGTCGCGTCACCATTTTTGACATTTGCATCGGTAACCGTGACTACCCCACATTTTTCAAAATACCATCATCTTTTGTTTTCATCATGCTGCATCATCTTGTTTTCGAAATCCAGCAACAAAACTGCGATATCCAGCAACAATCGGGTCGAAAGATATCCTTCGAGGATCAGACTTTTCGAAAGATGGATCAGGTCGAAAGATATCCTTCGAGGATCATCTTTCGAAGTTGTTGAGGGTTCCCACAAATATCTGGTATCTTTCGATCCGGATCAGGTCGAAAGATATCCTTCGATGATCATCTTTCGAAGTTGTTGAGGGTTCCCACAAATATCTGGTATCTTTCGACCCAGATCTGAATCCTTCGACCCAAAGTCTCATCTTTCGAGCACCTTTTTCATCTTTCGGGATATGAAGAAACCCTAGTTTCTTTAAGCAGCCGCCAAGAACATCAAGAACACAGCCTCTGTTCAATTTCGCAGATTTGACGAAAACACTTTGTATACAATTTTTGATGATGATAACTTGAATATTTAGGTGAAAAGCATAAAACCCACACTCGTTTCAGCACAGATCTGAATATTCGGGTCCAGATCTGAGTTTTTCTCATTTTCACCCAACTTTTCTTCTTGAACAAAAATCACAGATCTAGAGCACATGTGACTTAGTAAACGGTTAGATTTACTAAATCGGGCACCATGGCTCTGATACCAATTGTAGGACCGTGTTTCGGGACCAAAACCGTGATTCGTGTGAGATCGGTTCAAGACGGGAGAGATTAGAGATGATAAACAAACAACTTTGTATTAATCCGGTAGTAAAACATTACAAATCGGCCCGATTACATGATAACCGAACTATACCAAAGAAGTATACATCCGGGGAGAGACCAAGTGGTGATCTCTCCCGGTGAGGTCTCAAACCTCCTAAAAACTCCTAGTGTTGCAAATGGCAAGGGTTTTCTATTTATAGTCACACCCCTTGTCTTGCAAACACACACGGTCAACCGAATAACCCTCTCGTTTGACCACTTCAAACGAGCGGGTCTATACACGTTCGATAGACCGTTTCACTAACTATTACAAATTCAGCGTAAAATAATAACTAATCTATTCGACAAGCATCGGACACAAAATCTGCATCAACAAAATCCCATGAAGGAAACATGACTTTCTCTGGGACTTCGGTGATAAGGTTACGCTAGTGGAAACTTCAGGTTGATATTTAATCTTGAATGCTAGTATGATCATATGACTTATGCAATTAACATGTGGATTTTAGATTGGGTAAATTACACTTTTCGTCCTTTATGTTTATATCAAATTGCAATGGATACACTTTAACTTCAATAATTATAGCAACAATCCTTTATTTGGAAAACTCACTACATCTTTTGTCCTTTGACACTAACCAGGTTAAAATTTTAAAGTTAAGTATGACATGTGCACCTCATGTGAGGGTATATTAATAATTTTACCCATTATATTAACAATATATATATATATACACACACACAAAACATAAACAATAAACATAAAGTCTATCTCTTCTCATCCTTTTTTTTCTCTTTCTGTACACTCTTTTTCCCTGTGACTTAACTTTCACCTCCACAAGAACATAAGTAAACTTTGAAGATCTGAACTTATCATACACAATCAGTCCTTATCTTTTTTTTATCTACATCTCCACCGTATAACAACACCACCACCACTTAACTGCCACCACTTACACACCGCCAAGGCAGACAACAAAGATAATGAAGCCATCATTTGTAGACGGCGACAACGACTCTGGTGGTTTCCATTCTTCAATCCTGACCTCCATTGTTTACAACGGAAGTGACGACTCTGGTGGTTTAGATCCGTCTTCGTTGTCATGGATCTAGTACAGATTCTTCATCACCGACGACTATTGTAGTAGTAAACGATGGTTGGTAAAGTTCAAGCAAGTTGGTTAAGCGGTGGTGGCAAGTTGTCGGAATTCTTGTTTGGTTTGCCGGCCGTCGGAAAGTGCTCAGATCATACCTTGCTAAAATTAGATGTGGTGAGTAGAAATTTGAAGCAGATGATGGTTTAGTTGGAGTGTTTGATATATTTATCTCAATTGTCAGTTTAGAAACCCAGAAGGATTAGTTGAAATGGGTTCTAAAAAGGGTGTTTATACTTGGTTAAGATTTGGTAGATGTGATTATGTTGAGACTGGAAGAGAATGGGGTTAAATGTTACCAGATTTACAACAAAGTTGTTTAAATGTTGATGACGTTGGTGCAATGGTGGTGGTTCAATTGTTGTGGTGGTGGAACACCGGAATGTAAAGAGAGCGAAAGAGAGAGAGAGAGTTGAGGGAGTCTGTGTTTGAGAGAGGGGTTTCATATGGGGAAAGAAACAAGGTGTAAAAAGACATAAATGCCCTCACATGAGGTGCACATGCCATACTTAACTTATAATTTTAACTTGGTTAGTGCCAAAGGACGAAAGATGTAATGAGTTTTCCAAATAAATGACTATGGTTGTAATTGTTGAAGTTAAAGTGTATCCATTGCAATTTGATACAAACATAAAGTGTCGCAACCCCCGATCCTTATGCAAATACATGAACGGGCGACCGCGAGCCAGTTTCGGTGGTATCTGGTATTGTCTAATTTTGGCAGCGGAATTTTCATCAGGACCGTAGTTAGGAAATATTTTATCAGAGTAAAATACCACACTTTCATAATATTAAACACATGGGATAGAACCCAAGTTTTAAGTACACATATTTTCATAGGAATAAATCCTATTTTATTTAATAAAAACATCTATTTCTTTTTAGGTAACTTTATTGCCACTTTTCCAAGCCTTCAGTGCTGTCCAGTTGGCTTCTATTTGGCTTTCACATTTTGTTACCTGAAACGCGTTTAAAAACATTTTGTCAGTGGGAAATACTAGTGAGTGAATCCCATTTTAATTAAGTTTAAATAAAATCCATTGTACAGTATTGAGGGCGGTCTCGCAACTACATTTGTTTCCAAGTTATATCAATTACCACCCGCGGTACTGTCAGACCCGACTTGTGGAAATGTTACCCCTCCAATAACAAATTTTGTATACAAAACCCCAATATACCGACGATAATTGTATCCTTACAAATACTCAATAACTGCTTAATATATCATTAATTGTGTGAGGTTTTGTAAAAACAGTTAACAAAAAGGATATTACTCACAAAAAGGTTTACACAAAAAGAAGGATTACTCACATTGCTGTCTTAGATTATCATTTAGGGTTTCCTGGTGATAATCTGTATTTTACACAAATGCACACGTGTTAGTATAATAACCCATTTTAACATTAGTAATACCCTCCCCGAGACGGCATTCCAACGACTGCGTCGGGCAGAACCACGACAGTCGTTACGGAACCCTAGATCAATCTGGCAGAGTATCTAATACGTATCCAGGGGTTATGATACTTACAACGGAGTAGAACTTCGTTATTTAAGGGGTATTATACCCGAGTATAGCTTCTACTATCAGAAAATTCGAGTGAAAGAGAAAGATGTGAGCGATTTGAGACTGAAGCCCGAGCTCCCATTATATAGGGGCTGATTTGGCTTTTCTCGCGGCCCGCGTCAAAGGGGGTCAACGGCGTAGCTGATCCGGGTCATATAGTAGGTTCAACAGGCGTCGGACACGTGTCAGCACCGGAGCTCGCCTGGTCTTTAAGTTGTCGCGGCCCGCGTAAGGGTTCGGGGATGGCTTACGCGGCCCGCCTGTACCCCAAAAATTCCATTTTTAATTATTTATAAATATATAAAAGGTATTCGGGCCCCGTTTTCACGTATGGGGTGTATTTTAAGGCATATTGAGATATTTTAAATATTTTTAGGGTGTCGGAAAATAATTCGAGGGTGTCGGTTTTCTTTTAGGGTTGTTATATCAAGGACAAAAAATGTAATTTACCCTTTTAGATTTTATTCATACTTATGCTATGTTGACAAACTAGTATGTTCACCGACATAATTTGTGTTGACGGGTATTTTAATGTTGCAATAAATATTTGATTATGATCTCGCAATAAAAGACTTAGGATGAATTTAGATACCCATAGGGCTGTAAACGAACTGAACGAACACGAACAAGGCCATGTTCATGTTCGTTCGTCAAGGAAATTAACATGTTAGCGAACTGTTCACGAATGCATACCGAACATAAGTTTATGTTCATGTTCGTTCGTTAAGGAAATTCAATTGTTCACGAACAGTTCGTGAACACTGGTCTCGAACACAAATAAACGCAAACGAACGCAAGCAAATAAAAAAGAACGCAAACTAACACTTAACTTGAAAATAAATAAATAAAAAATATTGTTATCCTTAAACATTGAATATAAGTAGTTAAATACAACCATCAAATAATAAATCAAAACACAAGTCTAATACACCCCCAAACGATGAATCAAGTTTAACTAACTTAGACATAATTATCCCCAAAAATGTCTTAGCATGTCCAAATTTTAGCTAACTTAGAAAAATAGGGTTTCAAGTTTTCAATATGTTTAGATAAAAAGTTTATTATTTATTATTTTTTAATATAATCAAGCGAACACGGACGAACGTAACCGAAAATATTAACGAACGTTCACGAACACAGTCGAACGAACGAGACCTATGTTCGTGTTCATTCGCTAAGCTAACCAAACGATATTTTTTGTTCGTGTTCGTTCGTTAAGCTAATCGAACGAACATAAACGAACTTCCCGCCGAACGGTTCACGAAGTGTTCGCTGAACGTTTGGTTCGTTTACAACCCTAGATACCCACCTAGTTTTAATTTATGCATTTTAATATTGTTAGTTTTGAAATTCCAATTGTCGTACTTTCCATTTTTCATGAACAATGTGATGCTTTATTTAGTGAAATGAAATGTTGAATTTTAATTTATTGTCGCAAATTTAGTGTTATGATGTTTTTGAGCAATTTATTACGTCTCGATTTAATGTTTACGTCATCTGTTAGGGTGTGATAACGATGAATGAGATATAGACGTTCAAAGTTGTATGTTTAAAACACAAAAAACTATGAGAAAATGAGTGTTAAATTGTCCCATGTATTTTTTATTTTATTTTTTTGGCTCTACAGCAGCAGCAACTAATGATTGACTTGAGAGCTCAGTAAAAGGTTACTGCCGACGGCTAGTAGCATGAGTTGTTTTTGCTCAGTTTTTTACACTTACGACTAATGGACAACAATATGAGTTAATTTCTAAAAAATAATAAAATAAATATATAAATACTTATAGAGTCTAGATATGAATGAGAGAAATGCAAAGATGTGAATAGAGGTCCTTGTGTGTGCGCCACTTATGGCAATTTTGAATAGTTATCTAGTGATATTGTTTAAAGGTAGATCAAATGTTAACTCAAAAATTATTAGCTAAAAATGATGTTTATTGATAAAACCATTATAAAAACAACCACGAATTTGTAATTTACTATATTGCATTTTTTTTTTTTCAAAAAGGGAAGGCGCTGATGTAAAATATATATACATGTAAATAAAGTTACTTACACCAATAGCCTATGTGGTAAGGTTTGATTGTGCTTTATATCATAATATTACAAAAATCGCACCACTAATTGTAATTGTGATTCTGTTGTGACACGTTTTGCCTTTGGAGTGTGTATGGTGATTTGTTTTCTATGTTATGTTTTTTAAACATAACCATCATACCCTTACATTTGAAAATATAATGATACATAATCCCCTAGTTAATTTATCTTCTTTATGCACCCATTCCCAAGATTTGGAATCGACATCGATAGAACACTTGAATGTCTCTGGCTAAAAGAGTGAAACTGGGCATGAACAATAGGTTTGACATCGATACAAACATTATTAAGGTAAGTTCATAAGCATCATTATTTTTTTAACGACAAATTTGGATCACTGACGGACTACTAGAGTATCATCTTGCCACCAGCGGAACCACCCGATCATATCCATCTCCACTAGCCGTAATGTCTATCTATCTCCACTAGGCATAATGCCTATACACAACCCTGCCCTAAGCATCATTATTAAGGTAAGTTCATAAACATCATATTCATATCACTAGTTGATTTTTTTTTCATTTTCTACTTTTATATAAAATTATAATTTATATATATATATATATATATATATATATTTTTTGCCTATACACAACCCTGCCCTAAGAATCAGATGAAGCTCAAGTATTCCCAACTGACCAATCTAAATCTGATGTAACTGGTGAATTTCGGGACGAAATTCCCTTTCAAGTTGGGGATGATGTGGCACCCGAGGAAATCCACAGTCATCCCAGTCTGCCACTTCACTCTCATGAGACTGCTTATCAAAATTCGGGACGAAATTTCTTTCAAGTTGGGGATGATGCGACAACCCGAACCTTCAAGGTTAAGATCGCCTAACCTCGTAACACTTAAGTCGTATCGTTACTCTTCAGGTGTCGTTCTACGTTGTAGTTAGGTATGTGTTACATGAGATGCACAAACGTGATTTGATTGTGTATGTTTGTTATTTTATTAAAGTACTAGATGTTAAGGGGATTGTATTATATAAATTCTGACCACATGCTAATCCGTGTCGCACACCTCCACTTCAGTCACACGCACCCGCACCCTTGTGTCTCTTTGGGCTCTAGGCTCGATAGTTCTCAGCCCAAACCAAGCCGGCCCATTTCCTCCTTTTCCTCATATGCGTGAATGCAAGTAGAGGGCCACACAACCTCCTTCAAAACAATTGCAAACCCTAAAGACCCCCATTCCACTTCAACGGCAACTCTTCTCACTGGAACCCTTTGATGGAGGCATCATCTATCTTGGTCGCTATTGTCCTACCCCGATCGATCGGTATGATTGTCGTTTTCTTTTTGTGATTCACATACTTGGTTAGCTTTGATTGTGTACTATGAACTATCTTGATTGGGATGGTGTGGAAGTTCTATGATTCTGTAGGATGTTATCGATCTGTACAAATAGCATACGATTTAGGGTTTAGTTATTGTTTGAGTAATGATTAATAGAAGGAAGGAATGTGGTAATTATCGTTATGTGATAAAACTGATTTTTGTGATTGATCTTAATGGCAATGATATAAGGTTGTTCATGCATAAAATATTAGTGATCATCATGTGCTTACTGTAGTTGTGGAAATAATTGCTATGGGTTGTTTGTGAATGATGTGGTAATTCAAGGTGAACACTGAGGGCTATTGAGTAAATCGTAATTAATATTTTGTCAGTGATTCATGTTACTTTCCTAATTATTCGGTCCAATGAATTGAATAATAGTTGTTCAAATATCAAGAAATAAAACAACCGTTCAATTAATATTTTGGTCCAATAAAGGTTCATTGAGTAATGCTGTTTGTCGGTCATGAAAAAGCCCACTAGATTCCACAGTCCATACAAAATATCATCGGTCCAATTACATTTTATGGTAAATCAAATTTGTCGGGCAATGATAAACTGTTAGTTGATAATTAAAGAATGGTGGATTGAAATTGTAACTGATTTGGATCTGTGATGCACACCGACGAAACATGTGACTCGACGAAGCATGTGGCATCGACGAAACATGTGGTGTTTCGTCATATACAAACTCAACGAAACATGTAGTGTTTCGTCATATGCAAGCCCGACGAAAGATAATGGTGTTTCGCCAAGGAGGGAAAATGAACTGGGTTGGGTAAGTAAATTGGGCTGCACACCGTCTTAAACGAACACACATGCACACTTGGGCCACGAATTGATTATGTTTAGTAGGTTAAAAGATCAAGTCTTACAATCTTTGTTGGGCTTAATTTTAACTGGGCCACACCATGTTTGGAGTTCCGGAATGGGCTGCCAAGTTATGGCAGGCCTTAAACAGTTTCGATACAAGATTTTGTAATCACACGACTATTGAGGGTTATGAATTATTGTTATTATATGCATGTTCATTTGAATGAGGATTGGACTGTTAATATGTGTTATTGTGATATCTGATCTTGTAATGTGAAAATACATATGGCCCGAATGCTCGTTGTAACTTGTGTGATAATGTGTGCCATACTTGCTTACCACTTGTGGAATATATACAAAGAATAGGTGATTCTATGTAAACAAAACTGACTGTCATTGGAACCATATTAGGGTTTGGGGTATCCAAAGATAAACAAGAAACTAATCTAACCGAGCAAACCAAAGGTGAGTTCACTGCTCTTTTTCCAAGCATGCGTCCCGGGGAGGGACATCTGGTAAACGTTCCGGGGAGGAATGCTAGGTTATTGGGATGTTTCTTAATACTCGCATATCTATCACCTAAGTCCCATTTACCGATTGTTGCCGGGGAGGCAACGGGATATTAGTTAATAGCGCAATTTAGGCTTGGCAACCTCACACCGCACCGGGGAGGTCGGGAGTGAACTAATGATCCCAGTCTTGACCATTGCTTTGATAGAGGCAATGGGGTTTGGGCAAAACAACTTTAAGCCATCAGCGGTAAACGAGTTATTACAACATCGAATCTGTGAAACGTTTTAAATCTGGTAACTGGTATCTAAACACGTTAACAAAACTTTGAACTCATCAGCGTCGTCTGACACACTTGTCTGCATGCTTGCAGGTCTGTAGGTTTATATCATGGAACTTGCTGTCTGGAAGGCTGGAGTGGTCATGGGTCGAGGTACATGGAATCGCAACACAAGTCTAATGGTTTTGAGCACGTGGTTTATGAAACGCTTAACAAATGACTTATGCTTCCACTGTATACAATGAATTACGTTTAACGTTTTGTGATACTTTATGTTGTTGAATGAAAGTTTTATTTAAATATTGTTATGAGTTCAATGTGATTGGTGGCTAGATCCTGGTACGTCACACGTCCCGCGGGGTTTCCGCATGTGGTATTTTGGGGGTGTGATAGTTTGGTATCAGAGCCACTGGTTATAGTGAACTTGGTTTTAAAACGTTTTTATAAAACCAGACTATAACCGAACAAGTTCTGAATACGACCATGACACTCAGCTCCATACTGCAAGGTTCGTCTCTCGTATACTCATTGTATTGCATAACTAGTGAACACTTACATATGATATTGCATGTGATTGCACGTTTAGCACAACAGTATGAATTCATGTATTACTTGCATGTGTTATGTGACTGATAGGGTGGTATTTCCCTAAACATTCATGACCCACGTTTCTTGATGCTCTTTGTTTGCTACTCGAGTTTGAGGAACCATTTGACATGAGTTAGGAGGAGCTGAGATGAATGAAAATCACAATATTATTGTGGGTGCACAAATAATAATAATGTGGGGTGCATGCGAGTCCCAGTGAGGCTTAACAAGTGAAAAAGGGGTTCATTTCCCTTAATTGATCAATGTGAAACACAACAGTCTATAGGAGTCATAGCAGTGATTGTCTCTTACTTGAACATGATCTTTTCACTTCTCACTGAATCCTTGCGGATCTCGAAGCTATTGAGAATTACCTGATCACACATTTGAATGCCTAACGAACCGTGTAGAATGTTAGGTGCTTGTACGAACGTCCCTGAGTTGGATGTTGCAGCGTTGAACGAATGGTCTGTACTTTTCTCACCCCTTTTTGTTTGCTGGAACTCACGTATTGACGTCTTAGATCCCGAAGTGTGATCACTTCCGCAATGCTCTCGCAACAGACCGTGTATCACTCAAACAACTTGCAACATCGACGGACAAGAGGATGAGCCTGTCACATCCCGATTTCCACGTGTCACCGGTGGGCCCGGTGGGGGAGTATCGTGACGTGATTGGCAACATAATAGTCAAACAACACAATATTTAATATGCACAGCGGAAGCAATTTAAAAGATGTAATACAACCGAATTTAATATTGTAATATCAAATGTCACAATATTCGGAAGTTTATCCACAGACGGATCGGAAACAAAATATGAAACAATAGTTCAACAGACTTCAGGCATCTTAAGCTTGCGAGATATCCGTCAGTGCACAAAAGAATAATGTGGTGTGTCTATTGATCTTTAACCCGGACAAGATCCGGGCTACTGAACGCACAAGGAACATGTAATTCGTTCACAAGATTATAATATTTAAATAATTCTCCCAAGTTAAATAAAATGTTTATGCCACGTGCATCCAAACCAATTTTCAATCATTTTCCAAAATGAGTCAGTTGATTGTATTTACCAGTGTAAACTGACGTATTTTCCCAAAAAGATTAAATGCAGGTACTAAGCGAAATTGGCTGGGATTTCTCCTTAGCATCATTAGAAGTCTCGCAAGCTTAAGATGCCTGAAGTCTGTTGAACTATTGTTTCATATTTTGTTTCCGATCCGTCTGTGGATAAACTTCCGAATATTGTGACATTTGATATTACAATATTAAATTCGGTTGTATTACATCTTTTAAATTGCTTCCGCTGTGCATATTAAATATTGTGTTGTTTGACTATTATGTTGCCAACCACGTCACGATACTCCCCCACCGGGCCCACCGGTGACACGTGGAAATCGGGGTGTGACAAGCGTAGTACTTTACCGACTTCAGTATTTGGACGACCCTTATTACCAGCAACGAGCATCAGCAATTTGACTCTAATCGGATCTTTAACCCTAGTCAGCGACTTATGGGAGTCAACTCTTACGAGTTAGTCGGGGCATAAATGATGACAATTGACTATGGTATGGAATATGTAACTGCCAGCGCCCTAAGGACGTGACACGGAAGGTGACAAGATGGAGCCTGATGGTGAAAGATTGTAAGGCTCCATTTCAAGCAACGATGTTAGAGACAACAATCACGGCGACATCAAGGTATTTGTAACCATGGCCTACAGTAGGGGAATGGAGGTATCTACGACATGGATTGGCCGTGGTTAGAATCGGCTGATGGCAAGTCAATTGAAACTTCATATGTTCGTTGGGATGCAAACTCGGCCTTGTGGGACAAGTTTTCGACATCGACCTTCTTTTCTACTACCCTTGATAGTTTTGATGCAGTAGTCAGTATGGGTTGGTTATCCAGATATCGCGCAGATATACCCTATGAGGAGGAAGATAATGTCTGTCATAAAGTATCCAAGTGGTGCAGAGGTTAACATCAATTCAGCAATGAAGGTCAGAAGTGTCCACGGAAGGATTACCCCGCTATGTTAGCACTCGTTACTGATGTTAAAGCTAAGGAAAAGAGGATCGAGGATCCACCAAAGGTTCGTGATTTCTCCCTATGTGCTACCAAAGGAACTATCAGGTTTACCTCCACATCGACAGGTGGAATATCAGATCGGTATCATGTCAGAAGCAGCCCTTATTACTAGTACTCCTTATCGTCTCACATCAGGAAGGTTGCCGGAACTGTCAAATCAACTACAGGAACTGTTGGATAGGAGATTTATCGGAACTAGTTTTTTTTCGCTTTGGGGAGCCCCAGTTATCTCCGAGAAGATAAGCCTTTCCGTATGTGTACTGATTATCGAGAACTTATCAAGGTGACAGTTAAGAACCGCTTGCCTCGACCATTGTATTGACAACCTGTTGACCAGTTGCGAGGAACAAGCTTCCATTCGAGGATTGATCAACGAACAAGCTATTATCAGATGGAAGTCCAAGGGGAGAATGTTCCTGGAACGGAATATCAAACGCAATACGGCCAGTGCGACTTTGTACACCATAACCATTGAGTTAATCAACACACCAGTAGCTTTATGGACCACATGAACCGACCGTGTTTATCGATGACGTTTTGGATCATTTCCAGGAAGAAGGAACATCATGGGCGGCATATGTATCCTATTTTAGAGCTCCTGAGGGAGGAGCCACTTCGCGAGAAGTCTTGATCATAGGTAACTTCTGGGTTCGAGAGGTACATTTTTGGTCATATAAACAACGAAGTGGGAATACACGTGGATCTCGTTAAGATCCACCCTGCTAGAAACTGATCGATACCAAAGGTCCCTTCGAGGATGCAGCAAATTCTTGGCCTCATTAGACGCTATCGCAAATTCATAACAGGATTTTTCGAAGATCGCGCAGCTTAAATCTCTTTAGCACAGCAGGGTGCTATGTTCGTGGAAGACAAAACAGGAGGACGTCTTTTCAGCTTTCGAATCCCAACTCTGCAATGCACTGAGCATCGCCTTTACCCGAGGATGCGGGTGAACCAGTGGTATACCATGATGGTTCGAATCGGAGACCCAGTTACACGCTAATGTAACACAAGGAGACGATGACGCACGTAGTGGATTTACGAAGGAGAATTGCATGAGTCACAACCTGCGGTGGAAACCGTGGTCCTTTGAATTAAGTTGGAGGCATCACTTGGACGGTACTGAATGCACTACTTAGACCGATCACAAGGGCCTCCCATGTACCGTTGTTTCGAAGGAGCTAAAACGTGTAATGACATCGCTGGATGGAACTTTTGGATGATTAACGACTGTGAAACTTGAATGTGCACGAACTTTGCAGCTCACTATCGACTCTAACCTACTTGATCAGACTCGCTCTGTTCAAACTGGAGAACTGAAGGAAGAGGATTTCTAAGTTGAACCCATGCGGGGCATGGAGAAGCAACCTTTGGTAGGTCGGATGATATTCGCTACCCTAGGGAACGAATGTGGATCTCATTATACGGCAACTTTAGGGAACTTGTGTTGAGCAAAGCACACGGGCCTCGATATTCTAGTCGCCTGGGTTTTGATGAGAGATATTAGGATCTATAAATCTTGCACTGGTGATCGGGCATGAAGGCTCACCTAGCTATGTATGTGTAACACCTCGAAAATTCACGTCCTATAATGTACTGACACGTGTCATAAGCTTGAACGTGTGAAAGAATGTTCTAGAAGGACTAAAGTTGACAAACATGGAAAGTGTGTGAATTTAAGGATTCAAAATGTCAACAAGGGATAATATACTTTACAGTAACCCTACATGATGCTCATACCTTCAAACGAATAAATCATGGATCATACGAAGCTAAATATGAAAGAAAGTGTGAGATTACAAACTACAGGGGTTAAATGTGTCAACATGTTTAAGTTATACCTCTGAGTGACCTTTTAGCAAACCCGGAGCTTTGTAACGATTAATTACGCTCACTAGAATACATGATAGAAATTTCATAAAGTTTCGTTATCGTATGAGAAAGTTATGATCAAATTCGTATGAGAGGGGTTAAAGCGTCAACGTTGAAAATTATGACCTTTCGGGTAAACACAAAGTGACCAAGGACTTAATAAAGTGGGTATAAGTCTTAAAACCCTTATCGGTAAATTTGGAGGGTTCAAATTGCAAGAAATAAGTTGGTTGACCCTTCGAAAAGCCAAGAGACAAATATGCAACAAATAGAAAATGTGAAATCTGAATACGAGGCTTAGGCGGGCCGCGTAAGAGTTCTTATGATCTTACGCGGGCCGCGTCAGACGCCCAGATGCAGAAACATCAGACAGCAGCCGTTTTTCGCGCAATAACCGACTTTAATCAGACATTTCACTTCATGGGCGACCCCTAAACAGTCCTAGGCACTTAGGGACATGTGTTGATGATCAGGGACCATTGGTAGTGTTGTTTGTCAATGATCTATGAGAATTTGAGCACTATATAAAGGCCCTTGTTGCAACCATTTGGAGCACACCTCATTTCTGCATTTCTGGAGCTTCTTGGAGCTTAAGAGCAGACCCTAAGCCTTCCAAATCGTGCATAGGACTTCAGTAAGTATGCTTAACCTTTCTTAGTTAAGTTTTTGCTTAGTTTTAACTTAAAAGTCAAACCGTCGTAATTAACGGTTGACTTAGAGATTAATCACTAATGGTCCAGTGATTAGTCGAAATGAAAGTAGTTATAAGTCGGTAATTATGTGGGCAATAAACCCTTAAAAGGGCACCCTCTGATTCCCACTCTAACTAGGTCAAATGTCGGGTCAAACATGTTATTAAAAAGTCAACATAATGCTTAATTTCTAATTTATGCATAATTAGCAATGTAGAACCCCTACAACCTGTTTGATCATTAATATAACTTGGTAATTAATGTAAGAACATGCCTAAACATGTTCAACCCGACAATTTTCAGTAGAGACCCGGTTCGGAACCGAAAGTCGCATAGTTTGACTTTTGCTTTGACTTTCAGTTCTGACCCGTTTAAGCATGTTTTAGAAATGCCATAGAGCTTCCTTAGGACCAGTTTATATGCTAGTATAACCCTCTGTGATTATACACCTTGGTTCATTAGTTAACCAATTAATATGCATGATTCCGTTAACTGCTCATATGTTAACCATTATGCCCTTTTCACCTTAAAACGTGATTTTTGAAAATGTAAAAGTGTAGAAACCTTAGTTACTGAAATATAAACTTGTACCCAAAGTTTGACATCAGTTTGAGCTGTAGATTTAGAGTTATGCTCATTAGCGTAATTAAAACGCTTTTAGCGATTTAAATGGCATAATTAGCATATAGCCTAATTAAACCTACTTTTTGATATCAAACTTTTTACCCACTGATGTAATATATTATTTTGGGATTTTTGAATATTTTTAACTAATTTTAGGCTGAGCATAACTTAGAATCATAAGCTTAATCCGGTAATTGTCGGTTTTGCCCTTACGGGCTATAAAATGAGTTTTACATACCTAATTGACTCCAAACCTTTTGCTACTGATTACATATGATAAATAAATTATTTTAAGCCTTCTGGAATAATAATAAAAGATATCAGCTTTATGTATAGAACCCGGAAATGGCTTTTAATCGCCTTTTTAAGCGTTTTAACGCATAGTATGTACTAGAACTATTTTAAACACACAAGGGTTGATACCTACTGATATTTTAGGTAAATTATAATATTTTAACAGTAAGCAAAGGTTGTTAAACTCAGACTTCAGTTTTGAGCTTTTCGGCTTATGTGAAATTACCAAAATGCCTCTACGGTGCATAGTTTGGTTATAATTGATAAATTTCACATATATACTTTACCCTACTGTTATAACTTATTAAATTGAGTATTTTTGCTGATTACATCAGACCTGTAACTCAGGTTAATACTTAAACTCTTTTATAACCTTGAAAATGACCAAACTACCCCTACGGGGCATAGTTTGTGTTTAAATTCGTTTCGGGCATAATAAAAGACATCTTACTGATGTCACAATATATTTGAGGCATATTAACTTAGGAAACCTGTATATGGCTCTCATGAATACCCGTTACGCTTATTACGCGTTCGGTTCGGTTTATGTAACTAGTTTGCATAAATTAGCCGAAACGGGTCAAACCTTATCGGTTTTATCTCAAAATCCAGAATGTGTATGAAATACCCATATTAAGAAAGTCTTCAAACTTGTCGGGTCTAAATCACATTCTATCCTGTCTTCGCTTAGTCGTGCGTACGAACCGTATCTTTGAAACTAACCGGTCTAAGCTTAAGCTTAACTAAAGACCCGTTAGGATTCTAATAGGTTATTATAAACCTTCGTTCCAGATTAGGAGGACTAGTAAAAGCTACTTGCATTTGCTTATTGTGATTATTACTTTGCTCAGGTAAATACTTTTAACTTATTTTCCCTATACGAGCTTGGGGTACGGTATATAAAGTACCGCTTGGTCGGGCATTAAATCTTCCATCGTATGGTGGTTAATTGAAATTTGATCGGCCCGTTTAAATTGTTTTGTTTACTTAAAGCCTTTGGGGGGTTAATGACCATGTCCCGGATATCCTTGGCATCATTTTACGAAATGGCCACGACCTAAGCGCGGAGTGTAGGCGTACACTCGTCAGTGCATAAATAGATTATGTGGTGTGTCTATTGATCTTTAACCCGGCACGATCCGGGCTACTGAACGCATAAGGAACATGTAATTCTTTTACAAGTTTATATATTTAAATAATTATCCCAAGTTATAAAATGTTTGTGCCATGTGCATCCAAATCAATTTTTAATCATTTTTAAAATGAGTCAGTTGATTGTATTTACCAGTGTAAACTGACGTATTTTCCCAAAAAGATTAAATGCAGGTACTACTCGTAATAGGCTGGATTTTCTCCTTAGCATCAATAAAGAGTCTCGCAAGCTTAAGATGCCTAATGTCTGTTGAACTACTGTTTCCTATTTATTTTGATCCTTCTGTGGATAAACTTTCAACTGTTTATGATACACGATATTACAATATTTTATTCGGTTGAAATATATCTTTCATTTGCTTCCGCTGTGCATTTAAATATTGTGTTGTTTGACTATTATGTTGCCAACCACGTCACGATACTCCCCACCGGGCCCACCGGTGACACGTGGAATTCGGGGTGTGACAGGTTGGTATCAGAGCCAACACTGAGTGAATTAAACACTAGTCTTTTTTGTTTAATCTCAGTTACACAATTGCACATTCCAAAAACTTTCGAGTCTAGACAAATAACATAGGACAAACTCTACCTTGTTTTGTTTTGTTTTGTTTTGTCCTTTATTTTATATATTCTTGTCGTTATCTTATGTTGTATTGACAGGATTAAATATGCCGCCAAGATTCTTTCGACGAAGAGGACGAGGCAAGGGGCCAATCACCGCCCCCAATGACCACGCGGCCGGGCCTTTGCACATGCGAGCTCCTACCACCACTGCGAGTGCTGACCCTAGAGAAAACCGGAGGAACCTTTTTGAACCGGCTAGACGATCTGTTTCACACAGTTCAACGCCTCCCGTTCATAACTCTTATGGGCCACATTCGGAAAATGAGCCCGACAACCCACAACCTTCTTACATACCTCTACAGCGATCCCTATCGCACCATTCCTTTGGAGACCCCACACCTGTTTTTCAGGGCCGGTTTAACCCGACAAACTACCTACAAGAACCAGTGGGTTTTAACCCATTGGGGCCAGAGGATCATTTCTCCGGCGATCATGCAGAAGACATGGACGAGGACACCGATCCCGTCGAGCCCGCAACCGGAACTCCCAACCATCCTATCGAGGTCTCCGATGGTTCGTCTTTTCATGGATCACCCTACCATGGTCCGGATAGTTACCAGGCACGATTTAATCAGTACAAGTGGTATTTCACACCCTCGCATCATTCGTCGCCTCACCAGCAGCAGCAGCAGGATCCCTCTGGGGATTCACGATTCGTGGCAGTCACGCCACCGCCTCCACCGCCGCCAGTTCAGCCGGCACCTCCGCAACCGCCGAGGCGTAGGAGAACCGGAGCGCGTATGTCTGCACGAGGAGGAGACTTTCATTTTAGCTCTCCTCGACAATCAAGTGGCAGTCATTATCCGCCACTTCAAGAAGATCCACAAATGGGTGGACCTTCGAACCCAGTTGCACCGCAACCACCACCGATGGGTTTTGATAACCCGATTCCAGCATACACTGGTTCTATGGCGTACAACCTGTTTGAGCAACCGGCTCACACCAACTACGGTTACGCTGAAGCCGACCCATACATGGTAGCGGCCAATTATAACGCCCTGCATCCTGAAGGACAGTATGGAGCTCCATGGGGAGTAGGGTACCCGACTCATGGGTACCAGATACCTACTAGACCTATAATTCGGCAACAATCGCAGCCGCCAAGGTTCTCCCCACCAGAGCGTGAAGAAATTCTGCAAAGGCTGGACCAAGTCGAGCGAGACTTTCACAGAGATCGCAGGGAGCGACAAAGTTTCTTCCAAGGATTGACAAGCCTAATAAAAGGGAAGAGCAAGAAGGACCATTGAATCCTTCCACTGTTGTTGTAATTTCCTTGTATCAGTTGAGCCCCTGCGTGGGCCTGTCTTGCTGTATTAGCCCCTGTGTGGGTATGTTAGTTTGTTTTGACCCCTGCGTGGGTCTATCTTTCTGTTAACCCCTACGAGGGTATGATGTTTATTTAAGTCCCTGCGTGGACTAGTATTTCAATTTGACCCCTGCGAGGGTATGTTGCTTCATTAAAAAGTCCCGTTTAGGGCGACGTGTAATCTATTAATAATTAATGGAATGTTTAATTTATAAATTTCAATTAAGAGTGAAACCTAGCCTGAGTGTCTTTGTAAAGACCTGGCCAAGATGGTAAGACCTGTATAAAAGATTCGGATCCCTGTTAACATCTAAAAATATGTTAACGCTCCTGGCAGATGTGATTCGTTAAAATCACACACGTCATTCTTATATAAGGACTCTTCAAAAGATTCCTAACCCAATTTAATGATCTCTGAATCATGGGTTTAAATCATCAATTAAGATGATCATATTTTGACCATACATTGGAAATATAATGCCTACGGGCCCTGCTCATTTTCATATGAGACAAAAGACAGTAATAGTCTATGACCCTGTCTGAAAAAGGTAAAGAACTATGTTCAAACCTTCATGCCTTGATTCTCTGAAATCATGGCTTATGATTTAAAATGTCCTTGTGACTTGGCCTTTTGTGCTATTAATAAAACTGTTATTGTTTTATAATTAGGATAAATTATAATAAAATCCTAAATAAATATGATTAATAAATTAACCAAATATGGTCTATGTTTACCATGGTTAATGAATTGCCATAAAAGACAATTCCATAATAAACTCCCAAGTAAACTATTGTCCTTGTTTTATGTAACAGTTCAATTAAAATGGCTGACTCGGATGAAATTAATAGTCACCCAGTGGAGAATAATGATAACGCCCGAATTAATATAACGGGTGCTGAACTAAAAGCGTTAGTAGACGACGCAGTTACAAAGGCATTAGAGCGGCAGTATGAAGAATATAGTGGGACTCGAAGTAGGACCCTATCTACACCGCATTCGAAGCCACCTTCCAAGAAGGAAGAACCCAAGAAAGATGATGATCGACACTCCTCAAACCACCACAGTGCTCCATCTTAACAGATTGTATTGAATCAAGGACCCCGTGATAAGGGTTGCTCATACAAATACTTTGTTTCGTGTAAACCCATGGATTTCACTGGCGAAAAGGGGGCCATAGACTGTATAACATGGCTAGATGAGATGGACACAGTTGTTGATATCTGCGGATGCGCTGAGAAAGATGTGGTAAAGTTTGTGTCGCAATCGTTTAAAGGCAAGGCTTTAGCCTGGTGGAGATCGCTGATTCAAGCCACTGGGAAGATCCCATTGTACAACATGTCTTGGGAACAATTCGTTGCCCTCATCAGGGATAACTACTGTCCTCAGCACGAGGTCGAAAAGATTGAGTCAGATTTTGTTTCGTTGCTAATGACCAATCTAGATTGCCAAGCTTACCTCACGAGCTTTAATACCATGTCGAGGTTGGTTCCGTATTTGGTGACCCCGGAACCCAAACGAATAGCTCGTTTCATTGGGGGTTTAGCCCCCGAGATAAAGGCAAGCGTGAAGGCCTCTAGACCGAATATTTTCAGATCTGTGGCTGATATATCCTTGTCCCTCACGCTGGACGCGGTCAGACAAAGATCGCTAAGGAACAAGGATGCGGAGAAAAGAAAATGTGAAGATGATAATTCACGGAGGTCAAACAAGAAGCACCGAGGAAACGGTGAAAACAAGAGGGGGGTTTGAGTCAAGGAAGGATGGGCATCAGTCTGGTGATAAGCCCAAGTGCAAGATTTGCAAGAAACAACACTTCGGAAAGTGCAGGCTCGAATCGAACTCGCAGACTCAGTCAAGAACTTTTGCTTGCGGGATATGCAAGTCCAAGGAACACAAGACCTTGGATTGCAAAAAGCTGAAGGATGCAACGTGCTACAGTTGCAATGAGAAAGGGCACATTAAAACCAACTGCCCTAAATACGCCAAGAAGCCTGAAGAGGCCAAGAAGACCAATGCTAGGGTCTTTAGGATGGATGCGAAGGAGGCTGTGCAAGACGATAACGTGATCACAGGTACCTTTCTCATAAATGATATCTATGCAAGAGTACTTTTTGATTCAGGCGCTGATAAATCATTTGTAGATAATAAGTTTTGCAAATTGCTGAATTTACCTGTTAAAACCTTAAGTGTGAAGTATGAGGTGGAGTTAGCAGATGGCACCTTAGAAACCGCCTAAACCATATTAGATGGATGTTTCATATCCATTAAGAACCACTCTTTTCCTTTGTCCCTACTTCCTTTGAAGTTAGCTGGTTTTGACATCGTTTTAGGCATGGACTGGTTATCTCGTAACCAGGCCCAGATTGTCTGCAATAAAAAGCAAGTGGTGATCAAGACTCCGTCTCGCGAGTCACTTACCATACAGGGAGATACCCGGTATGGACTGCCTGAGCAAGTGACTATGCTCAAAGCCTCTAAGTGTTTGAAGAAGGGTTGTGTCATCTACATGGCACAAGTAACTATTGATGAGCCGAAACCTAAGATGGAAGACATCCCCGTCATTTCTGAATACCCAGAGGTTTTTCCTGAAGAACTACCTGGTTTACCACCAGATAGGCAAGTGGAATTCAGAATTGACATCATCCCTAGAGCAGCACCTGTTGCTAGAGCACCTTACAGGTTAGCACCAACAGAGATGAAGGAATTGAGAGCACAACTAGATGAATTGCTAGCTAAAGATTTCATTAAACCTAGTTCGTCTCCTTGGGGGGCGCCAGTCTTGTTTGTCAAAAAGAAGGATGGATCGATGCGTCTGTGCAACGATTACCGTGAGCTTAATAAGGTCACTATAAAGAATAGGTATCCTTTACCCAGAATCGATGATTTGTTCGATCAATTGCAAGGAGCAAGTTATTTCTCGAAGATTGACTTGAGGTCAGGCTACCACCAACTGAAGGTTAGAGATGAAGACGTACACAAAACTGCATTTAGGACTCGTTATGGTCATTACGAGTTCCTAGTGATGCCTTTTGGGCTCACTAATGCACCTGCCGCATTCATGGATCTCATGAATCACGTCTGTAAGCCCTACTTGGATAAATTCGTCATCGTTTTCATCGACGACATTCTTATTTACTCAAAGAACCAAGCTGACCATGAGAAACATCTTAGCTGTATTCTTAAACTTCTACATCATGAGAAACTCTACGCCAAATTTTCAAAGTGTGAATTTTGGCTTCGAGAAGTCCAATTCCTTGGACATGTGGTTAGTGAGCGTGGAATCCAAGTGGATCCCGCTAAGGTGGAAACAGTTATGAACTGGCAGGAGCCAAAGACGCCTACAGAGATTCGTAGCTTCCTAGGCTTAGCAGGATATTATAGGCGTTTCATTGAAAATTTTTCAAGGATTGTTGCGCCCCTAACTTCCTTGACTAGGAAGAAAATAAAGTTTGATTGGGGCCCTAAGCAGCAAGAATCCTTTGATATCCTGAAGCAAAAGTTGAGCAATGCTCCTGTACTGACATTGCCTGAAGGTACCGAAGAATTCGTAGTTTACTGCGATGCATCTCACACTGGCATGGGGTGTGTGCTTATGCAGAAAGGCAAGGTTATTGCCTATGCTTCAAGACAGTTAAAGGTGCATGAAAAGAATTACACCACCCACGACTTGGAGTTGGGTGCCGTTGTATTTGCACTAAAACTGTGGAGGCATTATTTGTATGGTATCAAGTGTGTGATCTATTCTGATCACAAGAGCCTTCAACATCTGTTTAATCAGAAGGATTTAAACATGAGGCAGCGCCGATGGATGGAAACATTGAATGATTATGATTGTGAAATCCGATACATCCCAGCAAGGCAAATGTAGTCGCTGATGCCTTGAGTCGAAAGGAAAGGGTAAAACCCATCCGAATCAATGCCAAGAGCATTGAAATAAAGAACAATTTGAATGAAAGGTTGTTAGCTGCACAGAAGGAAGCTGTGTTGGAAGCTAACTATCCTAATGAAAAGCTAGGGGTAACTGAGGAGCAGTTATCTCTTGGCAAGGACGGAATTCTGAGATTGAATGGACGAATATGGGTTCCAATATATGGAGGACTTCGGGATGTTATCCTCCAGGAAGCCCATAGTTCCAAATATTCTGTTCATCCTGGAGCTGATAAGATGTACCAGGATCTAAGGGCAAACTATTGGTGGATAGGCTTGAAGAAGTTTGTAGCTACCTATGTAGCTAAATGCTTGACGTGTGCGCAAGTCAAAGCAGAACATCAAAAGCCGTCAGGTTTGCTACAACAGCCTGAACTTCCTACGTGGAAGTGGGAAATGGTAACTATGGATTTTATCACCAAGTTACCTAAGACAAGGAAAGGAAACGATACCATTTGGGTGATCGTAGACAGACTGACTAAGTCAGCATATTTCCTACCCATTAAGGATACTTACAGCTCCGACATGTTAGCCCATTTGTATGTGGATAAGATTGTAGCCTTACATGGCATACATATGTCTATTATCTCTGACAGAGATACTAGATACACGTCACATTTTTTGGAAAAGTTTCCAACAATCGTTGGGCACGCGTTTAAATTTTAGTACGGCTTACCATCCTCAGACGGAAGGTCAGAGTGAGCGTACTATTCAAACCTTGGAAGACATGCTTCGAGCATGCGTGATTGATTTAGGTGGTAGTCGGGATAACCACCTGCCGTTAATCGAATTCTCCTACAACAATAGCTACCATACCAGCATTAAGGCTGCGCCTTTCGAGGCCTTATACGGTAGAAAGTGCAGAACGCCCGTTTGTTGGGCGGAAGTTGGAGATGTCCAATTATCAGGACCGGAGATAGTCTTTGAAACGATGGACAAGATTGTCCAAATTCGTGACCGTCTCAAAGCTGCCCGAGATAGGCAGAAGAGTTACGCAGATCCAAAGCGTAAACCTATGAAATTTGAGGTTGGTGATAAAGTTTTACTTAAAGTATCACCCTGGAAGGGAGTGATGCGGTTTGGTAAGAAAGGTAAGTTAAGCCCGAGGTATATAGGACCATTCGAGATTATCGAATGTGTTGGGTCAGTGGCTTACAAGTTAAACTTACCGGAAGAGCTCAGTGGTATTCATAACGTATTCCACGTCTGCAATCTGAAGAAATGCCTAGCTGACGAATCGCTAGTCATACCACATACAGATGTGCATATAGATGAGAGCTTGAAATTTGTGGAAAAACCAGGTAGATTGAAGATCGACAGGTTAAGAAGCTTCGAAGGAAGCATGTACCTATTGTAAAGGTAAAATGGGATGCCCGTAGAGGTCCCGAATACACGTGGGAGGTTGAGTCCACAATGAAAGAAAAGTACCCTCATTTATTTCAGTAAATCTCGAGGTCGAGATTTCTTTTAAAGGGGTGAGGATGTAACACCTCGAAAATTCACGTCCTATAATGTACTGACACGTGTCATAAGCTTGAACGTGTGAAAGAATGTTCTAGAAGGATTAAAGTTGACAAACATGGAAAGTGTGTGAATTTAAGGATTCAAAATGTCAACAAGGGATAATATACTTTACAGTAACCCTACATGATGCTCATACCTTCAAACGAATAAATCATGGATCATACGAAGCTAAATATGAAAGAAAGTGTGAGATTACAAACTACAGGGGTTAAATGTGTCAACATGTTTAAGTTATACCTCTGAGTGACCTTTTAGCAAACCCGGAGCTTTGTAACGATTAATTACGCTCACTAGAATACATGATAGAAATTTCATAAAGTTTCGTTATCGTATGAGAAAGTTATGATCAAATTCGTATGAGAGGGGTTAAAGCGTCAACGTTGAAAATTATGACCTTTCGGGTAAACACAAAGTGACCAAGGACTTAATAAAGTGGGTATAAGTCTTAAAACCCTTATCGGTAAATTTGGAGGGTTCAAATTGCAAGAAATAAGTTGGTTGACCCTTCGAAAGGCCAAGAGACAAATATGCAACAAATAGAAAATGTGAAATCTGAATACGAGGCTTAGGCGGGCCGCGTAAGAGTTCTTATGATCTTACGCGGGCCGCGTCAGACGCCCAGATGCAGAAACATCAGACAGTAGCCGTTTTTCGCGCAATAACCGACTTTAATCAGACATTTCACTTCATGGGCGACCCCTAAACAGTCCTAGGCACTTAGGGACATGTGTTGATGATCAGGGACCATTGGTAGTGTTGTTTGTCAATGATCTATGAGAATTTGAGCACTATATAAAGGCCCTTGTTGCAACCATTTGGAGCACACCTCATTTCTGCATTTCTGGAGCTTCTTGGAGCTTAAGAGCAGACCCTAAGCCTTCCAAATCGTGCATAGGACTTCAGTAAGTATGCTTAACCTTTCTTAGTTAAGTTTTTGCTTAGTTTTAACTTAAAAGTCAAACCGTCGTAATTAACGGTTGACTTAGAGATTAATCACTAATGGTCCAGTGATTAGTCGAATTGAAAGTAGTTATAAGTCGGTAATTATGTGGGCAATAAACCCTTAAAAGGGCACCCTCTGATTCCCACTCTAACTAGGTCAAATGTCGGGTCAAACTTGTTATTAAAAAGTCAACAGAATGCTTAATTTCTAATTTATGCATAATTAGCAATGTAGAACCCCTACAACCTGTTTGATCATTAATATAACTTGGTAATTAATGTAAGAACATGCCTAAACATGTTCAACCCGACAATTTTCAGTAGAGACCCGGTTCGGAACCGAAAGTCGCATAGTTTGACTTTTGCTTTGACTTTCAGTTCTGACCCGTTTAAGCATGTTTTAGAAATGCCATAGAGCTTCCATAGGACCAGTTTATATGCTAGTATAACCCTCTGTGATTATACACCTTGGTTCATTAGTTAACCAATTAATATGCATGATTCCGTTAACTGCTCATATGTTGACCATTATGCCCTTTTCACCTTAAAACGTGATTTTGAAAATGTAAAAGTGTAGAAACCTTAGTTACTGAAATATAAACTTGTACCCAAAGTTTGACATCAGTTTGAGGTGTAGATTTAGAGTTATGCTCATTAGCGTAATTAAAACGCTTTTAGCGATTTAAATGGCATAATTAGCATATAGCCTAATTAAACCTACTTTTTGATATCAAACTTTTTACCCACTGATGTAATATATTATTTTGGGATTTTTGAAGATTTTTAACTAATTTTAGGCTGAGTATAACTTAGAATCATAAGCTTAATCCGGTAATTGTCGGTTTTGCCCTTACGGGCTATAAAATGAGTTTTACATACCTAATTGACTCCAAACCTTTTTCTACTGATTACATATGATAAATAAATTATTTTAAGCCTTCTGGAATATTAAAAAAATATCAGCTTTATGTATAGAACCCGGAAATGGCTTTTAATCGCCTTTTTAAGCGTTTTAACGCATAGTATGTACTAGAACTATTTTAAACACACAAGGGTTGATACCTACTGATATTTTAGGTAAATTATAATATTTTAACAGTAAGCAAAGGTTGTTAAACTCAGACTTCAGTTTTGAGCTTTTCGGCTTATGTGAAATTACCAAAATGCCTCTACGGTGCATAGTTTGGTTATAATTGATAAATTTCACATATATACTTTACCCTACTGTTATAACTTATTAAATTGAGTATTTTTGCTGATTACATCAGACCTGTAACTCAGGTTAATACTTAAACTCTTTTATAACCTTGAAAATGACCAAACTACCCCTACGGGGCATAGTTTGTGTTTAAATTCGTTTCGGGCATAATAAAAGACATCTTACTGATGTCACAACATATTTGAGGCATATTAACTTAGGAAACCTGTATATGGCTCTCATGAATACCCGTTACACTTATTACGCGTTCGGTTCGGTTTATGTAACTAGTTTGCATAAATTAGCCGAAACGGGTCAAACCTTATCGGTTTTATCTAAAAATCCAGAATGTGTATGAAATACCCATATTAAGCAAGTCTTCAAACTTGTCGGGTCTAAATCACATTCTATCCTGTCTTCGCTTAGTCGTGCGTATGAACCGTATCTTTGAAACTAACCGGTCTAAGCTTAAGCTTAACTAAAGACCCGTTAGGATTCTAATAGGTTATTATAAACCTTCGTTCCAGATTAGGAGGACCAGTAAAAGCTACTTGCATTTGCTTATTGTGATTATTACTTTGCTCAGGTAAATACTTTTAACTTATTTTCCCTATACGGGCTTGGGGTACGGTATATAAAATACCGCTTGGTCGGGCATTAAATCTTCCATCGTATGGTGGTTAATTGAAATTTGATCGGCCCGTTTAAATTGTTTTTTTTTTACTTAAAGCCTTTGGGGGTTAATGACCATGTCCCGGATATCCTTGGCATCATTTTACGAAATGGCCACGACCTAAGCGCGGAGTGTAGGCGTACACTCGTCAGTGCATAAATAGATTATGTGGTGTGTCTATTGATCTTTAACCCGGCACGATCCGGGCTACTGAACGCATAAGGAACATGTAATTCTTTTACAAGTTTATATATTTAAATAATTATCCCAAGTTATAAAATGTTTGTGCCATGTGCATCCAAATCAATTTTTAATTATTTTTAAAATGAGTCAGTTGATTGTATTTACCAGTGTAAACTGACGTATTTTCCCAAAAAGATTAAATGTAGGTACTGCTCGTAATAGGCTGGATTTTCTCCTTAGCATAAATAAAGAGTCTCGCAAGCTTAAGATGCCTAACGTCTGTTGAACTACTGTTTCCTATTTATTTTGATCCTTCTGTGGATAAACTTTCAACTGTTAGTGATACACGATATTACAATATTTTATTCGGTTGAAATATATCTTTCATTTGCTTCCGCTGTGCATTTAAATATTGTGTTGTTTGACTATTATGTTGCCAACCACGTCACGATACTCCCCACCGGTCCCACCGGTGACACGTGGAATTCGGGGTGTGACAGTATGTGAATGATGTTGGCCTTGTGGGAAAGTCAAGGGGTAGAATCAGCAACCAGAAACACACATATGGAAATGAGAACAGATCGCCATGGATTCTGTCACTAGTCTACTTACAACTCGAGACAGAAACAATATCACCTGGGTGATCGTTGATGGTCTCATGTTACCAGCACACTTTCTTTCAATCAGGGAAACTGACGAGTCTTCACAGCTGTGAATGTTCCTCTAAGAGAGGCGGCTTTTAGGAACGAGGTGCCAGCTCCTGTTACCTTTGATTCTGAGTTATACCTGATTTATGATCGGCAATACATAACACGCTTGGCTCACTTCTAGACATGATTATTACTTATCACTGTAGGACAACTGGATAGAGCAACGAACCATCCTGACACACGAAGACATGCTGCGAGCATGTGCGTGATTGACTTTAGTAAACATTTGGTAGGACACTTATCTTTGGGTGAGTTCTACTGCAGCCGTTACCGTTTTAGTATGCATACAGCTCTGTTTGAGGCATTGCATGGATGATAATGCCAACCTCCTTGTTGGACTGGGGAGGACGACAACCTAATCACGGGTCTAAGACTTGCACTCGAAACTCTTGGGAAGATTATTTAGATTGGAAATCGTGTGGCGACAACGCGTGATCGCCAGGAAACCTGATAACTTAGGAAACACTGGGAGTTCGCTGCAGGCGAACATGTCATATTGGAAGTCTCACCCTGGGAGGGTGCGGTACGCCTTGGGAAGCGTGGCAAGCTTAACTTACGTTATGTTGGGCCATTCAAAATTCTGGAAACGTGTTGGCAAGTGGCGTACAAGCTTGAATTACATGTCGAGTTGAGTAATGTGTGTGATATCACTTATGTCTCGAATCTAAGGCAGTGTTCGTCCAATGAAACGCTTGTGATACCCTTATTAGAGTCGGAGGTTAATGACAGGTTGCAGTTGTTGAGGAATCTACTGAAATCATGGACCAGGACATCAAGATTCGTTACCATAGTCGAATTCCAATCGTGAGCGTTCGTTGGAACTCAAGACGTGGACCGTAGTTCACGTGGGAACGCGAGAATCAGATGAAGCTCAAGTATTCCCAACTGACCAATCTAAATCTGATGTAACTGGTGAATTTCGGGACGAAATTCCCTTTCAAGTTGGGGATGATGTGGCACCCGAATAAATCCACACTCATCCCAGTCTGCCACTTCACTCTCATGAGACTGCTTATCAAATTTCGGGACGAAATTTCTTTCAAGTTGGGGATGATGTGACAACCCGAACCTTCAAGGTTAAGATCGTCTAACCTCGTAACACTTAAGTCGTATCGTTACTCTTCAAGTGCCGTTCCACGTTGTAGTTAGGTATGTGTTACGTGAGATGCACAAACGTGATTTGATTGTGTATGTTTTTTATTTTATTAAAGTACTAGATGTTAAGGGGATTGTATTATATAAATTCTGACCACACGCTAATCCGGGTCGCACATCTCCACTTCAGTCACACGCACCCGCACCCTTGTGTCTCTTTGGGCTCTAGGCTCGATAGTTCTCAGCCCAAACCAAGCCGGCCCATTTCCTCCTTTTCCTCATATGCGCGAATGCAAGTAGAGGGCCACACAACCTCCTTCAAAACAATTGCAAACCCTAAAGACCCCCCTTCCACTTCGACGGCAACTCTTCTCACTGAAACCCTTTGATGGAGGCATCATCTATCTTGGTCGCTATTGTCCTACCCCGATCGATCGGTATGATTGTCGTTTTCTTTTTGTGATTGACATACTTGGTTAGCTTTGATTGTGTACTATGAACTATCTTGATTGGGATGATGTGGAAGTTCTATGATTCTGTAGGATGTTATCGATCTGTACAAATAGCATACGATTTAGGGTTTAGTTATTGTTTGAGTAATGATTAGTAGAAGGAAGGAATGTGGTAATTATCGTTATGTGATAAAACTGATTTTTGTGATTGATCTTAATGGCAATGATATAAGGTTGTTCATGCATAAAATATTAGTGATCATCATGTGCTTACTGTAGTTGTGGAAATAATTGCTATGGGTAGTTTGTGAATGATGTGGTAATTCAAGGTGAACATTGAGGGTTATTGAGTAAATCGTAATTAATATTTTGTCAGTGATACATGTTACTTTCCTAATGATTCGGTCCAATGAATTGAATAATAGTTGTTCAAATATCAAGAATTAAAACAACCGTTCAATTAATATTTTGGTCCAATAAAGGTTCATTGAGTAATGTTGTTTGTCGGTCATGAAAAAGCCCACTAGATTCCACAGTCCATACAAAATATCATCGTTCCAATTACATTTTATGGTAAATCAAATTTGTCGGCCAATGATAAACTGTTAGTTGATAATTAAAGAATGGTGGATTGAAATTGTAACTGATTTGGATCTGTGATGCACACCGACGAAACATGTGACTCGACGAAGCATGTGGCATCGACGAAACATGTGGTGTTTCGTCATATGCAAGCCCGACGAAAGATAGTGGTGTTTCGCCAAGGAGGGAAAATGAACTGGGTTGGGTAAGTAAGTTGGGCTGCACACCGTCTTAAACGAACACACATGCACACTTGGGCCACGAATTGATTATGTTTAGTAGGTTAGAAGATCAAGTCTTACAATCTTTGTTGGGCTTAATTTCAACTGGGCCGCACCATGTTTGGAGTTCCGGAATGGGCTGCCAAGTTATGGCGGGCCTTAAACAGTTTCGATACAAGATTTTGTAATCAAACGACTATTGAGGGTTATGAATTATTGTTATTATATGCATGTTCATTTGAATGAGGATTGGACTGTTAATATGTGTTATTGTGATATCTGATCTTGTAATGTGAAAATACATATGGCCCGAATTCTCGTTGTAACTTGTGTGATAATGTGTGCCATACTTGCTTACCACTTATGGAATATATACAAAGAATAGGTGATTCTATGTAAACAAAACTGATTGTCATTGGAACCGTATTAGGGTTTGGGTATCTAACGATAAACAAGAAACTAATCTAACCGAGCAAACCAAAGGTGAGTTCACTGCTCTTTTTCCAAGCATGCGTCCCGGGGAGGGACATCTGGTAAACGTTCCGGGGAGGAATGCTGGGTTATTGGGATGTTTGTTAATACTCGCATATCTATCACCTAAGTCCCATCTACCGATTGTTGTCGGGGAGGCAACAGGATACTAGTTAATAGCGCTATTTAGGCTTGGCAACCTCACACCGCACCGGGGAGGTCGGGAGTGAACTAATGATCCCAGTCTTGACCATTGCTTTGATAGAGGCAATGGGGTTTGGGCAAAACAACTTTAAGCCATCGGCGGTAAACGAGTTATTACAACATCGAATCTGTGAAACGTTTTAAATCTGGTAACTGGTATCTAAACACGTTAACAAAACTTTGAATTCACCAGCGTTGACTGACACACTTGTCTGCATGCTTGCAGGTCTGTAGGTTTATATCATGGAACTTGCTGTCTGGAAGGCTGGAGTGGTCATGGGTCGAGGCACATGGAATCGCAACACAAGTCTAATGGTTTTGAACACGTGGTTTATGAAACGCTTAACAAGTGACTTATGCTTCAGCTGTATACAATGAATTACGTTTAACGTTTTGTAATACTTTATGTTGTTGAATGAAAGTTTTATTTAAAATATTGTTATGACTTCAATGTGATTGGTAGCTAGATCCTGGTACGTCACACGTCCCGCGGGGTTTCCGCATGTGGTATTTTGGGGGTGTGACAATTTAAAGTTACAATATAATTCAAATAAAAAGTAAAAAAAAAAAAAACAAGAAAAATAAGGGGGTGTTTGGCCTAGCTTTTTTAACAAGGCTTATAATTTTTTTAGTTTTTTTTTACAAAATAAGCTAAACTTGGTGTTTGGTTTAGCTTTTTAAGCTTATGCTTATTAGCTTATATAAGCTAATTTGAATAAGCTTATTTAAAGATGGTTTTTTAGCTTATTTGAAGAACTTTTTTATGTAAGGACAAATGATAAAAAATAAGCTATAAAGCTAATCCAAACACTTAAAAAGAGCTTATGAAATGATAGAAAATAAATTATAAGCTACTTTAAATTATAAGCATAAGCCAAAAAATAAAAGCTAGGACAAACACCCCTAAGACCACCCGTAGTGGTTGCCCTTTGGGGCGTTTTTTGTGCTCAATCACGCCCAATCTCGCCCACATGCCACTACGCATGGGCGTGTTTGGCATATTTTTTGTTTAGGCGTGTTTTTAACACGCTCATGGGGCAATTGTTTGGCCAATCATTTTTTAGCTTCCATTTTTTTAGCCAATAGGTTTTTTGGTTGTTTTTTTTATATATATTTAATTCTCTACACCCTTTTAACATAATGGCCACATCCCCTCTACACATTTTTTTAGAAAAACGTCCAATAATGCCCCTTGCTGACTGGGCTGCTACATGACGCAAAACGCCCAAGAGTGGATCTTGCCCACTACGCATGGTCTACTAACTAAGAAAGAAACGAGTCAATAGGGATTCTCTCGTAATTGTAATTCATGGGGTATAATTGAATATTTCCTCTCCTGTTTTTGGCCATCGTTTTACATCTGAATTTCCAAACTAAAGTGGTAGTACAATTTTCCGTTGACCAGGCATTGTACTCCCTCCCTTCCTGTTAAGAGATGAGAATATCCAACATTTGGTCCGATTGAACTTTCAGTATTTTAAGATTATTATTTAATATAGTTTGAATATTTAAAAATATGAATAAGAATCATTTGTATTTTTGTAACTTACCTAATACGTAAATTCGAAAATAAAAATGTATTTTTATAAACTTTAAAAGATAAAATACACATCAACTTACAAAAAAAAAAGAAAAAAAAAAGAAAGAAAGAAAGAAAACTCTGATTTATACTCGTGTAAGCTAAAAAATTTCGAGTTACCTAGTTTACCAACTGAGTTTGATGAACACAACATGACTCGTATAGCTATAACTATATACATCAAAGACATCAATTTTAATCCGCACATACTTAATGTTGGATCATGTTTTGATTTATATCGTTTCATGTTCATTTACGAATATTGGTAAATATCGAACAAACTTTGTAACAATTTAATTTTTTTTTAAACTAACAATTTTCGCCTCTATTCCATCTTTGGTGGGTTTTGAACTTCTGCCTCCCACAAAAGGGTATGTTTATTTACGAATATTGGTAATATCTAACAAACTTTGTAACAATTTAATTAAAGAACCAATTACTATATCTCAAATGAATACCACTGAGTAATTGATGGTGCTTTTTTAATGTTTTTTTTTTTTTTTTTTTTGCTTTTTATCTCTTAATCTCAATTAATACATTTGTGTGCATATATTTAGCTCGAGAATAGACTACTCGGAGTAGAGGGTGTTGAGCGACATATGGCTGACACTTCAGCAGAGAAGGCAAGCTCAAAATAGCACCGGGTGGAAGGAGATTGAAAAAAGACCTTTTTTAAGAAACTAACCACTAAAAAATCAAAGTAAACTTCACAACCAATCACTAACCTCCACGCCATTCACCAGGGCGGTGTGCTGATGTTCTTGAAGCACCCCCCACCCCACACGCCATCGACTGCATGCAATCTTATAGAAACCAAATGAATATGATCAAAGAATGAGAAGTGGAACATATGTAGTTGGTTGTTGTTGGAAATGAAAATTTTGTCTTGAATTGGATAAATTAAATTTCTTGAAAATAAATAGTCATACGTATAAAAAAAAAACTGAAGTATTTAATTTAATTTAAATGTTACAATGCCAAATCAGCACCTTGACGCTTCACACCACATTTCAAAATTTCATAACACATCTTAGGCTGGAGGGTGTGGGATAACCCCCCTTGGGGCTTTATAAGGACACCTCAGCGCCACATAGACGCCACGTGGGCTGAAGCTTGATGGCGCCCCCCCTTTAATATGGAGGGTGTGGTCCTAGGCGCTATACTAGGCGCTATACAAAAAAAAAAAAAAAAAAAAAAAAAATCTTTGATTGGTGCATACAAGTCCTCAGCCGTCATATTTGACCTTTCTCTCTTGATCCTCTCAATTGCAAACGTTAACATGTTGGCGAGGGGTATATAGCGCCCCTACTTAATTTGGTGGGTGTGGGTGTATAGCGCCCGGGGCGCTATAGATGCTGAGGTGGCGGGTATGGCGCCCCCCACACCCTCCGGCCTTAGGTAAAATATGGTATATGAAAGCCTCGTGCCTACGTGGCAACACTTGTGTTTCAGATTTCATCCCACCACAAAACACAATCTAAGCTTAAATAGGTTAACAAGTAATCATGTTTATTTAAAAGGTTAATAGGTCAATCTGTTTTTTATTGGTCACGTTTTGGTCATTCACTTTATTAAATGGGTAGTGTTCGAATAAAACTATCTAGTAAGCATGTTATATTAATGAACCAAAACAAATTATTTTCATGACTTATTAGAATGGATATCCGTATGTAATACACACGAAAAAATATACAATTTGTTGTTTACCAATTAAAATTTAAATGTACTGTTTCTATGTTTTCTTGGTGAATCTCGTTTTATTAATAAAAGAGAAAAATGCCCGGATAGTCCCTGTGGTTTCACCTTTTTTCACCTATAGTCCCTATCTTTCTAAAACTACTTGAATAGTCCCCAAGGTTTTCCGTTTTGTTCTCGGATAGTCCCTGGGTCTAACTTCAGTTACTTTTCTCTGTTAAAATGATATGAAATGACAAAAATACAATTTCCTTAAAAGGCCAAACCACAGGGACTATCCGGGCATCTTCTTCATCTTCTTCAAAACCCTAGCCCCCATTAGTTTTATCTCACAATATACACACACATAACCTGCATAACCAAGAGAGAGTGTGAGATTCGACCGAGAGAGAGAGAGAGAGAGAGAGAGAACCGAGGGAGAGAGAGGCGAGATCGAGACGGGTGGTCTCCAGCCACCTGGTCGCGACGGCAGGGAGGTGGTTCGAGTGGTGAAGACAGAGAGAGAGCGGCGGTTGTGGTGGTGGAGCGTTGAATCTGTTGTTCCGTTCGGGAATGGTGGTGCGGAATGATGTTCCGCGGCTGCTTGCAGTGCTACGTCAGTGTGTGAGTTCGAAATGATTTTTGTACTAGTTGATAGCTGAATGATTTTTGGGTTGTTGTAATGTATATATATATTTTTTTTTATTTTAGGTGGATTTGGTTGATAGAGAGTTGATTTTAGGATTTTGATTTTGGGGGAAAAGGGGGATGATGATGGTGATTAGGTGATGTTGAGGAGGGGAACGGTGGTTATGGTGAGAAGGAGATGGTTCATGTGGTGAGGAGGTGGTGGTGGCAGCTGTGGTGAGAAGGGGGAGGAGGTGGCGGTGGTGGAGTTGGAGGTGGCTGTGGAATTAGGGTTTGAGTTAAAGGGTTTTTCTCTGCATATGCATTTGGGGCATTTGGGGAAGATGATGGTCTGGGCAGAGACATCATGTTATTTATATGTTAATTGATGGTGGTTGTAGTTGATGGTGGGTAGAATGAACAAGACAGAGAAAGAGGGAGAGGTTTCAATAAATTTGATTTGGGGAAGAAGAAGAACAGTGGTTGGGAAAGAAATGGGATAGGGGAGGGGTGGGGTGGGGCGGTGATGGTGACTGTGGCGGTGATGGTGGAGGGTGGAGGAGGGTGATGGTGGGTGGAGGTTGAAGATGAAGTGTGGTGGTGGGGTTTTATAAATAAAAAGAGAAAAATGCCCGGATAGTACCTGTGGTTTGGCCTTTTAAGGAAAGGGTATTTTTGTCATTTCACACCCTCTTAACACCAACTTAACAGAGAAAAGTAACTGAAGTTAGACCCAGGGACTATCCGAGAACAAAACGGAAAACCTTGGGGACTATTCAAGTAGTTTTAGAAAGATAGGGACTATAGGTGAAACCACAGGGACTATCCGGGCATTTTTCTCTTAATAAAATTTGGCGTTCAGAAAAAAGCTAAAATTGAAATTATAGTTTTGGACAAGTGATGAATTAATATGGTATTTCATATTTGAATGCGCGTTGACAATTTGACTTTTGAAAACGTGTAGTGTGAAAAGTGAAAAGGGGACAGTCAATGACCGAAATACATATAAAGCATAATCAATCTAATTAATAAATGTCATCATTACCGTAAAAAGTTTACCATTCAAACTATAGGTTGTGGAGGGGCTTGAGTTTGGGGCATTGTTCGACACGTGGTAGATGTGGGCTTCAATGAGGTGGTGGTGGAGTGGTTTGAGAAAGATTTGGTATTCCTTGTGAGTCAGGTTCGACTCTCAATCTCCGCATTATTTTCTGCGGCATCCAGGTGAAAGGTGATTACGGGTGGCGTCGCCACTAAAAAAAGTAGTGAGTGATGGAATTCCATCACTAGTGATGACCATCGCCACTAAAAAATGGTTGTGAGTGATGGAATAATGGTTGATGACATGGCGGAACTTGATTGAATGTTTGTGAGTGATGAAATTTTTGCAAATGATACCACCACCATTCCCCTTACAAAGGACATGTTGGCGTAGTAGATTTATCATCATGATAATTCACCAATGCTTGAAATTTGTTCAGATATGATACCATCAAACCGCGAGATGGGTCATGGATGGCTCTGATTATTTCTTCAAGCTTTTCGATCTTCAAATTTATGTACACAAACGATACATTGACCATGCTCTTGATCAGGCTTTGTTTGTAATATTCAGAATATATAGTCGGCGACCGATCCATGGTTTCTTTGTGACATTAGCCGCTTCTCGAATTTTGACTTTTTACATGGTGTAAAGTGTGGTTGGGTTAACAAATGAGAGACAAATTTTATGAACATATAGGTTTCTTAAGGTAGCATTTGACTTGTATGTTTAGCATTTTAACATCATCAAAATAGATGTTTTATAACGGGTATGTTCGCATCAAGTCATGAATAACACGTTCAACACGATTAACTATAAGAAATTATGTAATAGAAATAACACTTTTAACACAATTATTGTCACAACTTTAAAGATACATTGAACATATGACTTAGACACAATCTAAAAGTTATATAGTAAGTAGATGTATCTAGGGTTAGAAGTTAGAATACTTATTTAAACATTCACAAAGTAAATTAAACTGTTTAAAAAGGGTCTTAAAATGTGTCACTTCGACTTTGACAACCCATTTAACATTATTGCTTAACTAGTTTTTTTTTTTTTTTTTGGGTCAAAAAATGGGTTAGACGTATTGAACTTGCTAAGATGCATCTTTTTTTTATCATGTCAATAATGTATCAACCCGTTTATGATCTAAATCCATTTGCCTAATTTAACTTTGTGTTGAATCATGTTATTTTATAGTTGTTTTTTTAGATCACAATATGTATATCGTGTTTGTAGGATGGAAATCAAATGGGTCTACGCTTGGTATTATTAATCATGGTCACACCTCAAATTGTAAATTTGTGTTCCATACATGCTGGGTATCCGATTAGTCGTTGCTTTTTTAGCATCATGTATAGGCCATTGTTGAAATTTACCCGTTGCTTTTTGATGTACATATGACAAAAGTAAATTAGAAATATAAAAAATAAAAGTGGTTTAGTGTATTACTCTATTATCTGATGATAAATAAAAATAAAAATAATTTGTTTTAATCTATCGGAAAAGATAAACGCATGCTCACAAACGACTAGGAGTGGGGGGCTTAAAGTTTTCTTACTCTAATTTGTAGACAAAAGTTTTCATCGCACCCTTTAAAAGTCTAATTAAATCCACCAATCATCCTCAGTGAATAAATCCACCGATTAACCCTTTTTTAACTCGTTTTTTTTTTTCATTTACATTTTACTATTTTATGTAAATTAAATATATTTCTAAAATAGTAAAATATAAATGAACAAAAAAACAAGTTAAAAAAAGGGTAAAAATTTTTTACATGAAAGATATTTATTATTATCAGTCATATCTATCCAAAATTGAAAATGAGTAAGGTTTACATTATTTAAAACAAGTAAGACATTTTATTTACATAAACTATATAGCTAGTAGATTTTATTTAAAAATCTATTTAATAAAATACTGGAGTAACAAGTAGATTTTATGTTAAATAAGAAATTTAATAAAAATATGAAAATAAAAAAAATAAATAGATTTTATGTTAATTAAGAGACATAAAAAAATATGAAAATAAAAATATAAATAGATTTTGTAAAACTGATTTAAACTTAAATAAAATTAAGTGTTTGTACCCAAATGTGTTACATTGATAAACTTAAAAAATGCAAGGGTATTTTAATCATTAATTAACTAATTTTGGTGTTAGTACCCAAATATTTTACAAAATTGAAACCATAAAACCTAAACCTGTTAAAAAAAAAGTTACTACCAAAGGCGAAAATAGGTATAAACCACAGGACCCATTTGTGTAATTAACTCTTTCTTTTTTTTTCTTCCAAGGTCAGGGGTGTGGTATACCGCCCCTGGCCACATCACCTTCGTTAGCGCCCCTCCCCCATTTCCCAGACGCCAAGGGGGCATTGATACTCCGCCAGCGTGGTAACGAGCGCCAACGGCTCGAATTTGGTGGCCTCCATTCACTTTATCGTTGACAACGGTAATATTTAAAACAAATTATAATTTTAAAATTTCACACTATATATATCCTACCTATTTTACTCAAACCATATCTATTCTCCATCAATTCTCTATAAATTTATCATAGTCACACAATGTTTCCCAACAATCAAAACGCGTGGGACCCAACAATCCGTTTTAGGGTGATTTAGCAAACAACGAGCAAGAAAAACGATACCTAAAAGACCTGCGAACGGATGAAATTGGGTATTATCCGATGCCACCTACCACCCCACCGCCCTTCATCCGACAACGCCACCACCGCTTCCCGGTTTTTTTTTATACTATTCCGCACCACCATTTTTTCCCCAAACCCAAAACCCAAAACATACCCGAAATCCAACCCACTTCCTTAAAAGATGGACAATCAAGAAGGCACCGTAAGAAGGGAGAGAATGTCGAACGTGCTCCTAAAACAATCGAGAGGTGGACGCCTACCCAAGAACTTACATTGTCACAAGCATGGATCGACGTGTCAGAGGATCCGATTGTTTGTAATTTTTTTCTCGAATAACATTTTTATATATTTTTTTTTATTTTGTTGCTACTAATTTTTTTTTTCAAATTATAGCAACCGACCAAGATATAGTCGTCTTTTGGAGGTGTCTATGTGAGAAGTTTTTCGCCGTAGTGGGTCATGGAGAATATCGTACAACCGATTTGTAAGACCCTAGTTACTATTTAACGGTTTTACATGTAAATACCAACAATTAGTTGTGTAGTTAAGACTACACATACTATATAAATACGGGTTTATTAGAACTTTTAATAAATCATAAGTTATTCAACATAACGTGATCGAATTCGTCGTTTAAAATTTTCGACGGGGCAATGTGCGGAAGCATATATCTTTATCGTGTTCGGTTCTTCGATGAGCTTGATCGTCTTCCGGCATCCAAAATGTACCTACATTTCATAAACATGAAATACTTCAGTCATACGGGGTTTAAAACGTGTCTAAACGAGTCCGTGAAACGAAACTGATTAAAATACATAATATTGCAGGGTCTACCGTAAATTACGGTGGCTACCGTAATTTATGGTAGCCCTTGAATGTTGGTTCTCCCACCGTAAAACAGGGTGTTTGTGGCGTAAAGACTTTAAGGCTACCGTAAGTTACGGTAGCTACCGTAACTTACGGTGGCCTCTGTAGGATTTTTCCAAGTTTGCCGTTCTCAAAACGAAAACCTTCATAACTTTTAATCCGCTTGTCCGTTTGACATGCCGTTTCTTCCTGCGTGATTGTAATTTGATCCTCCATCCTATGGAGTTAAAATCCAACATCCGGATTAACAAAATTTAAGACTTTTAAGTCTTCGGCTTATGCCTTTTTTTACCAAATTTTGACCCGTTAAGAGCATTTAAGCACTTTTACGCATAATTCACACTCATTTATTTCTAGCATCTTATTTCCACATTATTTATCAAACGATCTTCCATCACAACTATATTTGTGATGGGTTTAATGTGGCGATCTATATAATCCGAGTTTTACCCCTCGGATTATCACTTTACGGCAAAGACTCGTATAGAGTCTTTTGACCAAGGATTTACATCTTTCGCTTTTATACTTATTCTAAGTATTGACTTGATTATAAAACTTGTTTTCAAGCAACTTCTAAGGGTTGTTTGCTTAATTTTGCTTACAAGGGCGTTTTGGTCATTTTTAACCCTTCTTTTACGACGAAGGGCTTGCTTAAGCCATGCACGCCCAAAATCTCATTTTTAACCAAATCTTGTTTTCAAAACACTCTGTCTATAATTTAAATCCTTCGGTTTACCTTTTAAGGTAACCGAATTTTACTTTGCCTAACTCTCATAGAACTTCAAGTTCTAAATGATGAGTTGATCTATTATACATACCTGGCTCGGATCAACTTATTAACCCGGTTTTAATACCTTGCTTGTAATCGCTAATTAAGAACGATGCGAGTATTCATTGGATATCTATTCCTGTAAGCATATAACTCGACAAAAGAATCATTAGTCGATATTTATTATCATCTCATCTACATGACTCATTCCGTTTAACACCGTACGGTCATTTTACTTATAAACCGTTTATTACCACTTTCGACTCTTTATCTCTTACGCGGATAAGCGTCTTTTTTAAAACTAACGGTTATTGTCAACGTGTGACTAAATTACTGTTTTGCCCTTATTATTTGTTTTGGCTTACCATAAAAGGTAACCATTAAAAGTTCATTTTTCCTTTCGTCATAATATGACCGAATTATCGATTTACTTCTTTTTAACCATTATTATGGTTTCTTTCATCTTTGATTATCTTGTTCCGTACGACTACACGACGGAACATCATATTTCAATTATTTAGTTATCTCATTCGTAATTTATATGATAAGAGAATATTCCGCAATTTAAGACTAGTGTAAGCTATACTTACCTTGCATCCTGTTTATGCATTTTCCTTCACTCCCGATTAGTTTGACCCGCTTCCTTCCCAAGCTTCCCCCTAGCTTGTCAAGCGTCAAACTATCATCATAATTCGTAAGATGGTTAGCTTAGCCATGATCATTCACGACTATTCCATCCTACGACTTTTATGTCGAATTTACCATTCGACCATATCATTGATCAGTTTGACTTTTAAAAGTCAACTGACTGTTGACATAATTAACTATACGAAGTAGCTTAACTACTAGTTTAATTACTTAGCCAATTATCCGGTAAACATCATTCTTATGTTACCGTTTTAATCACGTATTTACCAAGTTCTTGTAACTATAAGTTACCAAATTAATACTTGAGGATATTAAACATCATTAATCATGAACATATCATCCAATTTTATCATATCATACCAAACCCTTTTATAGTAGGTATGATTATATACTTAAACACATCATTTGTTCAAGTATTTATCAATTACTATCATGCATGATGATTCTAATCACAATTATATCATCTTTTTCATCATATGCTTAAAACCCACTTATCTAAGTGTAGTAAATCATCTAATCATTCAATTCATAGCATGTTATGTATGATTTTCACTTGGGGTTTTGTTCCTAAGCAAGTATACATCACTAATCTAGCCATAGCTTCTCTAATCCATGCCTAATTCATGATTAGGATGATTATCCATATTTCACAACTTCACGAATCATCAAGATTTTACATACCTTACGATCCTCTTGTTCGGGTGATCGTTAATTCACGCTCGGTTGTGAATTTGGGCTTCATTTGATCCTTCAATTTGATGGATTTGTTGAAGGTTAGGGTTTGGCTCCATGGGGAGCTTCCCCTGCACGATCACGAACACACACTGTGTGTGTGTTTGTGTGTTTTGTTTCCTTTTAAATAATCTTTCTAGTTATCCCACTTTAACCCCTCGTGTTTGGTTCGTTATTAAGTAGGCTGCAACCTACAAATTTTAATAACAATACTCCCACTTATTAACTAGGTTAAACATTCCTAGTTAACTTAGTGGGTTCGGGGAATTTATAACTAAGCTTATTTTAAGTCCCGTTAGGTCGGGCCTTCTATAAACTTTATTTCCTCAAAAGCCTTTATACTACTTTTATTTAATATTAGGTTTATTTATTTAAAATCCTAATATTCACCGGGTTACTTTTACCACTAACGGTACTTTACCCATCTTTTAGTATTAACGTAGGTTAATTACCAAACCTGTTTTCGGGGTGTTACACGATTCGTTTTCGGGAAAGTGGACCGCAATGCGCACCAAGATTAACAACTTCAACAACATACACAATAGCCTTGTCAACAATCACACAAGAAGAAGCGGTTCAAGCGACGTGGACATCATGACCGCCGCCCACAACGAATATAGAATGTATCATGGTCATCCTTTTATGATGATACCTCCATGGGAGCTTCTACGCAAATCTCCAAAGTGGCATCGTGTACTACCGTTTGACCCAACGACCCATAGGTCAAAACGGTTCAAATCAACAACGACTAGTGAACTATCCGAGTTCGATGCTTGTATTACTACTAACTTAGCACAAGCACAAGACACCTCCTCTTCAACGCCATCGGATGGCCCATCAAAGTTGGACGAGTTCGACGATAGACTCACTCGGCTTCTCTCGATCAAGGAAAATATGAGATGACCAGTGGCGAAGGTTGTAAAAAAAGTTCGGGGGGTCGGAAGGTAACGGACTTATAAAAAAATTTCTATCGCGTAGTTTCTAGGTGTATGTTCGGGTTGGATGTCGGTGATTCGATTCGGGTCGGGTCGGGTCAAACATTAATATCAAATAAAAAACGTTCTCAAACATTAAAAAAGAATTTATCATTTTATTCTTCCCCATAAGCATAATCTAATAACAAAACAAGTTAACAAATCACCCTAAATTTCAAACTCTAATTTCTATCTAAATCAAATCACAATAAGACTAAACAAATAAAATTAGACATAGTTACAGAAAATTTCAACAAGTTTAGGGCAAAAAATTTGGACCAATGTCACCCCTAATTTCAACCTAAATCACCTAAATTGCAACCCTAAATTAAACCTAAAGATAAAAAACACATACCTTTATCCTTATGAAGATTGAAGAAGTCGAACAATAGTACAAGACCACAACAACGAGCAGCGTTTTGGCTTCTGTTCTCGAACAAGAAGCTGAAGTCGAACAGTTCTCGAATCTGCGTTTTTCCCCCTTCTGCAGTTCTGGCTTGTAGCTTCTGTTCTTCTGGTCGATGTCCCAAAATAAACGAATTTGGATTTTTTTTATAGGGTGGCCTTTTAAGTTGGTATATATATTGATTTGGTTTGGGTTATATAATATACATTCTAGTATTCTACCAAATGTAATGATTTGGGCTAATTAAATATTTTATTTGGGCTATATAAATAAAAAAAATTAAAACCGGGGGGTCGAAAACGTATATACCTGATTTTTTTTATAAAACCAGGGGTCGAAAACATATATACCTACAAAATCCTATATGAAACGTACATATATAACACTACTGACCGAAAAGTTCGGGGAGTCGGGCGCTTCTCCCCGCCCCTTAAATCCTGCGCCCCTGGAGATGACGCCTAGAAGGCGCTGATTTGCCATAGTAAAACCCCTAGGGTTTTAAACCACATCCACCAGCCTGAATATGATAATCTTTGATCCTGACATAATCTATCTCCTAATAAATACAATAATGATTATGGTTAAAACTTAAATTAGATTAGTTGAGAAATAAATCAACCACATATTCTATACAATCTTAAAGGGCAAAGTCGGTGGGTTTTCCACCGGCTTTGCCTCCTTGCCCCTCTATTTTTATAATATTGCAATTTTAGCTCTTGACTTTGTAACCTTTAAAGTTTCATAAAATGACAAATTTAGTCTCTAAACCTTCTACTTTGAATTTTTAAAACCACAACCTCATCTTTCAAACTTTGCCAGCACCAACCCTCTACTTTGGTTTTCCATCATCACCCCCTTAGCTCTTACATAGTTACGTACCAATCATCTTCTTTTGCATTTCCACCAACATCCCCTCATCTTTTACATATTTCCGCCACTACCCCTATACTTTTACACTTTGTCTTTTTTAGACTTTGCTTTTTTACCCATTGTACTATTACTCCATTTTTACACCCGCCCAACTTTAAAAAAATTGCAATTGTAACCCCTAGACTACAACTCCTACTTTTGCAAATGCCAATGCATTGTGTTTTACGAAATGTCTTAGGCATTATGTTTTACACTTTGTGTCTACCTTTGTGTTTTACACTTTTTTCGTAATTGTCTTTTACGCACTGTGTTTTACGAATCGTGTTTTATCTTACTATATGTTTCCCCGTCAAAAGACAAAGTCGGTGGAAACCCCACCGGCTTTGCCACCCCATCCCCATACTTTCACGATGTTGCAATTTTAGTCCCTTGACTTTGGTACCTTCAAAGTTTCATAAAATGACAAATTTAGTCCCTAAACTACTACTCCATTTTACAAATAGTTTGCTTTTGACACAACGACTTTGTGGTAGTTTCCTTTTCAGCTCCAACTTTGTTATAGTTTCCTTCATACCCCAAAACTTTATCAAATTTTATCTTTACTCTTTCTTAGCCCTTAAGTTTAGGAAATGCAATTTTTAACCACTTAATTTTTTATTAACTTTGTAAATGTCACTTTGACCCCTCGAGAGTTTTTGGCTTGATACGTTATGATTGTACGATATAAATTTTATTTACGTTACGCTTTAATCCAATCGCAATGCAACTATAGGATACATTGACTTCAATCGGATACGTCAAAACGTGCGTTTTCATATGGTTAACACATCACATAACGCTTTGACTAATCCGTTCGATATTTGCGAAGTACCCGCACCGCAATGTGCGCGGGCCTTATTACTAGTTATAACAATTATAAAGTTGAAGAAAAGAGGATATATAATATAATAGTAATAGATACAAAAGGGTGCTTGTGAAGTTGTGATTCCATTAATTAACTACATTAAACTACAAAGATTTTTTTCTAACAAAAAAAGGTGTAGGTGTTGAGAGTAGAGTATACAGGAGGCAGAAGAGAACATTTATTTTCCAGAAATCCTTGCAAATTCTCTCTCTTGTATACAAACAAACATTGCCATCATCATCATCCTTTTTCCCTGCTACCAAAAAACTCAAATTTACCCCTCCCTCTAACCATGTCCACTTATTAATAAATAATTTCTAAAAAGCTTTTTTTGTTTTTATTTTCATTTATTACATATACACCTATACATACACACACATCCATACATCATACATATAGAGATAGATACAGGCTTCCTTTATCATCTTCCTGACTCCACAGACTGAAAGGAGAAATTATGAGAGTGCGTTTTGGTTTTCAGTGATTTTATTCATCTTTTTCTTTTCTTCTTATCATATTTGAGATTTGGGGGGGTTGTTAACTTTTTATACAAATTCTATCACATTTTTCTTTGAATTTACACAAAACCCAGATCAATTTCAAGCACATATTTGATTTGGAAGCCTCTATTATGAGGACAGGATTGAGTACGATCCAGCAAACCCTAACGCCGGAGGCGTCAACCGTGTTAAACCAGTCAATAGCGGAAGCCGGGCGGCGAAACCACGGCCAAACTACGCCACTTCATGTGGCGTCAACCCTTTTGGCCTCGCCGACCGGCTTCCTACGCCAAGCGTGTATACGCTCCCACCCGAATTCCTCCCACCCACTCCAGTGCCGGGCGCTGGAGCTCTGCTTCAGCGTAGCACTAGAGCGGCTCCCGACCGCCAGCTCATCGCCAGCGGTCACCGAGCCGCCTATTTCCAACGCCCTGATGGCCGCCCTTAAACGGGCGCAAGCACATCAACGGCGTGGTTGCCCAGAGCAACAACAGCAACCGCTTTTAGCGGTTAAAGTGGAGCTAGAACAGCTTATTATTTCCATACTCGATGACCCGAGTGTTAGTCGGGTCATGCGAGAGGCAAGCTTTTCTAGCCCCGCTGTTAAAGCCACTATCGAACAGTCTATGATGAGTAGTATCAATGGAAATGGCCTAAATCCGTCAAGCCTTGGCATCGGATTCCGGCCATCTCCATCACCCGCACCCGCTCCGGTTTCTCTACCCGGAAACCGGAACTTGTATATGAACCCACGGTTACAACAACAACAAAAGAATCTTGAACCTACTGTGTCATCTCCAAGAAATCTTTATCTGAATCCACGGTTACAACAACAGCAATATGGGAATCCAACTTTGAATCAATCAAATCACCACAACAGGACTGATGATGTAAAAAGGGTAATAGAGATCATGACAAAACCCAAAAAAAGGAATCCAATTCTAGTGGGGGAATTGGAACCTGAAGCCATCCGTAAAGACATCTTCACACGAATCGAAAAGGGCGAATTCGTATCCGAGTTAAACAACGTTGAGGTGATTTCAATCGAGCAAGAGTTCGAATCCGTATCGGATAAATCGGGCATACCGATGAAGATCAAGGAGTTAGGTGAAAGAATTGGGGGTTTTGATAGTAGTAAACGGGTGATAATTGACCTTGCGGATTTAAAATGGTTGGTTGAGCAGCAAACTGTAACGGGTGGCTCTTCGATTGGGCGCGAATCGGTGGCGGAGATGACGAAACTCGTGGCGAAATTCGCCGGAAAAGTTTGTTTGTTAGGAACAGCTACTTGTGAGACTTTTTTAAGGTGTCAAGTTTATCATCCGTCTATGGAAACTGATTGGGATTTACATGCTGTACCTATTACATCAAGATCACCACCCGCAAACATGTTTCCGAGGTAATTTTTGTTACAAAACTGGTTTAATTTAGTTTGTAGGTCATGTTTGGATGTAGATGTGTGTATAATATGTGAACTTGTTTTGATTTGTATAGGACGGGGACGAATGGTGGTCTTGGTGGTTCGGTTCAGTCGTTAAACCCATTAAATGGTTTCACGACCACGGTGAGTTTGGATTATAGCCGTAAGGCGAATTGTTGTCCGGTTTGTTCGAGTGGTTATGAACAAGAATTAGCGAAATTGAAAGAGTCGGAGAAGCAGCCCGATGAGGTTAAGAACAGTTTACCTCAGTGGCTGCAAAACGCGAAAACGAACGAGCAGTCTCCGGTGAGTCGATACGTTCGAATTTCTGGATTTTAATTTTTTTTTTTTTTTTTTTTTTTGTAATTGTTTGTTGATTTCTTTGATTTGGTTTATCACAGGTTAAGGATAAAGAAATTGTTTCGAAACAAAAGATTCAAGAACTCCAGAAGAAATGGAGCGACGAATGCTCGCGAATTCATCCGAATTATAATCAAGCTCCAAGATTGGATAGAGTTGTACCCATGGTTATGCCTTTGACCGGAGCGTATAAGCCGAACATGCTTCTAAGACAAAGTCAACCTGGTCAACAGCCGCGGTTACAACCACCTAGAAGTCTTCAAGAGGCTCTGCAACCCGCCCAGCAGCCACGGTTAGAGCCGCCACGAAGCCCTGTTGGCACCGATCTGGTTCTTGGTCAAAAGAAAGATAACGACGATTTGGCAGTTAAGGACCTTTTAGGTTGCATCTCATCGGAACCGCAAAAGAGTAAATTCGCGGATCCAGCGGACACCGACTCGTTCAAGAGACTACTAAAGGGTCTGATGAAAAAAGCTTGGTGGCAGCCCGAAGCGGCTTCCACCATAGCGACAACCATAACACAATGTAAAGTAGACCCGTCAAGGGGTTGCGTGTGGCTACTGTTTGCGGGTCCTGATCGGGTTGGAAAGAAGAAGATGGCGTCGGTTCTCGCTGAGCATATAAACGGGACCAACCCGATTACTTTTGAGCTTGGGTTGAGACGCGACGGTGAGGAAACCGATATGGGATATCGTGGAAGAACGGTTTTGGACCGTGTTGCCGAGGCGGTCCGTACAAACCCGTTTTCCGTAATTGTACTTTCTGACATTGATGAAGCGGATATGTTGGTTCGCGGGAGAATAAAACAGGCCATGGAAAGAAGTCGGCTCACGGATTCTCACGGGCGTGAAGTTAGTCTCGGGAAAGTCGTTTTTGTACTAACCGGGAATTGGTCAACCGCCAACATCGACGAGCATCAAGCCGATGAACAACGGTTGCGCTCCATGGCGAGTTGCGATTGGCAGTTGAAGCTAACCGTCAGTGAGAAACGGTTAAAACGGAGAGCGAATTGGTTATCAGGAAAAGATAAATCGCGTAGACAAAGGAAAGAATCCGGATTAGATTTGTCGCTCGATCTTAACCTAGCGATAGACTATGACGAAGATCGAACTGACGGCTCGATAAACTCGAGCAATCTAACGATTGACCAAGAAGACGAGAACCAGCAATTTGCGGTCATGTCGGTACCTCATGACCTCATGGGGCATATCGATGGGACGGTCGTGTTCAAGCCCGTCAATTTTGGAAACATTCGTCGTGAGATCGAGAAAACCGTCACGAACGCGTTCAAGACTATAGTTGACGAGAAAATTACAATTGAGGTGGAAGAGGGTGCGGTGGAGAATATATTGGGCGGGTTATGGTTCGGTCGAACCAGTTTAGAGGAGTGGGCTGAACAGGTACTAATTCCGAGCTTACACCAGGTTAACGCACGGTTACCCACTCGAGGCGAAGACATGATGGTTCGGCTCGAGTCGGATCGTGATAATGTTCAAGAGGGTGGTGGTGGCAACAATTGGTTACCGAGTATAATTTCGGTTGTGGTTGATGCCTGATGGAGGGTAATTTTGGTACTTTTGATTTTACATGGACTAAATATGTAAATAGACCATGGTGGGGGGAGGTATAGTGAAACTTGTAGAAAAGTGAGGGACGTTAATAGATGTAATGGAAATGACGGTCCTCATATTTCTTTTCTTTTAATTGTCGTATAAATATTACAAGTAATTATTACCATTTACTGTTTGAGCAATAAGATTTACCAAAAGATATTCATTTATTTATTTATTTAATTTTCTACTTCATGTCATGTTTCTATGTGCATTGGCTTCGATGATGAGGTAATTTGAGAACTAGCTTGCTTCAATAGCTTGAATAAATCAAAGCTCGACTCGAGCTCGGCTTGTCAATGTTCTTAGTAAAACTGAACTTGTTCAAATGGACAAAATTGCATACATAAAAAACGATATAAAACTTGTTTGGGCCCGTTTAGGCTCGTGGGCATAAACGAGCTTTGTATGTAAAACTCAAGCTCGGGCTCGATAATTAAACAAGTCAAATTTCAAGCTCGAGCTCTGTCTCAGGCTCGTTACGACTTGGCTCGTTGATCCCTAGTAACTCTCAAGCCGCTACGTATCACTTGCACCCTATTTACAACCCAACTAGTGCAACTTTTTTTTTACAAAAAACTTAGGAAAAGTGTAATATAGTGTGAGAATATAGAATGAAGTATAAAAATAACATTCAAGTGAACAAATAACTGAATCTATCTACATCTATATCGTAGAGTTGGGATACAAAGGGGTTTTTTCTAATAAGTCTTATGAATAATTAGATTGTAATTTTGGATGATTGAGATTAATTAATGGTATTTTTGTAAATTATGTTTTATTTTTAATTATTTATATGATAGATAGGAGTACTAAGGTAAAGTCAGAGGGCTTTGTCCATGGCATATTAGATCATAAGTTCGATTCCCATAAGGGTTTTTTTTTCCCACATTTATTGAGTTTACTCCTGAATTGGTGTATGAGCATTATTGTCTAGTGCAGATGAATATGATCGGATGATCCCGTTAGTGATATGATGATACTTTAGTGATCCGTTAGTAATTATTAGAAATATAGAACTAAATAAGTTGAAACCAAATGAAGTAATGAACAGCCATTTTCCATTACGTTTTTGCCAAAATGTTATAAAGTTATTACCATAAGTCAAAGGGGCTAATTTGAGGTAGAGAGTTTCTTCGAAGGGTTTAAAGTGACAAACTAGAAAAAATACGGGAGGTGACCGTAAACATGTGAATTAAATATCACATGCCAATGATATAGATGAAATTCAAGTGGTCATAAAAGCACTTTTTGGTTTTATTAAAATAAATAACAAGTAATAATAAAATAATGTGGATGTAAATGAGTCTAAACAAGCACACGTCTTGGCCTCAATCTATGTCTAGCTACTATTTCTATAACTACACCCTTTCTTAATTTAATATATTATATATCTATTTATATGTTTATTTGTTATCTTATTTATTTATACACACTTAAATCTTATTCATACGCCCTTTTTTACTCTATCTCTGTCTATATATATCTATATGTATGCAAAGGAGAAAATAAACATGAATAGGTACGGTATAAAATATTATGTATGTTTTGGTTTTAACTTCCTTTGGAACCCACGTTTCTATGTTCATATGATTTATCAGTTAACACGTTATTGGTGGGGCCCTTTAAATTTACCGATTGCTTCTTGCGGTAAAAAAAAATACCAATGAAATATTCATGTAAACTTCTAAATAGATATGTTAGTTTAGTTTTGTGTTTTTACATTTATCAAATATATTTAAATATTAATTTGTGTAAGTTTAGTGAAATTATACCTTCATGTAAAAATATAGTGATAGCAACCATATATAAATTGTCAACAATAACGGTATAGGAATCTTATTATTATAAGTCTATGTATATGTTAAATGTTAAACAAATTTTAATAAAAGTAGATGGTGAAGTCATTGATGGTTTTGATTCTTTTCCAAAACAGATATAATCATAAAGTCACTACCGACACGTTTGTATTATATATTTTTGTAACAGCAAACGAATCTTTCAAATGAACTACCAGCCAACGTTTGTATTAGATTACCTTTAATTCTAATTCTCAAAATAACTATAAGTTTGATTTTTTTATTTTATATTATATGATTTTAAACGGTAGAATTCTATGATTATAGAACTAGGTTTGAATCCCGTGTATTACACGGACTGCATAAATGTAATTTTATATAATAAATAATAAAAAATATATATCTTTAGAAAAACTCGTGTATTGCTTGTGTGAAATAAAGTATAATGTCATATGTTAACACATACAATCATCAAGATTTTTTTATTAAAAAAATAAGCTTTGGTGTACTATTCACTTATTATAACATTTTAGTTTCAAACGGGAACCTTTGATTCCTATTTTATCATAATTTTAATCACCGAACTCTAAAGTATATATATCTACTTACAATACTAGGGATATAACTTTATCCTTATCAAAATATTTGTTTAAAATTATTTATAGAAAAAAAAATTTATTCGTATCTAATTTTTGTTTAAATTGTTATTATTATTATTTAGTATAAGAGATAAATAACTCCACAGTATATATATATATATATATATACTTTTAATACTCGGGATATAACTTTATTCTTATCTAAATATTTGTTTAAAATTATTTATAGAAAAACAAATATTTATTCTTATCTACTTTTTGGTTAAAGTTATTATTTAATATAAGAGATTGTTTAATATAAGAGATATGTAGAAAAAGAAGATGAGAAAGCACCAGAAAATGACACGTGTTCAAACAAGATTTTCATTTATTAGTATATAGGTTATAATCTCGTGTATTACACGGGTTAAATAATTAATTTTATATACTAAATAATAAAATAATATATTTTTAAAAATCTCTTTTATTGCACGGTTTGAATAAATGTAGTTTTATATATTAAATAATAAAAAGTTATATCTATAAGAACCATATGTATTGTACGGGTTAAATAAATGTATTTTTTATACCAAATAAAAAAATTTATATCTTTAAAACCATATGTATTACACGGGTTAAATAGATGTAATATTGTTTACCAAACAATAAAAAAAGTTATATCTTTAAAACCCTCGTGTGGATTACACGGGTATGAATAAATATTATTTTATATACCAAATAATAAGAAAATTATATTTTAAAAAACTAATGGATATACTCGGTACGCGATAGATATTGTGGCTGCGGATATGATTATTAAAAAGAAAATACAGTGGTCAAACATGTTATTCAATAAGCAGATAAGCAGCTATTTGATTGATAAAATATAAATTATATTAAAAAAACCCGTAATAAATCTAATTTTATATATAAAGTAATATTGAAAGTTATATACAATTTGTTTAAAAATTAAGTAATAATATCGATATGATAATTTTTTTAATTATGAAAATAAAAATAAACAATATTTCACAAAGTTTGGTTTTTGTGATAAATAATTTGGTTATTTAAAAATATCTTAAATTAACAATTTAAATTTAAGGATAATATTTTATTAGAAAAATAGAAGTATTCTATTCCACATTTAAAGTAGGATAAGATTTAATATTAATTTTTTATTTAGTAAATATAAAATAGAAAAAAATATGATTGAATAGTTGGGGTAAAAGGAAACTAAAGATTGTAGCTGTTATATAACATGTTAGGTAATATAAACAATGAAGATAATATGATATAGAAAATCAAATAAATATTATTATAAATGAGAAGTATACATTAAATTTAAACTAAATAATAATTATCTATAGTTAACTAGGAGAGATTAAACTCAGGGCCGGCCCTGAGCATGTGCGGGGTGGGCGCCGGCTCAGGGCAAAAAACGTAAAAGGGCCCGTAAAATTTTAAAAAGTTTCAGTTTTGGTTTAGTATTATGAAGATTATGAATATTTATTATACTGCAATAATAACTCTCTGGGCCTTGTGACTCAATGGTAGAGCACTAGAGCATGCGTTCTTCTTTTAAATATAAGGTCTGTGGTTCGATCCTCAATTTCACTACAATATCTTTATTTTGTTAATTGTTTTTACAAAGCCCAAATCCATAAAAGAATTATGCCAGCTAATTTTTTAACAGTTTGTGGGTTATATATTGCATTTAAGATCAAATAGTAATGATTTTGTTAAGTGTTTTACAAAGCCAAAATAACAAGAACAATTCTGCCAGCTAATTTTTTTAGTGTATTGCATTTAAGATTAAATAGCAATGATAGTTGAGTTGTGACATTAAGGATTTAAAACCATTGATTATATATGGCGATTGGCGTCTGGTTTGGTCTGGTTTGGTGATGTGGTGGGTTGTAGCTAGTGGTGGTGATAATGGTGTGGTCTAGAGAAGGAGATAGCTTTAATTGAGGTGAGTGGAGAAGATGAAGTGGTTGGATTTAAAATCACATAAGTGCTCCTGAGATATTGTTGAAAAATGGATGGAGTTAGTCGATTGGATGAAAATAACAAAAAAAACATAAACCTTAAGGACACAGATGTGAAAAAAAAAAACTTTTTGGACTGAAGTGGAAAACCGGTTAGGGCCCGTTTTCTCTATCTTGTCCAGGGCCCAAAACTTTTTTAACATTTTTGGAGACGGGCCTGATTAAACTTAATAATATTTAGTAGGAGAGTTATTTATAATTAATTAGAATAGATAATCAAAAGATACATGACCTAATATGATGACAAGTGTCATCAAATTGTTTCTTTTATAAAAACAGAATGGAAACTTTTACATTTTAACTAACTATGTCTTGAATGTTCCATCTCTTCCATACCAAGTTCTTAAACTTAAACCAGAACTAATTCAATGTAGTAAAATAAATTACAAGTTGAAAAAACGGATATAGGATTGAAGATATGTCAACAAAGAAATGCTACAATTTTAACCAAAAACAAATAATATTTATTTTTTAATTAAGAATGGTACTCATCTCACCCAATAAAAACATATTAATTTTCACAAGGCTCACCACTTAACATTAAAAATTGATTAATAATTACATACCTAAAATATTATTTCATAATTTATAAATACAATTTTTTATAATTTTTATCAAGAATAACATTCTGTTACGCCTTTAAAAAACTGGAAACAAAAGTTTTAGAATAAATATAGTAACAAACAGGCTTGAAACAAAGTGACATACACTTGGGGTGTGTGGCTGTACGCTATACTGAAAAGACATAAAATTGAGGGAAAGCGTATAACTTGGCCAAAAATATTGGAAATTTCACAAAAGACATAAATTGGGAAATAAATTTTCGGCACACATATGTCGGCAGCATCACATATTTTTATTAGTGTGGTGGTAAGGTGTATTGGTCATATTCAAAAGAAGAAAAGTTCAAATCCTGTAGATAAAATATGGGATTTAAAAAAAAAACACAAAACTTTTATTTAAAAAAATCAATATGTGATTTTGTAGAAAGTTAACTTACAATCTTTAATAAAAAAATTAACTTTATATACTAAATTAAATAGGATAAGGGGGACATCCGACTACACCTATCAACGTATTGGGTTAGGTTTGCCTACAATACAGATTGCGATTCTTAACGACAATTGATGAGTTATTATGTTTGACGAGTTTTTCTTTAACGATGAAGACTCAACTTTTTAAGATCTTTTTCAGTCTTAGATCGACTAATCCTTAGGTCCTTGCCCTCTAGAGCTACTCGCCACTCAACACAATATCGTTACTGTTTAGTTTCTGCAATCAACACAATATCGTCTGCAAAAAGCATGCACCACGGAACTGTCTCCTGAATCAACTTGGACAACCCATCCAAGACAACCGCAAAAAGAAAAGGGCTCAACGCAGACCCTTGGTGGAGTCCTACCTCCACAGGAAAGAAGTTTGTATCCCCTACAGGCGCGCAGACATTAGTTTACATTCTATCGTATGTATCCTTAATTATGTCTATATACTTCCCAGGTAGACCCTCCAAACTATCCCAAATCAGTTGTCGTGGGACAGTGTCATGCCTTTTCAAGGTCGATAAACACCATATCTAAGTTTTGCTTCTTCGCTCTATATTTTTCCATCGATCTCCTTAGAATGTGTATCGCTTCTGTAGTTGAACTTCCTTTCATGAAACTAAATTGGTTTACTGAAACCTGAGTTTCTTTCATGAATCCAAATTGGTAATTCTTTACGAACGAATTACCAATTGTTACAATTTTCACCAAGAGATTTCAACAAATTGGTGTGTCGCTGAAATCCCTTTATTTTGTAATTACCACTTTTTCTCTAACTTCAACTTTAACCACTTATATTTAACCGATTACTTAAGTTAATACTAATAACGTTAGAGGGACTTGGGACGGCATATCTACAGGCAATAACGAATCTAATGTGCACTAATTTTTTAGTCCGAACAGGGGCGGATGTAATGTACAAGGAGGGGTAGCACGAGCTGCCCCTCAACTTTGTCGGCGGACTGCAAAATTAGTAAAAAAAAATATTTTCTCTCTGTTTTATGTATCGGGGATACCCCTGAGCAAATATTAGGATACCCCTGTATGTAAAAAAAGTTTTCGGATACCCCTGAACTTGTCTTTTAGATCCGCCACTGGTCCGAAACATACCCGTATGGGAAAGCATGTATACTGCTATGATTTCTACCAATAGGGTGGTGGTCCATTGGCATGGCCGGCCCTGGGGGTGGGCAGGGAGGACCACCGGCCAGGGCCGGATATTTCGAGGGGCACGTTTTTTATGAAAAAAACCCGATATGTATATGTAAAATATTTTTTAATCGGGTACATCCATACAAACACCAACATAGGCCCCTTTACAAAACAATTCTTATAGTTTAGATTAGGTATTAACCCCTTTGGCATTAGATTTAGACCTTTAGTGAGCCAAATACCCAATTTCGTTAAGGCCTAAGGGCACATTTTTTTGAACTCGAATATGGTACACGAATTCTCAGGACCGGCCCTGTCCATTGGTAAAGACAAAACCTTAAAACACCTTAGAAGTGAGAGGTCTTGGGTTCAAGTCCCACCGACGATAGGAATGAAGGAAATTTGTCGTTAAAAAAAACCACTATGATTTCTAAAGTTGTTTGTACCATTTTTTATTTTTACCAATATTTGTGTTCTTAAATATTTATTGAACCAAAACTGGTCAAAGTTTTAAAGCAGCCTGTTTGAACAGGGGTGGCATTTACGCCCACAGCATATAAAGATAAGAAAAGTAGGACCATTTTAGTATTACTACTATTTATCAAAATTCCTATAAGTTCTTTAAATGTGGATACAAAGACAAATATTGTTTTAAGAGTTGTCTTGCATTGATGCATGCATGTTGTCATGTGTCATGTGCCACACTTTCTAAACTTAGGCCTTTGCCCATCCACACCATGTGTTCTCATTTATTATGATGTATGCTTTCCTCTTTCACCTCACATCAAACCCTAAATCAATTTATATCACGAATTAAAACAAACTTAGGTATAAAATGTATAATAATTAAAATTTTCTTTTTGTTATTGCTGTTATATTTCTCTCTGCAAATAAATAATTTTTTTCCTTCAATATCATATATTAGTTATGTAACATAAGGTATAAGGCTTGTAAAAATATTGATTCAATAATATTAGACACGACAACAAAAGTCACTACAAAAAGATGTTAGTTATGAAAATTGACCGTTAGTTATGTATCGTATGTTGCTTTTGATAAATTGGACATTGAACTAAACTAAACGTGTTAAGTATGTTTTTTTTTTTTTTTTTTTTTCTAATTTAAAGACATAATCATAATCTATATAAGTAACGTGTAAACCTCTACTAGTTTTAAAACCCTAGTTTACGATATCTTGATTACTTTTCACATGGAATGTTAGACACAAAGTCGTTTAGGTCATCATATATACACACATGTATAAAAGTATAGGTGATGTATGTTTCATTCTTATGAGATAATCAAAATATACACACATGTATAAAAGTATAGGTGATGTATGTTTCCTTCTTATAAGATAATCAAAATAAATGAGTAAACTGCAATTTTGGTCCCTGAGGTTTGGTTACTTTTGCCACTTTAGTCCAAATTTGAAACATTTTGCATCTGGGTCCCTATGGTTTCATTTTCTTTGCCATTTTGGTCCAAAAATGAAATTAGCTCATATTTCTCAAATTAAATTCTGGTTTGTTGTCCTTTTTCTAAGGGGCAAAATGGTCCTTTTGGGGTTTACCCTTTTTAGAGAAAATCCCCATTTTCTTCTCCCATTTCACTTCTCACATGTTCTCACCCTTCTCAACCTCTAAGGTTTCTCATCATCTCAATTCTCATCAATCTTTCTTCAGTCTTAGGAATCAATCCTTTTGGTCTGATCATCACCAGACATGCACCACCACTAAAACCCACATAAAAATCACACCTTTTTAGCAACCCTAATCCCCATATAACCTTTAGATGCAAAATCATCATGGATCTGAATGCTGTGGTGTGGGAAATCAGTTCCGATGAAGAGGATGCGTGGTGTCGAATCTTCACCTCAAACACATGTTAAACTACCACCTTCGTCACCGCCACCGCCACCACCGTCGCCCTCCCTCACCCCCTCCACCGTCACCATCACCGCTGCCACCCCCGACACCCTCACCTCCTCCACCTTCACCTCCAAGTTCGATGGGATTGTGGGTCGAAGTTGAAGCGAAATCGGTGATTTTCAGTGAGCAACCACTACCGCCATTGTTTCTGGTCGAAAGTTCTTGAAAGAACGACGCCCATTGTGCACCAAACCCAATATCGAAATCGATGATGTGAATGTTTTTGGAATCACCAAGAGCTTCAAGAATCGTCTGATTCGAGGTAAAATTCATAAACTGGATAATTGGCGAGACCTCAAAAAACATCTTATAAGCACCCATATTGAACAACCCGTTAAACGAGAGAAATAAAGAGATGTGGGCAGAGAGAGAGTGCGGTGCTTGCAGTGGTGGTAGTTGGTGTTCGATGGTGGAGGTGTGGTGGTGGTGGATGTTCAGTGGTAGAGCATGGTGGGTGGATTAGGGAGGTGAGTGGTGGTGGAGCATGGTGGGTGTGGCGGAGAATGGGGTGGAGAAGATGATGGTTGAAGAGAGGAGAATTGGGTGGAGAAGATGGATGTTGTAGAAAATTGGGGTTTGGATTAGGGTTTGCGTGTCACTCATTTAGGGAAGAAGAATATTTTTTTATTTAGTTTTATTATTAATTAATAATCAATAAATAATAATGACCAATTTACCCCTGAAGATAAGGACAAAAAACAAGGATTTAATTTGAGGAATATGAGCTGAATTCACTTTTGGACCAAAATGGCACAAAACTGAAACCACAGGGACCAAAATAAAAGTTTTGGACTAAAGTGGCAATACTGCCCAAACCTCAGGGACCAAAATGACAATTTACTCATTTGAGGAATACTGTATGAGCTGAATTCACTTTTGGACCAAAATGGCACAAAACTGAAACTACAGAGACCAAAATAAAAGTTTTGGACTAAAGTAGCAAAACTGTCCAAACCTCAGGGACCAAAATGACAGTTTACTTAAAATAAATTAACTGGTAGTTTGATAATGTAAATAAAATAATGAAAGCTAATATCTTAAAGAATAACGCTTCATTGAGTAATTTCCATAAATGCATTAAAAATAATAATTAATTAAAATATGAATAAACGCAATGTAAAGTTAAAAGCATCACAACTAAATATTCCTTTAATTATAACACCTTTTGTTTTCTTCCATTTTTATGTGGCTTTTATGCATGTGGAGAGATTTGGGGAAAAGGCATGATCTCAATTATGAGATTGTTTAGCTTAGCCCTCATGTAAAAATGATATCATAATTATAAGAAATAGTTAGCTTCTATTTGTGAATGATCCAATTTAAAATTCCACAATTTCAAATAAACTTTAAATATAAGGATAAGTTTAAACATGAACCTAAGTAATTTTGCAAAAGTTAGAAACATTTTGAAATTCAGATTTTAATAATGTAAGTAAAAAAAAAACTATAATCTTTACAACTTGTACCTATACTATATAATAAAAGAAACCTGTTTTGAGACACGTGTCATTCATTGGAGACACTTATTTTTAGGGGTTTTCGTCTTTCTTTTATATTAATCTTCTAATAATTATATATAAAATTAAATAGAAAAAAATTTAGTTGAATAAAAAAAATATATTGGATAACATCGGATTACTTAGATGATAACATACACATATGAAATTTTTTTTACTATTATTATTGTTTTATTATTTATCAAATATATCGATTACTTTAATTTTTTATACATAAGGCTTTATCCAAAATTATATTTATTTAATATACTATTAATCCAAAATTATATTTTTTTATATATAAGACTTTATCCAAAATTATATTTATGTAATATACAATCAATCCAAATTTACATTTATTCAACTCGTGTGGTACACAAAGTTTTTTTAACTTTTTTATTATTTGGTATATAAATTACATTGGTTCAACCCATACAATACACGTGGTTCTTAAAGATATAATATTTATTATTATTATTTTTTTTATCGAAAAATTATTTTATTCCCGGCTGTTTGTGAGACTTGAACCTAAGACTTCCCCTTCCCAAGGTGTTTAAAGGCTTTGCTTTTGCCAATGAACCACTACCCCATTAGTAATATTTTTTATTATTTAATATATAAAATTATATTTATTTAACCCGTGTAGATAATTATTATTTAATTTAAATTATTAAATATGAATTAAATTAATATAAATCTTATCAACTCTAGATTATTGACATAAAGTTAACTTCAAATCCTAAAGTCTTATTTAAGGACATTTGTCATTATTTTAGACCATATAATTGTAGATAATTATTATTTAATTTAAATTATTAAATATTAATTAAATTAATATAATGAGAAAAATGCTTGGATAGTTTTTGTGGTTTGCTCATTTTTCACCTTTAGTCCATAACTTTCTAAAATAACAGCTATAGTCTCTAACTTTTGCAATTTCGTTCCTGAATAGTCCCTGGCTCGTATGAAGTTTAGTTTTTGAAGTTAAGTGAATGTGAAATTACTAAAATGCTATATTGACAAAACAAAATAATAAAAACAAAAAATACATTTATAAATTCAATGGGCCCCACCCAACCCCTCACCCAATCAAACACCTCCAATCTTTCTTTGTGGGACCTACCATCTCCATCTTCAACCTATTTCACTCACATTTGCAGCCTCACCCTTCGGTAACCACACTCCACCAAAACCACCATCGCCACCACAACACCACCCTCTAACCACCACGACACCACCCTCTTATCAACTCTAATTATATCTACTTAACACGTGTAATAAATGAAGTTTTTAAAATATATTGTCTTTTTATTTAGTATATAAAATTACATTTATTCAACCTGTGTAATATACGGGGTTCTAACCTAGTATATCATTAATTGAAATGTTTCGTAAGTTTTCAAAACAATTTCTGCTGAAAAATATTAACAAAATCATATATCCACTTTGAAATGTTTCGTAAGTTTTCAAAACAATTTCTGCTGAAAATAATTAACAAAATCATATATCCACTTTAAATATGAAGGGCATTTATAAAACAACATTGCATGTGCGCATTTGTCCATTTTTTAACTAAAAACGAGGTTAGAACCCCGTGTATCATACGGGTTGCATAAATATAAATTTATATAATAAAAATATATATTTAAAAAAAAAACTCGTGTATTGGACATATTGAATAAAATATAACCTTGATGTACTATTTACTTATTATAACAATTTACTCTGTTTTTTAACTATTATTAGGTTAAAAACATATGTATTACATTGGGTTGAATCTCATTTTTATGATACATTCAAATTAAGAGACAATGATTTTAGTTAGTTTTATGCACATTCATGCTTATTTGTTTATTTCATTCATAAAACACCCGTCTTAAATTTGTATTCAAAAGAGTTTACAGTAAAAGAGGAGGAGATCGATCACCATATTTTTTTTATATTTCATCATTTTTTATGAATTATACCGTAAAATCGAGAATTAAATTCTCTTTAAATGAAGCATAGAATTGTTATATTTAAAAATGGTTTCTTTTTTAATGTTGACACAATGTGCAATAAATGATGGGTTTAAACCAATTATAACAGTACGCCTAACATTACAAAGTTGAAACTAAGTTATCTAGATTTGACATTTGAAAGAATTGTGCGACCATAATGGTGAGTCCAAACCATTATGGTGATTCGTCTAAAAACACTTATAATTTGATAGAAGCATATGCCCCGGATCTAGAATAATTATTTGATTCTAGTAAAAAACAATAATACAATTATATATATATATATATATATATATATATATATATATATATATATATATGGTTAGGTTCATTAGTGAACAACCCTCTTGATTGGGAACACCAGTGAATTAATCTTAGCACATGATTATCAAAACACAAATGTAAATCAATGGCCATTATTTGATGATGAAAACATACTAGTATATTTTATGATTTGATAATGTAAATCAATTGTTAGGATTTTTTCACTCAATTAACATAGTGTTCACTCGAGAACAACCATATATATATATATATATATATATATATATATATATATATATATATATATATATATATATATATATATATAGGGGAAGGTTCATTGGGGAACCGACTCAAACGAACTCCGATTAGAGTCATTCCAGCGGCGTTGGAACCGGCTCGTCGAACCCTAACTAAGATCTCTTAACCCTACACCCTAAATCCTAACTCCTAAACTCTAAACCCTAAAGCTAAAAAATAAGGCTAAAACCTAAGCTAAACCGTAAAATCTAAACTATAAACCCTAAAAGCTAAACCCTAAAGGCTAAACCTAAAGCTACACCCAAAAGCTAAACCCTAAACCCTAAATCTAAACCCTAAAGCTAAACCCTAAAGCAATACTGTAACACCCCGAAAACGGGTTTGGTAATCAAACCCCGTTAATACTAATACACGGGTAAAATACTGTTAGCGGTAAAGGTAACCCGGTAAATATTAGGATTTAAAAGAAATAAACCTAATATTTAATAAAACGTGAATAAATGGTTTTAAGGAAATAAAGTTTATAAGAAACCTGAATTAACGGGACTTAAAATAAACCGAGTCATAATTTCCCCGAACCCACTAAGTTAACTAGGAATATTTAACCTAGTTAATAAGTGGGAATAGTGTTAGAAATAGTTAGGTTGTGGCCTACTTAATAACTAACCAAACATGAGGGACCAAACTAGGATATCTTGAAAAATGGTTTTAATAAAAAAAAACAACACAACACACACTTTAAGTGTGTGTGCGTGCGTGGGGATGACCAGGAGAAATCTTCCATGGAGCTTTAGCCCTAAATTCAACAAAAGGATCAAATTGAAGGTCAAATCTAACCCAAATCAAATGCATGAACACGTATAAACGATCACCAAGTCGTGGGGATCATAAGGTATGTCACAAAACCTAGATTGGTTAAAGTTGAAATTCGAGACAAGTAGGTTACTTGCAAATAGATGGTTGGGTTATGATCCAAAGTCGAAATTGAAGGTATATGCATGTTTAATTTTGTTAGTTATGATGAAATTATGAAGAACTTGAAGTAATATTACTTGTATGTGATTAACAAGTAAACTAGGAAGTGGGTTTTGATATAATAGTGAACATAATGGTAAGTTTATGTTTAAAATCATCATATTTGATAATAGAAACAAGGCACTCAAACAAATTACGCGATTTGGGTACTTGTTCATACATGATTGAAATGGGTTTTGAATGTTATGATGAAATTTGGTAGCTATGTTCATGTAACTAAGTGTATGAGATCATGTTATCTACTAATTGATAGATAGAACTTGATATTATTAAATGTTCGGATGAATGCTAGTGATAGGATGAAACGGGTTTTCGATCGTATATGAGAGACCCTTAGTTCTTGCGAAACGAATGAATAGACTAGTTTTGATAATCGCTTGAGCTAGTTGAAGTGTTGAAAACACAATGGACTTAGTTAGAACTTTAGTTAAAACGGGGGCCTAAAAATAATGCCTACCGGGTAATTATTGGAATGCTTAAACTAGTTGTCGAACTTGAATGTGCATTTTATATGCTAATGGGCGTTTGACTTTTAGTAGTCAAACCGACCATTAATAAGATCGAATGATAATTTTGATAGAAAAATACGTAAGATGGAATAGTTATGATTGACAATGACTAAATTAACCATCTTATGAAATATGATGATAGTTTGACGCCTAACAAGCTAGGTGGAATCTTGTGGATGAAGCGGGTCAAACGGAGCGAGAACGGAAAGAAAAGTGTGGCATGGATGCAAGGTAAGTAAAGCTTACACTCTAATTATTTAATACCTAATGATTTTATAGGTTATGAATGATAAGTCTTATTTAAATTATGATGTTCCGACACGACAAGTGCGGTCCGGAACAAAAGACAATGGTCATAAACATGTGAATGGATAAAAAGGAGCTAATATGGTTAAATAGTCATGAAATGACTAAAAGATAACGAGTTTTTAATAATTACCTTGTATGGTAAACCAATGCAAATAATAAGGGTAAAATAGTACTTTAGTCACTTGTTGACAATAACCGTTAGTTCGGGGGAAAGATACGTCATAGCGTGAGTTATAATGGGTCAAGGGAATCAATTGACGATTTACAAGTAAAACGACTATACGGTGTAAACCGGAGTTAGTTGTATGAATAAGATGGTAATAAATATCATCTGATAAAGTTTCATGGTTCTTTAGAGCAAACGGGTCAAAAGGTGAAATTATCACCCTTTGACAATATCGACTAATGGTTTGTTGAGTTATATGATTATAGGAATACATATCAGATGGATATGTACATCGCTATTTCTTAGCGGCTACTAAGGCAAGGTATCGAAACGGGTCAATATATTGATCCGAGTCAGGTATGTATAATGATTCAACTCATCATGTAGAGCTTGAGGTTCTATAAGAGTAGGCAAGGTTAAAATATAGATATTTGGTTACCTTTTAGGTAAACCGAATAAATTGAGTTATGATTATGTTGTTTTAGAAACATATTGGTTTCTAGACAATGCTATAGTAAAAAGGTCGGATTTTTGGGTCAAACAAGTATTTAAAAGTCCTTCGTAGTAAAAGAAGGATGAAGATTGACCAAAATGCCCTTGTAAGCCAATTCGAGCGAACGACCCTTAAATGTAACACCCCGAAAACGGGTTTGGTAATCAAACCCCGTTAATACTAAAAGACGGGTAAAATACCGTTAGTGGTAAAAAGAAAAAAATTAGTTAACCCGGTGAATATTCGGATTTGAATAAATAATCTTGTATTAATCAAAAGAGGAATAAATGCTTTGAGAAAACACGGTTTATTAGGAGCCCGAGTTAACGGGACTTAAAAAAAAACGGGTTATGATTCCCCACACCCACCAAGTTAACTAGGAATAGTTAACCTGGTTAGTAATGGGTAATTAAATGAAAAGCTATGAGATATAGTTTCTTTTGTAATAAATGAAACAAGAGGGACTAAAAGAGGCAAAGAGGGAAAATATTTTAATTAAATAAAATACTAACACCAAAACACACACTCTAAGTGTGTGTTCTGGTCGAGATTTCCAGAAGAGCCAGGGAGCTCTCATCTTCAAACCCTAACATGCTCAAATCCATCAATTGAAAGGCCAAATCTACTCCAAATCGAAATCCAAGATCAGATTAGTGATCACCTCAGCGAAGGGATCACAAGGTATGTCAAATTTCATCTTCTAGTTACATCTTGAGATTTTGATAAACATGTGAGATTCGAAATTTGTGTTGCATGGATGTTGTATTGATGGAATAGGAACCATATTATGTCTAGGAGTAAACCCTAGACAAGTATATATTGAAATCATGCTTAGTTCAAGTAAATTCAGATGTTGTTGATGCTAAATTCATGTATGAGATGTTTTTAGGGTTTTGATTGCAAAGAAAATAGTGTTATGATGCCAAGAACATGCTTTAATTGAAAGCTGAATTCAAATAGCTCCTGATCAGAATTTACAGCCGACTTGTATTGGCTGTAACATAGAAAAAACGTGACAAAAACATGTGTTTCTTGAGTCTAAAATGTAATTCCAGGAAATATCTTTAAAACCCCACTGGAATCGCATTTTTTCGACGAAAATTGAGCGTTTTATGAATTTTTCCGTATCAAAGGTTCAAGCTGCGTTTTCTGGCAGAATTTGCAGCCCATTACGAATGTCATAACTCAATTTAGGAATTGAGTTATGATCTCAAATTCTTTCTGTAGAAAGTTTTAAGTGATTAAAAAAATCGCCAATTGGAATTTCGTCAATCGAATAAACGAAGAATTTTTAATGAATTTTTTCCGTAAGCTGCAGTCAGAAGTGACGAATCTGATTGCAGCTTAGTAAATGAATTTTTACGAACTTTTGGTAAAGAGTTAGATCTTGAAATTTTAACACAAGGCCTAACCCTCCGAGAGGTACGCCACATAAAAAAATCCTAATTTTTGAAGACTTGTAAACAGGTTAAACAGGTCACAAAACAGCCTATTTTCAGTGATACGAAACTTGATTGTTGATGTTATAAATTATGCCCACAATGTTCATATGTTGAAATTATGAATCAAATGCGTAATTCCTAGTTCGACCAATTACGTGTGAGGTGGAGTAATACAAATTTTAAGTATCAAGTCGATTTAGCTTATATGCACATATCATATAATTAAGGGTAGTTAACTTTTGAAAAGTTAAACTAACCATGAACGGAGTCGAATAGTAGTTTTGACATAGAAAATACGTAAGGTGGAATAGTCGTGGTTTTAAATTTCTAATCTAACCACCTTGTGAATTATGATGATAGTTTGACTCTTGACAAGCTAGATGGAGGCTTGGGAATGAAGCGGGTCAAACGGAGCAAGTACGAACGTAATTTTGATGCGAGGTAAGTAAAAGCTTACACCCTTTTTAGTATACATCAGTTGTGTGTATTGAAAATGAATAAGGAAAAGTTAGTAATAGAGTTATAATGTTCCGATGCAAATAATATGAGTCGGAACTAGTGCAGTGGTGAGAAATCATAAACAATGGCAAAAAGGGTAAATTGGTAAATTAGTCATGTGACGATGAACTAATAAGAAATTTTGAAACATTACGTTATGGTGTAAACCGGAATGGGATAAAGGGCGAGATGGTAACTAGATATCATCTCATAATGGAAAATGGTCGTTCGGACTAAACGGGTCAAATGACATTGGCAAGATCATTTGACAATATTAATTGATGACCGCTTGTTGAGTTTTGTGATTACAGGAAATATCATACGGTTCGCGTTTGTATTAATTAGAAATTAATAGTGAAAGATATTTAAACGGGTCAATCCTATGACTCGAGCCAGGTACGCATATTTAGAATTATTGTTAAAAGCGATATTTTTGGTCAAATATTAGCGAAAGTCCATCGTCGTAAAATGAAGGACTAAAATTAACCAAAAAGCTCTTAATGGGTGAATTGGGCAAACGACCCATATGGGTTGTCTAGGAATTCGCATTAAGATTACGAAGAATAAGTAGATACCTTAATGTAGTAAAATGATGAGTGAAATTTAAAGTTAATGGTAAATCCCTCCAACGGGTCAAAATGAAGTTTTGCGCTTAACTCAACCTTTAGTTGCATAATGTATGAAAGTCTTGAACTCACGAGTTGATGGTTTTGAGATAATGAATACCTAAAAAAATTGTAATGATTTAAACAAAAGTGGTTTAATGAATCATGAAACGGGTCAAAAGTGTTAAAAAGGAATTTCAAGCCGAGAGCTTGAAATCTGAATTTTTGAAGTAGTTGAATATCAGGTTCTAACTCCATAAGATGGAGAATTAAATTTCGAACGCGTAGGAAAAAGAATCACGTAAAACGGACTTCTAGATCAAAAGTTATGGCCTTTGAAAGTTTAATTTTTGATAAATAAACATAGCTGGAAGAAATGCAGGTCCTAGATGCGGACCTGCTGGAAAACGATCTCCCCCGCGACACGCGAAGGAGAACCGGGCACCGGGCGCGACACGCGGGTGCTGTCGCGGCACGCGAAGGAAAAGAAGGAGCCTCTCGCGTGGCGCGAGAGGCAAAATTCCGAAATTTTATTTTTATTTTATTTGCTTGTTTATGAAACTTGTTTATACATGTTTATAAGCTATCAAAACTAACTTTTAAGTTGGTTTTGATCATAGGTGATATCAAGTGTACCCGGATGGAGATCAAGCGATGGCAAAGGATCGAACACACGAAAAAAATGAGGCTTCCGCAAGTTGTTTCGTCGTTATTCTAAAACGATGAATTAAATCACATTATGTTGTATTACTTTAAATTGTAAAAGTTTTAATAAACCCGTATTTCCGATGTATATGTAATCTTAATTACATGATTGTTTTCGTAAAATATACGTTAAACCTTGATTTATAAGAACGGGTGTTACATTAAAGGTGGGTCGGAAACAAGTTTTATGATTAAATAAATACTCGGAATAAGCATAGAAAGTGAAAGATGTAGATTCTTGGGTCGAATGACTTTATATGAGTCTTTGACGTAAAACGATAATCCGAGAGGTAAAACTATGAACATATAGATATCCACATTAAATCCACCACACATATAGTTGTGGTGAAAGATTACTTGCTAAGAAATGTAGGAATATGATGCTAGAAATGAATGAAAGGGATTTTAAGCTTTAAAGTGCTTAAATACTCTTAATGGGTCAAAATAAGCACTTGAGCGTAAACGGGTTTTAATTAAGTAAGAAACCCGTGATTTATGATTAATATGATAGGAAATATTGAAATTATGAATCCCATGAGTGTATAGATCAAATAAACATGTTTGTTTGATAAAATCACGAACGAGTCAAAATTTGGTAAAAAGGGTAATAAGTCGAAGACTTAGAAGTCTGAAATTTTATTAATCCGGATGTTGGATTTTAACTCCATAAGATGGAGAATTAAATTACGAGCGCGTAGGAAAAAGAATCGGGTAAAACGGATTAAAAACGAGAGAGTTATGCTCGTTTCCGTGAAATCGGGTTATGCTGGGAATATGCAGCACCAGCAACACCTTTCTGCCATAAATACCCCGTGGCGCAGCGCGACGGCATGCCCTCACCCCCATCGCACGACGCCACCAGCTCAGATCTGAGAATTTTTGTTTTTTTGATACTTTTGAGTATGGAACTTGTTTATTCTTGATTTTTAAAGAGTCAAAACTAATTATTTCCATGGTTTTGACCGTAGGTGAAGATGGACCTAACCCGGATGGTGATCAAGTTATTATCAAGAAACGAACGCACCAAATGAAGCTTCCGCATTTTGTCTATTTCGTTTTAGTAATATGTAAACACTTGAAACTATGTTTTAAAAATTAACTAGTAGCATAATGACTTGATTATTATGATCATGTAAGGTCTTAAAATCATGAAAACTTTTGAAAACTCGTAAATTATTGTACTAAATGCAAGTTTTTGTATCACTAATCTCGTTATATTAAGTTGGGTCTTACAAATACCCTAAAGCTAAACCCTAAAAGCCAAACCCTAATAGATTTAGGGTTTAAGGGTTATTATTTAGGGTTTACGGTTAAGAGATCCTAGTTAGGGTTCAACGAGCCGGTTCCAACGCCGCTGGAATGAGTCCAATCAGAGTTCGTTTGAGTCGGTTCCCCACTGTTCCCCACTTTTTTAGTGTTCCCCAATGAACCTCACACTATATATATATATACACACACATACACACACGGAAGAGGTTCATCAGAGAACCACAAGAAAATGAGAAACCGGGAAACTATTAGTTTTGTATGTGACTAGTTGATGCCCAGCCCGCGTTGCGGGGCGATGGCTGAATAATGAGCGAGTGTTAGTTACCTCATTGACACGAAAAACAATTAAATCGAGTCAACCAATTAAAACAAAACACTTTTATAGTCTTGTTAAAAAAAAACTAAAACAATGGCAATATTGTAATTTTTAACTGAGGGAAAGTTGTATTTTTTGACTGGGGTAAAATCGTAATTTGCCAAAACTAAAGTAATGGCAGTACTGTAAATTTGAACTAAGGGCAAAATTGTAAATTTTCACAAGGGCAAATTCGTAATTTTGAACTTGGGGTAACAACGTAATATAATTTTGAACTAAGGGCACAAGCGTAATTTTAAGCTGGAGGCAAAAGCACAATTTTATTTTGAACCGAGGGCAAAATCGTAATTTTGAGTTGGGGGCAAAAACATAATTTTATTTTTAACTGGGGAAAAAACGTAATTTTGAATTGAGGGCGAAATCACAATTTTTTAAACGGGGAAAAATCACATTTTTGAATAGAGGGCAAAATCGTAATTTTTAGCTGTGGGCAAAAACAAAATTTTATTTTGAACTGGGGGCGAAAAGGTAATTCTTAGCTGAGGGCAAAACCACAATTTTATTTTGAATGGAGGGAAAATCGTAATTTTGAGCTGGGGACAAAAGCGTAATTTTTTTTGAGCTGGGGACAAAACCGTAATTTTAAAGAGGGACGAAAACGTGATTTTAGAATGGATATAAAATAATAAACTGGTTGGTCCAATGGGAGAGTGCCAGGCAAAGTCGTAAATTTGAATTGAGGGCAAGATCGTAATTTTGAGATGGGGACAAAAAGAATAGAGGGCAAAATCGTAATTTTTAGCTGTGGGCAAAAACAAAATTTTATTTTGAACTGGGGGCGAAAAGGTAATTCTGAGCTGAGGGCAAAACCACAATTTTATTTTGAATGGAGGGAAAATCGTAATTTTGAGCTGGGGACAAAAGCGTAATTTTTTTTGAGCTGGGGACAAAACCGTAATTTTAAAGAGGGACGAAAACGTGATTTTAGAATGAATATAAAATAATAAACTGGTTGGTCCAATGGGAGAGTGCCAGGCAAAGTCGTAAATTTGAATTGAGGGCAAGATCGTAATTTTGAGATGGGGACAAAAAGAATAGAGGGCAAAATCGTAATTTTTAGCTGTGGGCAAAAACAAAATTTTATTTTGAACTGGGGGCGAAAAGGTAATTCTGAGCTGAGGGCAAAACCACAATTTTATTTTGAATGGAGGGAAAATCGTAATTTTGAGCTGGGGACAAAAGCGTAATTTTTTTTGAGCTGGGGACAAAACCGTAATTTTAAAGAGGGACGAAAACGTGATTTTAGAATGGATATAAAATAATAAACTGGTTGGTCCAATGGAAGAGTGCCAGGCAAAGTCGTAATTTTGAATTGAGGGCAAGATCGTAATTTTGAGATGGGAAAAAAAGTGTAATTTTATTTTGAGCTGAGAGCTAAAACGTAATTTTAAAATGAATATAAAACAATAAACATGTTGGTCCAATGGGGGAGTGTCAGGCAGCTGCCTGGCACTATTCCCCCATTTGGTAAATGTATATATAGGAAATTACAAATTAAAAAAAAATCCTTTTTACATAGAAAAAACATTTATTTTTTACATTATTTTTAGGAGTTATTACAAATAAGCGCATGTAGAAGTCGTTCATATAATTTTTTACTTGTTTTACCTATAAGTTTTCTTACATGTAAAAAATGAACTTTTTACATATTTAATTTTTTATATATTGTGATTATATATAAAAGGATATATTGACTGATTGAGATATAGTTAATTACTAGGTTTGTTGACGTTGCGTGTTGCGACGAAACACAACAAATGATAATGTAAAACAAACGTTATTTGAAAACGAAGTCTATTGTTTAATAAAGCCAAACCGTCAGAATTGGTTTGGTTTATCATCATACCATTTTACAACACCAAATAAATACTCTATTTTGAATACAACTTCATTCTTAACAAAACTTATATCAGAATGTGGAGGGAAAAATTGAACACAACTACGTAGATAAGTTTTAAGAAAAAGAATTAACGAACGTAAGTTATTGAGAAATTTCAAACTATGTAATAAAAGAAACATGGTTTTAAAAAAGTAAACTAACAATAAAAATATATTAAAGCTTAATAGTAAATATAATAAAAAACTATCTAAATAATAAAATATTAAAAAGCTATATATTATTATAAAATAAAATCATTATATATGGTCCTTAGAAAAAAAATAGCGAACATAAGTTATCAAAGAAATATCAAACTCATTGATAAAAGAAATATATGGTCCTTAGAAAAAAAAATAGCGAACATAAGTTATCAAAGAAATATCAAACTCATTGATAAAAGAAAGATGATTACTCATTGATAATATAACATTTTTTTTTACGGTACCATGATTTTCTTAGAAACTAAACAGTCTTAATATGTTAAAATTAAAACCATTTCAGCAAAAACTTAATACAAAAATCTTCATGCATGAACTTAGAAAAGGAAACAACTTAAACTCTACAAAGTTTGTTTTAATAAGTTATTAATAACCTATTAGGCGATATATTATAATTGATGATCAATGCACATAGAAGGTCCCTTTATCTTAATAAGAATTTTAAATAAATTATAATGTACTAAACTAATCCTAAGCTCCGTGTAAAGTTCACCTTTTAAGTGACCACCCACTCTTATGTCACACAATAAAATAATTAACACTTAGTTAATATTAAACAATGATTAAAATAATATTAATGATTAGAAGTGGGAAAAAGAAGATTTTTAATTAGAAGGAAAGGTCCACTTTGGTTTGTTTGGAAGTAGGATGCCTTTTTTATATCAAGACAAAACAAACCCCTCCTTTCTCCCTAACCACTCTTGTCATCTTTACCTTTCCACCCACTTCATCATCTTTTTTTTTAATGATAAATAAATTACTTTTTATTAACTAAAAGATCAATAATAGAATTAAAAAGACTATAGATATACATTGAAATTGGTTTGTAATTTGACCAAAGTAATTTCGAATAGTTTTATACTATTATATAGATTTTGTGATTCAGTCGTCCCTATCAAACCAAAACATATAGGATGGGTTGTGTGGTTTGATGCCTCAGAATTTGGCGTTTTGTGAAAAAGGTTTCATGAAGTTTGATACCAAATGCTTTGCTGCGATTTATTTATTTATTATTAAAATAATACTTGAAAATGATATTCTATTAATTTTTTGCCGACTGAATTTATCTTTTTTAGGTTACACTCCTGTGTGATTGACTTTCAATATTTTTAGGGTGAACAGGATGGGTGTGGTAAACGCAGCGGCAAACCTCTTACCGCACGGGGAAACTGCCGTCAGTCACCTTTGCCGTATGTGGTTGTTTATATTTCGGTGTATAGTCACCGCATGAGGGATGCAAATTTTTGACCGTTGGTTGCATATGAAACCAATCACAATTTTCTTTTTTATTTTTATATTTAAAAAAGATAGTTTACCTCTCTTCAAGACTGGTGACCACCCCTTTTGTTTTAGTGCAACAGGGGACTTAGAGCATTCTCATCCACTCCATCATCTTTAACCCTATAATTTAACTAAAAAGCACAACTTTTTAAAATTTATCTCACATTTTAAAAAACCTCCTACATCCAACTCCTCATACCTATCTCTATATTTTTTTTTATTATTATTTCTTCTCTTTCTTTCACTTACAATTTTAACTCCTATCTATTTTGTCTTATTATATTTTTTCCACTACCTCATTTAGAATACGGAGAAATAGAGGACGACTCATCCGAAATCTTCGTCGAAATAGATTCGAGGGATATACCGGATTTTCTGCAAAATAATCACGATATAAATGCTCATGTCCCTGAATATGATTGCGTCGAATAAATTTACGACGTTTGCAAGTACATTGTTCTTCGACATCCTCATAAAGATCATCATCGCTATCATCATCCGAAGATAGGTATCTCAACAACTTGCGAAAGAATGTACGAACCATTTGATCAAACGTGTAATTAACTCAACCTGTCATCATACATGTTATAAGTAAAAAATTGTTATAAACGCCAAAAAGTACTGGTTTTTCAGCAATAAAACGCTAAAAAAATACTGGTTTTTCAGCAATAAAACGCCACAAAACTGCGTGTTTTTTCAGCATAAAAACCTTAAAAAACTGCAGCGTTTTTCGGCACGCGGCTGCCGTAACGTGGGATTGTACTAGGTATGATTGCAAAAACTGTTATTTGCAAAAACTGGGTAATCAGATCCACCGATCACTAAGCGCATCCCTACGCCCAGCCCCTTCAAATAACTTGTAAGCTTAAAGGATGTTTGGATGTGCATAATCAAAGGGATTATTGTGACTTCGAAAACAAGAAACAAACTATAAAACCCCATAGATAGATAGATATGTAGTCCACTAATTCTATATCGCATCAATCTGTGTTCAAACCTTAGCCTAATTCTTTACAACTAAACATTTAATATGAACTTTGTAATTAATATAAAGGTTTATGAGACATGAATAAAATCTAAAACTGATAACTAAAATTAAAACAAACCTACCTAAATTCTCCTTGTAATCTAATTGAACATATTAACACGAACAAAATTCTGCCGTAACGCCGTAGCGCGCGGCTGCAGTAACTCCGTAGCGCGCGGCTGCCGTAACGCCGTATATGCCGTAATAATATGCTTAGCAGTGTATTAAGAGAATCTTTCGAGTGGGCCAGCCGAACTGCTACTAGTCATGCTTAGATAGCTATGTATACATGTCTTTGTTTATTAGACATGAATAAAATCTAAAACTGATAACTAAAATTAAAACAAACAAACCTAAATTCTCCTTGTAATCTAATTGAACATATTAACACGAACAAAATTCTGCCGTAACGCCGTAGCGTGCGGCTGCTGTAACTACTGGTTTAATACCGTTTAAGTATGACTCAAAACTTCAGCCCACTTCCCTATCAGCATATATTATTACAGTATAGTGGCATAACATATGCATACAGCATACATGTATATTGAGGTGTATAATCTAGTCATTCACTTTGTTCCCAATTAAATATATAAGATGAGATTCCATAATGATTGGATGGTAGGAATCAACCAACCAATAATCAAACACAACACCAACCTATCAATAAAAAAACCATTTTCATTTCAATTTTTAATTTTGGTCACCCAAGAAAATCTCATCACCTATTTTAATAAGTAAACATAACTGGTATCTATTATAGATAGCATTTTCCAGGAGCAACTATTTAGTAAGCATGGACTCACCATTAACAACTATGATAGATAGATGTATATTATGTGCTCACAACAGTCTGCACACTTTTACAAAAAAATGTTCTGTGTGCCTCAGGTTATAATATGCTTCATGACTCACAATATACTAAATGGGATCTTAAAGACATGGAACTTTGCAATCATTAAGATAAAAATGCAAAACGGTGCTTGAATAGGTACTAAACGAAAAGAATGGCACTTTATGTCGACTATATCTATATATGTTATCATGTCGACTAAAAAATCTAGCCAATTACAAGTGGTCTAAAGAATTATCTTTCATTTTCTCATTAATTAACACACATTAATCCACTAACTATACCTGCTCACATGAACTCTAATTAAATTTCTAACTAAACATCTAAACTTTCTCTCAGACATTTAATCAAACACTTCACAGATTCATAAAACCAAACAACAAAACCTTATCAAAACATACCTTATTCGACGATTTAAATCGGAACCCTGGTTTCGACGATTCATACAACAACACAAAACAAAGAAAGAATCATACCTGTTTGTCTAGTTTTCAAATCGGAACCCTAGTTTCCAATAGAAGCCGCATCATTGCCTGTGAAATCAGAAGTGTTTTCAACTCGGAACCCTCCACACTTTACAAATCAGAACCTGGGAAATGGGAACTTTCTGGTAGTTTTGCTTAATTTGTTGATGGTAGTCGATGTGCAGGAGAAGGAGAGGGGCGGGAGATGAGTGGTTGTTGGAGATGAAGAGTTACAGGAGCTTTTTATTAATAAAAAGTTACTGTAACTTTTTTTTAATATATAAGGTTAGGGTATAGATATGGTGGATAGGTTGGAGTGAGTTTTTAGAAGATTTTTTTATATTTTGAAGTTAGGGGTTAGTTTGATTCCTTGGATGAGAATGCTCTTAGAGAGGGGAATTGATATAACAAGATGTAATTGGGTGGGTAGAGAGTTTACCTCTTCTCAAGAGATGACCACCCCTCTCACCCTTGTATGTTTTTAATACATAAGGGATGCATATGTGACTTTTTTGGGTCTGTCTAGTACAAGGTAATGAAATGAACGAAAGAATGAAAGTGACAAAGGAATAAAATGGAGAAGGGAATGAAATGGATCATTCCATTACTTATGATGTTTGATTACACATATGTGAATAAAATAAATCATTACTTTGTATAGTTTGATAGACAAAAACAGACGAAGTAATGAAATACAATTTATTAAAAATGACAAAAACATAATTGTCTCAATAATAATAATAATAATAATAATAATAATAATAATAATAATAATAACAATAATAATAATAATAATGGTAAAATATTAATAATAAAAATATTGATATTAACTAGGTTTTTTCACAATCACCGCGTTGCGGCGAACTTATTTTGTTATTTAGGTTTACATGTGTTTTGAAATCACTACGAGGGCGTTGCGTACGAAACCGCTGACAAGAATAAAAAAAAGATGTAGAAAAATACTAAAAGATAACCGATAGAAAATCAACCAAAAAAATTTTATAGTAATGATTTTGTTCGTATGAAACCCGTGGTCAGAGATAAGCAAATGGTACTGGGTATCGGTACTAAATTTCCCGAACCGAAAGATCTTAAGTACAAATTCGGTACCGACTTTTGGCGCCTACCGGTTTTTACCTTCATATACCGGTACCATAACCAGTATTTTCGGTATCGATATCGGTTGGCACCGAGCTCATCCCTACCCCTGAAACTAAAAAAAATCATTAAAAGCTGAAGAAAATCAACAAAAAAAGTTGCACGATACCGTTGTTTTTCGTACGGTAACCATGATCAGAGATGAGCAAATGGTACCGGGTAGAAGTACCAAATTTCCTGAACTAAAAGATTTTCAAAATCATTTCGGTACTAACTTTTGGGGTTTTCTGTACAAGGCTGTTGCCGGTTTTTACCTTCGTGTATCGATAACTGTACCAGGCTGGTGCCGGTTTTTACCTTCATGTACCGATAACGAACCAGACCATACATGTATTTTCGATACAAGTACCGGTTAACACAAAGCTTATTCAACTTAAGAAGTAAGGAAATAATTTTTATTATAATATCAAAATAATAAAAGTATTAAAAAACTATATTATTACTATAATATTATAAACAAAGTTACTGTTCAATTCGTTGGAAAATTAATATATGGATAATTTTTTATTATAATATCAAAATAATAAAAGTATTAAAAAACTATATTATTACTATAATATTATAAACAAAGTTACTGTTCAATTCGTTGGAAAATTAATATATGGATAATATTAATACTAATATAATATAATAATTATTTCTTTCCATTTCTTAAAGGAATGAGGAAAAAACACCTCCTTACAAAGGAATGAAAAATCTTATATTTGGAGGAAGTTACATTTTTGGGGAATTCATAACACGAAAATGGGAAATTATTAATTACCACATGATAACCAAACATGTACCAAACGCAACCTTTATGTATAGATGGGTTTATCAAGATGCCCTTTGTCTCTGATATTTGTACAATTGTTGGATAGATCCATGGATAGGAAAGATTTAGCATCCTTGTGCGTGTGCAAGTGAGAGACATCTTTGGCATAAACTATCGATGATTTTGTTCCATCGAATTGACATTAGAATTGTGACATGCGTGTTGACATCGAATATCATTTCATTTTTTTTTTGAACTGCAACAACTCCATATATTTATATATAGGGTCAGCAAGAAACTGGAAGAAATACAAAACCAACCGAAAAAGAAAGAAGACGACAAGAAAAAATGGGACTTATAGAATGTCCGTCATATCATTGTATTTGTTAGAGGTTGATACTCGATGAATTCACAACGTATAGGCTAACGTTCCACTAGTCAAAGTTTACTTCAGTAAAATGTTGCAATCTTTCTTTTAAACAGAACGATTGACACATTAATAATTAAATGATTGAATAAACAAAATTAACATTTTTTTGTCTATATATGATCCAAGAAAATGTTGATTATCAAAAACAAATATGAATTAGAGAGATAGTTCCTCTTCGTGTTGTCCACTTTGTGAAATTTAAGATAAACTGATTGATCATAGCTTGCTATATTGTAAGAAAGTAACACTAGCTTGGCACAAGATAAACTGATTGATCATAGCCACGAGATTAAACTTAAAAATAGTATTGAGGACCGCGTATTGTGGCGAGAGCGTTAACCCAAACAAAAATTAAACGTAAAACTGATGAGTCACGCAAACACGTTACAGCGTGTTAACTCGCAAAAATTTGTACGAAAAAAGTGAAACACATAAAAGAATAACTAAGTTGGCTTAGGACCAGCGAGTTTTGATGGAGACATTAAACCATAAAAGATAGACGTAAAAATGTTGAACCACACATACGCATTGCAGCGAGATAACACACAAAATTTAGAACGAATCGTAAAACGACAAATTTATAAAAGCTGTAAAGTACAGGGACCAAAGTTGAAATTTGAAAAGTGTTGGGGTTAAAAATGAAAAACCTTTTTGACAAATACGTAAAAGACGGAAATTATGGGGTTAAAATGTAAATTGTAACGCCCACATTTCTTACTCCAAAATAAGTATTATTATTTACAAAATTCGGGCATGACCCGTTCGTATAATGAACGATTCCCTGTAAGAACTTAAACATGACACAACGGAAAATATGAGCCAAAAAATTTTCTTTCTTATTTAGACCCATTACTTATTTAAAAGCTCAAATACAAATGATAAACATTTACAGAAAGGGATTTACAATAAACACATTAAATTAACGCTTCAAAACAATACATAATTCAAACTATGTGGCGCCGTTCTTCCCGTACAATCCTTGATTTGCGGCTCGATCAACGCGTGCTTATCTTCGCTAGTAGTGGTAGAGGTTCACGCAATACCTGTGGACATCACATACAACTTAACCATTAGTCATTGACAACATCATACAACATTATTCTCACGTAATTAAAATTTGTATAACATTCAAGAATAAAAACTTTGCTTCATTCGACTATCCACTCGAATTCTCTTGTTCCGAGTACGGCTTCAATTTCATAAGAATCTGACGTTCATTCCTGCATTACATTCCAACCTCAACTACATTGTTAGTAACGTAAATTCTCAAACGTATCTAACTTCTGCATGCACACATACACGCATACCTACTTGCAAACATACTTAGATACATATCTATATACATTCATGCCTTCATACCTACCTGCACACACGCTTACGATCACATATACCTATTTTCATACATATAAACATACCTACATACATACATAAATACATGCATAATATTATACATACATACATAATTACATACACTTCATACATACTCTCATACATACCTACATTCTCAAAAACGTGGAATGAATTGGGCATACTAAGTTTATCAATGTTTAAAACGAGTTCGCAAGTCAAAACAGTTGAACAACAACTTTTTGCCAATTGCGTTGGCGCTCGCGGGCCGCGACCGCCTTAAAGATATCCTTCGCGGGCAACGACAGACGTCGCGCTACGCGACGCCATAACTCCTTCACCTTCGTGCGATGCGAAGGCCTTATTTTGACAGAATGTTTGCTGTAGTTGCTGCATAATCCAGGCCAAACTAAATTTTACAATAATAAGCATAACTCTCTCGTTTTTGGTCCGTTTTACACGATTCTTTTTCCTAGGCGCCCGTAATTTAATTACGGACCCGTTTATCACTTCAGGTCGCATCAAAAGCTGATTATAAACAAACTGCTTGTAATCCCCTTTATACCTTATTCGACCCGTTTAATCCTACTAGTTTACATTCGTTATAAACAACTTCTTTGTTATACTAAAATAACACTTACCTCAATACTTCTCATTCATTACATGATTCTTGCATCTTTTTCTGCACTCATAAATATTAAATACTACGTACCTACTAAGAAGTGAATCGGAATCACTTACTTCATGCGTCCGAGTTCGTGCATAGCTTCTTTATTTACCCTTGATCCCTTAGCCTTCCATTCTTGAATCCATGTCAATTGGGATTCCTATCCATTCAAGTCATTACGTCCATATCATAGTTAGTATACATGTTCGTTCATATCACATCCATTCCTAGCTCTTAGCTACATAGACTTTCATTAGTCAAACTTATCATGCATACGACATGAACCGACAACCACCATGTTCAACGTTCACTTACTCAATTTATTATCATACGTACGTACCCATAATTGTTCTAACACATATACATGATTCTTTAAAATCTCATAAACATATTCATAAGTCTAATCATACCACTCGCATATTCGTTGACTTTTCAGAAAGTCAACGGTTATACCTACTTATTCCCAACTTATGAACACACACACACACACATTTAACTTGATATGATAGACTATTGTAATATCGTCATACACATTTCATATTCATGTTATGTAGCACATACAACCACATGATTACTTGATTTCATATCCAATGTTCACAAAATCAATTTTACACATAGTAACGCTTTCATGATCCTACAATTGACAATTACATACCAAGTTAGCCAATTTAATGTAGTCATAACATCATGCTTTACTAGTTGACCACATCCTATACACTTAGTACACACTCATTTTTATATTACCATTAAGCCACTAATCCGACTCATGGTGTGCACCACCATTCAAGCATAGGGTACTAGTTCCTAAAGCGTACTTTTGTCGAATTACATCATCAACCAACTACCCACATGATTTCCATCCAAAACACCTATCTCATGCTAACATAGTTATCAAATACAACATTATCATATTCTAAACCAAATTGCCAAATTCTTGCTTACAAATTTCACCTTCTAACTACTTAGCCATTTCAACAAACACTTGGCGTGCGTACTAATATCTAGGCATAATGTACAAGTATTTTCATTCTTTTTCTTCCTAGTTCTTTACTTTCAAACATTAGCAATACAAAATACCAAATCAATTTCATACCATGTTCAATCTAACTAGCAAGATGGTCACGTACAACATAACATATCAAGAATCGAACAAAGATTAGACATGGGTGACACACCCATGTCGCCACCTCCATCAACCTATGGTGGGTTTCACCTTCAAACACCTAATTGATCAAAATCATGCATAACACATGTTCCATATGGTGATTCTAACACATAATAACGCTTAATTTCATACAAATTCATGGATTGACCAAAAACCCACTTCTTACAAAATCACCAAATCATAAATTACAACTTACCAAGTGATTCACAGAGCTGAACGATCAAGAATCTTTGTTCATGCAGGTTCGATTTTGGCCATAATCCATCCAATTTTGTCGATTAGGGTTTGAGAAGGGGTTGCCCCCTTCTTTCTCTTCTTTGATCGAACACCCACATACGCCCAGGTGTGGGTTTGGGGTTTTTAATTTTATTTTTATATTTTATCTTTTCATTCATTCAAAACTAACCTCTTATGTTTGTCACTTAATCATACTTGACCCAATTTCATTTCCTTACTTGTTTTGCTAGGCATTTAACTAGGTTATTAAACCTAGTTATTACATTTCCTTCTTTTAACGCGGTAACATACTGGCAACTAAACGATTCGAATTTTGGGGAGTTACAAATCTACCCCCCTTAAAGAAGGTTTCGTCCCCGAAACCTCTTTTTTTTCTTCTATAACCCGTCAAGTTTTATTCTCGTTTGTTCATTCATTCGAGTTACATTGGAAGACTTACATAAGCAGGTTGTGAGAATTAACACTAGTCACACATCCCATAGTCATCATTATTTCATTCATTTCCGCATACAATCTCGTTCACTCGTACGCATTCAACACATCGTACTTATTCATGCATATAATCATCTAACAATAGACCTACTGACAAACGAGTTTTGTCCCTTCGTACAAATAACATATTTTAACACATTTGTATGTTCAAGTTCTATTCACATATGGGTTTTAGAGTCTAAGGAGAGCTTTCATTTTAAACCCGCCGCAATTTACGACCATCATTCGTGTCTTACGGTTACTACTTGCTGGTTAAACTCGTTTCATGGATTACTTATTAGGCACTAGCATTCATACAGCTCGATAACATTAAGTTCGAGTTGAAATTCATTCCTTGGTTGACCTATAAAAGTCAAACCTTCCTTTTCATGTCACATTTTGTGCTATCAATAATTTATACGAAAGTTCAATCATAGCGTAAAATTTTACATTCATATATTAAATAATTTACTAACCTTACTTCCTTGGCGCAGTACTTGAACATGCAACTACGAGCCGGTCCTCTTCGTCACCATCCATACCATGTTTCGGATTGACCTCATTCATCCGTGTGACGAGCTTTCGCTTATGAAAATTCTTTCACTGACCTTACTAGGGTTATCACATCCTAATTCCTTATTTATATATTAATACTTTCTCAACTCCTTCGTAGAACATTGATGCGTTCCACCTGTAAAAACAGGTCTATACGTGACCATTTCTTAACATATCATTTTAGTTGGTTGACCCATTCACGATGGTTCAATACATAACTGTTCTTCCGCAATTCTTTAACTTATTTATCAACTTCTGCAGTTTGACTTTTCAAAGTCAACCTGCCACTTCTTTCTTATTATAAATACACATATCGAAGTACAAAGTACATGTTTGTACTTCTTGTCAATTCAAGCATATATTTAATTTCATCGCTTTATGCTTTAGTGCTCCTCACGTACACTTGTCCTTTCCATTAAAACTTAGGTCTTTCGCCCGGGTCGTAACCCGTCATTTACTTTGACTCTCCAGAGTCGAGTATCAACATATTTCACGCTTGTAATTTATCCAATGTTTATTTCTTACGGCTAAAACTTCTTGCCACATCAACCGTTTTTGATGTTTCCTACCTACTTAATGGACCAAACTAATCTATCCATTCTTTTATTATTAACAATTCATCTTCATTCGGCTTCTCAAAAGTCAAACTACAATCACTTTTTTTACCTGCATTTTATTACTTGCTTTATTACTTATCATTATATTTCGTTTGACCTTTGGAAGTCTACTTTGTAAATACAATCTTACATATGCCTATCGATTATTCTATCCTGACGCATCCATCTCTAGTCGAGTCATAAACTCCTATTAAATGCATAACTTTTATACATACCTGGCGCAAGTCAAAATCCATTAACTCGTTATCCATATTTTTCTTGACTATTTCCTTCCAGTTTGTGACATTACATTTCCGTACATCATGCTCACCTACAATTAAATAACTTAACCATTTCAAACATTAAATACCGGGTTCAAATGGTACTCACCATTTGACCCGCATAACTCATTTATCCTTTCAGCCATCCTTGCATACAATACTTGAGCGTAATTATATTCATATATTTACATATATATAAGTTCAAAACATAGCAATAATAATATCCGCTTCTTAAAGAATATTTACTCGTTCTATCTATAATTATTTAAAATTTTGAGCCCTTCATTCTTGTCATCCATTCTTACTTATCTGATTCGTGCCTATTTACAAATTTCGAACTTTTTCATTCTATCATTCATTCCTTTCTATGATTCGAATCCGTCTCGCGGTTTCTAACATATCATTCATATCTTTCATCCCTTTCATGTTTCGAATCCGTCTCGCGGATTCTAACATATCATTCATATATTTCATTCTTTGAATTCGTCTCGCGGATTCAAACATTGCATTCACATCTTTCATTCTTTGAATCCGTCTCGCGGATTCAAACTTTGCATTCATATCTTGTTGATCCGTACTTTCTTACGGATTCAACATTCTTCATTCTTATCACTTATACTGTTTACTCTTACGTAGTATTCTTAATTTCCCGAGAGTCTTATTACCCATTTCACCCGCACGCCCACCTGCTACCCAGTTCTACCAGACATACCTGCGATAATTACCACGGTCTCACGAACGTCATATGCTTCTTGCGTACTGGCCAGGTGCGCAATCCACATACTAGTTTCGTACCTTCGTGTAATCATCGCCTTATGTCCGAGAAATGGGTTTCAGTTTCGTGCATATCTCTAAAACTTCCCCAAGACCACATCATTGTCTTTCGTTTAACAATTACCCTCCCAAGGAGATTTCTTCCTTTTTCTTTTAACATCGGTACCCATACATATTAATAGTGTGTACCTGGGGTTCATTTGCCTATTTGCATCTTTGCCTGCCTTAGTATTCATCCTATTCTGCATCCACGGACCATCCTCTTCAAACACTTATGCTTACCTTGCACATACAAAACCGTTAGTTTCTTTATTCACATGCATAAATACATACTTACATTCGCTTCTGCCATTGGATCTTGATCGAGTCTTAGATTGTACGAGTTCCTTGTCACAAGAGCACACATGTTTGAGTTCAAGTACTTACCTTCTCATACTTGATTTCTCTCAAACCAGGGCTCTGATACCAACTTGTAACACCCACATTTCTTACTCCAAAATAAGTATTATTATTTACAAAATTCGGGCATGACCCGTTCGTATAATGAACGATTCCCTGTAAGAACTTAAACATGACACAACGGAAAATATGAGTCCAAAAATTTTCTTTCTTATTTAGACCCATTACTTATGTAAAAGCTCAAATACAAATGATAAACATTTACAGAAAGGGATTTACAATAACCACATTAATTTAACGCTTCAAAACAATACATAATTCAAACTATGTGGCGCCGTTCTTGTTAGGATCGGAGGCTCTCATGATTGTGCTTGTTTGTATAATTTGAACAAATCAAATGTAAATGAACAGAGTTTAAGTGCAGCGGAAATGAATAACAAACTTTGTAAGCACAATCAAAGGGAAAATAGTTTTGATAAACATTTCCTTCTCATAGAGTCGAAAGATTACAAATCAAAGCAAAAGATTACAATGCAAGCTTACAAACTAAACTCCCCCTCAGCCTGATACTTCAGCGGTTGGTTGCACAAGATGAAAGGATTGAATTGAGGAGAAGAACTCACTCAAAACGATCAAATGTAACAGTACAGAGTACTGTTCCATTTATAGACAATCCAAACCACTGAGGCATCTCAGCTGACGTCACCATGAAAGCGACGTCTAACAGCCTAACAACCTGTATCTACTGTTCTTATACAAACACTGCTAAACCTAAACACTGACTATACATAAAACAGATGAACTACTAAACTACTGCTCTCTCTTAACATCAGCGCTTTCCTCAAGGTTGATCAGTCCTTGATTTGGCAGAGCTTTGTCATCAGTAGATTGTACCAGCAGTGCTTAGTTCTCAGTAGTCTTCTGGCTTCATCAGTAGTTTTGAAGAACATCAGCAGTTGTATCCGGGTAGTGGATATAAGACCATCAGCTGTTATAATCACTTTCAAGGGAGAAGACTTAGTGTAAACAGCTGCTTATTTCGAATCCACTGAGTGAACCAATTTTGGCTTTCATTATCTGTTCCTCTGGTAGGGTTTGATCCCAACAATCTCCCCCTGGAACAGATAATGCCAAAACACTTCATTATTATGGATTTTTATTTCTCATCAGAAGTTCCTTAGCTTGTCTTTTGAATTCTTCTTCAAATTCTTTGGAACTTGTGGCATCCTCATCCCTACACAATGAAAGTTCAATGAGATCCTGCAAATCTTCAACACTAAGGCCTAGTGCTTCTTTCCTTGATATGTACTTCATCTCACCATTGGATCTGACCAGGGTCAATACATGGGTCTTTTGATCAGAGAGCCACTTTAGTACTTTTGAACCCAATGGGTTTCTTGGGAGAGATTTATTTCCTGATGAGCTTGGAGATTTTGGCCTTGAGAAAAATTGTAAAGCAGTATCCTGAACTTCAGACATTCTTTTGAAAGCTTCTTCTATGACTTCATTTGCTGCAGCTATGTCTTCTGCAACTTCTTTGTCAATTTGCTCTTGTGTCTTTTGTTGATCAAGCTCACTGTTTGAGATATCTGTTGAAATGTTTGGTGATGCAGGTTTGATTAATACCTTTTTGAAAAGGTTTTGAAGGCTCACTGAACTATCTTCTTTTAGACCCATTTTCTTGATGGCTTCTGTGAAGTACTCAGCTTCCTTTTCTTTTTCTTCTTCACTGGTCAGCAGTTTTCCTTTTTTCTTGGTTTTTCACAAGGATAGGGTAATCTGCTGATGTGAGCAGTGTTTTAAGAGCATCCAGCTTTTGTTCCATCTTGTTGTAATCTGGCTTTTTAGAAGTGTATGGGACTGTTGTCCTTCTTTTCTTCAGCCTTTCATAAGCTTCGTCGGTATACTGCTTTGTCCATTTTGCTATGGCTTCAGCAGTATCCACCTTAGCATCTATTAGTTCCTGTTTTTTCTTTTTGTATTCAGATGTAAGATCAGCAATTAGCTTTTTGTACTTATTCCAATTTGGAGCTGTCTTCTTCTTACTTGGATCATTTTTAATCCTTTCAATCCTGTTTGCTTCATGCTTCAAGGCAACCAATGCCCACTCTTCAAATTGGTTTTCTTCAGCTTGATAGAATTTTTCTTTCATTATATATGCAAGATATTCTTTTCTCATTGCTTTTCGTTGATCTGTCTTTTCTTTGATAAGCTCTTGTGCATAGTCTTCCATCAACTTGACTTTTGTGAGCAAGAATACCATTCTTTCTGCAATGGCTTCATCACCTTCATCTTTGCATTCAAGCTTAGCTCTAATCCTTGCTTGCCTTGCTTTCATTTCGAGATATTCATCCATGTTTTCTGGGACTATGAAGCCAATGAGAGAAGGAAATCTTCTTTTTGAAGGATCTTCCTCGGTGTAAAATTGTCTCATCTCATTTTTCACAGCATCTAGTTCCAGTGGATATTTTGCGGCAACAGGATCATATTTTTCATCAGTGGCTTGAGTTGTTTCTCTTTTTCTTTTGTGAAGCTTTACGGATGAAGAGGGTTTTGGTTTTGATGTAGAAATGATGAGAGCAGTGGTGGATGGTTGACAAACAGCTGTTGAAACAACTGGTGTTTCAACCTTTGTTGTCATTACAACTACTGATGTGTCAGTAGATGTCTTCTGCTTTTGAGCAGGGGAGGAGGTAGTTTTTGATGGTGGTGGTGAATCATCAGGTATGAAAATCCTTCTCCTTTTTATTGTAGGAGAGGCTGATGATGTCTTGGGTGGATTAGTGGTTTGAGTGATAGAAAGTGTCTGACTAACAGCTGTTGAAACAACTTGTAACACCCCAAAAATGGGGTTTGATAATTTAAACCCGGTTAATATAAAGGAACGGGTAAATTACCGTTTGGGGTAAAAGTGACCCGTTCATAAAAGTTGACTAGGAATAATTTACCGAGTGGTGACATGTATATATAAGTAACAAGATAATGAGTGTTAGTCTCTTTATTAATTGAAACGAAGTTGAGGGACCAAAACCGTTAAAAAGGAAACATGATTTATTAAATAAAGGAAAACCCACACACACACACACATACTTCGTGTGTGTGTGAGACGATCAGGAAGAAGAAGAACAAGGGTTCAAACCCTAGTTCTTGATAAATCTTCAAATTGAAGGGTGGAATGAAGTCTAAAATCATAACCGAGCATGGATAAATGATCACTATCACGAGGGGATCATAAGGTATGTCTTAAATTTAAGATTTGTGATCATGGGTGAAGTGGGTTATGTTCTAATCCGTGAGTTAATATGAAATTAATCATGTACAAGGGTTAGAACCCTCGTATAGAACATCGGTTACGTATGGTTAGTGCTAATTTGATGATTAGAGGTGAAACCCGTTAGTTATGGTGAAGATGATGACTAGAATCACCATCTATGTCCAAGTCTTGTGGAAAGATTGATGTATTATGTGGGTATGATGAATTCTTGTTAGATGAATTAGGAGAAATATGATGATGCTATGCTTGATGTTTATGTGCTAATGATACTTGTTGATTAGTAAGAAGATTTGATGAAATATGAATGAACTAGGAAGATTATGCATAAACTAGTTGTACATGGTGCCTAGGAAGTAGTACGCACGCCACGTGTTTGATGAAATGTCTAAATGACAATAATATGTGAAGGTTGTGTTATGATGATGTTGAGTATGCTATATGCTTGTTTGAATCGGCTAATGGAATACATATTTGAGATATGAACTTGATATGATCGTTCATACGAATAATCATGTATGCTAATAAGGATGTTAATGTAATGACATGAAAGTATAGGAATCATGTCAAGATGGATGGGAGCGTGGAAGGCTAACGGGACAAGAAGACTCAAGGAAGCGAATACCAATACGGACGAGTAAGGTAAGTAAATCCCGGACTTACACTTTAGATGTAAAATATATTGTACTATGATCATTATTGTGATACATGTGAAAGTATTAAACAATGGAAGTAAATAGGTAAGTTTACGGAAAAAGAAGTCGAAAGTGAATAGGAAAGTATAATGATGCTAATTGTTTTATGTTAAGAATGAAATGAAAGTGCAGGTATACTAATAATGGAGAGTGAAGGTTAAGTATGGAAGTCGTACGAGAGTGTCCGAATGGACTGATATGAACGAGAATAAGAGATGTTGATGCTTGATTATGCACGTTTTAAAGTATATATATTATGTCACTGGTTGCTAATGAAGTAATTGGTTGTGGTGACTGCAGGTTGTACAGGTTTATGAATGTTTGTTCAAGATGTGTAAGCGGTTAAAGATCGAGTCAAGACATGGGTTGTACTTGGGTGTGTATGTGGTCACTTAATTCGATATACGTATGTTAGTTTTTAATTAATTTATAAAAAGGGATTAATGTATTTAAGTGAAAGAAAGAATAACTTATAAAGAAATTTTTAGTATGTATTTTCCGCTGCGTCAAAATTTGGTTAAAACGTGTTAGGGCGTTATACAACTGGTGCTTCAACCACTGTTGTCATTACAACATATGTTGTAACATCTGCTGTCTTCGGCTTTATGGCAGGAGGCGATGGTGGTGATATGGTTGTTTTAGATGATGGTGGTGGTGGTGGTAAAGCAGTGATTGGGGTGTGTGTTGAAGTGGTGTGTGTTGAAGAAATAGCAGCTGTTTGGCTAGCAGTTTTTGTAACTACTGGTGTATGAGCTGTTTGGATGGAAATATGAGATTTTGTGGTTTGAGATTTTGAACCTTTTGAGGATTTAGATGTCTGTTTTCCTTGTTCTGGTTCAACATACAGGCCATCTTCAATTCCCTTTTTCTTCAACTGCTTGATATTCTCCCCCTTTTTGGCATTATCTGCAAGGGGTTTATCCATGAAGAGGATAGTAGAAGGAACTTTTCCAGAGGTGCTTTGGAGATGAGCCTTGATAGCTTTGATGTCTGCTTGAGTATCTTTAAATCTCGACTTCACCATGTTTGTCAGCATTGTCACATGTATTTCATGCTGCTGATCAGCCATCTGTTTTTGTTTTTCAAGCAAGGGTTGGAATATATTCCACAGCTCATTTGCAGCAGGTGCAGGTTGTGCAGATGGTTGAGCTGGAGCAGCAGTGGATTGTGCTTTTTGAGCTTTCAGCAGCTGCTGCACCATATCCTTTATCTCAGCAACTGATGTTTCAAGTTTTTCAACTCTGCCCGTCAATTCCTGATATTTTGAATCATCACCAACTTTAATAGGATCATCTGAATCCCCACCAGCAGTGGTTGTACCAATGTGTGACTTAGGAACTGAGTCCCAAAAATCACCCATTGATGCCCCTTGTTCTTGGTACTGGGGACTTCTTTCTTCAGCACTTGATAATCATTTGATGGTACCAGTGGTTAAAACTAACTCACTGGTGGTTACCGAAGGTGTTATGGAAGAAATTGCCTTCAAGGGAGTCTTACTAATGAAACAACTGTCCAACTAAAGATCTGTTGATCCATCAGTTGTAGTTGCTGCTCCACTTGAACTACCACCGAGAGTTACTTGTAACTCAGGGGGTGTAACCTCCTCAGTTGTTGCTGGGATAGCAGGAGTAGTAGCATCAGACCCAGTCACTTGTGGGAGTATACTCTCAGTGACAGGTGATAGAGAGGAACTGGTTTGTGTCTGAGCTATAGCAACTGCATGCAACAAGGGTATTATTGATTGTTGCATTATGATTGGTGAGGGTATGGGTGTTGAAAGAGACATGTCCTTAGGATCAGGACTGAGGAAGATGGATCCGATTGGGTCCAGAGCTTCATATTGTGGGGTCCCTGTGCTTACAACCTGATCCTTTTGTGAGGATGCAGGAGGAGTTTGAGGTAAGGGTGGAGATCTTTCTACCAACTGCTGTGAGGAAGTAGCAGCAGTGGTTTCTGGTGACATTTGTGTTGTCACTGGCAGTTGCTCTGGGATCTCATCTTCCAGAGTTGCCTTTTTCTTGGGTTTGGTGGGCTTTTTGTAAGACTTCTTTTTGGTCTTTTTGGTAATGTCAGGTGTGGGTTTCAAAGCAGTGGTTGTGCTGCTATGATCACCTGGAGCAGTGAGCTCAGCAGCAGATGTCTGGGGAGCAGTGGTAGCTGCTAAATTCTGCTCAGGCACCTCTGCTTTTGTTTTTATAGGTGCCAACATTCTAATGAATGTTTCAGGTGTTAAACTTTTTACTTGAAAATAAACACCTTGTTTTAGCAAATTTTCATTTTCTTTTTCAAATTTTTGTTTAAAATAATAGCTTAGAAATCTTGTAAAAAGTAAAAATGCTTTGCTATCAACGTTTTTCACCAAGTCATTAAAATTTCCTGGGAATAATTGTAATTTTCATTATTTAAAATAGCATAACCCAGACATTGAATCTTCAATGGTATTTCGTTAAACGCTGTTGTTTTATTTGAAACACACATCAAAAGTGTGTGAAATAAAAACCTAGGTGCAGACGGGAAGTAACCTTTTTGTAAGGTATCTACCTTTGATTGTTCTGCATACCCTCTTTTCAGAAAATCAGTTTTCAACTCGGTTTTATCAAAAGAAGTTTTACCTTTCTGATCATCGAGTTTAAAGACTTCTGAGATTGATTGTGGAGTGATTTGAATCGCTTTACCCTGTATCTAGGAGTTAATGGCTATGACTTTATCGTCTTGTTTTTCAAGCGTAGCATTTTTCCAAAACTCTCTCTGGGTCTGCAGGTAAATGGGAGCGTCTGCTGTTATCAAAGTTTTGTACTTTGATTCAGATAAGGTGTCAATGATGGAATGGAAGGTGTGGTTGTTTGTGGGTTTTGTGAGTAGACCCACATAGTTATGAGGAGATTTGTATGGTATTTCAACGGATTCAGCGGCCGTTTGATCGACCTCTTTGGACGAAGATGATGTTTTTGACTTTGATTTCGTCATTTTGATGAAATGAAGATTGGAAAGACGAAGAAAGATGAATGATTTGAGATGGAAGTTGGAAACTGCTTTGAGAAGAGAATTTTGGAATTCAATTCGACAGTGTAAAACCCTGTTTGGGGGTTTTGATCAGGGTTTTATTTTAGGGAAAAATGAAATGGACGCTGATGTGGCAGCGGTTATGAGAATCTGAGGGCTAAAAACTGACCACGTGCCAACCTCTGATGAAGTGGATGAAGAGTGGAGAACAGTTGTTTTGAGAACCACTGATGTACCAAGCCTCAGTAGTTACAACGGTAATAATATGATAACAGTGGATGATTTTTACTATCAGAGGATAGATTATCAGTGGATAAGACACTGATTTTGAACATCAGTGCTTGCCAAGAAATTGAAGGATCAGTGGCTGACTTTCAGCAGTGGACAGTATTTAGAAAACAAATGTTTGAGCAAAACAGTGGTTAGGGGTAAGATAATGGTAATGATTTGAAAGACTCGTATGTCAGCAACTGTTTTGAAAATTTTCATTCAAGGTTTTGCCACATGTCATTTACACATTTTGAAGTTTTTACAACTCCTTGACAGTGGTTTAGTACCCCAGATGATGTAAACTTTTTACTAAGGCTACTCATTCTTGCTATAATATTTAAATTAAAACAAGAGTACCCCAGTATTTCAATGTCTTTTGGCAATCAATCTTTGATCAATTTAAGACAAACTTGAGTTAGATATGACCTTGATACTTGTACCAATTTCTTTTTGATCTGTTTTGAGGATAATATAACCAACAAAAAATAAAGATTATACATCCTGACAGGAGATTGAAGCTTTTACTATAAAAAACCAGTAAAAGTTCAAAATATATTATTCTTTTTGAAAAAAAATGAAGAATGATATATCCTGCCTTATTCGAGAGAATCCTTTTACAGAGAAATAAGTAAAGGATTTTCTGAAAACAATATCAAAAAGAATCTGGTATAATTTTCACTGAAACTCCTAATCATATCAATCTCAAGCTTATGAGGATGGTCAGTGGTTTGACAACAGTGGTATGAAATTTTAAATACATTTTGACCACTGTTTGGTACCATTCTCTTGTTGATTGATTGACAACAGACAAATAAGGACACAAGATCACATGAGTTTTCGAAAACCCTGGTGTAGATTTTGTTACTATGTGATGATTTTGAAAATTTGTCTAGTCCTTTTGAAAGTTTATTCTCTGCGAATACTATTGTTACCTGAACCTTTTTCTGAATCAATGAATGTACACGATTGCTTAATAACCATTTTTACCCCAACTTTTGACTCTTAAGTGTTTTGTATTTATACTCTTTTCTTTTGACTTCAAAAGTTTTGAGATAAACAAACTTTTTGAGTTTTTATGATTATCTTCTTCCCTTTTTACCCTTCCCATTCATAAGTAATGGAATACTTACTGGGAGGTCTTTATTGAAGAAATACTTAATCCAGAATCATTTTGCAGTAACGTTTTGAGAGAATTGGTCATATTTGCACAAATTTTCAACCAATCTCACATTACATATGATACGGACTATCCTGTTTTCTTGATGTGTTTCAACAGAGTTGATTTGTTCCTTTTGAGGATCTCAACCTGTTTTCAACACATAAGTCCTTATAACTAAAGCTTTAATTTCCCTCTTTTTACGTTAGCAAAAACACTAATGTTTTTATGAACACAGGCTTTTGTTAATCTGAGGTTCATACTTTAGCATCTAATATAGTGACATCACAAGTTTCATAACAACAGTTGAAATCAATTTTGAAAATAAGAACTAATCCCATAGTTTAACAGATATGTTTTCAGATCTAAAACTATGAGTGTCTTGTGCATGATATCACTTGTTGTGTAAGATTTGTGTGTCTTATGACATCTTGGTTGTTTTACAGAGTATTTGAATAGCAACTTTAAGCATTATCACTCGTTACTCTGTTTTTCAACTGAATATAACCAACCTTAGTATCAATGAATTTTTGAGCTGAACTGTTATGTCAAATTGATTGTTAGATCGAATTTTGACTGTCCGAGCTCTGATACCAATTGTTAGGATCGGAGGCTCTCATGATTGTGCTTGTTTGTATAATTTGAACAAATCAAATGTAAATGAACAGAGTTTAAGTGCAGCGGAAATGAATAACAAACTTTGTAAGCACAATCAAAGGGAAAATAGTTTTGATAAACATTTGCTTCTCATAGAGTCAAAAGATTACAAATCAAAGCAAAAGATTACAATGCAAGCTTACAAACTAAACTCCCCCTCAGCCTGATACTTCAGCGGTTGGTTGCACAAGATGAAAGGATTGAATTGAGGAGACGAACTCACTCAAAACGATCAAATGTAACAGTACAGAGTACTGTTCCATTTATAGACAATCCAAACCACTGAGGCATCTCAGCTGACGTCACCATGAAAGCGACGTCTAACAGCCTAACAACCTGTATCTACTGTTCTTATACAAACACTGCTAAACCTAAACACTGACTATACATAAAACAGATGAACTACTAAACTACTGCTCTCTCTTAACATCAGCGCTTTCCTCAAGGTTGATCAGTCCTTGATTTGGCAGAGCTTTGTCATCAGTAGATTGTACCAGCAGTGCTTAGTTCTCAGTAGTCTTCTGGCTTCATCAGTAGTTTTGAAGAACAGCAGCAGTTGTATCCGGGCAGTGGATATAAGACCATCAGCTGTTATAATCACTTTCAAGGGAGAAGACTTAGTGTAAACAACTGCTTATTTCGAATCCACTAAGTGAACCAGTTTTGGCTTTCATTATCTGTTCCTCTGGTAGGGTTTGATCCCAACAGTTCTTCTCGTACAATCCTTGATTTGCGGCTCGATCAACGCGTGCTTACCTTCGCTAGTAGTGGTAGAGGTTCACGCAATACCTGTGGACATCACATACAACTTAACCATTAGTCATTGACAACATCATACAACATTATTCTCACGTAATTAAAATTTGTATAACATTCAAGAATAAAAACTTTGCTTCATTCGACTATCCTCTCGAATTCTCTTGTTCCGAGTACGGCTTCAATTTCATAAGAATCTGACGTTCATTCCTGCATTACATTCCAACCTCAACTACATTGATAGTAATGTAAATTCTCAAACGTATCTAACTTCAGCATGCACATATACACACATACCTACTTGCAAACATACTTACATACATATCTATATACATTCATGCCTTCATACCTACCTGCACACACGCTTATGATCACATATACCTATTTTCATACATATAAACATACCTACATACATACATAAATACATGCATAATATTATACATACATACATACATAATTACATACACTTCATACATACTCTCATACATACCTACATTCTCCAAAACGTGGAATGAATTGGGCATACTAAGTTTATCAATGTTTAAAACGAGTTCGCAAGTCAAAACAGTTGAACAACAACTTTTTGCCAGTTGCGTTGGCGCTCGCGAGCCGCGACCGCCTTAAAGATATCCTTCGCGGGCCGCGACAGACGTCGCGCTACGCGACGCGACGCCATAACTCCTTCACCTTCGCGCGACGCGAAGGCCTTATTTTGACAGAATGTTTGCTGTAGTTGCTGCATAATCCAGGCCAAACTAAATTTTACAATAATAAGCATAACTCTCTCGTATTTGGTCCGTTTTACACGATTCTTTTTCCTACGCGCCCGTAATTTAATTACGGATCCTTTTATCACTTCAGGTGTCACACCCCGATTTCCACGTGTCACCGGTGGGCCCGGTGGGGGATTATCGTGACGTGGTTGGCAACATAATAGTCAAACAACACAATAATCAATATGCACAGCGGAAGCAATTTAAAAATATGATACAACCGAATTTATTATTGTAATATTAAATGTCACAATATTCGGAAGTTTATCCACAGTAGGATCGAAATTAAAAATGAAATTTATAGTTCAACAGACTTCAGGCATCTTAAGCTTGCGAGACTTCTAATGATGCTAAGGAGAAATCCCAGCCAATTTCGCTTAGTACCTGCATTTAATCTTTTTGGGAAAATACGTCAGTTTACACTGGTAAATACATTCAACAATTCACAAAACTTATTATCAACGAAGGACTTATCAGCGCCTGAATCAAATAGTACTCTAGCATAGACGTCATTTACAAGGAAAGTACCTGTAATAACGTTGTCGTCTAGCACTTGTAACACCTCGAAAATTTACGTCCAATAATGTCTGGACACGTGTCATAAGCTTTGGATATGTGAAAACAAACTTTAGAGGGACTAAAGTTGACAAACGGTGAAACTATGTAAATTCAAGGGTTCAAAGGGTCAACGATTGATAAATAGGCTCTATAATAACCCTACATAATGTTTATAACCTTAAACGGATGGATCATGGATCATACGAAGCGGAAAATGCACGAAAGTGAGGAATTACAAACTATAGGGACTAAAAGTGTCAACATGTTGAATTTATACCTCTGGGTGAACTTTTGGCAGCCCCGAAGCTTTGTAATGCTAGAATATACCCACTAGAATATGTGGTAAAAATTTCATGAAGTTTCGTTATCGTATGAGAAAGTTATGGCCAAAACCGTACTTGAGGGGCTAAAAGCGTCAACGTCGAATTTCATGGCTTTTCGGGTGAGCGCAAAGTTATCCGAGGACATTACCATGTTGGTAAATGTCCCAAGGTTCTTAAAAACCAAGTTTGGGGGTTTACGAGTCAAAATAAATAGCCGAAACCTCGCGTGCAAAGACAGGGACCAAAGCTGCCATTTTTAATTAAAGTTTGGCAACCCCAGGTGCAGCTTTTTGCGATCAGGGGCTGTTTGGTCCGAATTTTTAGTGCAAAACAGCTGGGATCACCTCCATTTCTCACCAATAGATGAGCATGCATGTCTTGGACACTTGTGAGGCTCCTACAACATCTGATTTCTCCATAAATTCTGATCAAAGCTCCATTTTATTGAGTTCTTGTGATAGTAACAAGAACACCCACAACTTGCAAAACTCTCAAGGCAACTTCTGGAGCATTTCTGAACGACAAGGCAGCCTCTAAGTGTTAACTAAGCTTCATTAGGACCTTTGTAAGCTTCCATATCAGTTTATAATTCGTTCTTGCTTTGATTATTAGTTAAAAGTCAAACCGTTGTTCGTATAGTTTGACTTTTCGATTAAACGAGTTTGGCTCTGTCATTTCTCAATTGAAACCACTGATATGTTGGTATTTATGTGGGAAACAAACCCTCAAAAGGGTATTCTCTGATTCCCACTCTAAGCATGCTATTTGTCGAGTCAAAGATGTTCTTAAAAAGTCAACAGAAATCGTTTTTGCGAAATATAGCATAAATGGTAATGTAGATGACATGCAATCAGTTTGATCATCAAAAATAACTTATAATGAATATAAGAATGTGTTTTATCATAATCAACTCGACAATCTTTAGTATAAACTCGGATCGGAACCGAAAGTCCTATAAAACGATCTTTTCGTTGACTCTCGATTCGGATCCATGCATGCATGTTTGAGATCTGTATTAGAGTTTATTTTTGACCATTTTTATTTTAGTTTAACTCTCTGGAATTTTTACATCTTGAGTCTATGCTTAACCGATTCATATGCATGTTTCCGATTATGCTTAAAAGTTGACTATTTTGCCCTTTTTGATATAAAACGTGATTTTTGGAAAAGTGAAAGAGTAGAAATCCTTATTACTAATTTATAAACTTGCACCGAAAATTTGAGATCAGTTGGTGGTCCAGATTTTGAGTTATGGCCGATATCGTAAAACTATATCTTTATGTTAAATAAACGGCGCATTTAGCGTATAACCTATTTAAGGCCACTTTTCGATATAAAAATTTTTACCCACTGATGTTATATAATATTCTGGGATTTTTGAAGATTTTTATTTAATTTTTGGCTGATCGGATCATACGTCGCTAAGTCGATTCGGTTAATGCCGGTTTTGACCGTTTAAGCCATAAAATGAGTTTTATAAGTCCTTTTGACCCCAAACCTTTTTCTACTGATTTTATTTGTTAAATAAATTATTTTGAGCACTCTGGAAATATAAAAATCTCAGCTTTCTTTTGAAAACCCGGAAACGGCTCTAAATCGCATTTTTTAGCGTTTTTAGCGCATAGTAAGCGTTATACTCGTATTAAACATATAAGACTCATACCTACTGATGTATTTAGTGTATTTTCAGCTAATAACAGTAAGTATAAGTTGTTGAACTCAGATTTCCAGTTTTGACGTTTTTAGCCCTTGTGAAATTACTAAAATACCCCTGCGGTGCATAGTTTGGTTTTAAATGATAAGTTTGGTATATGGGTCATACCCTACTGTTATAATATGCCAAATTAAGTATATGTACTGTATAAATCAAACCCGAAACCCAGATTTCCAATTTAACTCTTTTATAACATTTTAAATGACCAAAATGCCCTTCTAAGGCATAAATTGAGTTTAAAATTATTCGGGGCATAATAGAACATAACTTGCTGATATTATATCATATTTAAAGCATATTATCTCAAGGAACTTGCATATGACTCTTTTGGTTAACCGTAACGCCCTTTTGCGTTCGGTTCGGTTTACGTAACTAGTTTGCGTAAATTGACCGAAACGGGTCAAACGTTATCATTTTTATCTCAAAATCCAGAATGTATTTAGTATACCCATATTATACAAGTATTCAAACTTGTCGGGTCTAAATCACATTCTATCCGGTATTCGCTTAATCGTGCGTTTGAACCGTATATTTCCTTAAGTCTAACCGGTCTAAGCTTTGGCTTAATTAAAGACCCGTTAGCATTCTAATTAATTATTTATGTCATCATTCCAGACTAGAGTCTTCCGGTAAATGGTACCTACGCTTACTTAAGCGAACACGGCTGAGTTATTAAATTCTTATTAATTAAGACAGGAGCTAGCTCAGGTAAATACTTTTAACTTATTTTCCCTTATACGGGCTTGGGATACGGTATTATAAAAATACCGCTTGGTCGGGTGTAGAAACCTTTTGATCGGAGATGATTGAATTGCATAATCCCGTTTTAATTCGTATTGCTTGATAACAAATAACATTGGGGGTTAATGACCGTGTCCTGGATATCCTTGGCTCATTTTAAAAAGTGAATGGCCACGACGTAAGCACAAGGTGTAGACAAAACACCTCCTGTTGCATATGTAAAACGTATACTCACTCGTGAGGATAACTTCTTGTGAGATTATATTTGTGGTGTGTCGATTAATCTTGTCCGGCTTGTATTGTATTGTATTGTATAATCACCGGCCCTAAATGTTGGACAAACATGTAAATCGGATACAAGATTTTTATTAACAAAATTGTCCCAAGTTATAAAAGATTAATCTTGCCTCTGTGCATTTTAATCAATGTGTCAAAAGATTTTGTGCCGTTTGCACTCAAATCAATTTTCAAACTCTTTTCAAAATGAGTCAGTTAAATTGTATTTACCAGTGAAAACTGACGTATTTTTCCAAAAGGTTAAGTGGCAGGTACTGAACGTAATTGGCTGGAAGCTCAGGGCGATTATAAGGAATCTTACAAGTCCTAGGCGTCTAAAGTCTGCTGAACAATGATTATGATTATTCGATCCGCCTGTGGATCTTTTACTTTCCGTTGTAATACTCTGATATTACTTTCTATTCGGATTGTAATATATTTATCTTTTGCTTCCGCTGTGCATTTATATATTGTGTTGTTTGACTATGATGATATCAATTACGTCACGATACTCCCCCACCGGGCCCACCGGTGACACGTGGAAATTTGGGGTGTGACAAGTTGGTATCAGAGCCAACATTGAGTGAATTAAACACTAGCTTTTTGTGTTTAATCTCAATGACACAATAGCACATTCTTTGACCTTCTGAGTCTAGACTTAACATAGGAATAATCTCAATCCTAATCTGGAAATTTTTGCTTCCAATTCAAATTGAATACGTCGCCAAGCGAAGAAGCTGTAATAGGAATCCTCCACACCCGGAGCCTTGAAATGCTGAGCTTCGTACCGCGGCCAGGATGAAACGAGCCTATAAGGAGAAAGCATTCAGAAATAAGAATGAAGAAGAAACTCCTCTTACTGAAGATCGTTTCCTTAATAGTCCTTCTAAGGACGTATTTATTATATATATATTTTTCTTTCAGTCCCTTCGAGGACACATTATTCCTTTCGAAGACCCGCTTAGGGCAACTCTGTACTTTTATCTCCGTATAATGGATTGATTAAACAAAGTATTCATTCTAAACATGAAACCTGAAATAAATGGGAAAATAACATCCCTAAGAAGGGAAGTGCCTACGGGCTATAATTAACGTCTTCTGAGACTAAAGACAGTAGTAGCCTACAACTCCCTGTCGAGAAAAGGTAATGAACGTTGATTCACGCCTAATTTCCGCGATCACAAACGATCACGGCTTATAAATTAAACTTGTTCACGTGACTAGGCCACTTGTGCCATTATTAAAACTTTAATGCCTCGACTCTCTGAAATCATGGCTTATAAACTTGTTCACGTGACTAGGCCACTTGTGCCATTATTAAAACTTTAATGCCTCGACTCTCTGAAATCATGGCTTATAAACTTGTTCACGTGACTAGGCCACTTGTGCCATTATTAAAACTTTAATGCCTCGACTCTCTGAAATCATGGCTTATAAACTTGTTCACGTGACTAGGCCACTTGTGCCATTATTAAAACTTTAATGCCTCGACTCTCTGAAATCATGGCTTATAAACTTGTTCACGTGACTAGGCCACTTGTGCCATTATTAAAACTTTAATGCCTCGACTCTCTGAAATCATGGCTTATAAACTTGTCTACGTGACTAGGCCATTTGTGCCATTATTGAAACTTTAATGCCTCGATTCTCTGAAGTCATGGCTTATAAACTTGTCTACGTGACTAGGCCATTTGTGCCATTATTAAAACTTGAATGCCTCGATTCTCTGAAGTCATGGGTTATAAACTTGTCTACGCGACTAGGCCATTTGTGCTATTATTAACTTGTAAAGTAGGATTTATGAGGAGAATCCTGAAGGAAATAAATATTTCCCCCTTCCCTGTCAGTATACATTTTAAAAAGAATCTTAAAGGTGAAACCTAGCCTACGTGGCCAAGATGGTGAAACCTACTCTCGGGATTCAGATCCTTGTTAACACCTAAGAACGTGTTAGCACTCCTGACAAATGTGATTCGATAAAATCACAACAGTCATCCCTATATTGGAAATTTTTTTTTCTAATTTACCTTATGATCTAGAAATCATGGCTTATATCATCTTATAAGATGATCATATTATAAACATCCGTAAGTGATGAAGTGCCTACGGGCTAAATTGGTTGTCGAGGAGACAACGACAGTGGTGGTCTTTGACCTCCTGTCTAAAAATGTTGGACCATGTCCAAGTATAATAGTCGGTATGATCCAAACGATCTTGACTAATGGCATCTGAAAAGATGATCATATCATAAACATCCCTCAGAAGGGAATGCCCACGGGCTATATCTATTGTCCTAAAGGACAAAAGGCAGTTGTAGTCTTCGACTCCCTGTTAAGAAAAGTAACCGACTATGCTCAACCCTTAAATGCCTCGATCCCAAACGATCATGGCTTATAAATTTAAAACTGTCCTTGTGACTAGGCCTTCTGCGCCACTTTAATATCCTTAATGGTTTATAACTAGGATAAATTATAATGGAAGATACTAATTTAAAAATAACTAACAAATTAACCAATATGGTTTATATTACCATGGTTGATGAATCGTCAAAAATGGGGATATCATAATAACCTCTGAATAAATCGTTACCATTGTTTATGTAGCAATCAAGCTACATGGCTGGATCAGAGGAGGCCAACAGCCACCCGAAGAAGAACAATGATGTTACCAGAATTAGCATGACTGAAGCGGAACTGCAGGCACTAATAAATAGTGCTATTACTCAAGCTCTTGACAGTCAGTATGATGAATCAAATGATAACCACTCTACGACTCTATCTGTGGCTCGTATTAAGCCCTCTCCTAAATCAAATGAGTTAGAGGAAGACGATGTTCATAACTCATCACATCGAAGGAGTGTTCCGCCTATTCAGGTCATGTTTCACCAAGAGGCACCAGTTAAGACTTGCACATATAAATATTTTGTCTCCTGCAAGCCCAGAGACTTTACAGGAGAAGAAGGGGCCATCGATTGCATGACATGGCTCGATGAGATGGACGCTGTTGTGGATATCAGCGGTTGTGCAAAGCAGAATGTTGTGAAATTTGTTTCACAGTCATTCAAAGGAGAAGCGTTAGCATGGTGGAGATCATTGCTCCAAGCCACGGGAAAGGTTCTACTCTACAACTTATCTTGGGATCAATTTGTTGCATTAGTCAAGAAAAATTTTTGCCCTCAGCATGAGATAGAAGAGATAGAATCAAACTTCTTGACTCTAGTCATGAAGGATTTAGATTGCCAGACATACGTGACAAGTTTTAACACTATGTCCCGCCTAGTTCCTTATTAAGTCACCCCTGAACCTAAACGCATAGCGCGTTTCATTGGAGGCCTAGCACCAGAGATAAAAGGAAATGTTAAAGCATCTAGGCCAATCACATATAGGTCCGCAGTGGACTTATCCTTATCTCTCACCTTAGATGCAATCAGAAATAAGTCTGTTAAGGCTTCTGGTAAAGGAAAGAGAGAAAGAGAGGAAGAGAACTCTCATCGATCTGATAAGAAGAAAAAGGGAAGCTTAAGGAACAAAAAGGATTCCGAGTTTAGGAAAAACTCGAGTCAACCTAATAACAAACCCAAGTGCAGTAACTGCAAAAAGCAACATACTGGGAAGTGTACAATTGACCCAGGTGCCAAACTGTGTGGAATTTGCAAAACCAAGGGTCACAAAACTTTAGATTGCAAGGAGTTGAAGAACGCAACCTGTTACAATTGTAACGAGGAAGGGCATATCAAGACTAACTGCCCAAAGACTTTAAGTAAGCCGAGAAAGGCCAGGAAAAACAAAAGCATGAGTCTTCCAGAGGAACGCCCGTGAGGTGGTACAGAATACTAACCATATAGCAGGTACTTTTTCTTATCAGGAAGTTATGCATAAAATTATTTTTCTTTATGCTGGCACATATGATTCTTTAATGAGAGATAAATGTTAAGAACTGTTGTCTTCGCCTGATTTAAACTCCGGTCATTTGACGTGAGGTAGAGATTGGCCGATGATACCTTGGAGAATGCTCCGACGAACCCTAGAAAGATATTTTATATCTAATAGGGACCACTCTTTTTCTAATATCCTTATGGCAAGCTTTCAAGCTATCCAACTTCATCAATATAATAAAGACAGTTGTGACATTTCGATCCCCTGTCAAAAAGGTGATGGACTAGGTCCAGACCCTAAATGCCCTCGATGGTCTCTTATGGCCTAGGCTAAGTAAAATTAATAAGTATACATATCTAAACAATGTTCATTTAGAATATTCATGTTATATTGGCCTATGGTCTAATGGTACCATGGATAGTATATGATAAATTGCCAGGATGATGAATAGCGGTTGTCGGATGGCAATTAAGTAATTGTTTCATCAATGTTAGGAACCAATATCAAGTATGGCGAGCTCAGATAAGACAGCCGTTGATCGTGCTATGGATGATGCGACGCATGCCAATGATACTACAATTGTAAATCTTAGAATTTCCAATGATGTCCTTCAAACTATGATAGACGCAGCTGTTGGAAAAGCTGTGAAGGAGGCCGTGAAAAAGTTCAAGGAGCCCAATGCTAATCGCTCAAAGTCTCATCCGAGACCACACGACCTTACTCACGAGAAGGACCTCGTTCATGCCTCCGATGCAAAGGATGAACTAAAAAGGATAAGGGAGGTAGATAACTCCCAGAGTTCTAAGAAAAAGAACAAACAAAAGTCCGACCAGAAACCAGTATGTGGGACCTGCAAGAAGCGCCATTATGGGAAATGCAGGTTCGAACCAAAATCCAAATCGCAGCCCAGAGCTTGTGGAATTTGCAAATCTAGGAAACATAAAACCATAGATTGCAAGAAGTTGAAAGATGCAACCTGTTATGGTTGCAACGAGAAGGGGCATATCAAGACCAACTGCCCTAGGAATCAGAAGAAGCCCGAGTAGGCCAAGATAACAGACGCACGAGTTGTCAGGATGAACGCCCAAGAGATGGGGCACGATAATAATAGTATAATATGTACCTTTCGTTATCAAGCAGTTTATGTAGAAACTTATTTAATACTGGCACGTATAAATATATTATGAATGATAAAGGTTGAGAACTGTTGTCTCCACCTGATTAAGACTCCGGTCATTTAATGCCCGGTAGGAAGTGACGATGTTACGTCGAAAATGCTCCAACAAATCCTATATTGATATTAATATCTATTAGAAATCATTTTTTTCTAATATCCTTATAGCAAACTTTTGGTTGCATACTTAAGGACTCAATATAGTGATAAAAATCGATTGGTTGCCTTAAAAATCAAGCCCATATTGTGAGTGATAAGAAGCAATTAATTATCAAGACTCCTTATGAGACAACCCTCGTAATTACACGGGTCCGTACGATTAATTAATAAAAAAAAAATGGTGGAACTGACCGTCCCCGGATTCGAACCCGGGTCTAGGCCGGCCGCACCCTTTCGCGCGCCTAGCCAACTGAGCTAGGTGCCTAGTTTGTGAAAATCTCCATTCTAATTTAATATAAGCACTTGTACAATAAACTTCCTTATCATTTATCAATGATAATTTCTGCTAAATGTCCTGTTTTAATACAGGCAATAATAAATCTTCATGAACCATAAACTTAGCAGAATTTTTTTATCATCCACAAGGTATAACTACCAAGGAAACCATAGTAACCGATTCTTATAGATCGGCAAGAGATCCTTCCGAAAATCTAAGAGCACTCTATCTTTGCATAGAGTACGACAACACATGTTATTTTAATTATTTTCTCATTGTTTTTCTATCGCCTGCGAATGCCAAACTATGTTTGATAAAAGTGTCATATGAGGATTGGCGTGTCCTAGTGTGTCCCATAGATTATTTCCATGTCTGATCAGCATGGAGGTTTAATACATGGAACCCCTGAGATATCCCGATGGTCATATGGTACTAAAGTCGACTAGTAGCATCCAAGGAAGATATCCAATACAAAAATGTCCTATAAGTATCTCCACTTAGGACATCCTTGCATTATAAAGAGAATGTGTCATTTATCTGACACCGACATCGATAGATAAACTCAAGCCTGAAAATACAGACACCTCTGACATCTCTGTGTGTCATAATTATCTTCTCCTAAGATTATCCTGTTTACCTTCTGAGAAGCAAGTAGAGTTAAGATTAACATCCCGCTTAAGATTAGAGTGTGGTAGGAACTCCGTGTTGATCATGGAATAATCGAAACCCTGATTAAGTAAATTTTAAGATATAGATTCATATAGCCTGATTCAATATCCGGAAAATTCGGTATAGTTAAGTGTGAAAGACGGTTCATTTTGTTTATGCATTGATTACCGCAACCCTAATTGGACAACAATTAAGAATTATCATTAGCTGCCCAGGATCGTCGATTTGCTCAACTAACGCAAGGATTAACTATTCCTTGGGATTTGTTCTAAGCAATGGTTGGAATAACCATTTCACCTTAAGATAAGTTTTTACAATAGTTGTTATATAAGTATCAAGGCTGCTCTTCTGGAAAACCTTGTATAGATGGAATGTTAAACATCTATTAAGACAAAAGATTGGTAAGTCCAATCATCAGGATCTAAGAGTTGCATTGGAAACAACGAATAAGATCAAACAAATCCATAATCGATTATAAGTTGCCATTATTCGGCAGAAAATCAAAGATTAATGAAGTTAGCAACCCTCCTAAGTTTTTGTTAAGAAATAAGGATCAACAAAAGATATCACCCTGGAAGGATGTGCAAATTTGTAAATCATCAGACTAGTTGAGCTCTGAATATATCAAATCATTCGAAGGAATCGAATGTATCAGGATCAAATAGCTTATAAGCTAAAACCTGTTTAAGGAGCTTGGCGGAGCTCGCAACACAATAACACACTAATGATTTAAGGATGTGTTTCACCAATAAGTTGAGAAGCATTGTCACATAATGATATGCGTATTTATTATATGTTGAGCAAACCGTATCGATTTAGGATCGGCAGGTTAAGAAACTCCAAAAGGATACATGACCTATTATAGAGGACAGCTGGAGTGCCATAAAGGCCCAAATGTACTGAGGAAGTTTAAGTTCAGTACAGGACAGAAAGTACTCCCTTTACTTTAAGCAAATCTCGAGGTCGAGATTTATTTTAAGGGGGTGAGGATGTAACACCTCGAAAATTTACGTCCAATAATGTCTGGACACGTGTCATAAGCTTTGGATATGTGAAAACAAACTTTAGAGGGACTAAAGTTGACAAACGGTGAAACTATGTAAATTCAAGGGTTCAAAGGGTCAACGATTGATAAATAGGCTCTATAATAACCCTACATAATGTTTATAACCTTAAACGGATGGATCATGGATCATACGAAGCGGAAAATGCACGAAAGTGAGGAATTACAAACTATAGGGACTAAAAGTGTCAACATGTTGAATTTATACCTCTGGGTGAACTTTTGGCAGCCCCGAAGCTTTGTAATGCTAGAATATACCCACTAGAATATGTGGTAAAAATTTCATGAAGTTTCGTTATCGTATGAGAAAGTTATGGCCAAAACCGTACTTGAGGGGCTAAAAGCGTCAACGTCGAATTTCATGGCTTTTCGGGTGAGCGCAAAGTTATCCGAGGACATTACCATGTTGGTAAATGTCCCAAGGTTCTTAAAAACCAAGTTTGGGGGTTTACGAGTCAAAATAAATAGCCGAAACCTCGCGTGCAAAGACAGGGACCAAAGCTGCCATTTTTAATTAAAGTTTGGCAACCCCAGGTGCAGCTTTTTGCGATCAGGGGCTGTTTGGTCCGAATTTTTAGTGCAAAACAGCTGGGATCACCTCCATTTCTCACCAATAGATGAGCATGCATGTCTTGGACACTTGTGAGGCTCCTACAACATCTGATTTCTCCATAAATTCTGATCAAAGCTCCATTTTATTGAGTTCTTGTGATAGTAACAAGAACACCCACAACTTGCAAAACTCTCAAGGCAACTTCTGGAGCATTTCTGAACGACAAGGCAGCCTCTAAGTGTTAACTAAGCTTCATTAGGACCTTTGTAAGCTTCCATATCAGTTTATAATTCGTTCTTGCTTTGATTATTAGTTAAAAGTCAAACCGTTGTTCGTATAGTTTGACTTTTCGATTAAACGAGTTTGGCTCTGTCATTTCTCAATTGAAACCACTGATATGTTGGTATTTATGTGGGAAACAAACCCTCAAAAGGGTATTCTCTGATTCCCACTCTAAGCATGCTATTTGTCGAGTCAAAGATGTTCTTAAAAAGTCAACAGAAATCGTTTTTGCGAAATATAGCATAAATGGTAATGTAGATGACATGCAATCAGTTTGATCATCAAAAATAACTTATAATGAATATAAGAATGTGTTTTATCATAATCAACTCGACAATCTTTAGTATAAACTCGGATCGGAACCGAAAGTCCTATAAAACGATCTTTTCGTTGACTCTCGATTCGGATCCATGCATGCATGTTTGAGATCTGTATTAGAGTTTATTTTTGACCATTTTTATTTTAGTTTAACTCTCTGGAATTTTTACATCTTGAGTCTATGCTTAACCGATTCATATGCATGTTTCCGATTATGCTTAAAAGTTGACTATTTTGCCCTTTTTGATATAAAACGTGATTTTTGGAAAAGTGAAAGAGTAGAAATCCTTATTACTAATTTATAAACTTGCACCGAAAATTTGAGATCAGTTGGTGGTCCAGATTTTGAGTTATGGCCGATATCGTAAAACTATATCTTTATGTTAAATAAACGGCGCATTTAGCGTATAACCTATTTAAGGCCACTTTTCGATATAAAACTTTTTACCCACTGATGTTATATAATATTCTGGGATTTTTGAAGATTTTTATTTAATTTTTGGCTGATCGGATCATACGTCGCTAAGTCGATTCGGTTAATGCCGGTTTTGACCGTTTAAGCCATAAAATGAGTTTTATAAGTCCTTTTGACCCCAAACCTTTTTCTACTGATTTTATTTGTTAAATAAATTATTTTGAGCACTCTGGAAATATAAAAATCTCAGCTTTCTTTTGAAAACCCGGAAACGGCTCTAAATCGCATTTTTTAGCGTTTTTAGCGCATAGTAAGCGTTATACTCGTATTAAACATATAAGACTCATACCTACTGATGTATTTAGTGTATTTTCAGCTAATAACAGTAAGTATAAGTTGTTGAACTCAGATTTCCAGTTTTGACGTTTTTAGCCCTTGTGAAATTACTAAAATACCCCTGCGGTGCATAGTTTGGTTTTAAATGATAAGTTTGGTATATGGGTCATACCCTACTGTTATAATATGCCAAATTAAGTATATGTACTGTATAAATCAAACCCGAAACCCAGATTTCCAATTTAACTCTTTTATAACATTTTAAATGACCAAAATGCCCTTCTAAGGCATAAATTGAGTTTAAAATTATTCGGGGCATAATAGAACATAACTTGCTGATATTATATCATATTTAAAGCATATTATCTCAAGGAACTTGCATATGACTCTTTTGGTTAACCGTAACGCCCTTTTGCGTTCGGTTCGGTTTACGTAACTAGTTTGCGTAAATTGACCGAAACGGGTCAAACGTTATCATTTTTATCTCAAAATCCAGAATGTATTTAGTATACCCATATTATACAAGTATTCAAACTTGTCGGGTCTAAATCACATTCTATCCGGTATTCGCTTAATCGTGCGTTTGAACCGTATATTTCCTTAAGTCTAACCGGTCTAAGCTTTGGCTTAATTAAAGACCCGTTAGCATTCTAATTAATTATTTATGTCATCATTCCAGACTAGAGTCTTCCGGTAAATGGTACCTACGCTTACTTAAGCGAACACGGCTGAGTTATTAAATTCTTATTAATTAAGACAGGAGCTAGCTCAGGTAAATACTTTTAACTTATTTTCCCTTATACGGGCTTGGGATACGGTATTATAAAAATACCGCTTGGTCGGGTGTAGAAACCTTTTGATCGGAGATGATTGAATTGCATAATCCCGTTTTAATTCGTATTGCTTGATAACAAATAACATTGGGGGTTAATGACCGTGTCCTGGATATCCTTGGCTCATTTTAAAAAGTGAATGGCCACGACGTAAGCACAAGGTGTAGACAAAACACCTCCTGTTGCATATGTAAAACGTATACTCACTCGTGAGGATAACTTCTTGTGAGATTATATTTGTGGTGTGTCGATTAATCTTGTCCGGCTTGTATTGTATTGTATTGTATAATCACCGGCCCTAAATGTTGGACAAACATGTAAATCGGATACAAGATTTTTATTAACAAAATTGTCCCAAGTTATAAAAGATTAATCTTGCCTCTGTGCATTTTAATCAATGTGTCAAAAGATTTTGTGCCGTTTGCACTCAAATCAATTTTCAAACTCTTTTCAAAATGAGTCAGTTAAATTGTATTTACCAGTGAAAACTGACGTATTTTTCCAAAAGGTTAAGTGGCAGGTACTGAACGTAATTGGCTGGAAGCTCAGGGCGATTATAAGGAATCTTACAAGTCCTAGGCGTCTAAAGTCTGCTGAACAATGATTATGATTATTCGATCCGCCTGTGGATCTTTTACTTTCCGTTGTAATACTCTGATATTACTTTCTATTCGGATTGTAATATATTTATCTTTTGCTTCCGCTGTGCATTTATATATTGTGTTGTTTGACTATGATGATATCAATTACGTCACGATACTCCCCCACCGGGCCCACCGGTGACACGTGGAAATTTGGGGTGTGACAGCACTGCTTCTTTGGCGTCCATCCTGAAGACTCTAGCATTAGTCTTCTTAGCCTCTTCAGGCTTCTTGTTGTACTTAGGGCAGTTGGTTTTAATGTGGCCCTTTTCATTGCAATGGTAGCACGTTGCATCTTTTATCTTCTTGCAATCCAAGGTTTTGTGATCCGTGGACTTGCAAATGCCACAAGCATAAGATTTTGACTGAGTCTGTGAGTTCGACTCAAGTCTGCACTTTCCAAAGTGCTGCTTCTTGCATATCTTGCATTTGGGCTTCTCACCAGAATTATGCCCATATTTCCTTGACTCCGATCCTTTCTTGTTGTCACCGTTCCCACAGTGCTTTTTGTTCGACTTTCGTGAACCATCATCTTCACGCTTTCTCTTCTCAGCCTCCTTATTCCTCAGTGATCTCTGCCTGACCGCATCCAGAGTGAGGGATAAGGAAATGTCAGCTACATACCTAAACGTAGCTGGTCGAGAAGCTTTTACGCTTGCCTTGATTTCCGGGGCTAAACCACCGATAAAACGAGCGATTCTTTTTGGTTCCGGGGTTACCAGATATGGAACCAACCGGGACATCGTGTTGAAGCTCGTTAGGTAAGCTTGACAGTCAAGGTTTGTCATCACCAATGATAGAAAATCAGATTCTATCTTCTCCACCTCATGCTGAGGGCAGTAATTTTCCCTGATAAGGGCAACGAATTGATCCCACGACATATTGTACAATGGGATTTTTCCGGTGGCCTGAACCAGAGATCTCCACCATGCTAACGCTTCACCCTTAAAAGACTGCGACACAAACTTGACCACGTCTCTCTCAGCACATCCGCTGATGTCTACAACCGTATCCATCTCATCCAGCCATGTCATACAGTCAATGGCTCCCTTCTCCCCAGTGAAATCCCGGGGCTTGCAAGAAACAAAATATTTATACGAGCAACCCTTGTCACGGAGCCCTTGATTACGTATAACCTGCTGAGATGGAGCACTATGGTTCGAGGAGCGTCGATCATCGTCTTTCTTCGGGTCGTCCTTCTTGGACGGTGGCTTTGAAGGCTGTGTAGATTGGGTCCTACTACGAGTCCCACTGTACTCTTCATACTGCCTTTCCAAAGCCTGTGTAACAGCGCCGTCTATGATCGCTTTCAATTCCGCACCCGTTAGATTAATTCGGGCGTCATTATTAACCTCCGCTGGATGGCTATTACCCTCGTCCGAGTTCGCCATTTTAATTGAACTGTTGCAGAAAACAAGGACAATAGTTTATTTGGGAGTTTATAATGGAATTGCCCCTTAGGGAAATTCATTAACCATGGTAAACAGAGACCATATTTGGTTAATTTATTAATCATATTTATTAAGGATTTCTATAATAATTTATCCTAATTATAAAACAATAACAGTTTTATTTGTGGCACAAAAGGCCTAGTCACGTAGACATTTTTTTTTATTTAATCTATGATTTCAGAGAATCAAAACATTAAGGTATACTGGCACAATAGGCCTGGTCACAAGGACACTTATAAATTATAAGCTATGATTTCAGAGAATCAAAGCATGAAGGTTTGAACCTAGTTCATTACCTTTATCTGACAGGGAGTCATTGCTACCACTGTCTGTTGGCTCATATGGAAATGAGCAGGGCCCGTAGGCACTATATTACCACGTATGGTAAAAATATGATCATCTTAATTGATGATTTAACCCATGATTCAGAGATCATATAATTGGGTTTGGAATCTTTGAAAGATCCTTATATAATAATAACGTGTGTGATTTCAAATGAATCACATCTGCCCGGAGTGTTAACATGTTTTTCAGATGTTAACAGGGATTTGAATCTTTTGAACAGGTCTTACCATCTTGGCCCGGCCTTATAATGACCCGAAGGCTAGGTTTCACACTTTAAGATTCTTATTAAAACATTTTTACATAGGCAGATTATTTATTTAAAAGGAATGATTTTTTATTTATTTATTTCATATATAAATTATTTATGCACATATGGCAAACATGAAATTTATAAAAACAACATTCCATTAATTTATTACAATATTACACGCTGCCCTAAACGGGCCTTTTCAATCAACAATTTCCCACGCAGGGGTTAATCAACATGCTAGTCCATGCAGGGACTTTAATCAAACAAACATCATACCCATGCAGGGGTTAACGGAAAATAGACCCACGCAGGGGTCAAAATAAACACACATACATACCCACGCAGGGGCTTAAACAAATACAACAAATACAGGCCCACGCAGGGGCTCAACAACAACTGGAAGGATTCAGTGATCCTTCTTGTTCTTCCCTTTGATCAAGCTTGCTAACCCTTGGAAGAAGCTCTGTCTCTCCCTACGGTCACGATGGAAGCCTCGCTCTACTTCATCCAACCTTTGTAGGATTTCCTCCCTTTCTGGGGGAGAAAACCGTGGCGGCTGTGATTGCGTCCGGATAATAGGTCGAGGAGGTATCTGGTACCCCTGAGTCGGGTAACCTACTCCCCATGGATCTCCATAGGGTCCTTGGGGGTTGTAGTTTGCCGCTACCATGTAAGGGTCGGCCTCCGCGTAACCATAATTGTGGTGAGTCGGCGGCTCAAACGGGTTATACGCCATGGAACCCGTATATGCTGGAATTGGGTTGTCAAAACCCATTGGCGGTGGCTGTGGTACAGCTGGGTTGGAGGGTCCACCCATTTGTGGGTCCTCCTGATGTGGCGGATAGTGGCTGCCACTGGATTGACGTGGGGAACTGAAATGGAAGTCCCCTGCTCGTGACGACATGCGCGCACCGGTTCTCCTTCTCCTCGGTGGTTGCGGAGGTGCCGGCTGCACTGGCGGTGGTGGAGGCGGTGGCATGACTGCCACGAATCTGGAATCTACAGAGGGATCCTGTTGTTGCTGCGGCTGCTGCTGTTGAGGCGACGAATGGTGAGGAGGTGTATAGTACCATTCATGTCTGGTGAACATCGCCTGAAAGCTATCCGGACCAACATAGGGTAATCCGTGGAACGAAGATCCGTCGGAGATCTCGATGGGATGATTTGGCGTACCACTAGCAGGTTCGACGGGATCCGTGTCCTCGTCCATGTCATCCGCATGATCTCCAGAGAAGTGGTCATCTGGCCCCAGTGGGTTAAAACCCACGGGTTCTTGGATGTAATAGGCCGGGTTAAACCGGCCCCGGAAAGCAGGTGTGGGGTCCCCGAAAGAATGATGCGATAAAGATCGCTGTAATGGTATGTAGGAGGGTTGGGGGTTGTTGGGCTCATTTTCCGAGTATGGCCCATATGAGTTATGCACTGGAGGTGTTGAGCTGTGTGAGACCGACCGTCTAGCCGGCTCAAAGAGGTTTCTCCGGTTTTGCCGGGGATCATCACTCTCTGTTGTCGAAGGAGCTCGTACATTCGAGGGTCCTGCCTCGTTATCATTGGGGGCGGTGATTGGCCCCTTTCCTCGTCCTCTCCTTCGGAAGAATCTTGGCGGCATTATGTAAATCCTGTCAATAAAGCATGAGATAACAAGACAAAAATATATGCTAATTAAAGGACAACACAACAAAGTGGAATTTGTCCTATGTTATATGTCTAGACTCGAAAGTTTAGAGTTGTGCAATTGTGTAACCGAGATTAAACACAAAAGGCTAGTGTTTAATTCACTCAGTGTTGGCTCTGATACCAACCTGTCACACCTCGATTTCCACGTGTCACCGGTGGGCCCGGTGGGGGAGTATCGTGACGTGGTTGGCAACATAATAGTCAAACAACACAATAATCAATATGCACAGCGGAAGCAATTTAAAAATATGATACAACCGAATTTAATATTGTAATATCAAATGTCACAATATTCGGAAGTTTATCCACAGATGGATCGAAAATAAAATAGTATTTATAGTTCAACAGACTTCAGGCATCTTAAGCTTGCGAGACTTCTAGTGATGCTAAGGAGGAATCCCAGCCAATTTCGCTTAGTACCTGCATTTAATCTTTTTGGGAAAACACGTCAGTTTACACTGGTAAATACAATCAACTGACTCATTTTGGAAAATGATTGAAAATTGGTTTGGATGCACATGGCATAAACATTTTATTTAACTTGGGAGAATTATTTAATATTATAATCTTGTGAATGAATTACATGTTCCTTGTGCGTTCAGTAGCCCGGATCTTGTCCGGGTTAAAGATCAATTGACACACCACAATATTCTTTTGTGCACTGACGGGTGTACGCCTACACCCCGTGCTTAAGTCGTGGCCATTTCGTAAAATGATGCCAAGGATATCCGGGACATGGTCATTAACCCCCCAAAGGCTTTAAGTAACAAGACTGTTTAAACGAGCCGATCAAATTAGTCAATTACCCACTCAACGATGGAGGATTTGATGCTCGATCAAGCGGTATGCTATTTACCGTAACCCAAGCCCGTATAGGGAAAATAAGTTAAAAGTATTTACCTGAGCAAGTATAATTCACAATTAGCAAAATGCACGTAGCTTTTAGTGGTCCTCCTAATCTGGAACGAAGGTTTTATAATAACCTATTAGAATCCTAACGGGTCTTTAATTAAGCTTAAGCTTAGACCGGCTAGTTTCAAAGATACGGTTCGTACGCACGATTAAGCGAAGACCGGATAGAATGTGATTTAGACCCGACAAGTTTGAAGACTTGTTTAATATGGGTTTATTATTCACATTCTGGATTTTGAGATAAAACCGTTAAGGTTTGACCCGTTTCGGCTAATTTATGTAAACTTGTTACATAAACCGAACCGTACGCGTAATAGGCGTGACGGGTATTCATGAGAGCTATATACAGGTTTCCTAAGTTAATTATGCCTCAAATATGTTGCGACATCAGTAAGATGTCTTTCATTATGCCCGAAACGTGTTTAAACACAAACTAGGCCCCGTAAGGGTAGTTTGGTCATTTAAAAGTTTATAAAAGAGTTTAAGTAACAATCTGAGTTACAGGTCTGATGTAATCAGCAAAAATACATAATTTTCTAAGTTATATCAGTAGGGTAAAGCATATATGTGAAACTTATCATTTTTAACCAAACTATTCCCCGTAGGGGTATTTTGGTAATTTCACATAAGCCGAAAAGCTCAAAACTGAAGTCTGAGTTTATCAACCTTTGCTTACTGTTAAAATATTATAATTTTCCTCTTATATCGGTAGGTATCAACCCGGGTATGTCCAATATACTTTTAATACATACTTTGCGTTAAAAACGCTTAATAAGGCGATTAAAGGCCATTTCCGGGTTCGATACTTAAATCTGATATTTTTATATTTCCAGAAGGCTTAAAATAACTTATTTATCAAATTTGATCAGTAGCAAAAGGTTTGGAGTCGTTTAGATATGTAAAACTCATTTTATGGCCCGTAAGGGCAAAACCGACATTTACTGGATTAAGCCTACGACTACTAGTTATGTTCATCCTAAAATTTATTAAAAATCTTTAAAAATCACAAAATAATATATTGCATCATTGGGTAAAAGATTTGATATCAAAAAGTAGGCTTAACTAGGCTATACACTAATTACGCCGTTTTATTAACATAAAGCTTTAATTTTGCGATATTGAGCATAACTCTAAATCTACAATTCAAACTGATGTCAAACTTTGCATACAAGTTTATATATCAGTAATTAAAGTTTCTACTCTTTTACATTTCCAAAAATTACGTTTTAAGGTAATAAGGGCATAATGGTCAACATATGAGCGATTAACGGAAATATGCATATTAATTGGATAACTAATGAACCGAGGTGCATAATCACAGAGGGTTATTCTAACATGTAACCTAGTCCAATTAAAGCTCTGAGGCATTTCTAAAACATGCCTAAACGGGTCAGAACTGAAAGTCAAAGTGAAAGTCAAACTATGTGACTTTCGGTTCCGAACCGGGTATTTACAGGAAATTGTCGGGTTGAACATGTTTAGACATGTTCTTACACTTATTACCAAGTTATAACAATGATCAAACAGGTTGTATATGATCTACATTGCTAATCATGCATAAATCGCATTTTAAACTTTCTGTTGACTTTTTAATTACACGTTTGACCCGACATTTGACCTAGTTAGAGTGGGAATCAGGGGGAACCCTCTTGAGGGTTTATTACCCACATAATTACCAACTTATAACTACTTTTGATTCGACTAATCACTGGACCATTTGTGATTAATCTTAAAGTCAACCGTTAATTACGACGGTTTGACTTTTAAGCTAAAACTAAGCTAAAACTCAATTAAGAAAGGACTAGCTAACTTACTGAAGTCCTATGCACGAGATGTGATGCTTAGAGAAAGTTCCTTAGCTCCAGAAGTGCTCTAAATATGCAGATGAAGGTGTGATCAATGAATTGCAAGTCATGGCCTTTTATAGTAAAGTTTTCACCATAAGAACTTGACACACAACTCTACTACTGACCACAATCCTCCAACATGTGTCCCTAGTGCTCTAGAACAGTTTAGGGGTCGCCCATGTTGCATTAATATCGATTAAAGGCTGGTTCCCCGCGTTTATAGGCTGCTGCCTAGCTTTTCTGCATCTGATGTCCTGATGCGGCCCGCGTAAGGGTGTTGAAGGACCTTACGCGGCCCGCCTCAACCCTTCTGATCAGATTTTCATTTTCAAGTTGTTGCATCACACCTCTTGGCTTCACGAAGGTCAATTAAGCCTAATACTTGCAATTTGACCCCTTATTATTTACCCACAAGGGCTTTAGGATCTATACCCACTTTTCCAAGTCCCTGGACACTTCCGGTTAACCCGAAAAGTCATAACTTTCAACGTTTACGCTTTAACCCCTCGCACACGAATTTGATCATAACTTTCTCATACGATTACGAAACTTTATGAAATTTTTATCGTGCCTTCTAGTGAGCATAATTAACAGTTACAAAGCTTCGGGTTTGTCAAAAGGTCACTCAGAGGTATATCTTTAAACATGTTGACACATTTAACCCTGTAGTTTGTAATTTCTCACTTTTAGCTTCGTATGATCCATGATTTATTCGTTTGATGTCATAAACATCATGTAGGGTTAATGTACATTGTATTTATTCACAGTTGACACTTAGAATACGTAATTTCACATACTTTCCATGTTTGTTAACTTTAGTCCTTCTATAATATTTCTTTCACACGTTTAACATTTGACACGTGTCTACACATTATAGGACGTGAATTTTCGAGGTGTTACATCAGGTCGCATCAAAAGCTGATTATAAACAAACGGCTTGTAATCCCCTTTATACCTTATTCGACCCGTTTAATCCTACTAGTTTACATTCGTTATAAACAACTTCTTTGTTATACTAAAATAACACTTACCTCAATACTTCTCATTCATTACATGATTCTTGCATCTTTTTCTGCACTCATAAATATTAAATACTACGTACCTACTAAGAAGTGAATCAAAATCACTTACCTCATGCGTCCGAGTTCGTGCATAGCTTCTTTATTTACCCTTGATCCCTTAGCCTTCCATTCTTGAATCCATGTCAATTGGGATTCCTATCCATTCAAGTCATTACGTCCATATCATAGTTAGTATACATGTTCGTTCATATCACATCCATTCCTAGCTCTTAGCTACATAGACTTTCATTAGTCAAACTTATCATGCATACTACATGAACCGACAACCACCATGCTCAACGTTCACTTACTCAATTTATTATCATACGTACGTAACCATAATTGTTCTAACACATATACATGATTCTTTAAAATCTCATAAACATATTCATAAGTCTAATCATACCACTCGCATATTCGTTGACTTTTCAGAAAGTCAACGGTTATACCTACTTATTCCCAACTTATGAACACACACACACACATTTAACTTGATATGATAGACTATTGTAATATCGTCATACACATTTCATTTTCATGTTATGTAGCACATACAACCACATGATTACTTGATTTCATATCCAATGTTCACAAAATCAGTTTTACACATAGTAACGCTTTCATGATCCTACAATTGACAATTACATACCAAGTTAGCCAATTTAATGTAGTCATAACATCATGCTTTTCTAGTTGACCACATCCTATACACTTAGTACACACTCATTTTTATATTACCATTAAGTCACTAATCCGACTCATGGTGTGCACCACCATTCAAGCATAGGGTACTAGTTCCTAAAGCGTACTTTTGTCGAATTACATCATCAACCAACTACCCACATGATTTCCATCCAAAACACCTATCTCATGCTAACCTAGTTATCAAATACAACATTATCATATTCTAAACCAAATTGCCAAATTCTTGCATACAAATTTCACCTTCTAACTACTTAGCCATTTCACCAAACACTTGGCGTGCGTACTAATATCTAAGCATAATGTACAAGTATTTTCATTCTTTTTCTTCCTAGTTCTTTACTTTCAAACATTAGCAATACAAAATACCAAATCAATTTCATACCACGTTCAAGCTAACTAGCAAGATGGTCACATACAACATAACATATCAAGAATCGAACAAAGATTAGACATGGGTGACACACCCATGTCGCCACCTCCATCAACCTATGGTGGGTTTCACCTTCAAACACCTAATTGATCAAAATCATGCATAACACATGTTCCATATGGTGATTCTAACACATAATAACGCTTAATTTCATACAAATTCGTGGATTGACCAAAAACCCACTTCTTACAAAATCACCAAATCATAAATTACAACTTACCAAGTGATTCACAGAGCTGAACGATCAAGAATCTTTGTTCATGCAGGTTCGATTTTGGCCAGAATCCATCCAATTTTGTCGATTAGGGTTTGAGAAGGGGTTTCCCCCTTCTTTCTCTTCTCTGATCGGACACCCACATACGCCCAGGTGTGGGTTTGGGGTTTTTAATTTTATTTTTATATTTTATCTTTTCATTCATTCAAAACTAACCCCTTATGTTTGTCCCTTAATCATAATTGACCCAATTTCATTTCCTTACTTGTTTTGCTAGGCATTTAACTAGGTTTAATAACCTAGTTATTACATTTCCTTCTTTTAACGCGGTAACATACTGGCAACTAAACGATTCGAATTTTGGGGCGTTACATAAATGATGAAAACTATGAGAGTTATGTAAAAGATGAAAACTATTAGGGTTAAAAATGTAAAAGATAAAAAATAAAAGAGTTAAAAGTAAAAGAAAAATTAAAGTGTAAAAAATAAAGAGTCAAAGGAAAAAATGAATGGTGAATATGTAAGAGAAATAATTTTTATAAATTCATATAGGGTAAATTACATTTTAAGATTACCTAGTCAAAGCTTCGCTTTATTTTTCGATATTTGAGGGGTGACTAAAGAGATCAAAGATGAAATTGTAGCCAGAATATAAACATGAGGGTGGAGGTCTACTGACAAATGAAAAATCTTTAAACACTTGCATTTGGGAGGGAGAGATCTTAAATTCAAATCACACAGACAATAGAGATTAAAAAGAAATTCACCGTTAAAAAAAACAACCAAGATGCAGTGACGGATCTAGGATTCGTGCCAAGCGGTAACGTTTTATAAATAAGCGGTAACGAAATAGAAAAAACGTCAAATTTTTTCAAAATTTACACTAATTTTACACTACCGCCGGAGCGCCAAGGGGTAGCGGGCATTACCCCTTGTTATACACTAGATCCGCCCCTGCCAAGATGTACAATGGTTCATGTGAATGTTAACAATTGTTTTGTTAGTGAATGTATAACTAACCACTACTAGTAAAATGTATGACTGTAGGAGTAACTAACCACTTAGACCAAGAGTTCTCAATCTCTTAAATTGTAATTACTAACTTTTTTATGGGTTCATAGTTAGGGGTCATATAATGCAACTCGAATTTTCGATATAGCAAATTATTTTTTTTCATACTTGTGTCACGTGACACTGGACCCTATAAATAAATCCACCCTGATCACCCAATACAAAATTATAAGGCCTAATGGGCATGGATACATTCATATATGTCGTTGCATCACCTATTGAAAACTAGAGACAAGTTAATTTTTTTTATTTGATATTTGTCTTTATGATTTGTCGAGGGACAGAAATGGTATTGCTTAAATTCGGGAAATTCGGGCGAAAGACAGTGGCGGATCTAAAAGACAAGATCAGGGGTATCCAAAAAAAATGGATTTAGGGGTATCATAATATTTGCTCAGGGGTATCCTCGATACATAAAACGGAGAGAAAATAAATTTTTTCACCAATTTTACAGTCCGCCGACAAAGTTGAGTGATAATCCATGCTACCCCTGCTTGTAGAGTACATCTGCCGTTGATATAACCTACAAACTTTAGTGATCCAACTCAAAACCACTTTTTGATGGTGAATACCACGAGAAAACAATATGAATCACACGTGTTTTTAACAACAAATGTTTACATACGTATAATAGAATGTGTATATATACTTTTTTTTTTTCAATTTACAATGATCCAATGTTTGATTCAAACCGTTAGAAACGATGTGTTTGAAATATGACATATCATGGCCTCATTCCACATGTGCAAATATTGGCATTATTGACCTGAAAAGAGAAAGAATATTTGATTAATTCAATCATCTTTTTATGACTTTCAAAAAGTTGGGTGTATTTTTATATTCATTTTCCATGTTACAACAAACATAAGGAATATTATTATATGATCAAAAAGTAATGTGTAGATATAATTGGTTGCTTAATTCCAACTTTTCTCATGGAACACAGATGATGATGTTTGTTTTGTGGGTCTAATATCATCTTGTATACCTCAATTATTATGACCTTTTCATGATTTAAAATTTCGGATATTAGATTTAAATATCTTCAACTTTCATCCAGTGACGGATGCAAGATTTTATTCTAATGGGTTTCTTTTCATAAATTCTCTTTAATTCTCACCAATTTTTTTCTAAATTTACAAAGTTCTCACTAATTTTTTCATTTTTTTCAAAACGCAATAGGTTCCTGGGAACCCACAAATGTGGGTTAGATCCGCCCATGCTTTCACCAATTGGCCGATAACACTCGTAACTTTCGATTTGTACATCAGCACTCCAAACTTTCAACTTATTGGCCAATAACACTTCCTAACTAACAGAACCCTAATATAGTTAGCTGATGTCAATTGCCACGTCATCAAAAGATGCCATGTCAGCAGCAATGTCATCAAAAATGCCACACCAGCTGCCATGTCAACTACCACATCATCAAAAATGCCACATCAGCTGCCACGTCATATGTAACGTTAGCAAAAAGGGTCACATCAGATGCCACATTAGCAAAAACTAACTGGGTTAGGGTTCAGTTAGTTAGGGAGTGTTATCGGTCAGTAAGTTGAAAGTTAGGAGTGCTGGTATACAAATCGAAAGTTAGGAATGTTATCGATCAATTGATGAAAGTTAGAGTTATTTAAATCCAATATCCCTAAAAATTTTGATCTTTCGCCTTAAAGAAGACAAGTTTTTAGACAGATAAAATCCCAACAATATTTTATAAGTGTATTATGTCACACCCTGACTTTTGCGGAAGCGTGATTATGTGTGACTTGCTTAATATCATTGCATTCAACCATAACAAACATCTATATGATAAAACTAAAGATGATCATCCATTAAATAAATTTTAAAACATAACAACAACATTGTTTAGAAATCCAACACAGACTTCAAATCCATAATAAAAACCATGCAAATTGTTTTAGAGTTCCACAAGGACTCGACAGAGACATTAATAAAAACCAGGCCTTGAATTATGTATCTTATCCAAGATAAGACACACAACCCAAACCCTCAGACTCCGGATGACATCTCTTATTCCAAACATTACTTGAAACACCCAAACGCCCGCCAGATCCACATTTAATTCCCTGAAATACATGTAGTTTGAAAACATCAACAAAAGTTGAGCGAATTCATGTGTTTGAATGTGTCCACGAGTAAACCTTTGAAATCATTGAAAGTATGTATGTATGTTTGTAAACCCCGGTATGAAAGCAACAAGGAAAACAGATCATTAATGGTTTGCAAGGCCATTAATATGTGTGACGTGATGCAGGAAGGCTCAAACCTAGCAAATTTTGTCTCCGGCAATAAGACATAGTCACCTCATGGGCCAAACCCCGGTCCACATGGGTGTGGGCTCGCTACACCCAAATAGATCTATCACTCATGTCCCTCGGTCCTACAATGAGGATTAATGGTCTTACGCGTTATACCCACCACTCACATGATCTAGCAGTACCCTTCCTTAGCTAACCATACCACATATATACGTTTGTAAACAGTTTGTAACATGTACTTCACCCCCGAAGTTATAAAACTAAAAACAATTAAAAGAAAAGGGGGACATGAACTCACAATCTTGCGTTCTTCGTAATCACAGTAACTCAAAGCTCCTTCGGATGTACACGACTACCTACAACGTACTATGATCTATTAGACGAGCGGGTCGTGCCTTCACTTAGTATTAATTAGTGTCTTTGAGTTACATTTCTTTGTGTCTTCAATCTTATTCCAAGTTATATAATTTATTTGATAAAATAATAAATATTTTAACCTAAATTATATTTATTAAATTTTTGGAATAATAGTTAAAATAATATATATTAACTTGTTACTTTCTAAGTATTTATACATGTATATCCTTCCCAAGGATGGATGTATTTGTATTTGTATTCTTATACTTGTATATTTTTGCCATGTATTGGTGTCGTATTCCGGTGTTTATTTATACGTACGAGGTTACGTATTTTTATTGTGTTTATTAAGTATTCTTATACTTAATTTTTGTATTAATTTTTCCGGAATAATATTTCTAGTAAAAATACATCAATATATATTTCCAATATATATATTTTAAGAAATATTACTTAGAAAAATTATTTATAATTTTTCCCTTGGCAAAAATACTTATATAATTTCACTCAAGTCTAAAAAAAATAATATATTTCCAAGTCTAACTTAGAAAATATATGCAGATCCATTTTCCTTCCAAAAATAATATATTTCAAGTTTATTTAAGAAAATACATTTTCTCTCAAAAATAATGTATTTCATGTTTGTTTGAGAAAATATATATTTTCTTCCAAAAATAATATATCTTCTAATAATTCCAAGAAAAATATATATTTTACTTGCCAAAAAATAATATATTTTCTCCTTGTCAAAAATATGATATGTTTTGTATTAATTGTAAAAATCATATTTTTGTTCTTCTTGGTGTCCAAAATATTATTTACCAAAAATACACTTGTGAATAAATTTTTCGGAATATTTTGTAAGTTATATTCCTTTGTTCGGTTTCACCAATATTTTGGGTATAATTTGTATATTCATATTCTTGGAATTTTGGTAATATTTTGGATTGTAATTTTTGGTATTTTGATGAGTTATATTATTTCATGTCCTAAAATAATATAACTAATACACATAATATACAAATAACCACACACATGGTGACTTCTAAATATATATTTTTCTAAATACATATTTAGTCACTTTTATTTATGAAAACCAACCTCCAATATTTGTAATTTTTGTAACAAAATTTATGGCAAACTTTATGTGAAAATCCATGGTTTGAAATATTCTTGTAAATATCTGTTTAGAAATATTTTTCTAAGTGTTTAATTTTTTAGAAAAGTTTTGCCATAGTTTCCCCGAAAAATGGAGGTTTCCATACCTTGAAGGCATATCATTTTCTTTTATAAATCAACACAATCATCAACAATTAGATCTACACTTACCAATTTGCCAAAAACAAGTATAAACTACTAACTCATGAACTTGAAAATTTACAAAAACGTGTAGTAACTAACTAGTGTGTTTAGTAAGCTTAATTACCCTTTAAAGTGTGGTTGTTTATTAAAAAACTTCATTTTTAGAGAAGTTAGTTCTTTACAAATTATAATCACATTTTCTAAAAATGCTTCTTCTTGGATTTTTCTTGTTACACATGTGTTTCTACACTTGTTTAACCTCTAAAAACATGGTTGATTTCTTTAAGAACCAAGATTAAGTAAACTTTGTATTTTTAACTTGGTTTCTTGAAAAATCATTCTTGAAATCTTAGATTTACAAGACTTACAACTCACTTTAATCATCATTTTACAAGAAAACAATGTATTCTTCCAAGTTCATGATTTATGTGAGATGATCTATGGATCTTTAACACTTTCATCATCTCATCTTGCTAGATTATGTTTTTAATCATGATCTAGCAAGATAATATGATGATCTACATCATTCACATAAATAAACAACAATCAACAAGTATAACAACACATAAACATCAAGATTTCTTATGATTTTAAGCTTATGTTCATGTTTCATTATCTTGATTCTTAGTGTTCTTCAAGATTAACATCATATATTATCTTTTAACCACTTAAATAGGATGTAAAATGAAGAGTGTAGTGTTCTTACCACTAGCTCAAGGCTAGGGATGATCAAGAGAAGAAAAGGAATGGATAAAAGCAAATGGTGAAGGTTCTTCAACTTCCGAAAGCTCCTAGCTTCTTTGTGCACCTTCTAACAACTTTGAGTATATATGGAATTAGATGAAGATGATTGGATGATGGTGATAATGTTGTTGTTGCTCTCGGCCGTGAACAAGAAGAAGAGAGGAAGAGAGAAGTGTGTTGAGTGTGTGAATGATGAAATGAGAGGTTAAGTCTTGAAGGTTATACTTATAATCCATTTTATGAGTTTTTCCAATGGTCTATATGTTTAGGAATAAGAAACATGATCCAATAGAAAATTCAAATAAAATCTTCATGTGGGCCATATGTTGGCCGTTCACTAGGTGGGGGAGGGTCTTAGGCTAGGGTTTAACCAAATAGTTAGTTTATGGTTAGGATTCAAGAGTTTAGTTAGGTGTTTAGTTACTAGATATTTATATAGTATGTTATGATGTTCGGGAACCATAACTAGCTTGGTAATGTTTAAACAGTGCTTCTAGTGAAAATTTGGTGTTTCGGGTAGTGTCTGGTTGTTCGGTTGGTTACCGGTTCGTTAAGGTGCTAAACTATGCAGTTTAGTGTGCTTTATGTTACCTTTTGTGACAGTTTTAATTCCCGACACTTAGGAAAGCATTCAGGACCATTTAACCATATTTCTACATGATATAAGTGTGTTTAAATCCTGAATTTGCTGATTTTCTGCATAATTCTGCAGTTTATGTGAGTTTTAGGCACTTTCCGGCACTTAAACTATCTCTAGGAAAGCAGTTTTGTGATCCTTACTTTCCTACACACTATACTAGAGTAATACTTGGTTTCTGTCCCATTCTGTGTCTCAACACCTTGTCTGTCTATGTACTGAACCCCGTCAGCATTTTCCAAGTTTGTCTGATAACTGTGCTAACTGTGTTTCGTGCATCATCTGAGTCAATAAAGTTCTCATGCAATAATGATATGACATTAAGCAATGCAAGTCATTAATTGAAATTCAACACAGTCATTAAGCACTAATCATGGTTTAATGGTTGTACGGATATCTGGTATTTTAACAGTTCTCACATTCTCCCCCTGTTAAGAAAATTTCGTCCCGAAATTTTAAGCTTTACTACTAGTTGCAGGGGAGTTGGGGAACAAATGCGGGTATTTTGCTTTCATACGGTCTTCACGCTCCCAAGTGAACTCTGGGCCGTGACGTGCGTTCCATCGAACCTTGACGAGTTTAACACTACTCCTCCGAGTCTTGTTAACCTTCCAACCAGTAACCTCAACGGGTTTTTCGGTAAAGTGGAGTGTGTCGTCAATGTGAACTTCGTCAGCAGGGATGACCACTGTTTCTTGTGTTGGACTTTTCTTCATATTAGATACATGAAATGTATCATGAACACCATTAAGTTCTTCTGTTAGCTCCAACTTGTATGCTACAGAACCAACCCTTTCCAAAATTCTGAACGGTCCGATATAACGTGGGTTTAACTTACCACACTTCCGAAAGCGTGCCACACTTTTCCAAGGTGAAACTTTCAACAAAACCATATCACCCACTTCAAATTCTAAGGGTTTTCGTCTTTGGTCTGCATAGTTCTTCTGTCCATCACGAGCCGCCTTGACGCGCTCTCGGATCTGCATGATCTTATGAGTTGTCTCTTGGACCAGTTCGGGACCAACCAGCTGTCTATCGCCTGCATCTGCTCAGCTGTAAGGACTTGCACAAAAATGTCCTAAACACCCCGTAAGTAATCACCCGGATCCTTAAAACCCTAACTTTTGTTAAAAATCAATAAATCCAATTTTAAGGATCGCTCGCGGGCCGCGAAAGACCAAGCTAAGGTCTTCGCGGGGCGCGACAGCTCGACGAATTTCCGGATAAGCTTTAGGGCCACGTGTCACACACGTGGCAGACCTAGGCCTTGACCCGGCAGCCCTAGCCGTAGCTAGGGTGGCCCTCGCGGGGCGCGTAGGACGGCCTTAAGGCCTTCGCGGGCCGCGACCAACTCGAAAATCAGCTATAAATAGGTCGTTGCATGGCCATTCTTTCGTGTTCGAAAAACTCTTTCAAAAACGTCAAATTTTGCTTAAAATCGTGTGTTTAAGTGTCGAGACGCTGCTACGATCACAGGGTAATAACTCGATCACTGCTACGATACAATATCCGATCGATTGAAACCGATCCGATGGATGTTTTAAGTGCTGCCCGAATTTGGGCTATACTTTGTCATTTGTTGTGAGGGTTTTGATTTCGTGAAGTTATCGTAAATGTTGTATTAAGTTACCAACCTAGTTTCGTTTGCATTATTTAACTAGGTTACCAGGCTTAATCAGTAGGCATACTCTGTCCATCTAAACTTGCAATGTGAGTCATTCTCTTTTTATCAAATTGCTTTACAAAACCCTAAATGTTTTCCAGTTATATTTTACTGTGATTAAGTCTTTGCTATTCTTAAGTTACTGGCAGTAAGTGGGGTATTGTGCACATTACTGCTGTTTTTATCACTTTAGGTGGGCGAGCCTAATTAGTGATATACGTTGCTATTGGGTGACAGGACCCGATAGTGATATGACCACAGTCATAGATCCGGTCGAGTGACAACTGAACCAGCTAATTATAAGATAGGGGCAAATGTGAAAACTCTTAATGCTGTAAATTGTAACAATGTGTCATTTTATGCAAATTGAATGACTCGCTGGTATTTCCCCGCTGATAAAATCGTTTTAAACATGTATCAGGTGATTTACTGTGAACAAGGAAAAGTGCCGCGTAGCACGCCAGCTTGCATGAAGTGACTCAGTAAATAAATAAACATGTTTTTGTAATCAGGGGATTTCCCAGTAAAATTCATTTATTGTAAATTACGGGGTTTGTCCCGAAACTTGAAATAAAATAAATGGGTATTTTCAGTTTAAACGATCCTGTTAAAATTTCCGTTGCCAAATGACACACCAATACCACAGGTTTTCTGTTCCGCGACATCCGAACCGGGGAACTGGATCGGGGGCCGTGACACCAGCGTAACGGCGATTGACACTTGCGTCCGTAGAGAGCCTCGAACGGTGCAACTTGAATGCTTGTATGGTAGCTGTTGTTATAGGAGAACTCAACCAAAGGTAGGTGAGTGTCCCAACTGCCACCCAAGTCCATTACGCAAGCACGTAGCATATCTTCAAGCGTCTGAATCGTTCTCTCACTTTGACCGTCCGTATGTGGATGAAAAGCAGTGCTCAGATTCAACTGAGAACCAAACACTTCTTGAAAGGATTGCCAAATCCTTGACACAAATCTTCCATCTCTGTCTGATATGATTGAGATAGGCACTCCATGACGTGCGACTATCTCTCTTAGAGTCTTAGGTACAACTTAGCTAGCTTACCTGCGTTATCCTTTTCTCTGATTGGCAAAAAGTGCGTAGACTTTGTCAAATGGTCCACGATTACCCAAATCGTATCATGACCTCTGGGAGTCTTGGGCAACTTGGTTATGAAATCCATTGAGATCTGCTCCCATTTCCACATGGGTATCTCGGGTTGCTGTAGAAGACCTGAAGGCTTCTGATACTCAGCCTTCACTTTGGTACAAGTCAAACACTTTCCAACATAAGTAGCCACATTGCCCTTAAGTCTTGGCCACCAGTAATAACCCTTCAAATCTTGGTACATCCTGTCCGATCCTGGATGGATCGAGTACCTTGATTTATGAGCTTCATAAAAAATAACATCTCTAAGACCACCAAAAAGTGGAACCCAAATTCGTCCCATAAAATACAAGGTTCCTTCCTCGTTGGGTACCAACTTTTTCTCCATCCCACGGAGATATTCAGCCTTTAAGTTTTCTTTCTTAAGAGCTTCTCTCTGTGCAGCACGAATACGCAACGAGAGGTCTGTCTGAATAATCATCTCCAAAGCCATAACCCTTATGGGCTTGATCCTTTCTTTCCGACTTAAGGCGTCTGCCACCACATTCGCCTTTCCTGAATGATATTTGATTTCGCAATCATAATCATTTAACAATTCTACCCATCGCTGCTGTCTCATATTAAGCTCTTTTTGATCGAATATATGTTGTAGGCTCTTGTGATCTGTAAAGATCGTACATCGGGTACCGTAAAGGTAATGCCGCCAAATCTTCAAAGCAAACACCACTGCGCCTAATTCCAAATCATGCGTGGTGTAGTTCTTCTCATGAACCTTCAATTGGCGCGAAGCATATGCGATAACCTTTTCTCGCTGCATCAGCACACAACCCAATCCATGACGCGAGGCGTCACAGTATACCACGAAGTCGTCGGTGCCTTCGGTTAGGGATAAAATAGGTGCATCGCAAAGCTTATTCTTAAGCAGCTGAAAAGATTCTTCTTGTTTATCTCCCCATTCGTACTTCTTATCCTTTTGAGTAAGGGATGTCAGCGGTTGAGCGATCTTGGAGAAATCCTCAATGAATCTGCGATAGTACCCTACTAAACCCAGAAATTGTCGGATCTCGGTTGGCGTCTTCGGAGTTTCCCAATTCTTAATCGCCTCGATCTTGGTGGGATCCACATGAATTCCATCCTTGTTTACCACGTGACCGAGGAACTGCACTTCACGTAACCAAAACTCGCACTTCAAGAACTTAGCGTAGAGTTTCTCCTTCTTGAGCAGCTCTAAGATGGCTCTAAGGTGTTGCTCATGCTCTTCCTTTGTCCGCGAATAGATCCGAATATCATCGATAAATATTATCACGAATTTATCGAGATATGGCTTGCAAACTCGATTCATCAAGTCCATAAATAATGCCGGCGCATTTGTCAAACCAAACGGCATCACTAGAAACTCGTAATGTCCATAACGAGTTCTAAAGGCAGTTTTTGGTATACTCTCTTCTTGAATCCATAGCTGGTGATAACCTGATCGAAGATCGATCTAGGAATAGTAACTTAAACCCTGAAGTTGATCGAATAAATCATCAATCCTCGGCAAAGGATACCGATTCTTGATGGTTAACTTGTTCAGCTCCCGGTAGTCAATGCACATACGAAAACTACTGTCGCAACCCCCGCCCCATATCTGTCCCGGAAACGGGTGGCCGCGAGACCAGTTGTGGTGGTATCATTTTGTTTATCATTTTGGCAGCGGAAATTTCATCAGGACCATAGTTAGGAAATGTTTATCAGAGTAAAACCACCATATTTTATATTACTAATCACATGGGTAAAACCCAAGTTTCTTTTTACATCATGTTTATAGGGATAAAACCTATTTTATTGAATTTAAAACATCGTCTTTTAGGTAACTTTTACAGCCACATTTTTCCAAGCCGTCAGTGCTCTCCAGCTGGCTTTCTTCTAATTTGGCTTTTACATTTTGTTACCTGAAACGCGTTTTAAAAACATTTGTCAGTGGGAAATACTGGTGAGTGAATCCCAGTTTAATCAAGAAGCATTTTATCCTTTAACAGTATTGAGAGCTATCACATTGTTTATTTCTACACAATTACTCATTCAGTATTGTCAATCCTGACTGGTGGGTCATATTACACATTGGCTAACTCGTTGTCCAATGGTAACGTGTTCCACATTTTGTATACAAAACCCCAACATACCGACAGTAATTGAAGAACTACAAAGACTCAATCACTGCTTAATCACATTGTAAAATATTTAAGGTTTTGTAAAACAATTTACAAAAAGGAGATTACTCACATTGCTGTCTTAGGTTTTCTGTAAGGGTTTCCTGGTGATTATCTATAATTTACACAAATGCACACGTGTTAGTATAATAACCCATTTTAACATTAGTAATACCCTCCCCGAGACGGCATTCCAATGACTACGTCGGGCAGAACCACGACAGCCGTTACGGAACCCTGGATCAATCGGGCAGCGTATCTAATACGTAACCGGGGTTATAATACTTACATCGGGGCAGAACTTCGTTAATTAGGGGGTATTATACTTGGAAATTATGCCTACTATTCAGAAATTCGTTGAGAGAGAAAGAGACTGAGCGATTTGAGACTGAAGCCCGAGCTCCCAATTTATAGGGCTGTAATCCGAGTCTCTCGCGGCCCGCGTAAGGTGAGACCAAGGTCTACACGGCCCGCGTAGTAGGGGGTCTAGGCCGTAGCTGATCCGGGTCACGAGTATAGGTTCAACACGTGTTTCCACGTGTCAACACCGGGTGTTGCCTCGTTTTTGATCGCTCGCGGCCCGCGTAGGCAGTAGCCAAAGGCTACGCGCCCCGCTACAGCCTCTATTTTCTTGTTTTTATTTTATTTTTAATGCTAGATCGTATTTTGGGCTCGGTTTTCACATACGGGGTGTATTTTAAGACATATAGGGGTATTTTAAAATATATTAGGGTGTCAGAAAAATTCAGGAGGGTTTTTATATCCTCCCCACCTTGTTTTAGAGCTCGTCCTCGAGATCTACTAAAACAGGTGTGGATATTTCCTTTGCATTTCTGATTCAAGTTCCCATGTGTATTCTGGTCCTCTTTTGGAGTCCCATTTTACTTTGACCAGAACTGATATCTTGTGCTTGAGGTTCTTGACTTTCCTGTCTTCAATCTGTAGAGGTCTTTCTACAAACTTTAACTGTTCATTTACCTCTATATCCTTAAGAGGCACTACTAGCGATTCATCGGCTAAACATTTCTTGAGATTAGATACATGAAATACATCATGTATTCCTGCCATTTCCTCTGGCAGTTGTAGCTGATAGGCTACAGGTCCTATTCTTCTAATAATCTCAAAAGGTCCAACATACCTGGGGCTTAGCTTTCCCCTTTTGATGAATCTTACCACTCCTTTCCAAGGAAAGACTTTTAAAAACACCTTATCTCCTACTTGAAATTCCAATGGCTTACGTCTGTTATCGGCATAACTCTTTTGTCTATCACGTGCTGCTTTCAGTCGTTCCTTGACTTGAATGATTTTGTCTGTTGTTTCTTGTACTATCTCAGGTCCAGATAGTTGCTTTTCTCCAATTCCTGCCCAACAGACTGGCGTTCGGCACTTTCGTCCATTAAGTGCTTCGAATGGTGCAGCATTGATACTTGTGTGATAACTGTTATTATAAGAAAATTCTATCAATGGTAAGTGATCATCCCAATTACCTCCGAAATCAATTACACAAGCTTTAAGCATGTCTTCCATTGTCTGAATTGTCGTTTCGCTTTGTCCGTCCATTTGTGGATGATAAGCGGTGCTTAGATTCAACTTGGTTCCCATTGCTTTTTGGAAACTTGTCCAAAAATGAGAGGTAAAACGACTATCTCTGTCAGAAAAAATTGATAGAGGAATTCCATGTAATGAAACTATTTCATTTACATATAATTTAGCTAACTGTTCCATACTGAAAGTTTCTTTCATTGGTAGGAAATGAGCTGACTTGGTTAGCCTGTCTATAATCACCCAGATTGTATCATTACCTTTTCTTGTTTTGGGTAATTTAGTAACAAAATCCATTGTTATTAATTCACATTTCCATACAGGCATTTCTAATTGTTGCAATAAACCTGAGGGTTTTTAATGTTTGGCTTTAACTTGTGAACAGGTTAAGCACTTTGCAACATATGCTGCTATATCCCTTTTCATTCTTATCCACCAAAATTTTTTCCTTAAATCTTGATACATCTTATCACTTCCAAGATGCATCGTATACTTAGACTTATGGGATTCTTCTAGTATACGGTGACGAAGGTTTCCTAATTTAGGTATCCATATTCTTTTCTTATGGAATCTCCAAATTCCATCTGTTCCTTGTTCTAATTCCTTAATCATTCCTTTCAACTTCTCAGTATCATTCTTGATTACTGATTCTTGTGCTTTTCTAATCTGATCATTTAAATCTACTTGCAGATTTAACTTAAGAGAACGTACTCTTTTTGGCTTTTCGTGATACTTTCGACTTAAAGCATCAGCTACTACATTTGCCTTTCCCGCATGATACTGGATATCACAATCAAAATCACTAAGTATTTCCATCCAGCGTCTTTGTCTCATATTCAATTCCTTTTGCCCAAAAACATATCTTAAACTCTTATGGTCGGTGAATATGGTAAACATACTACCGTATAGGTAATGTCTCCAAATTTTAAGGGCAAAAATTATAGCTCCTAATTCTAGATCATGGGTTGAATAATTTTCTTCATGATTCTTAAGTTGTCTAGAAGCGTAAGCTATAACCTTTTGACGTTGCATTAATACACATCCATAACCTAACTTGGAAGCGTCACAATAGATTACAAAATCTTCAGTTCCTTCTGGTAACGCTAGTATGGGTGCATGGGTTAATCTTTGCTTAAGAATTCTAAAGGCTTCTTCTTGTTTTGGTCCCCATTCAAACTTAACGGATTTACAGGTTAACTTAGTTAAGGGAATGGCTATTCTAGAAAAATCTCGAATAAACCTTCTATAATAATCGGCCAATCCTAAGAAACTTCTAACCTCGGTTGGTGACTCAGGGGTTTTCCACTTGGTAATCGCCTTGATCTTGGTGGGATCTACATGAATTCCTTCATGATTGACTAAATGTCCAAGAAATTGTATCTGTTCTAACCAAAACTCACACTTCGAAAACTTAGCATAAAGCTTTTCTTTTCTCAATAAACTTAGAAGTGCGTGCAGATGAGTTGCATGTTCCTCTTTGCTTTTTGAATAAATAAGAATATCATCTATAAAGACAATTATAAATTTATCCAAATATGGCTTACATATTCAGTTCATCATGTCCATGAATGCAGCTGGGGCATTGGTTAAACCAAATGGCATGACAGTAAATTCATAATGGCCATACCTTGTTCTGAAAGTGGTCTTAGGAATGTCCTCTTCCTGTACCTTTAATTGATGATATCCTGACCTTAAATCGATTTTATAGAAAAATCGTGCTCCTTGCAATTGATCAAACAGCTCATCTATTCTTGGTAATGGATACTGATTCTTATTCGTGACCTTGTTTAATTCACGGTAATCAATGCAGATACGCATTGATCCGTCCTTCTTTTTAACGAATAAAATCGGTGCTTCCCATGGCGATGAGCTTGGTTGTATGAATCCCTTTTCCAATAATTCATCTAATTGTTTCTTCGGTTCTTGCATTTCTGCGGGTTCCAAATGGTAAGGTGCTTTGGCAATTGGTGCAGTTCCTGGTATTAAGTGGATTCTGAATTCAACTTCTCTGTCTGGAGGTTGCCCTGGTAGCTCTTCTGGAAATACATCTGAAAACTGGGATGCTACTGGAATATCCTTTATTTCTTTTCCTTTAGTGTTAGTGATTATAGAAATCAAATACACTAATGATCCTTTTCTTATATAACTTGTTGTTTTCATTACAGAGATGAATTTTGTGGATTTAGAGAACTTATTCCCTTTAATTGTGATCTTTTCACCCCTTGGTGAATTTACTTGAATTGACTTTTGATCACATAAAATACTGGCTTTATTGGCTATTAACCAATCCATCCCTAACACAACATCAAATCCTGCTAGATTCATGGGGTAAAGGTTTGCAATAAATTCCTGATTTAAAATTTATATTCTTGCTCCCTGCAAGATTTCAGAAATTTTAATGGTTTCCCCATTTGCTGTCTCTACTAAACATTCTTGTGGGAGTTTAGTTAATGATTGATTAAGAAGTTTGCAAAATGAAGTATTAATAAAACTTTGGTTCGCACCAGAGTCAAATAATACTTTAGCAAAAACATCATTAACTAAAAACGTACCGGTGATCACATCAGGGATCACCTTTGCTTCTTCTGCTGTTAGAACAAATGCTCTAGCATTTTTGGTGTTCTTGTTATTTGTAGCTGGATCTAGCTTTGGACAGTTAGGCTTGATATGACCTTGTTCTCCGCAGTTGTGGCATATGCTGTTGCTAATCTTTTTCCTGCAATCTTCCTCCTTGTGTCCCGATATTTTGCAAAAGTTACAGTATATGGAGCATCTTCCTGAATGCTTCCTTTTGCAATACTTACAGTAGGGTGCAGAGGTAGAACCTACATTTCTCCCACGGTTAGAATTTCCAGAACGGAATTCTTGAGTGAGTTTCTGGGTTAGGTTCCTCCTTTGATCCTCTTCTCGTGTACGGACTAATTCATCTGTCAAGGTGTTGGCTAGTTCTACTGCTTCTTCTATGGTTTGAGGTCTAGCTGCATTGACTACATGTCTAATTTCCCCAATTAATCCCCAGATGTAACGGGAGATTAAAACTGGTTCAGGTGAAGCAAGGGTTGGTACTATTCTGGCAAATTCAAAGAATAATGTAGTATAACCCTTACTATCTACCCCAATCATCCTAAGGTTTAGGAATTTGTTTGCTATCTGTTCCTTTTCATTAAGAGGACATAATTTTCTTTCTACCATGTTTTTGAACTCCTCCCATTCCATATTGTAAGGTCTATCACTTCCCCTCGACTGGAGGATAGTGTTCCACCATTCTAGTGTTGAATTCTTAAACAGATTGGAAGTAAACATTATCTTATCCTCTTTCGCACTTTTACTTATCCTTAAGACTGCCTCAGCCTTTTCTATCCAGCGTAGAGATGCAACGGCCCCTTCATTACCCGAGAATTCCATTGGTTTACAAGACCAGAATTCTTTATAAGAACAACCGTAAGACACGGTTCTTCTTCTTTTGGGAATGGGCGCTTGAAGTACGGGTCCATTGTTCACGCTATTTTCAGGTTCAGAGGGTCGCTTACTATCATGTTTACTTTTATTTTCGGCTTCTCTAACCGTTTTGATAATATATGGCATCGCATCTATTATCCCTTGTGCCACTATATGTTGCATGACACTGTTATCCACTTGGTTTCCATTATTGTTGTTGTTGTTGTTCGGGTTCTCATTATCCAGGTTAATGTTACTCTGGTTATCGTTATTCTGGTTTTCCTGGTTTACTTCGTCGTCCATCTGAATTTTAAACATTTACCAATTATTAATATCACAAAATAATTAATAATTTGGGCAACAACCACACAACACACATATTGGCCAAAAGCGTCGAGCATTGCGACTTTACTATTTTCTATTATAGTATGCTTCTAATACAAACCAATACTAGAAATTAAAAATTACAATACAATACTACTATGCATCGCTAACCACGAAGTGGTCTATACTACAACATATGTTATTATATATATATATATATATATATATATATATATATATATATATATATATTATTTTTTCATACAAACAGATTATATATTATATTATTATTATTATTATTATTATTATTACCAACTCCACCATCACCTTCACTGGTCTGGATTCATCCAGTAATCCATATTGCGCTCGTCGTACTTCCAGACGAGTCGCTCTCCTACCTTCCTCATCCTCTCACTACTCTCTAAAATCTCTTCTCCGAAAGTTCGGAGCTCATGCACATTTTTTGCACTCATTGAGGGTGCAGGTGCTAGTATTGGGTCCGGGTACTGTGGCATGGGATTCTCCTGAGGGTAAGGATTCTCTAAAATCTCCCTAATGTATTCATCGTTATCGTAGTAGGGATCTAGAGGGTCCAGACCTGGATAGGCTGCTAGATTCGGCATGGGTTCGTCGTTTAGATGGTAGCGTGACACATAATCCCTATGTTCATCGAACCATGGATCATAATCCGGGTCTAAGGGATTAGGGGCTAGTATCCTAGGTATCTCCTCAGGGTTGAAGTCATGCATTTCTACTTGATTTTCGAGGTTGTTTTCTATCTCTATCGGCTGAGTGGGGAATAAAGGTAAGGGTTGTGGGGCTACTAGTTGTTCCAGGTTTAGGTCGGCAGCAGTTGTTGCTAGGATATGAAAATTAGCTAGGCTTCTATTAAGCATATCCTGTGTATGGGCATCTGACTCTCGCTTAGCGGCTGCTAGGACTCTTTGCTGTTGCAACTTTCGCATTCTTTTCCTACGCTCGAATGCTCCCTTACTGAACCATCGTCTCTTTTTCTGAGGGAATGGCTCTTCAGACTGAGCCTTAAAGACAAACATTCCTTCTTCATTATTAGCGGCATACCCAGAGAGGGCAGGTTGTGAAGAGGCACCTTCACTCCTAGGTGAATTGGACAATTGACGATACACGTCTGAGGGTCCTTGATCACTCATACTGAAAACTAACAAATAGTCAAATAACACTTAACAATAAAATACAGATATGCACGTATTCCCATAATAAATTTCCTAACAATTTAAATAATATATTGGTGTCAGCATAACACTTCTGTGGCTGAATCAGTGGCATAGCTCTGATACCACCTTCTGTCGCAACCCTCGCCCCCTATCTGTCCCGGGAACGGGCGGCCGCGAGACTAGTTGTGGTGGTATCATTTTGTTTATCATTTTGGCAGCGGAAATTTCATCAGGACCGTAGTTAGGAAATGTTTATCAGAGTAAAACCACCATATTTTATATTAATAATCACATGGGTGAAACCCAAGTTTCTTATTACAGCATGTTTATAGGGATAAACCCTATTTTATTGAATTTAAAACATCGTCTTTTAGGTAACTTTTATAGCCACATTTTTCCAAGCCGTCAGTGCTCTCCAGCTGGCTTCTAATTTGACATTTACATTTTGTTACCTGAAACACGTTTTAAAAACATTTGTCAGTGGGAAATACTGGTGAGTGAATCCCAGTTTAATCAAGAAGCATTTTATCCTTTAACAGTATTGACACCTATCACATTGTTTATTTCTACACAATTACTCATTCAGTATTGTCAATCCTGACTGGTGGGTCATATTACACATTGGCTAACTCGTTGTCCAATGGTAACGTGTTCCACATTTTGTATACAAAACCCCAACATACCGACAGTAATTGAAGTACTACAAAGACTCAATCACTGCTTAATCACATTGTAAAATATTTAAGGTTTTGTAAAACAATTTACAAAAAGGAGATTACTCACATTGATGTCTTAGGTTTTCTGTAAGGGTTTCCTGGTGATTATCTATAATTTACACAAATGCACACGTGTTAGTATAATAACCCATTTTAACATTAGTAATACCCTCCCCGTGACGGCATTCCAACGACTACGTCGGGCAGAACCACGACAGCCGTTACGGAACCCTGGATCAATCGGGCAGCGTATCTACTACGTAACCGGGGTTATAATACTTACATCGGGGCAGAACTTCATTAATTAGGGGGTATTATACTTGGAAATTATGCCTACTATTCAGAAATTCGTTGAGAGAGAAAGAGAATGAGCAATTTGAGACTGAAGCCCGAGCTCCCAATTTATAGGGTTGTAATCCGAGTCTCTCGCGGCCCGCGTAAGGTGAGACCAAGGTCTACGCGTCCCGGGTAGTAGGGGGTCTAGGCCGTAGCTGATCCGGGTCCTGAGTATAGGTTCAAAACGTGTTGCCACATGTCAACACCAGGTGTTGCCTCTTTTTTGATCACTCGCGGCCCGCGTAGGCAGTAGCCAAAGGCTACGCACCACGCGACAGCCTCTATTTTCTTGTTTTTATTTTATTTTTAATGCTAGATCGTATTTTGGGCTCGGTTTTCACATACGGGGTGTATTTTAAGACATATGGGGGTATTTTAAAATATATTAGGGTGTCAGAAAAATTCAGGAGGGTTGTTATAACTACCGTCCTTCTTCTTGACAAATAGAATTGGAGCTCCCCAAGGCGAGAAGCTTTGTATAATGAATCCCTTGTCCAGAAGCTCCTGAAGCTGCGTCGACAACTCTTGCATCTCTGTAGGCGCAAGTCGATAAGGTGCCTTGGCTACAGGCGCGTCGCCTGGAACCAAGTCAATGTGGAATTCGACTTGTCGTTGGGGCGGTAATCCTAGCAAGTCTTCGGGGAATACTTCAGGATATTCCCTCACCACAGGGATATCTTCGAGCTTCGGTTCTTCAGCTTCTTTGTCAACAACGTGGGCCAAGAAGGCAACACACCTTTTCCGCAAAAACTTTCGGGTCTTCAAACAACTGATAATCCATAGGGGCGTATCATGCTTTTCTCCATGCACTACAATCGTCTCTCCATTCGCCATCGGGATGCGGATAATCTTCTCATAGCATACGATCTCTGCTCGGTTATTCGACAATCAATCCATCCCAACTACTACGTCGAAGCTTCCCAACTCAACTGGCAGCAGATCAAGCGTAAACTCACGCTCTCCAAGCTCTATCACACAGCCTCTAATCACTTCGTTTGCTTCCACTAGCTTCCCATTAGCTAGTTCTATCGAATACGATAGCTTTTCTGTCTGCTGATCTTGCTGAGAACTAATCGAGTCCTGCGCTTCTGTTGAACTTGGAGCAGTGGTCGGTTCATCATCAGAAAACTGAGTAATCAACTTATTAAGTGACTGTTGACTTTTGACTTTTGATATCTCAGATTCCATATGCTTCGGATGCCTACCACGACGTTTGTATTTCCGTTCATCAACAAGCGGTAGCATTTCTGGCTGCTGATCTTGCTGAAAACTAATCGGATCCTGCACTTCTGTTGCACTTGGAGCAGCGGTCGTTTCATCATCAGGAAACCGGTAAATCACCTTCGAAGACGTTGGCTTTAAGAATTCTATCTGCGGCTTATCCAAACTTGTACTTCTTGATATCTGTAGTGGTTCGATATCAACCGCGCTCTTCACTTCGATAATCTCCATTGCCTGTTGTTTTTCGTTCAACAAATACTCAACAATGTCGGGCTTATCTTTTGACATATTTGCATAACCTAGAGAGTCTGTTAACTCTGAGCTACCTCCTAATGCATCTTTCTTTAAAACCGTCTTCAACTGTGATCTAGTCCAAATCCCGTATTCCATTTCCGTGTAATACGGGATTCGAACCAGGAGATTCTTCAAGCTGCAGAAGCTCGGGATTCTTCTTCGTTTGAGTTTGCTCTAAGTTAACGTAACCAGAATTATCACGGTCTGACACTTGACCCGCCTTATTTTGTTCTTGAATTTGTATGTCACCCATGTTAACTTCTACTATTTGGTTCTGCTCAGGTGATACGTCATCAATTACTTCATTATTTTGTTCCAGATTTGCTTCACCCAATAGCTGAAGTTCAGTATCCTCACATGTTATTGCACACTATGCACATGTGCATATTGACTTATTATTACAATCTATGCACATGTGCATAATCACATATTACATAAGAATTACCTTAATATCCAATTCTGTTAAACCTATGATGTCAAAATATGCACATGTGCATAGCTATATATCACACAATACAAAACGAATTTTGAATCGACAAATTATCTATCATATTATTACAATCTATGCACATGTGCATAATCACATATTACATAAGAATTACCTTAACGTAACCAGAATTATCACGGTCGATTAATTTGAAAATATCTATATTACAAATCCGTCAACGGTTCCGTTGGCGGCGGTGATTCCGACGGCGACTGATTCCGGCGATACCGTCGTAGTGACACACTCATTGAATCATCTATTCTTATAATAACTGGATGAATTTTGGGAACTAACCTCGATTATATGATGAAATATGAAATATCTGGTGGTAAAATTTCAAATCTGAGATAAAATCTCAATCCAGATGTGCTTCAATATGGTGAACTGATGATGGTGAAGTGATGATGTATTCGAGATGATGATGAAATCGATTGTAATCGACGAATTCTTGATAGATACGGGTTGAGAAACGCTGAGATACTTTGATGTAATGAGAGTGGACGTGAAAAATTGTATTAAATGTAATTTAACTTTTGTTTGAAGTCCGGTAGTAAATGTAAGCAGGTAAGCGGGTTTTTTAAAGTTATTTGGTATTTACAAAATTGCCCCATGTTCACATTGGTTCTCGCGGTTCTCGCTATAAGGGTGGTTCTCGCATGAGCCCCTCCCTATATATATATATATATATATATATATATATCCACAAGTTTAAGGCCTATTTAGCTAAAAGTATTGGTCAACATACCTCTTTTCATGATTATTTTAGTTAGTATAAGTGTATATATATATATATATATATATATATATATATATATATAAGGGTGGGTTAACGTACAATATTTCTTAACGCACGATGCATAGAAGATGAAATTACGCACGTTATAAAACTCAAAACCCTAATCACACTTGTTCAAAAACCATACATCACGAATGTTGAAAACCATAATCACGTATGAACATAATCACGCATGTTGTAAAACTAACTACACATGTTAAAATATATATCCTACACACATTGAAATTTATCATACACTTTATTCTACACACCTCCTAATTTATCCTACACTCTAAATTAATTTATTTATAAAATATATATTTTGAATATAAGTTATAAATTTAATATAGTTAGCTATTAAAGAAGGAGATTACAAATTAATGATCTATGTAAGTTTACCAATATATCCGTACAACAAAATTAAATATAAATATTAAATAAAGCAAAATGAAGCAATCTTATTGTTTGAAATTTCTTTTTTATGTTCTTATAAAAAAATCTTTTCATTTTAACCCTCTAATATATATTTATATATTGAAATTGATATTGGTTTTGAAAAGAAGAAATCCTCATGGATACGTATGGGGAATAACTAAGAATTTATTAAAAACATGGGTGGAGAATGAATTTTATACCTTGGAAAATAGTTATTTTGCAAGGCTTTTTTACCGTATTTTCTCCATTTATATCCATCTTCCAAGTAGTCATCTTCAGTCTTAGTCAAGAACGCAAATCTTTGTTCCCATTGTTTTTTCGGGTTACTATTTTTGGCCTTCAACCTACAGAAATTAAAAATACCCACAACATAAAATAATAATAATTTAATGAGTTTAGTTGTCATATATGATATGTTTTTTTTTTTTTTTTTATTTCAAATGAGAAGTATTACGAGTCGTATTCGTTAATTCACGGATTGAACTAATAAATGTTGTCATAAATATATCCATTACACGAGACACATTTTTTAATGATAAAAAAAAAAGTGAAAACAATAAATAAATAATCAGTTGGCGGAGTCAACCTAAGAAACTGTCAGATTGAGATGGACAAGACCAGTTTAGTTGAAATGATCATGGCCGGGTCAACTCACGTTTATGTCAGATTGAGATGAACATGACTAGTTTAGTTAAAATGATCATGGCTGAGTCAACTCACGTTTAGACTAAACATGCTCACGTGCCAAACCACATTTAGACTAAACCCAATCCATGTATTTCATAGTTGCGTTTTTTGTGTTGTGTTATAAATTCACAGCAATAAATGGATGGAAGAATGTTTAAAATTTCTTAAAAAAAGTCGTCATTAAAAATTAACATTAAACAAAAGTTGGTCGATATTCAATGTGGTTTAACATAATTTAACTAATCTGAAAAGGCAGAAGTTGTAAAAGAAATGAAGAATATATAAAAAATGAAATCAAATCCAATTAATTAAAAATTTAATGTAGTTTATTTTTATATTTCCTTTTAATCACAAATTCAACCATTTGTTTAGAAACCAAAATATGGTGTGTTAGTGTGTTGAAAAAGATGCATGCATGCATGTAAAGTGGTAGAAATTAATAATTCCTTCTTACTGTTCTTGACCATCATCTGATTTTGTGTTGTTCGGATCAAAATCAACAGCAAGTTCTGTTGAAGAAGAAGATTTGGATGATGAATTAACCACCCCTAATGTACATGGCATTAGTGGTGCAATTGGCTCTACCACTAAAGCCTCCGGAGGTGTTTGCAAATCAAACACACGGTCGTTCTGCGCGTCTAACGACTCCAAGTACCGTCTCGGAATGTCATAGAGGCTACCATCTCCGCCGTAGGACGATGACTTTGCCATCAAGATTGTTCAACAAAGGCTATTGAGTCTTCAGAGTGAGTAAGAGGGGTTTGAAGTTTAAGTGTATAGTACGAAGAGGCCTTTCTGAATATTTGTGAGCTCACAAACTTGTGTGAGTTTGTTTATATGTGTGTATATAACTATATATAGGATACCAAAATGTGACAAAATGTGGCAAGTGTAATTTAGTGAAGGAAATAAATATTCATATTACATACCTGGTTATATAATCACATATCATACGTATTTTAATTGCTTGTACATACGATGTTAAATAATAAGGTTATATATTCACGTACAAGGTTATATAATTACAAACAACCGTTATAATTGTTGAAAATCACATACCAGATTACACAATTACGTACCATCTTAATACAATAGCAACAGCAACAATATTATTATTAATTACTTCGTCTATTTTCGTCTATCAAACTGTAAAAAGTAATGATTCATTCTATTTAAATATGAGTAGCCAAACATCACAATGGAATGGTAATGATCAATTTCATTCTATTGTTCATTCCATTCCTTTGTCCATTACATTCTCTCGTTCATTCCATTATCTCATATCAAATAGACCCTTAGTTTTAATTATTGACTTAGTGATCTTATGATTTAATATTATTTCTACACTTCTTGGGAGAAGAATGATAATTGCTTGTGAAAAGAATGATCTAAGGGTTGAGAGATGATTAATCTAAGACTTGTGAGAAAAATTGCTCCTTACGCAATGCTCCTTACTTTCTAAGGCTTATAAGAAGAACGATATAAGGATTTGTGCTTATAAGTCTAAGAAGAATGATCTAAGGCTTGTGAGAAGAATGACCATTGCTTCTTACATTCTAAAAATCCTCAAGGAACACCCAATGATCAACAAATGGAGTTAGGTAGCGATTCCTTTGGGAACAATTTGGGCTCTTAAAACGGTCCAAGTCAACTTTGTGGGGTCCATTGTTCTTTTTTCTTTACTTGCAAGGTATGACACGGGGCGAGTTTGATCAAGCCCTACCAAGTGTACTTGGTTCGGTTTTGCTTTTTCTTGAGGAAACTAGCACCTGAGGGGGGTATAGGGGTGTGTTTTTTGAGTGTCTTTTTACAAAACTCTTGATTTTTGACACCAATTTGTTTCTTTATCATTTTATGAATGTTTGCATATGAAAATCAAAAGTAAACAAACAAATGACTTATTTATAAAATTCATACAAGAAAACTACAAATAAAAAAACGTGTCCCGGTTGATATAAAAACATGTTAGCTTTTCCACATATCACCTAGTCATGACTTTCAACCTCTTTTAGGTCATGAGGTATACTTTCACGCCCCTTAACTACACGTAGGAGTCACGTCACCTACTTGGCCCTCTTTCACTTCACCTCACACCAAGGAAATGGTTTAACCCCCATTAATGCCCCTTAAATTAATTAAAAATACACACACATATATATATAGCATGTTGTGTGTGTGCAAATTTTCCAATGATTCTCTCTCTCTCCTAGTTAACTTATTAACACGTAAGTTATTAATGCCCCATAACACCCTCTAGGAGTGGTATGACAGGTGTTAACGGATGCTAACTAGGATTAACACCTATGGATGTTAGAGTATACCAGGTGACCTAATCATATGAAAACTCCTAATGAACATTGATTATGATTGACCATTCGCTATAGTTAATAAATGGCATATATTTTAAGTAAATTGAAAATTTCGTGATTTATTTTGAGACATTAATGACAAAATATGATAATCATAATTTTTTATTAGTTTTAAACACGGCTATAAAAAGGAAATCTATATATATCTGCCATTTCTTTTATCGTTTTTGTTTTCAAAACAAATTATATCTCTTTGCAGATTTTATAACAAACCCAGAACAAGTTAGACGCACTCTAGTACACACATTTATCAAACCAATAAATACCATAATTGAAAAACATATTATGGCTTTACTTCTAAAGTTATATACTTTGAAAAAAATTCCATTACTATTCATATGTTGTTTCCATCTGGTATCGATCAAGAATGGTTCAGATGACACTTAATTAGCCATTATGTGTGTTTTGTCGGTACATTCCTATGTCTTTACTTTGTGTGTTCCTCGTTCATCCGGACCAATATTGGTCCAGATGATAATCACCCATCACATCCTATTTAGTATGGGTAGCTACAACAATTAGTCCATTAATAAATTTACCAACACATTATTGGATTTACTTGGATAAATTTAGCTTAGACACGTATAAACGAGAAGTAATAGTCAACAACCTGACGTATAGGAACGACTTAAAGTTAATTTAATCGACGAAAAATATGATCGTTAAAGCACATTAAATTCATACTCCTTTTACTATCGTAAGAGATCAAAACTATTCAAATTTAGTATATTCAACTGCATCCTTAAAGGTCAAAGTCAGATGCGTATTTGGAGCATCCCATTAAGTCTCTTCACGGATGAAGCCACCTTGGCTCTGTCTGGATGTACCTCTCTTCCTCTTGTCTTTAGTTTTTTATATATTTATTACTAGCGGGTTAGAACCTCGTGTATTACACGGCTTGAATAAATGTAATTTTATATCCTAAATAATAAAACAATATATTTTAAAATTTTGTTTATTACACGGGTTGAATAAACGTAATTTTATATATTAAATAACATAAGAGATATATCTTTAAGAACATCGTGTATTGTGAGGGTTGAATAAGTTTATATAAAATCGAATATTAATAAACTTAATACATACACCGAAAATTAATAAGAAAAACCCGACCGTGAAATTAAACCAATGGCCAGTTTGATCAGTTTCACAGTTTTAAATCGAACAATGAACACCCTAATTAATAACTAATAGGGTTAATTTGTGTTTTTTTAATAATGTAGCGTAGTTATTAAAATAACTTTTGAAAATAATGTAAAACCAAAAATTTTGAAATATATAATTTTTTTATTTGACGAAGATTTAACTTAATTAGTTTTATTATATATCTAGAGTTTGAACTTGGGTTATAAATCTGGTTAAATCAATATTTAGATAGAACAAATATACTTTATATTAACTATTACACGTGGCTTTTAATTTATAATTAGTTTGAAGAAAACAATACTTTAAATGTAGATTTATTATTATCTTATTAAGATAAACAAACAAATTCAAATAAAGATAAATGTCCTATATATTAGTTAGAGTAAATTACAATTTTAGCCCTTGTGGTTATATCACTTTTACCCTAGTATCCCAAAAGGGAAACTTTTGTCATCTGTACCCTCAACGTCTCTCCATTCGCCATCGGGATGCGGATAATCTTCTCATAGCATACGATCTCTGCTCGGTTATTCGACAATCAATCCATCCCAACTACTACGTCGAAGCTTCCCAACTCAACTGGCAGCAGATCAAGCGTAAACTCACGCTCTCCAAGCTCTATCACACAGCCTCTAATCACTTCGTTTGCTTCCACTAGCTTCCCATTAGCTAGTTCTATCGAATACGGGATATCTAACTTACTGGAAACTAACCCAAGTATATCCTTAAATTCTAGAGATACGAAGCTATAGTCGACACCAGTATCAAATAGTACCGATGCAAAATGTTGATTGATAGGGAACGTACCAGTGACTATGTTCAGATCCTGACGAGCTTCCCTAGCTCCAATGTTGAAAACTCTTCCCTGAGCTTGGTTGTTCTTTGGGTAATCCCGCTTGAAGTGCCCTACATCACCACAGCCAAAGAAACCTTGGCCGTGACCATTTCCATTCCCATTTCCGCCCTGGTTGTTGTTTGCTCCACGGTTTCCGTTACCAGCTTGATATCGTTTCCATTCCGGTTTCCATTACCTCCCTGGTTATTTCTATTCCCATAACTGTTTCCACCACGGTTATGTTTTGGTCAAAAATTACCTAAGCAATTTAGTGATCAAATTAGTTAAGTGAGGTAGTGTGCTAAGAATGTGAATTGTAAATATCCTGATTTAGTTGTTTGCAAAAGACAGTGTTCAGGATATAGCTCAGGATATCGAGCTATATCTATGATCAAACAATGAGCAAAAAGTAAAAGGTGACACGAGATGTACGAGGAAAGCCCTTGACCAATCTAGATCGCCGACACAAAACCTCGGGAGCTGACAATCGCAGCTGCCTTGTTCTTCTTATTACTCCAAATGTCAGGATACATTGCAGGATATTGACCAGATCGCTACTAAGTGTTACAATGCTTTTTCAGAAAGTGAGAGCTGCGAGAGAGAGAGAGAGAGAGTAGAAGAGTTCGAGAGTAGTGAGTGTGATGTCCTATTCGATCTGATTTATCCGTCTATTTATAGCTAAGAAATGAAAACAAAATTTCCTATAAACGGGGGATGCCATCGAATATTCTCTAGTTAACGTTGGAGACCAAGTAATGAGGCCTCAACGTCTTTCTTTGAACAACTTGGACCGAGTCTTCAGGGGAAGAGGTCTCCATGAACGTTGCAAACTTGAGCTCGTACTCCTGCACATAATCCGTTAGTAATCCTCAGGATACCATGCCAGGATGTTACCAATATCCTGAGTCAGCATCCTGAGTATGAACATTTATCATATAGTTAAGATATAATTCAAGATATTATCCAGGATATGGGCTCAGAATTTCACCCATAACAATTGTCCCCAAAAATGTTACCGTTAAGGATCCTGAGACTAACGGTTACATTTTTCATGATAAACGAGGCAATTAAGAGATAAGACCCCTGATTTGACCGCTTGTAACTGCTCAGACTGAATTCACTTATTACTTCCCTATAACTTCTCACCCTTATCTTCATTTAACCTTCACCGAAGAGCAAAAAGGTAAAATCCCTTCTTTCACCTTCATCTTCTTCTCTCTATTCTGCACAATATTCCAGCGGTCATATGGCGAGACAAACCAGATCTAGCTCCGGTGACTCTGCCCCCTCGTTTATTCACCAGAATATTCTCCAAGATCCAAAGAAAGAAATATGCTCCTTTGACAGCGCTCATCTGTCAGCTCTCAAAACCTCCGACATCTTTCTGAAAGGGACGGTGTTCTGGCCGTTCGATCGGGAAATCCGGTCGGACATGGTTTCCAATGAGTGGCTGTGTTTTAATACTTTTCCTTTTACCTTAGGGCTACAATTCCCGTTTCCTGACTTTATCACCGAGTTTTTCATCATCACAAAAATCTGTTTTAGTCAAACAATGCCAATGCTTTGGCGAGTTTTGCTTGTTCTTGATCAAATCAAGAACAAGCATGTCCCTGATCTTTCTGTTCATGACCTCCCCTTAGCATACCGGCTTAGATGCCACGGCTCTTGTCGATTCTTGTTCTATTCTACCTCCAGTGGCCCACTGGTACTCCGTGCTACCAGGAATAAGGAGGAATGGAAATCCAAGTTTTTCGTTGTAAAAAGAGACTCAATCCCTGGTGGGACGGATTATCCGGTGAAGTGGTTGAGAAAGGGTAGGATTTAGGGTTTTAGGATAATCTTGTCTCATATCCTATCTTATATCCTGTTTTATATTCTGAACTGATTTTCTTTTTTCTTTCTTTTATACAGTTGATTTCAGAAAGCTTGCACCTCCTTTAACTGACTCACAGAAAAGAATTGACATCATCCGACTTCTCCCAGAAGTTGAAAGGAGTTTCAACCCACTTCCAGCATCTTCAAGCCAACCTTCTAGTTCAAACATGTCTGGTAAGGATCCTGCTCAATATCATGCATACATGTTTTTATTTGATATAGTTCAAAAAAGAGTTTTAAAGTTACTCCCTGTATGCAGCCTCCAGCAAAGTTCCTATCCTTCTTGACCTCGATGAACTTGGCAGCTACCCCACTCCAGTCAACATCAAGAATGAAACCCTTGCTACCACCAGCTCCAAACCAGTCTCGGTTCCTAAGCCCAACCCAAGAGCTCGAGCTTCTACTTCCAAGAAGAGGAAGGGTTCCGAGGTCAGCACTCCAGGCTCTGAAGGGTTCTCTTATGAAGAACTCAGCTTTACCGAATCCTTGGAGCCGATGAGGATGCACTGGAGTAGATGTGATCATTTTGATTCCCCAATTCTTGCAAAAGTCAGTAGTCCTCTTACTTATAAACTGAGAACCATTGTCACAAATTATCTCGGCAGGTACCCCAAACCTGGTCAGGATATTCCTTTTTATGAAGGATACTACTTCTTGGTCTTTAACTTGAACAAATGCTTTAGCTTCAACCCATTTAGAAAAATAGTCAGTCATTGCCAGCATAAAGACTTTTCCTCCTGGAGCTTTTGACAATTTTCCCACTATGTCCATCCCCCAGTTCATGAACGGCCAAGGAGAAGCAATATGATAAAGTGGTTCAGCAGGTTGATGTAATACGTTACTATGCCTTTGACATGTATCACATCTTCAAGCATATTCTGCAGCATCTTTCTTCATCGTCGGCCAATAGTATCTTGTTCTTAATACCTTTGAAAATAATGATCTGCCCCCAGTATGGTTACCATAGTCCCCTTCGTGTATATCCTGGAGCACTTCTCTAGTTTCAGGATCCTCTAAGCATCTCAGGTATGGTCCTGCAAGATATTTCTTGTACAAAACATTATTTATAATAGTGAATCGTGATACCTTCATTCTAAAGGCCTTAGGATTCTCATCTTTAGGGATGTGTCCTTTCTTGAGGTATCTTATGACTGGAGCCCTCCAGGATTTAGGATCCTCATCAGGATCATGACCAGGGTCCTGAATACTTGTTACCTCCTTATCCTGTGATTTGAAAAGATCCACTGCAGGATATAGGATGTGAAGTATTGGTATTTGGGTTCCTTCTGGTATCCTGACTGATGATCCTAAATTTGCCAAGGCATCTACTTTAGCATTATCTTCTCTTGGTACCTGTTCAAGTGTAAAAACATCGAAATATCTGTTTTGGTCAAAAATCAAGCAAGGATAATGCAACCAAATCTTTTGTTGTGAGGTGTGATGCTTGAATCTATGAACGATTGTATGAGCAACTTGCAAATCAAATAAAGAGGTGACACAAGGATTTATACGAGGAAAAAGCCCTTGATCAAGAGTTGATCTCCGGCATAAAAAACCTCGGGTGATGGAAACTACCGATCACCAACTAAGATTAAACAGAAAAATGGTTACAACTCGGGATGATAACAAGCTTGTTACAAGGATCACTAGTGTGCAAAAGTGTTAAAGTGTATGAAATCGCCAAGTAAACTGTCGAGAGCTGTTCGAGAGTGTGTGTTTTGCTAAAATTAGCCAAGTGTTCTAACTCAAGCTTGTTATCCCCTATTTAAAATTAGAAATAACTAAACTAACTAACTGTCCGCTAATTGTGCAAGTCTCCCACGATCTCCATAACGTTCACAAGGGCCAAGCACGTGCGGAATATTGAGGGAATATGCTCCACGAATATCGGCAAGACCAAGTCCATGCACATACTCCTGCAAAACAAGCTCACATACAAGGTAGACAACCGTTAGTGTAAGGATATCAATGAGGATCCTGAATCCTGGCCCTGCAACACATTCCGAGGATCCTGAATTCAAACATAATTAAGGATCCGTGATCCTGGCAGTACTTGAGGATCCATGATCCTTAGGATTGGAAAATCCTCCCCTAACAATTGCCCCCAAAATATAAGGAGTAAAGTGTAAATTAGCGAGTTATATTTTTTGATCTTATTTGCAACTAACTAACGGATATATAGCCGTTATAATCTAACTAGCCGTTGCAAGTTATACATCATTGAAGCGATGTCCCTGCAGAATCATCATTATATAGGTTAGAGAAAGGACGAATGTGCATTTAAATTCGAGTAATACTCCCTTTAAATCCTCATTCGAAGATCAAACAGGTACTTCTTTCTCCTTTCTCTCTTCACCTTCTTACTCTGTTCCTTCTTTCTTTACCATCATCCATGACCAAGATGATGTTAAGATCTTCACCGGCTAAGGATCACCAAAAGGATAGCCCTCCAAAGAGCCAAGGAATCATCAAAGATTCTCCGAAGGAACGCTGCTGCTTTACTGATCCTGAGATCGACAGGATTCGTCATTGCTTTCCGGCGAACATTGTCTTTAAATCTTTTGACCCTGCTGCGTTGAGTGACTTCGTTTCCGCAACTTGGGTTGCTTTTCCGGCCACCCCATTTCTGATAGGATACTCCTATCCTTTCCCTGCTTTCACCGAATCCTTCTTCTCTCTCACCGGCATGTGCTATGTCCAGGCAATGGCTATGATGTGGAGGGTTTTGTATACCTTAGAGAGAATCATCGAGCAAGAAGGCATAGAATTGGGGATGTCAGAGCTTGCTGAATTGTACAACCTTGTGAGCCATGGTTCACATCGCTTTTTATTCAAACCTGGTGAAGAACACCCAATCCTCAAGAGCACCAAAAATGACACCAACTGGAAGAAACGTTTTTTCTTCGTTAGGAGGGATTCTATCCCGGATGGGAAGGATCTCCCCTTAAAGTGGACCACTCATGGTAGGATAGAGGATCCTTATAGAAGGATCATAGGATAACCCTGTTTCTGCTGAGGATCACTAACCCCTTTTTGTATTTTTTGTGTAGCTATCTCTGTTTCCCATATTATTCCATCACCTGCAACCAAAGAAAGGATTGCTGCTTTCCGGAAACTTGATCCTGCATCAAGATCATTTCAAGCAAACACCAAGGATTCTCAAGAAGTATCCTCAGGCTCAGTTACAATGTCAAGTAAGTATCCGAGTTTATATATAATTAAATGTTTAAATGAAAATAAAACAAGAATACTTATCTGTTGTTTTGGATTGGTAGGCGCTGGAAAATCCTCAAGGTCAGCCACTCGCTTTAGTGTTAGTGATCTTGACACTGTCACTGCCCGCTCCGGGAATAAGAAAACTGCTGCCAGCCCCATCGTTCCAGTGCCAAAGCCCACTACCTCCAAGGGTAAAGGAGGAAAGAAAAGGAAGGCTACCGAGGCCGACGACCTGGAGGGCTTGCCTCTTATCCGCCACCAGTTCCAGGAGTATTTTGCCGATGTAAGGATCACCAACCTTGCTTTATTATCCTGCCCACTTGAGGATCACGGATCCTGAACTTTACCTTGTCTTTTTTGCAGAAATTCGCTGAGATCGAAATGCTCTTTGATGCATACGTTGAAGAGGCTGAACAGAAGCATCTGGAGTTCCAAAAGATCTTCCTAGCTAAAGATCAAACCATCTCCTCCCTCGAGAAAGATCTCGCTCTGGCAAAGCGGCAGGTGGTCATGGCCCAGATAAATGCTGATCATGAGAAGCATGAGCTGCTAGAGGATGCTAAAGTCTCTGCTGCCATCACCATGTACAAGATCAAGCTGCAAATGGCTCAGGAGGCTGAGGATCCTGACTTCGACAGGACCGCTTGGGACAAGGAGGGCTGGAAGGCGAAGCTGGCTGAGCTAGACGATGAGGAGGAGGCTACATAGGTCTTGGCGATTGAGGCAAGTGGCAGCGGGAAGGATCAAGCTGGTGGTACTGATGCTGGTGGTGATGAAGCCAAGGTGTGAGCTGCAGAAATGGGCGATGATGGATATTTCTAGACGCGGCCGTAGCCCATTTTTTAGGATTTGGTAGTGGTTTTTTGGTTATGATATTTTTATTTCAAACAATGATGGTCTGTAATAACTAAACAATAGCTATTAGGGTTGAGGATCATGGATCCTTTGAACAATAGGTAGGATAATAGGTGGTGGAGGGATCCTTTGAACAATAGGTAGGATAATAGGTGGTGGAGGGATCCTTTGAACAATAGCCATCTTTTATTTCCTGCACTTTTAAGACCTGTTAACAATGGACACCCTTTGCCAACCCAAGTGGACGGGCCACGGTTTGCTGGTAGAAGCTTGGGTTGACAATTTTGACAACCTTTAAGGGTTTAACATTTTGTGAATAAATAAAACTTTAATCTTTTGGCTATTTCTTGTGTTGTTATTCTTGTGAATTCTTCATTTTTCAACTGTTGTTATATACTTTCTTTGAATCCATAAGTAGAGAATAAAGGTTTAATAAATCATGTCAAAAAGTTTTAGCATATGATCAAAGATCAAATATCCTATAATCGATAAATTCAAAAAAGTAGTATAGTTTAAGGATCACAAATCCTGTTGTCAAAGGATAAGGATCACTTACATAAATAATGAATAAAATTAAAGTAATTAAGGATCATACCTGAGAATCCAAGTTAGGATCCTAAACCTTTAACATTTACAATCAGGATAACCAAAAGACAAACCTTAGTAAAATGTAAGGATCAAGGATCCTTGGCTGTTTGACTACAAAAACCTGAAATGGAACATAACTTGGGACTAAGCCAATATAAGAGAAGAGTTAGCAACTAGGGACAAGCCCAACAATTATGGGGACAAGCCCAATATACTAGGGACAAGCCCAAAAAACTGGGGACAAGCCCAAAAAACTGGGGTCAAGCCCAAAGGATCTTGTGTAAACTGGAGTATGGCCCTCACTGGCGACTATCCAAACTTAGTGACATGAAGATGCCAAAACCTTAGCTAACGTGAAAACGTTAGAAACCTTAGGAACGAATGTATGGTACGTCTACCATTATACGTAGGATCCCGGATACAGCCAGTACAATGAAATTGTCAGTCCCTAAAGCGAGTACTGGTCCCATTGCCATGAACTGTACCAGGATCATCGTGCGCTACTGGCGATACTGGGGACAGGCCCAAATGACTGGGGTCAAGCCCAAAAAACTAGGGTCAAGCCCAAATAACCGGGGTCAAGCCCAAATAACTGGGGTCAAGCCTAAAAAACTGAAGACTTCTGTGGATACTCAATCCTTCGTTAAGGATACATGAACCTTCTGCAAAACTCAGAATCAAGTGAAAGGAGGATAAAGGATCCAGGATCCTTCTCCTTGTATATAGGATAATTAAAGAATGAAATAGTTTGAGATTAGATCATTACCAAAATCAGGATTATCCATCCTCTAAGGATCCTTCAAGGATGTGGATCATGAATATTGCTAAGGATCATGAATCCTTATCACATGAAGTATTTCTTCAAGTGGACATCATTCCAAGCTCTTGGTAGCAAATCACCTTCCATTGTTAACAATCGATATGCCCCCTTTCTAGCCTCAGCTTCAATCAGGTAGGGGCCTTCCCACTTTGGTGCCAATTTTCCATCAGTAGGATTTGAGGTATTCTGAAATGCTTTCCTTAATACCATATCACCAACTTGGAACTTCCTGATCCTGACATTCTTATTATAGGCTCCAGCCATCCTTAGTTGATAACTAGCCATCCTTATCCTTGCCAAATCCCTGAGTTCTTCTATAGTATCCAAGTCTTGAACCAAGTTTTCAGCATTCTTTTCAGGATCACGGATGCTTGTTCTTGCAGTAGGAACCACCATTTCTGTAGGGATCACTGATTCTGCTCCAAATACCAAAGAAAATGGAGTTTGACCAGTAGCATTCTTGGGAGTTGTCCTATCAGCCCATAATACATAAGGTAGTTCTTCTGCCCATTTTCCTTTCTTGGATCCTAGCTTCTTCTTCAAATTGTTGATGATGATCTTGTTGGATGATTCTGCCTGACCATTAGCTTGTGGGTGGACTGGTGTTGATGTTATCATCTTAATCCCCCAGCTGTCACAAAAGTTAGTAGTTCTACTCCTAATAAATTGGGATCCATTATCACAAACAATTTCAAAAGGAATACTAAATCTAGTAATAATGTTTCTTTTAATAAAGGATATAACTTCCTTTTCTCTGACTTGAGCAAAGGCTTCAGCCTCTATCCACTTGGAAAAGTAATCAGTCATAGCAAGCATGAATACTTTTCCACCCGGTGCCTTAGGAAGTTTACTAACTATATCCATTCCCCATCTCATAAATGGCCAAGAAGAGGATATCGGATGTAAGAGCTCTGCTGGTTGGTGAAGGATATTACTATGTCTCTGACAAGGATCACACTTTCTGGCATAATCCACAGCATCCTTCTTCATAGTAGGCCAATAGTATCCTGTCCTCAGGATCCTTGAGAATAATGCCCTGCCCCCAGTGTGGTTCCCACAATCTCCTTCATGAAAATCCTTTAGGACTTCTTGGATTTCAGGATCCTCAATGCATCTTAGATATGGTCCTACAAGAGATCGTTTATATAACATGTTATTCAATATTGTAAATTGAGATACCTTAATTTTGAAAGCCCTGGGGTTTTCTCCTGTAGGAATCTCTCCAAGTTGGATATATCTTTTGATTGGAAGGATCCATGATCCTGAATGAGATTGTGTATCATCACTAGGGATGATTGCAGAATCCTCTCCTATCTCCATGGCTACATGATCCTCAGTAGTGGGAGTTAGGATGTGGATTATAGGGATCCTGATATCCTCTGGAATCTTCAAGGATGATCCTAGATTGGCCAATGCATCGGCTTCTGCATTTTCTTCCCTGGGTACCTGTGTCAAACTAAAGGAAACAAAAGAGACTGCCAATTCTTTGACTATCTCTAAATATTTGATTAGTTTTTCACCTTTAACAGCATAGGATCCATTAAAGTGATTAGTAATTAACAATGAATCTACATGTACCTCAAGATACCTGATCCTCATATGCTTGGCAATTTGCAAACCAGCTATCAAAGCCTCATATTCAGCCTCATTATTAGTGGTTTGAAACTCACAAGCTATGAAGTGGGGTATTATGTCCCCCTATGGCGATTTTAGTAGTATTCCAAGTCCTGTTCCTTTGACATTAGAGGCTCCATCAGTGAAGAGTATCCAAGGATCCTTAGTTTCTTCAAGCTATTGGACTTCTAACTCAGCTTCCTTTTGCAAGTCACTACTGAAATCTGCCACAAAGTCAGCTAAGGCTTGGGATTTAATGGTAGTTCTAGGTTCATATCTTATATCATAAGCACTAAGCTTCACTGCCCATTTGGCCATCCTTCCTGACATTTCAGGTTTCCTGAGAACATTCTTAATTGGAAAATTAGTCTTGACAATAATGGCATGAGTTTCAAAATAATGTCTTAATTTAGTAGATGCCATAATCAAAGCAAGGATAAGTTTCGCTAAATGTGAATACCTGGATTCAGCATCAAGCAAACTCTTACTAACATAATAGACAGGATGTTGTGTACCTTGGTGATCCTTAACAAGGACTGCACTTACTGCTTTAGAGGATACCGCCAGATATAAGTGTTAGGGGAGGATTTTTTAATGATCAGTGATCCTCAATTACTGTTGGGTTTAGTGATCCTCACTTCTGTTTGAATTAGTGATCCTCAGAAGTATTACAGGATCAGGATCATGGATCATCGTAAGGATCCTTATACTAACGATTGTCTGCTTTAAATATAATGTTGTTTTGCAGGAGTACGAGCTCGGACTTGGTCTTGGCGATATTCCTGGAGCATATTCCATATTTATTCCGCACATGCATGGCTGAAATGGACGTTATGGAGGTCGTGGAGGACTTGCACCATTTGCGGAATGTTTGTTAGCTTAGATATTTTCTATTTTAAAAGGGATAGCGAGCTAAATAGAAAACACTTGGCTATTTTTAGCTTAACACACACACTCGCAACCGCTTTCACCAGCTCTTGACAACTCACTTGGCGATTACATACTTTTTTGCACATTACACTATAGTGATCCTTGTAATTAGCTCGCTATCATCCGAAGTTGTAATACATTTCTTGTTTAATTTGAGTTGGTGATCGGTAGTTTCCATCACCCGAGGTTTTTTATGCCGGAGATCATTCATTGATCAAGGGCTTTTTCCTCGTATAAATCCTTGTGTCACTTATTCATTTCATTTCTGAGTGATCCTTAGTGTTGTTCATTGATTCAAGCATCATACCTCACAACAGAAAGTTTGGTTGCATTATCATTGCTTGATTTTTGACCAAAACAGTTTGGCGCCCACCGTGGGGCAATTGGTGCTTCGTTCTTGAGAAATTATTGTTCTGGTGATCATTCTGGTTCGTTACAACCAAGCAGATGGCTTCCTCAGCGAAGAACACTTCAAGTTTAATGCCATCATTCAGTTCTTCACAAGGCGTTCCTCCTTTGCCTCCACCACCTTCTGGATCCCAGAAGAATGCTGATAACGCTGCGAAGAGACAAACCCCCATTTTCCAAAAACCACCAACTTCTTCTGTTTCCACTAATCCTACTACTAATGATCTTTTTAATCTGATTTTGCAGATGAGGGATCGTATGCAAGAGCAGGATAAAACCAATGAAATGATCCTCAGGGAGATAGGTGATATCAAGAAATAGAAGAAATCGGTGGAGGATCATTCCCCATTGATGCCCAGGTCGCTGAACTTTGACACTCCAGTCATAACTTCCCACCAATCAGCAGCTCCGGACGTGCAATACTTGGGTGAATTACCAGGAAGACGTTATGGAACAACAACAATGACTCAGGCTCCAGGATCTTGCCTTCAACCTTCCGGAGCCTCTGTCCAGCATCAGGGATCCTTCGTCAGCTCAGGAGGATATTTGGGAATGCACTCGGTTCAAGGATCCTCCCAGGTCCAAGGATCCTCCCAGGTCCAAGGATCCTTCCCGGTCCCAGGATCCTCCATGGTCCAGGGATCCTCCCAGGTCCAAGGATCTTTCCCGGTCCAAGGATCCTCCCAGGTCCAAGGATCCTTCCCGGTCCAAGGATCCTCCCAGGTCCAAGGATCCAACATCTTTCAGGATCGAGGATCCTTAAGGAGTATTCAGCCTCCAAGTTCGGATGTTCATCAAGGAGACTTCATACCAATGCAGACCATTGCTTCATCTGGTCCTTCGATCATACCGGAATCCCATCAATATAGATTCACATCTGGAATTCCAAACATGAATCCTATGGGAGGTAATACTTTCAATAATTCTTATAACACTAACCATGGCTCCATGCAGGATACAGGAATCAATCAAGCTATGGCTAGGGAACTACAGAAGCTTAAGGATATGATATCCAGTGTACCAGGAGTGGTTAAACCCATCCCTGAAATCACAGGTGGTAGCCATAGGATATCTCATTTTGCACCACCCTTATGTGATGCTGAGATACCCAAAAGATTCCAGATACCATCCATGAAGCTCTATGATGGTTCAACGGATCCAGAGGAGCATGTAGCTCAATACAGGGAGAGGATGGAGATCAATCCAATTCCTGAGAGGTTAAAAGAAGCATGTCTATGCAAGGGATTCAGATCCACATTCACAGGATCTGCTATTAAATGGCTGCTAAGTCTTCCCCCTTACTCTATTACTTCATTTGCTAATCTAGTTAATTTGTTTAATAGTCAATTCTCTTGTAGTAGAAAATTTGAACGATTAACTAGTGATCTATATAGGGTAACACAAGGTCAAAATGAATCACTTAGAGATTACATCACTAAGTTTAGTAAAGAATCCTTAGATATTCCTAATTTGGACATTGCTACGGCTGTAGAAGCCTTTAAAATGGGATTGCTTAGGGATTCACTATTCTATGATGATCTTGTTATGACACCTTGCAGGAATCTTGATGAAGTAAGAACCAGGGCCCTTAGGTTCATCCGCCTAGAGGATGACAAAAGGATCCAGGATAGATTGACAGGATCCTCAAAACAGGAAAAGCAAGGATCCTACTTCAGGAACAACAAATCAAAGTCCTATAACAGATCTGATAACCAGAACGTGCATGCAGTGGAACAAGAAGAGGATGATGAGGATTATCCTCCTATTTCTGAATACTGTTTTTCTGTTGATAACAATGAACTAATCCTTGCAATGCAGAATCTAGGTGAGAAAGCTAGGTGGCCGAGAAAAAGTGATAAACCAGCTGCCACAAAGGATAAGTCCAAATGGTGTGCATATCATGAGGATTTCGGGCATCTCACTGAAGAGTGTATTGCACTAAGAAAGGAAATTGGTTACTTGTTGAGCAAGGGGCATTTGAAGGAACTTTTGGGACGGAAGAAGTCAAGGATCCAGGATCCTGAAAGGATCCCAGAAAGGGCTCCTGCTCCTCCAGCAGATGCACAAGTTATAAACTTCATATCCGGTGGATCAGACATTTGTGGTACCTCCTTTTCAGCAGCAAAAAGACATGCTAAGGAAACCAAGATGAATAATGGAGACACACCCGTCCGGACCTCCGTTGTTACCCAGGATAAAGTCATAACCTTTGATGAGGATGATCGTGTTGATGTCCAGGATCCTCATCATGATGGTCTTGTAATTACATTGTTTATTTCTAATCACTTTGTTCGCAGGATCCTTATAGATGGAGGAAGCTCTGTGAACATCATCCAGCTTAATGTCCTCAAGAAGATGAACATCCCGGAGTCTGATATTGTCCCAAGATCCTCAGTACTTGTGGGATTCAGTGGAGAAACTAAGAATACATTGGGGGACATCAAACTCCCAATCTATATTGAAGGATTGCATTCTTATCAAAAGTTTTGTGTTATAGATTGCTTATCATGTTGTAATGTTATCCTTGGCAGGCCGTGGATACATGACATGAAGGCAGTCCCATCCACCTATCATCAGTGTGTAAAGCTTCCGTGTCCATGGGGAGTGGTGAAAATTGAGAGTGATCAACAAGAGGCTAAGAATTGTTATACATCATCAATGAAGCCAGCCTCAAGACCCAGGGAGCAATAGCAATTAAAGTATCCTCCAGGAGATGTCTTGGAGGCAAGAGAACAGGATTTGAAAGAAATCCTCATGGATCCTAATGATCCTGAATCCAAGATCTTCATAGGATCGGGGATCCTTAGCGACATTGAACAGGAGCTAGTATCCTTCATTAAAAGAAGGAAAACTACCTTTGCCTGGAAACATGAGGATATGACAGGTATATCTAAAGATATAATTACTCATAAGCTTGGCATTGACAGGTCATTCAAGCCTATACATCAAAAGAGGAGGAAGTTTGCACCGGAAAGGAATGTTATTATCCAGGAAGAGGTAGATAAACTACTTCGGGCAGGTATGATTAGAGAGGTTAAGTATCCAAGATGGTTAGCCAATGTGGTTGTTGTTCAAAAGAAAAATGGAAAGTGGAGGGTATGTGTCGATTTTACTGATTTAAACAAGGCATGTCCCAAGGATCCTTTCCCATTACCCCACCTTGACTCCATGGTGGAAGCTACCGCGGGTCATGAGTTGTTGACTTTTATGGATGCTTCATCTGGATTTCAACAAATTCAGATGGAACCATCTGATCAAGAGGATACAGCCTTTATGACCCCAACTGGTATATATTGTTATATTGCTATGCCATTTGGACTAAGGAATGCAGGTGCTACTTGTTTTGGTCAAAAATTACCGAAGCAATTTAGTGATCAAATTAGTTAAGTGAGGTAGTGTGCTAAAATTATGTGTGAAAAATATGTTAACCAAGTTAGTTATAAAAACAGTTTCAGGATACGGCTCAAGATATGGAGCTGTATCTGTGATCAAACAATGAGCAGAAAAGTAAAGGTTGACACGTGATGTACGAGGAAAGCCCTTGATCAATCTAGATCGCCGGCACAAAACCTCAGGAGCTGACAATCGCAGCTGCCTTGTTCTTCTATTGCTTCAAATATCAGGATACAGTGCAGGATGTAGAGCGAATCAACTAGGTGTTACAATGTGATTTGAATACAAGTGTTTGTGTGTAGTGTTTGCAGAGAGCTAGAGAGAAAGTGTTTGAAAATGTGAAAGTTGCGTGCCTTAATCTGATCCGCCCCCATCTATTTATAGTAAAACAAATATAACAAACTATCCTAAATAACCGGGATCCAACGAATATTCCTCACTCGAACGTTGTAGACCTAGTCTTTCGGGTTCAACGTCTCTCCCATAACAAACATGCCCGAGTCTTGAGGAGATGAAGTCCATCTGACCGTTAGCAAACCCCAGCCTTTAACCTGCACGTGGTTAATTCAATCAACCTCAGGATATCGCCCAGGATGTTAGCAATATCCCCGTCCAGTATCCTGGTCACAAATAAACAATTAAAAGAAGGATATTGATCAAGATATGTACGCTCAGAAAATGACCCATAACACTACTTATCAAAGGCTAGTCAATATGATGTTCAAGGAACAAATTGGACACACTATGGAAGTCTATATTGATGACATGGTGGTTAAGTCCAAGAAAGCTGAGGATCACCTTAAAGACTTGGAGGAAGCATTCAATATCCTTGATAAATTTAATATGAAACTAAATCCTTCCAAGTGTCATTTTGGTGTTAAAGCAGGGAAATTCCTAGGCTATATGGTGACAAAGAGGGGCATTGAAGCAAGTCTTCTTCATCTGCCATGGCCACCAGGACTCATTCCCAAACCGGTGAATCATCCGAGACTTTTACCCAGCAGAATCTTCTCAAAAATCCTGAGAAAGAAGTCTGTGTCTTTGATAATGCAGACATTGCGGCTTTGAGAGCTTCCGGTGCTTTTCCTGATAACACAGTCTTTAGACCGTTCGATCGGTCAATTCGATCGGATGTTTCTTCCACAGATTAGGTTTGCTTTCCAGCATACCCTTTTTCGCTGGGTCTTCGATACCCCTTTCCCGAATTCATGATGCAATTCTTCCGGACCACCGGCATCTCTTTTGCTCAAACCATGCCCATGGTTTGGAGAGTATTAATCGTACTTAACCAAATCAAAAACCTTCACTGTCCCGACCTTTGTATCGAGGATCTGCCAATCTCTTATCACCTCCGATCTCATGGTTCTAGCCGGTTTTTGCTTTTTTCGACTTCCAACAAACCCCTTATTCTTAAAGCTACTAAAAATGAAGACGGATGGCAACGCAAGTTCTTTTTCGTCAAACAAGACTCCATTGCTAAGGGTGCCAGCCTTCCGGTGGAGTGGTTAACCACCGGTAGGGTCATAAATGTTCTCATGTACCTTTAGATTTTTATCTTTTACTAATATCCTTCTTTTTGATTCTTATGCAGTAAATTTCAAGAAAGTAGCTCCCCCTACCGCTGAATCAGAGGAAAGAATCAATACTGTTTACCAATTACCTGCAATAGACAGGAGTTTCACCACACACATCCCGAGTTCCAGTCAATACTCGTCATCTGAAATGTATGGTAAGGACTACTTTTAAAATAATTAGTTAGTATAGTATAATAGAATGAAGAGTAATAATAATGTAAAACTTTTTCCTTTATGCAGCACCGGCTAAGATCCCTGAAGTCTTTGATCTCGACGAGTTGGACAGCTATTCTGATCAGGTTCAGATCAAGAAGGAACCCAATCCTAAGGCCACAGCCTCATCCAAACCCAGTGGTTCCAAAGCCATTGTCATCACCAAACCCTTGCCAACTACCAAGCCCCGGAGCTCCAGCTCTCGTAAAAGGAAAGAGCCCGATTCCCCCGTCATCTCTGACACTTTTCCCTATGAGAAGCACGGGTTCATCGAAGCTAGCGGGTTTATGACTTCCTTTCTTATCCAGGTTAGTATTCTCAAACCACATCCTGCAGCTTATATCATTTACAAAGATTTATCAAAATCAATACCTGTCCTTTTACTTTCTCAGGGTCTTAAACATCTGGTTCATCTATATCAAGAATCCTGCGGGCTTAACAAGACGCTTGAATCCAAGTTAAAGGAAGCAGAAGTCACGATCTCCGATCAAGGCATGATTGCAGCCGCCAAATCTCGTCATTGCGAGGAGAAATTCAAGGCTATGATTCAAGAACACCAGACTGCTCTCAACAAAGCTACTCTTCAAGCCCAAGCCGATCTTGAAGCTGCCCATGCGCAACATGAACGGGATATGGTCAGCTACCGGGATAGCCTTAAGAGTTCCGTCGTCACTTCTCTTCTCCAGGCCAGGCTGAAGATGGCCCATGAAGCCAAAACACTAGGTTTTGAATGCCCTTCTTGGGACGTTGGTGCCTGGGAAACGAAGCTAAAGAATCTTGGCGGCATTTCTACCACACCAGCTGCCGAAGGATCTTCCAAAGTAGCTGAAAAAGCTAACAATGCTGAGAGGGATGCTGAGGTGGATCCTGAGACGGATGCTGCTGAAATTACCGCGAACGAAGATGGCACTGCCCCCTAAAACTTATTTCCTTTTGTTTGAACAATTTTATGTCTTATGAACAATTTTTATTTCCGTATCAAAACAATTTGATAGCCGAAGGTGGATGGGTCCTAGGTTTCAGGATGAAGCCTTTGGTTATCAACTAGTACCGTTTATTTCCAATAATTTCATCTTTCATTTTTCTTGCCATCACTTCCTGTCTTTCTTATTACAGACCTTAGTTTTGCAAAATATACTCAGTGATATATTATGAAAACTTTTATTAAATAGAATTTCTAAAAAATCAATCACCTTTAGAGAAAATTAAAAGATAGTCTATTTTAAAACCTGTTTTGACGATACTTGCTTGATCAAAGTTTCAAACCAGTACCAGCTTCAAATATCTTAATCAAATATCCTGAAAAGTATTTCGAAAATATATTTTGAAAATATATTCCGACAATTTATCCTAATCGGGATGTTTAACCTTTTACCAAACATAGTACTGTTAAAAACTTAAACAACGTTTACAAAGGAAAGATCATACCAGGAATAGGGTATAACCCTATTCTCAAACTTCAATCCCCTTGCAACTCTTCCAATAAAGATGTCCCCTGTCTGAGACACTCAGTGTATTAGGTCCGAGCCTTACCCTTTGAGCTTTACACCATTGCCTTAGTAGGAATGTCCCCTGTGTACAATGTCTTTAAATACTTAGAAATCTTCTGAATATCAGTTCCCATTGTATAGACAATTTTTCGTGTTACTGGGGTAAAACCCAAAAAATGTATTGGGGATGAATCCCTCGTATCCTGGGGGAAATCCAGGGCCTGCCAAGGATAACATTACAACAAGATAAACAGTCAATAACACAAAATTTTTTATAAGAGTGTAGGCCTTCGATGTATATTGGGAGCTTAATGTCCCCCAGGGTATTCTTAGTTTCGCCACTAAATCCCACGAGCACGGAGGATCTTGGTATGACATCTGATTCAGGAATACCCATCTTCTTTAGAACATCAAGCTGGATAATGTTCACTGAGCTTCCTCCGTCTATAAGGATCCTACGGACAAAATGGTTAGAAATGAAAAGAGTAATAACTAAACCATCGTGGTGAGGATCCTGGATATCAACACGATCATCCTCATCAAAGGTTATGACTTTTCCTTCAGAGACACTTGATGTTCGAACGGGTCTTTCTCCACTGTCCATTTTAGTTTCCTTTGCATGCCTTTTAGCTGCTGAGAAGGATGTGCCACAAATGTCTGATCCTCCAGAAATAAAGTTTATTACTTGTGCATCTGCTGGAGGGGCCGGAGCTTTCTCAGGGATCCTTTCAGGATCCTGAGTCCTTGACTTTTTCCTACCCAACAACTCTTTTAGATGCCCCTTACTCAACAAATATCCAATTTCCTTTCTTAGTGCAATGCATTCTTCTGTAAGGTGCCCAAAGTCTTCATGGTATGCACACCACTTTGATTTATCCTTAGTTGCAGCTGGCCTATCATTCTTTCTGGGCCATCTGGCTTTATCACCTAGATTCTGCATCGCAAGGATTAGTTCATTGTTATCAACAGAAAAACAATATTCAGAGATTGGAGGATAATCCTCATCATCCTCTTCTTGATCAACAGCATGCACGTTCTGGTTATCAGATCTGTTATAGGATCTGAATTTGTTGTTCTTGAACGAGGATCCTTGCTTCTCTTGTTTTGAGGATCCTGCTAACCTCTCCTGGATCCTTTTGTCATCCTCTAGCCGGACTTCTTAACACCCAATCTCCAACTTTGAACCTTCTAATCCTTATATTCTTGTTGTATGTTCTGGATATCCTTTGTTGATATGCCGCCATTCTTAGCCGTGCTGCATCTCTTGTCTCATCAATAGTATCCAGCTCCTGGCATAGGACTTCAGGATTCTGCTCAGGATTCCAGAGGTTGGATCTTGCTGTGGGTATCACCATTTCTGTCGGGATCACTGCTTCTGCTCCAAATACTAAGGAAAACGGGGTTTTGACCAGTTGCATTTTTTACCGTCGTTCTATCAGCCCACAAAACAAAGGGTAATTCTTCTGCCCATCTTCCTTTCTTGGCCCCTAATCTTTTCTTCAAGTTGTTGACAATTATCTTGTTTGAGGATTCAGCTTGTCCATTTGCTTGAGGATGTACCGGAGTAGACGTAATCATTTTGATTCCCCAACTCTTGCAAAAGTCAGTAGTCCTCTTACTTATAAACTGAGAACCATTGTCACAGATTATCTCAGCTGGTACTCCGAATCTGGTCAGGATATTTCTCTTTATGAAAGATACCACTTCTTGATCCCTGACTTGGACAAATGCCTCGGCTTCAACCCATTTGGAGAAATAATCTGTCATTGCCAACATAAAAACCTTCCCTCCTGGAGCCTTTGGAAGCTTTCCCACTATATCCATACCCCACTTCATAAATGGCCAAGGGGAAACAATAGGATATAATGGTTCAGCAGGCTGATGCAGTATGTTACTATGTCTTTGACATGCATCACATCTTCGAACATATTCTGTGGCATCTTTCCTCATTGTCGGCCAATAATATCCTGTCCTTAATACTTTTGAGAATAATGACCTGCCCCAGTATGGTTACCACAATCCCCTTCATGTATATCCTGAAGTACTTCCTTGGTTTCAGGATCCTCTAAGCACCTCAGATATGGTCCTGCAAGAGATTTCTTATACAAAACATCATTTATAATAGTGAATCGTGATACCTTCATCCTAAAGGCTTTAGGATTCTCATTCTTTGGGATGTATCCTTGCTTTAGATATCTCATAATTGGAGCTATCCAGGACTTAGGATCCTCCTCAAGATAGCCATCATCAGGATCCTGAATACTTATTACTTCCTTATCCTGAGGATTCGTCGCAGGATATAGGATGTGTAATGTTGGTATCCGGGTTCCTTCCGGTATCCTGACCGACGATCCTAGATTTGCCAAGGCATCAGCTTCAGCATTGTCTTCTCTTGGTACCTGTTCAAGTGTAAAAGTATCGAAATATCCTGCTAATTTTTTAAGAATTTCGAGATACCCGATTAACTTCTCTCCTTTAACTGCATAGCTTCCATTAAAATGATTAGTGATTAACAAGGAGTCAACATACACTTGCAAATTTTTGATATTCATATTCTTAGCCAACTCTAATCCTGCAATTAAAGCTTCATATTCTGCCTCATTATTAGTAGCAGGAAATTCACACCTAATAGCCTGGGGTAATATGTCCCCCTGTGGCGATTTTAGTAGTATATCTAAACCTACACCTCTTACATTGGATGCACCATCAGTATATAATGTCCAGCATTCTAAGTTTTCTCTTAGCTGCTGTACTTCTAAATCTACTTCATTTTGAATGTCACTACTGAAATCAGCCACAAAGTCAGCTATAGCCTGAGACTTTATGGCATTTCTAGGTTCATATACTAAGTCATAAGCACTCAATTTCACTGACCACTTGGCCATCCTACCTGACATCTCCGGTTTCCTAAGCACGTTTTTAACAGGATAATTGGTTTTAACATGGATCCTATGTGTCTCAAAATAATGTCTAAGCTTTGTCGATGCCATAACTAGGGCTAATATCAAATTTTCTAAATGAGAATATCTAGTTTCAGCATCTAGTAGACTTTTACTAACATAATAGACAGGATATTGCTGACCTTCATGGTCTTTTATAAGAACGGCACTTACAGCATTCCCAGATACAGCGAGGTATAGGGATAGTGGTTCACCATTTTCAGGCTTCATCAATAGAGGTGCAGCCGAGAGATATCGCTTCAAATCCTGCAAGGCTGCTTCATGCTTTGCTCCCCATTCGAACTTCTTATTCTTCTTGAGGATATCATAGAATTCCTTGCATTTTTCCGAGGATCTTGAAATAAATCTGTTCAATGCTGCTACTCGGCCTGTTAACCGTTGAACATCCTTCATATTCGAGGGTGATTTTATATCCAGGATAGCTTTAATCTGCTCCGGGCTTGCCTCTATCCCCCTTTTCGTCACCATATTGTTTTGGTCAAAAAAATCTGATGAGGATAATGCAACCAAACTCTTTGTTACGGGGAATGATGCTTTGAATGTAGAATAATGATAAGGATCACTTCAATGTAAATTGCACAAATGACACAAGGATTTATACGGGGAAAAAGCCCTTGATCAAGAGTTGATCTCCGGCACAAAAAACCCCGGGTGATGGAAACTACCGTTCACCAAGCTCAAATAAATCAATAAATGTTTACAACTTCGGATAGTAACGAGCTAGGTACAAGGATCACTATGGTGAAATGTGTAAAAATGAGTGAAAACTAATAAGTGTTCGTCGAGAGCTTCAAGAGTGCGATTGTATGAGAGTGTGTGTAGCTGAAAATGGCTAAGTGTTCTAATTCTAGCTCGTCACCCCTTTAAAAATATAAGTTAACTATAATAACAAACTATCCGACTTTTGTGCCAAGCTCCCACGTTCTCCACAACGTCCATTTCCAGTCAAACATGTGCGAAATACCCGTGGAATATTCCATAGTAACGTTGCCAAGACCAAGTCAAGCTTGTTACTCCTGCAAAATAATGCGACACATAAACAAACAATCGTCAGTATGAGGATCCTTAAGGTGATCCATGATCCTGATCCTAAAGCTCTTCTAAGGATCACTATCTGTCACAGAATTAAGGATCATTAATTAGGATAACAAGTAAGGATCACTAATTGTTAGAAAATCCTCCCCTAACACATATATCCTAGAAACTTTCCTGCCCCCACTCCGAAATGGCACTTAGCAGGATTCAGCTTCATGTTATACTGATCTAGGATATCAAATGCTCCCTTGATATCCTGGAGGTGATCCTCAGCCTTTTTAGATTTCACCACCATATCGTCAATATATACCTCCATGGTGTCCCCCAGCTTATCTTTGAACATCATGTTCACCAATCTCTGGTATGTTGCACCTGCATTTTTCAAACCGAAAGGCATAGCAGTATAGCAATAAATACATGTTGGTGTCATGAAAGCAGTATCCTCCTGGACCGAAGGCTCCATTTGAATCTGGTGAAATCCTGAGGATGCGTCCATGAACGTTAACATCTCATGCCCAGCAGTAGCATCCACCATTGCATCGATATGAGGAAGGGGGAATGGGTCTTTAGGACAAGCCTTATTCAAGTCTGTGTAATCTACACAGACTCTCCATTTCCCATTTTTCTTCTGCACTACGACCACATTTGCCAACCATCTTGGGAACTTGACTTCTCTGATCATTTTGGACTTTAACAATCTTTCAACTTCCTCTTGGATGATTATATTTCGCTCAGGAGCAAACTTCCTTCTTTTTTGCTGAACAGGCTTGAACGACCTGTCAATTCCAAGCTTGTGAGTAATAATGTCTTTGGATATAGCTGTCATATCCTCATGCTTCCATACAAACGTTGACATCCTGCACTTCAAAAAGTCAGTTAATTGTTCTTCAATATCCCGAGGGATATTGGTTCCGACGAGCACCGAGATATCAGGATTATCCTGATCCAGGATAACTTTCTTCACATCCTGCTCCGAAGCTTCCAAGGTGTCCTGGGCCCGCATCTTTAATTGCTATGCTGGATTAGGCTTGGCCGAGGATTTCATCGAGTATGTGTAGCATTCCTTCGCCTCCTACTGATCACTATCAACTTTGACGACCCCCCAAGGGGTTGGAATCTTGATGCATTGGTGATAAGTCGAAGGCACAGCCTTCATGTCATGGATCCACGGCCTGCCTAGTATGATGTTATAGCAGGATAAGGAGTCCATCACACAGAAGCATTGTATCGAGTTGAACCCTTCAACATATACTGGTAACTTTATCTCTCCTACAGTATTTCTAGCTTCTCCACTGAAACCAACGAGCACAGTGGACTTCGAAGTAATGTCCATCGGAGATACATTCATCCTTTTCAATGTTTCCAACTGAATTATATTGACAGAACTACCGTTGTCCACCAATATCCTGCGTACAAAATGGTTAGCCACATATAATGTTATTACCAAAGCATCATGGTGAGGATCCTGAACAGTATCCCTGTCATCACTATCGAAAGTGATCACTTTATCAGTTGTGAGGGTAGTCATCCTGACTGGTTTGTCTCCCCTTTCACTCTTAGCTTCCTTTGCATGTCTCTTAGCCGCCGAATACAAAGTCCCACAAATGTCGGATCCTCCTGAAATAAAGTTAATTATCTTGGCATCTGCTGGGGGTGATGCTGCTCGTTCAGGATCCTTCTCGGGATCCTGCCATTTATTCTTCTTTCTTCCCAGCAAGTCCTTCAGATACCCTTTGCTTAACAGGTAACTTATTTCTTTTCTTAAAGCAATGCAATCCTCGGTCATATGTCCGAAGTCTTGATGGAAGGCACACCATTTGGATTTATCCTTCCAATCAGCTATCTGCTGGTTCTTTCGCGGCCACCTAGCTTTGTCCCCTAAACCCTGCATAGCATACATTAACTCAGGTATATTAACAGAAAAGCAGTATTCAGATAAGTCAGGATATTCTTCAGGATCCTCGTCTTCAACAGCATTCACTTTCTTGTTATCATTTCTGCCATATGGCTTGGAGCGATATGGCTTATATGAGGATTCTGATTTCCTGTTGGTTGATTCGTAGGTTGAGGTAGAATTCATCCTCTCTTGCATCTTCTTGTCATCTTCCAAACGGATATATCTCAAAGCCCTGTTACGAGCTTCGTCGAGATTCCTGCAGGGATTCATTACAAGATCCTGATAAAACTGAGAATCCTTTTGTAGCCCCATCTTAAAAGCTTGTACAGCTGTTGCAACATTAAGATGTGGGATATCCAAGGATTCTCAACTGAACTTGTTCACATAATCCCTCGAGGATTCCTGAGATCCTTGAGTTATCCTGTAAAGGTCACTGGTTAGTTTCTCAAAACTCCGACTACAAGAAAATTGACTGTTAAATAAATTAACCAAATGAGCAAACGAAGTAATTGAGTGAGGAGGGACGTTTAACAGCCATTTCAAGGCTGATCCTGTCAAGGTAGAACCGAATCCCTTGCATAAGCATGCTTCCTTGAGATCTGGAGGGATAGGATTGATTTCCATCCGTTCCCTATACTGGGCAATATGCTCTTCAGGATCCGTAGTCCTGTCATACAGTTTCATGTTGGGAGTCTGAAATCTTTTTGGGATTTCAGCATCACAGACAGGATACGCAAAGAGGAATATATCCTGTGGCTGTCTTGGGATACTTCCGGAATTGGCTGGACCACTCCAGGTACACTGGATATCATGTCCTTCAATTTCTGGAGCTCCCTGGTAAATGTTGACGTCATACCTGCATCCTGCAAAGACCCATTGTTGTTAGTAGCAAGAATATTATTATTTGACACATTACTGGTCTGAGGATTTTGGCCATATCCTGAACTCCTCACAGTCGACATCCTGACCGAGGTGGGTATCTCAGGGGTATGATTCTGAGAATGGCTTGGGATGATATTCCCCCTGTTATCCTCAGTGTAAACTGCGGAACCGAAGTTCAAAGCCCTGGGCTGTATAGGAGTGACAGTTTCTTCAGCAGGTCTACTCGAGCTAGCTTTTAAGAGTTGTATTTCTCTTAACAGCATTTGGTTAGTTTCCTGTTGCTGCCTCATTTGTTCCTGCACACTTCCAAATAAAGTTAGAATTTCATCATTAGAGGCTAAAACGGGAGCAGATCCCCGAACACTCCGAGTAGGGATAACATCCTGAGGTTGTGAAGAAACTGGCATCCTTGGAGGAGGTGGTGGAAGCACCGAACCGGTAGTAGCAGAAGTCGTAGCGGACAAAGTGGAGGAGCTCATGTTTGATCTCGAAGCCATTGAAAATAAGTTAGAAAAAATTTTTGACAAAAGAAAACCGAATAATGATTTTACTAAAGTTTTTAGCAAAAATAGCACCACTTGCCCCACGGTGGGCGCCAAATTGTTTTGGTCAAAAATTACCGAAGCAATTTAGTGATCAAATTAGTTAAGTGAGGTAGTGTGCTAAAATTATGTGTGAAAAATATGTTAACCAAGTTAGTTATAAAAACAGTTTCAGGATACGGCTCAAGATATGGAGTTGTATCTGTGATCAAACAATGAGCAGAAAAGTAAAGGTTGACACGTGATGTACGAGGAAAGCCCTTGATCAATCTAGATCGCCGGCACAAAACCTCGGGAGCTGACAATCGCAGCTGCCTTGTTCTTCTATTGCTTCAAATATCAGGATACAGTGCAGGATGTAGAGCGAATCAACTAGGTGTTACAATGTGATTTGAGTACAAGTGTTTGTGTGTAGTGTTTGCAGAGAGCTAGAGAGAAAGTGTTTGAAAATGTGAAAGTTGCGTGCCTTAATCTGATCCGCCCCCATCTATTTATAGTAAAAAAAATATAACAAACTATCCTAAATAACCGGGATCCAGCGAATATTCCTCACTCGAACGTTGTAGACCTAGTCTTTCGGGTTCAACGTCTCTCCCATAACAAACATGCCCGAGTCTTGAGGAGATGAAGTCCATCTGACCGTTAGCAAACCCCAGCCTTTAACCTGCACGTGGTTAATTCAATCAACCTCAGGATATCGCCCAGGATGTTAGCAATATCCCCGTCCAGTATCCTGGTAAAAAATAAACAATTAAAAGCAGGATATTGATCAAGATATGTACGCTCAGAAAATGACCCATAACACTACTTATCAAAGGCTAGTCAATATGATGTTCAAGGAACAAATTGGACACACTCTGGAAGTCTATATTGATGACATGGTGGTTAAGTCCAAGAAAGCTGAGGATCACCTTAAAGACTTGGAGGAAGCATTCAATATCCTTGATAAATTTAATATGAAACTAAATCCTTCCAAGTGTCATTTTGGTGTTAAAGCAGGGAAATTCCTAGGCTATATGGTGACAAAGAGGGGCATTGAAGCAAGTCCAGAGCAAATTAAGGCTATTGTGAATATCAAATCTCCTGCCAATGCTAAGGATGTGCAAAGATTGACAGGCAGGATTGCAGCCTTGAACAGATTCATATCAATGTTAGGGGAGGATTTTCTAACAATTAGTGATCCTTATTCGTTATCCTAATTAATAATCCTTACTTCTGTGACAGGTGGTGATCCTCAGAGAAGCTTCAGGATCAGGATCATGGATCACTTTAAGGATCCTCGTACTGACGATTGCTTATTTATATTTTGTATTACCTCGCAGGAATAACGAGCTTGACCTAGTCTTGGCGACATTCCTGGAGAATATTCCCAAACTATCCCGCACGTGCTTGGTCAAAAATGGACGTTGTGGAGAACGTGGGAGCTTGGCACAAAAGTCGGATAGTTAGTTTTAGTAGTTAACTTCTAATTTAAAAGGGGTAACGAGCTAGTAGAAAAACACTTAGTCATTTTCAGCTACACACACTCATATACTCGCACACTTGAAGCTCTCGACGAACATTCATTCGTTTTCACTCACTTATACACATTTCACGATAGTGATCCTTGTACCTAGCTCGTTTCTATCCGAAGTTGTAAACATTTTTCATTTATTTGAGCTTGGTGATCGGTAGTTTCCATCACCCGGGGTTTTTTGTGTCGGAAATCAACTCTTGATCAAGGGCTTTTTCCCCGTATACATCCTTGTGTCATTTGTGCAAATTACATTGAAGTGATCCTTGTTATTGATATACATAATTAGCATCATACCCCGTAACAAAGAGTTTGGTTGCAATATCCTCAACAGATTTTTTGACCAAAACAGTTTGGCGCCCACCGTGGGGCAATTGGTGCTTCGTCCTTAGAAAAATTCACATTTCTGTGCTCATTTCGGTTCACTACAACCAAGCAAATGGCTTCCTTAGCGAAGAATGCTTCAAATTTGATGCCCTCATTCACTTCTTCACAAGGTGTTCCCCCTTTTTCCTCCACCACCTTCTGGATCCCAGAAGAATGCTGAGAATGCTGCGAAGAAACCAACTCCCATTTTCTCAAAACCTCCAACTTCTTCTGCTTCTTACACTCCCACTACTAGTGACATGTTTACTTTGATTTTGCAGATGAAGGATCAGATACGGCAACATGATAAGACCAATGAGAGGATTCTCAAAGAAATCGGAGATCTCAAGAAACAAAAGACAACGGCAGAGGATCATTCCCCACCGGTGCCGAAATCCTTGAATTTTGATACTCCAGTGATTACCTCTCAGCCATCAGTGGTTCCAGATGTTCAATATGTGGGTGGACCAAAAGGAGTGCACTACGGAACAACAACAGTGACTCAGGCATCAGGTTCATATTTCCAGCCAGCGGGATCCTATCCTCAGCATATGGGATCCCTCACAAATTCAGGAGGATATTCAGGAATGCAGCAAATTCAAGGATCCTCCTTTGTTCCAGGATCATCCCAGGTTCAAGGATCCTCCTTTGTTCCAGGATCATCCCAGGTTCAAGGATCCTCCTTTGTTCCAGGATCATCCCAGGTTCAAGGATCCTCCTTTGTTCCAGGATCATCCCAGGTTCAAGGATCCTCCTTTGTTCCAGGATCATCCCAGGTTCAAGGATCCTCCTTCGTTCCAGGATCGTCCCAGTTTCAGGGATCCTTCCAGATGCCAGGATCCTTGAGGATTTTGCAAACAGGAAGTTCAGATGTCCACCAGGGAGATTTTATTCCAATGCAGACCAATGCTTCTACTAGTCCCTCGATCATTCCAGAGCCTCAACAATATGGATTAACTTCCAATCTTCCTAATCTGAATCCAATGGGAGGTAACACTTTTAATAATTCTTATACTACTAACCATGGTCTTATGCAGGATCCAGGTATCAATCATGCCATGGCCAGAGAATTGCAAAAGCTAAAGGATATGATATCAAGTGTTCCAGGAGTGGTCAAACCTATCCCAGAGATTGCAGATGGGAGCCACAAGATATCTCGTTTTGCACCACCAATCTGTGATGCTGAGATACCCAAGAGGTTCCATGTGCCAACAATGAAGCTGTATGATGGTTCGACAGATCCTGAAGAACACATAGCACAATACAGGGAGAGGATGGAGATCAATCCAATTCCAGAAAGGTTAAAGGAAGCATGCCTGTGCAAGGGATTCGGATCCACTCTTACTGGATCAGCTCTCAAATGGCTGCTAAGTCTTCCTCCCTATTCTATTACCTCATTTGCTAACCTAGTTAACTTATTTAATAATCAGTTTTCTTGTAGTAGAAAGTTTGAACGATTAACTAGTGATCTATATAGGATAACCCAGGGTCATAATGAATCATTAAGGGATTACATTACCAAATTCAGTAAAGAATCCTTAGACATTCCCAACTTAGATATAGCCACGGCTGTTGAGGCCTTTAAAATGGGATTGCTTAGGGATTCGTCTTTCTATGATGATCTTGTTATGACACCATGCAGGAACTTAGATGAGGTAAGAACCCGAGCACTTAGATTCATTCGGCTAGAGGACGACAAGAGGATCCAGGAGAGGTTAGCAGGATCCTCAAAGCAGGATAAGCAAGGATCCTCATTCAGGAACAACAAGTTCAGATCCTATAACAGATCTGATAATCAGAACGTGCATTCTGTTGATCAAGAAGAGGATGATGAGGATTATCCTCCAATTTCTGAATATTGTTTTTGTGTTGATAACAATGAACTAATCCTTGCGATGCAGAACCTAGGTGATAAAGCTAGATGGCCGAGAAAAAATGATAGGCCAGCTGCAACTAAGGATAAATCAAAGTGGTGTGCATACCATGAAGATTTTGGGCATCTCACAGAAGAATGCATAGCACTAAGAAAGGAGATTGGATACTTGTTGAGCAAGGGGCATCTAAAAGAATTGTTGGGAAGGAAAAAGTCAAAGACTCAGGATCCTGAAAGGATCCCTGAGAAGGCTCCAGCCCCTCCAGCAGATGCACAAGTGATAAACTTCATTTCTGGAGGATCAGACATTTGTGGCACATCCTTCTCAGCTGCAAAAAGGCATGCAAAGGAAACTAAAATGGATAATGGAGAAAGACCAGTTCGAACATCAAGCGTCTCCGAAGGAAAAGTCATAACCTTCGATGAAGAGGATCGTGTTGATATCCAGGATCCTCATCACGATGGTTTAGTTATTACTCTTTTCATATCTAACCATTTTGTCCGCAGGATCCTTATAGACGGAGGAAGTTCGGTGAACATTATCCAGCTTGATGTTCTAAAGAAGATGGGTATCCCTGAATCAGATATCATACCAAGATCCTCCGTGCTCGTGGGATTTAGTGGCGAAACTAAGAATACCCTGGGGGACATTAAACTCCCAATATATATCGAAGGCCTACACTCTTATCAAAAGTTTTGTGTTATTGACTGTTTATCTTGTTGTAATGTTATCCTTGGCAGGCCCTGGATACACGATATGAAAGCAGTCCCATCTACTTACCATCAATGTGTGAAGCTCCCTAGTCCTTAGGGAATAGTGAAGATTGATAGTGATCAGCAGGAGGCTAAGAATTGCTACACTTCATCGATGAAACCAGCCTCGAAGTCGAGGGAGCAATAGCAATCAAGGTATCCTCCAAGGGATGTCTTGGAGGCAAGAGAGCAGGATGTGGTAGAAATCCTCATGGATCCTGATGATCCTGAATCCAAAATCTATATCGGATCAGGGATCCTTGGCGAAATGAAAGAAGACCTCGTATCCTTCCTCAAAAGGAGAAAGACTACCTTTGCATGGAAACACGAAGACATGACTGGTATATCCAAAGATGTAATCACTCACAAACTCGGCATTGACAGATCCTTCAAACCAATCCATCAAAGGAGAAGAAAGTTTGCACCGGAAAGGAATGCCATTATCCAAGAAGAGGTAGAGAAATTGCTCCGGGCAGGTATGATTAGAGAGGTCAAGTATCCAAGATGGTTGGCCAATGTGGTTGTTGTTCAAAAGAAAAACGGAAAGTGGAGGGTATGTGTCGATTTTACCGATTTAAATAAGGCATGTCCCAAGGATCCTTTCCCATTACCCCACATTGACTCCATGGTGGATGCAACTGCGGGTCATGAACTGTTAACTTTTATGGATGCTTCATCTGGATTTCAACAAATCCAAATGGAACCATCCGACCAAGAGGATACAGCCTTCATGACTCCAACAGGTATATACTGCTATATTGCTATGCCGTTCGGACTAAGAAATGCAGGTGCAACATATCAAAGGCTGGTGAATATGATGTTCAAGGACCAGATTGGACAAACTATGGAGGTTTACATAGATGATATGGTGGTAAAATCCTTAAAAGCTGAGGATCACCTAAGAGACTTGGAGGAAGCATTCGATATCCTTGACAAATATAACATGAAACTTAATCCTTCAAAATGTCACTTTGGTGTTAAAGCAGGTAAATTCCTAGGATATATGGTGACAAAGAGAGGCATTGAAGCTAGCCCGGAACAAATCAAAGCAATAGTGAACATAAAATTTCCGGCCAATGCTAAGGATTTTCAAAGGCTAACAGGCAGGATAGCAGCTTTGAACAGATTTATATCCAAATCCTCAGAGAAATGCAAAGAATTCTATGATATCCTTAGGAAGAATAAGAAATTTGAGTGGACTGAGAAGCATGAAAATGCTTTAAGAGCCCTCAAGGATTACCTATCCTCAGCCCCAGCCTTGATGAAGCCAGAAAAAGGCGATGTGCTATCCTTATATCTTGCAGTATCCTCAAAAGCAGTAAGTGCGGTCCTTGTTAAGGATCATGAAGGTACACAACATCCTGTCTACTATGTAAGTAAAAGTTTACTTGATGCCGAATCCAGGTATTCACACCTTGAAAAACTTATCCTTGCACTAATTATGGCATCTACTAAGTTAAGACATTATTTTGAAACTCATGTTATCATTGTTAAAACTAATTTTCCAATTAAGAATGTCCTCAGGAAACCAGAGATGTCAGGAAGGATGGCTAAGTGGGCAGTGAAGCTAAGTGCATATGATATAAGATATGAGCCTAGGACAGCCATCAAATCCCAAGCATTAGCTGACTTTGTGGATGATTTCAGTAGTGATTTACAAAAAGAAGCTGAGTTAGAAGTCCAACAGCTAGAAGAGACCAAGGATCCTTGGATACTCTATACTGATGGATCCTCAAATGTCAAAGGCACAGGGCTTGGAATACTACTAAAATCGCCACAGGGGGACATAATACCCCACTCTATAGCTTGTGAGTTCCAAACCACTAACAATGAGGCTGAATATGAAGCCTTAATTGCTGGTTTGCAAATTGCAAAGCATATGGGGATCAGGTATCTTGAGGTACATGTAGATTCATTGTTAATTACAAACCACTTTAATGGATCCTACGCTGTTAAAGGAGAAAAGCTAACCAAATATTTAGAGATAGTCAAAAGTTTGGCACTCTCTTTTGTTTCCTTTAGTTTGACGCAGGTACCAAGGGAAGAAAATACAGAGGCTGATGCATTGGCTAACTTAGGATCATCCTTGAAGATCCCGGAGGATATCAAGATCCCTATTATCCATATCCTGACCCCGGCTATCGAGGATCACGAGGCTATGGAGATAGGAAATGATTTTGCAATTATCCCTTGTGAGGATACTCAATCCCATTCAGGATCAGGATCATGGATCTCACCAATTATGAGATACTTACAACATGGAGAGATTCCCACAGGAGAAAACCCTAGGGCTTTCAAAACTAAGGTATCTCAATTCACAATTTTAAATAATATGTTGTATAGACGATCTCTTGCAGGACCATACTTGAGATGCATTGAGGATCCTGAAATCCAAGAAGTTTTGAAAGACTTCCACGAAGGGGATTGTGGAAACCACACTGGGGGCAGGGCATTATTCTCAAGGATCCTAAGGACAGGATACTACTGGCCAACCATGAAGAGAGATGCTGTGGAGTATGCTAAGAGATGTGATCCTTGTCAGAGACACAACAATATCCTTCATCAACCAGCTGAATTATTGCATCCTATATCCTCCTCTTGGCCATTTATGAGATGGGGTATGGATATAGTTGGTAAGCTCCCTAAGGCACCTGGTGGAAAAGTATTCATGCTAGCTATGACTGATTACTTCTCCAAGTGGATAGAGGCTGAAGCTTTTGCCCAAGTAAGAGAAAAGGAAGTTATATCCTTCATTAAAAGAAATATTATAACTAGATTTGGAATTCCTTCTGAGATTATATGTGATAATGGTTCCCAATTTATTGGGGGCAGAACCACTAACTTTTGTGACAGCTGGGGGATTAAGATGATAACATCAACACCAGTCCACCCACAAGCTAATGGTCAGACAGAATCCTCCAACAAGATCATCATCAACAATTTGAAGAAGAAGCTTGGATCCAAGAAAGGGAAATGGGCAGAAGAACTACCCTATGTGCTTTGGGCTGATAGGACAACCCCTAAGAATGCTACTGGTCAAACGCCATTCTCTTTGGTATTTGGGGCAGAATCAGTGATCCCAACAGAAATGGTGGTTCCAACTGCAAGAACAAGTACCCGTGATCCTGAGGAGAATGATGAGAACTTGGCTCAAGACCTGGAGACTATTGAAGAAATCAGGGATATGGCTAGGATAAGGATGGCCAGTTATCAGCAAGGAATGGCTGGCGCTTACAACAAAAATGTCAGGATCAGGAGGTTTCAAGTTGGAGATATGGTATTAAGGAAAGCATTTCAGAATACCACCAATCCTGCTGATGGAAAATTGGCTCCAAAATGGGAAGGCCCTTATCTGATTGAAGCTGAAGCAGGAAAGGGGGCATATAGATTGCTAACCATGGAAGGTGATTTGCTACCAAGAGCTTGGAATGCTGTCCACTTGAAGAAATATTTCATGTGAGCAGGATCCTCATGGCATAGATGATCCTCACGATAAGGATATCCTTAAAGGATCCTCAAAGTATCGGTGATCCTTACTTAGGTAATATCCTAAACTTGAACTATTTCATTTCTTTATTTTCTCATATAAGGATAAGGATCATGTATCCTTTATCCATCTCTCACGTGAGTTTAAGTTTTGAAAGTTCAGGTATCCTTAGCATAACATTGGTTATCCGCTGAAGCAACTCGTTCCTTGGGTTTAACCCCAGTTATTCGGGCTTGACCCCAGTTTCGCCTGTAGCGCACGATGATCCTGGTATAGTTCAAGGCAGTGGGACCAGTACTCGTTTTAGGGGCTGATAATTCCATTGTACTGGCTATGCCTAGGATCCTACGTATAATGGTAGACGTACCATACATCCGTTCATAAGGTTTCTAACGTTTTCACGTTAGCTAAGGTTTTGGCATTTTCATGTCACTAAGTTTGGATAGTCGCCAGTTAGGGCCATACTCCAGTTTACATACGATCCTTGGGCTTGTCCCCAGTTATCCTTGGGCTTGTCCCCAGTTATCCTTGGGCTTGTCCCCAGTTGCTAACTCTTATCTTATATTGGCTTAGTCCCAAGTTATGCTCTATTTCAGGTTCTTAAGGATAGGCAACTAGGGATCCTTGATCCTTACTTTATTCTAAGGTTTATCTTATAGTTATCCTTATTATGGTTAGGATCCTAACTTGGATCCTCAGGTATGATCCTTAACTATTTCTAATTCTATTCATTATTTATTTGAATAACCCTTATACTTGACAACTGAACTTGTGATTCTTAAACCATATTACTTTTTAGAACTTATCGGTTATGGGATACGTGATCCTTGATCATATCCTAAACTTTTTGATATCTTTTTAAGGCTTGATAAGTATAAACAGAACGAACATTACAACAGTTGGAAAGTAAAATATTAAAAAGGGTAACAATACAAGATAAGCGACAAAAGGTTAAGATTTTATTTATTAACAAAAGACTAACCCTTAAAAGGTTGTCAAAATTACCTACCCGAGCATCTACCAGCAAAACGTGGCCCGTCCGCTGGGGTAGGTAAAGGGTGTCCATGATAATAAGTTCAAAAGTAGTGCAGGAATAAAAGGCGGCAGGATCACAATTGCTTCATCCCCCAAACAGAGGATCCCTCCACCATATGCAATCCTGCCTATTGTCCAAAGGATCATACATGATCCTTAATCCTAAAACCTATTGTTCAAATACAAACCATTAAATTGTTCAACATCACAACCACAAAAACAAACTACCAAATTTAAAAATTGGGCTCCGGCTGCGTCTAGAAATGTCCTTCATCGCCCAATCATGCAGCCTAAACCTTCGCTGCATTGTCACCTCCAGCTCCACTTGTTTCACCACCTTCACCTTTGCCTCCAGCTTCAATTGTCAGGATCTCTTCAACCTCCTCAGCCTCTTCATCATCCAGTTCAGCCAGCCTTGCTTTCCAGCCTTCAACATCCCAGCTGCTCTTGTCAAAAGCAGGATCCTGAGCTTCCAAGGCCATTTGCAGCTTGGTCTTATACATTGTTATGGCGGCAGAGATTTTGGCGTCTTCGGTGATCTCACGTTTCTCATAGTCAACATTGATCAGCACCTTGGCCGTCTCCTGTTTGGCATTCCGGACTTCCTTCTGAAGATCAGCAATTGCAAGGTCCTTAAGCACTGCAACCTGCTGGAGGTCGGCAATCTTCTTATCCTGATCCTCAACGTGGCCAACATAATCCTCGATCTCAGAGAATTTCTGCATAAAGGATAAAGGATAAGGTCAGGATTAGGTGATTCTCAAATCAGCAGGATATATCAGCAGGATATATCAGCAGGATATATCAGCAGGATATGTCAACAGGATATACAAGCAGAGACAGTGATCCTTACCTAATTAAAGTACTCGAGGAATTGGTGGCGGATCAGAGGCAGACCCTGCAGATCCTCAGCTTCAGAGGCTTTTCTCTTCTTGATTGCCTTTCCTTTGAGGGGTGCCTTGGGGACCGAAGCTGTCGGACTGGTAGGAGCTTTTCTCTTGGAGGATCTGACAGTGGTGAGATCAACAACATTGAACTTGGAAGCAGACTTGGTGGATTTTCCAGCACCTACACAACCAAAACAAGATAAGTATCTTTTCTTAATTTATATTTCACTATTTATTTAAATTTTAAACAAGGATACTTACTTGACATAGTGACAGAGCCTGAGGATACCTCCTGTGAATCTTGGGTTGTTGTCTTGAAAGTTCTTGTCTCAGGATCAAGTTTCTTGAAAGCAAGGAGCCTCTCCTTAGCAGCAGGGGACAATTTGAGGTGTGAGACGGTGATAGCTGCATAACAAGAAAGTAAAAATATAAGTGATCCTTACATCAAAAGAAAGATTCTGGTGATCCTTCTCAGGATCCTCCACCCTACCATGGGTAGCCCATTTCTTGGGTAGATCCTTTCCATCCTCAATAGAATCTCTCTTGATAAAAAAGAAACGACGTTTCCAATTAGCATCGTTCTTGGTGGCTTTGAAGATCGGGTGTTCCTCACCGGGTTTACGTTTAAACAAATAGCGATGAGAACCAAAGGTGGTAAGATCATACAGCTCTCCCAGCTCTGCCATTCCTAGGTCTATACCTTCCTGCTCGATGATCCTTTCAAGGGTGTACAAAACCCTCCAAATCATCGGCATGGCTTGGATATAAGAGATGCCGGTTAGGGAAAAGAAAGATTGGGTGAAGGCTGGAAAAGGATATGTATAGCCTATGGTGAAAAGAGTGACGGGGAAAGCAACCCACTTATCGGAGATATGATCGCTCAGGGCATTGGGGTCAAAAGGCCTAAATTCGGTGTTCGCCGGGAAGCAGTGGCGGATCCTATCGATCTGAGCATCATTGAAACAGCAGCGTTCTTTAATGGAGTCTTCAATGATCCCCTGGATTTTCGGAGGGCTGTTCTTTGGGTGATCCTTGGCTGGGGAATTTCGGAGCAACATCTTTGATGAAAAGAAAGAAAAACAGAGTAAGAGAAGGAAGAAGATGAAGAAAGAGATACCTGATTGATCTTCGACTGAGAATATAAAGGGAGTTTCTTTCGAATTTAAATGCATTTGATCCTATCTCTATCCCCTATTTATAATCATGATCGTGCAGGGTTGTCACTTCTGTGACGTCACCATTGCAACGGATAGTTCAACAATAACGGCTATATTTACGTTAGTTAGTTGCGGATAAGATCAAGAAAATATAACTCGTTTATTTTACAAATTACTCCTTATATTTTGGGGGCAATTGTTAGGGGAGGATTTTCTAACAATTAGTGATCCTTATTCGTTATCCTAATTAATGATCCTTACTTCTGTGACAGGTGGTGATCCTCAGAGAAGCTTCAGGATCAGGATCATGGATCACTTTAAGGATCCTCGTACTGACGATTGCTTATTTATATTTTGTATTACCTCGCAGGAATAACGAGCTTGACCTAGTCTTGGCGACATTCCTGGAGAATATTCCCAAACTATCCCGCACGTGCTTGGTCAAAAATGGACGTTGTGGAGAACGTGGGAGCTTGGCACAAAAGTCGGATAGTTAGTTTTAGTAGTTAACTTCTAATTTAAAAGGGGTAACGAGCTAGTAGAAAAAACACTTAGTCATTTTTCAGCTACACACACTCATATACTCGCACACTTGAAGCTCTCGACGAACATTCATTCGTTTTCACTCACTTATACACATTTCACGATAGTGATCCTTGTACCTAGCTCGTTACTATCCGAAGTTGTAAACATTTTTCATTTATTTGAGCTTGGTGATCGGTAGTTTCCATCACCCAGGGTTTTTTGTGCCGGAGATCAACTCTTGATCAAGGGCTTTTTCCCCGTATACATCCTTGTGTCATTTGTGCAAATTACATTGAAGTGATCCTTGTTATTGATATACATAATTAGCATCATACCCCGTAACAAAGAGTTTGGTTGCAATATCCTCAACAGATTTTTTGGCCAAAACAATCAAAATCCTCAGAAAAGTGCAAGGAATTCTACGACATCCTGAGGAAGAACAAGAAATTTGAATGCACTGAGAAGCATGAAAGTGCCCTCAAAGCTCTTAAGGATTACCTATCCTCAGCCCCTGCCTTGATGAAACCAGAAAAGGGGGACGTATTATCTTTATACTTAGCAGTATCCTCAAAAGCAGTAAGTGCGGTCCTTGTAAAGGATCACCAAGGTACACAACATCCTGTTTATTATGTAAGTAGGAGTTTACTTGATGCTGAATCCAGGTATTCACACTTAGAGAAACTTATCCTTGCATTAATAATGGCATCTACTAAATTAAGACATTATTTTGAAACTCATGCCATTATTGTTAAGACTAATTTTCCAATTAAGAATGTTCTCAGGAAACCTGAAATGTCAGGAAGGATGGCTAAATGGGCAGTGAAGCTTAGTGCATATGATATAAGATATGAACCAAGGACTGCCATCAAATCCCAAGCCTTAGCTGACTTTGTGGCAGATTTTAGTAGTGATTTGCAAAAGGAAGCTGAGTTAGAAGTCCAACCGCTTGAAGAAACTAAGGATCCTTGGATACTCTTCACTGATGGAACCTCTAATGTAAAAGGAACATGGCTTGGAATACTACTAAAATCGCCACAGGGGGACATAATACCCCACTCCATAGCTTGTGAATTTCAAACTACCAACAATGATGCTGAGTATGAAGCCTTGATAGCTGGTTTGCAAATTGCTAAGCATATGAGGATCAGGTATCTAGAGGTACATGTAGATTCATTATTAATCACTAATCACTTTAATGGATCCTATGCTGTTAAAGGTGAAAAGCTAATCAAATATTTAGAGATAGTCAAAGAATTGGCACTCTCTTTTGTTTCCTTTAGTTTGACACAGGTACCAAGGGAAGAGAATGCAGAGGCTGATGCATTAGCCAATCTAGGATCATCCTTGAAGATCCCGCAGGATATCAAGATCCCTATTATCCATATCCTGACCCCTGCTATCGAGGATCATGTAGCTATGGAGATAGGAGAAGATTCTGCAATCATCCCTAGTGATGATACTCAATCTCATTCAGGATCATGGATCCTTCCAATCATGAGATATATACAACATGGAGAGATTCCTACAGGAGAAAACCCTAGGGCTTTCAAAATTAAGGTATCTCAATTTACAATATTGAATAATATGTTGTATAAATGATCTCTTGCAGGACCATATCTAAGATGCATTGAGGATCCTGAAATCCAAGAAGTCCTTAAGGATTTCCATGAAGGAGATTGTGGAAACCACACTGGGGGCAGGGCATTATTCTCAAGGATCCTGAGGACAGGATACTATTGGCCCACTATGAAGTAGGATGCTGTGGAGTACGCCAAGAAGTGTGATCCTTGTCAGAGACACAGTAATATCCTTCACCAACCAGCAGAACTTTTGCATCCTATATCCTCTTCTTGGCCATTTATGAGGTGGGGAATGGATATAGTTGGTAAGCTTCCTAAGGCACCTGGTGGAAAAGTATTCATGCTTGCTATGACTGATTACTTCTCCAAGTGGATAGAGGCTGGAGCCTTTGCTCAAGTCAGAGAAAAGGAAGTTATATCCTTTATTAAAAGAAATATTATTACTAGATTTGGTATCCCTTCTGAAATTGTTTGTGATAATGGATCCCAATTTATTGGGAACAGAACTACTAACTTTTGTGACAGCTGGGGGATTAAGATGATAACATCAACACCAGTCCACCCACAAGCTAATGGTCAGGCAGAATCATCCAACAAGATCATCGTCAACAATTTGAAGAAGCAGCTTGGATCCAAGAAAGGAAAATGGGCAGAAGAACTACCTTATGTGCTTTGGGCTGATAGGACAACTCCCAAGAATGCTACTGGCCAAACTCCATTTTCTTTGGTATTTGGGGCAGAATCAGTGATCCCTACAGAGATGGTGGTTCCAACTGCAAGAACAAGCGTTCGTGATCCTGAAGAAAATGTTGAAAACTTGGTTCAAGACTTGGATACTATAGAAGAAATCAGGGATTTGGCAAGGATAAGGATGGCTAGTTATCAACAAAGGATGGCTGGAGCCTACAACAAAAATGTCAGGATCAAGAAATTCCAAGTTGGTGATATGGTATTAAGGAAAGCATTTCAGAATACCACCAATCCTGCTGATGGAAAGTTGGCACCAAAATCTGAAGGCCCTTATTTGATTGAAGCTGAAGCAGGAAAGGGGGCATATCGATTGCTAACAATGGAAGGTGATTTGCTACCAAGAGCTTGGAATGCTGTCCATTTGAATAAATATTTCATGTGACAAGGATCCATGATCCTTACATGACGAGTATCCTTGAAGGATCCTTACAGAACAGATGATCCTCATTTTGGTAACATTCTAATCTCAAACTATTTCATTCTTTTATTCTCTTATATAAGGATAAGGATCCTGCGTCCTTTATCCTCCTTTCACTTGATTCTGAGTTTTGAAGGTTCAGGTATCCTTAACTAAGGATTGAGTATCCACAGAAGTATCCAATTATTTGGGCTTGACCCCAGTTATTTGGGCTTGACCCCAGTTATTTGGGCTTGACCCCAGTTTGGGCCTGTCCCCAGTTTCGCCAGTAGCGCACGATGATCCTGGTATAGTTCATGGCAATGGGACCAGTACTCGCTTTAGGGGCTGACAATTTCATTATACTGGCTATATTCAGGATCCTACGTATAATGGTAGACGTACCATACATCCATTCCTAAGGTTTCTAAAGTTTTCACGTTAGCTAAGGTTTTGGCATTTTCATGTCACTAAGCTTGGATAGTCGCCAGTGAGGGCCATACTCCAGTTTACACACGATCCTTTGGGCTTGTCCCCAGTTATCCTTTGGGCTTGTCCCCAGTATATTGGGCTTGTCCCCAGAATTGTTGGGCTTGTCCGCAGTTACTAACTCTTGTCTTATATTGGCTTAGTCCCAACTTGTATCCTATTTCAGGTTTCTGGAGATAAACGACCAAGGATCCTTGATCCTTACCTTCTACTAAGGTTTGTCCTTTGGTTATCCTAATTATAAGTGTTAAGGGTTAGGATCCTAACTTGGATTCTCAGGTATGATCCTTAACTATTTTGATTTTATTCATTATTCGTTTGAGTAACCCTTGTCCTTTGACAACTGAATTTGTGATCCTTAAACTATATTACTTTTCGAAACTTATCGATTATAGGATATGTGATCCTTGATCATATCCTAAACTTTTTGAGGATATTTATTAAATTTTTCCTTTACTTGATAAGTTTAGACAAAATGAATATCACAATAATTGAAAAGTAAAGTACTAACAAGAATAGCAACATGGGAGATAGCCAAAAAGTTAAAGTTATTTTATTCACAAAACATTAAACCCCTTAAGGTTGTCAGAATTGCCAACCCACGTTTCTACCAGCAAAATGTGGCCCGTCCACATGGGTTGGCAAAGGGTGTCCATTGTTTACGGGTCTTTGTAGTGCAGGAAATAAAAGACGGAAGGATAACGAGTGGCTTCATCCCCCAAACAGAGGATCCATCCACCACCCATTATCCTGCCTATTGTTCAAGGAACCATGATCCTTCACCCTAGAAACTATTGTCTAAAGTTATTACAACCCATCATTGTTCAACAAAAACACCATAACCAAAATAAACTACCAAATTCTAAAAAAATGGGCTCCGGCTACGTCTAGAAATGTCCTTCATCGCCCATCCATGCAGCTTACACCTTGGCTGCATCACCATCTCCTCCAGCTCCACCTGCTTCTCCACCATGATCCTTGCCACTGCCACCAGCCTCGATTGCCAGAACCTCATCAGCCTCTTCTTCGTCCTCCAACTCAGCCAGCCTAGCCTTCCAGCCCTCCATGTCCCAGTTGCTCCTGTCAAAATTAGGATCCTGAGCTTCTTGGGCCATCTGCAACTTGGTCTTGTACATGGCAATGGCAGCGGAGACTTTGGCATCCTTCATGATCTCGTGCTTCTCGTAGTCAGCATTGATCTGAGCTGCAACCGCCTGAGTTTTGGCATCATTGAGGTCCTTTTCGAGGGAGGCAATCTTGTGATCCTTGAGCCCCGCCACTTTTTGGAGGTCAGAATATTTCTCCTCAATCTCTTCGACATTCCCAACATAGTCCTCGATTTCAGCAAATTTCTACAAAGAAGACAATGCAAAGATCAGGATCACGTGATCCTCAAGTGGGCCGGACAATTAAGCTAAGTGAGTGATCCTTACCTCAGCAAAGTACTCGAGGAACTGATGACGGATCAGAGGTAAGCCTTCTAGATTGTCAGCTTCAGAGGTCTTCCTTTTCTTTCCACCTCTTCCTTTTGAAGTGGTTGCCTTGGGGATCGTGACAAATGGGCTGGCAGCAAGCTTCTTCTTTGAGGATCGGACAGTGTCAAGGTCAGTGACACTGAATTTGGAGGCAGATCTTGAAGATTTTCCAGCACCTACACATCCAAAACAGATAAGTATCCTTATCCCATTTCTATTTAGCTATCTATTTAAACATTTAATTATGCAAAAAACAGGATACTTACTCGACATAGTGACAGAACCTGAGGATACTTCCTGAGAATCCTGGGTATTTGTTTTGAATGATCTTCTTGCAGGATCAAGTCTCCGGAAAGCGGCAAGTCTTTCCTGTGTTGCAGGTGTTATGATGAGGTGTGCGACAGTAATAGCTGCAAAATAGAAACAAAAAGACATTAGTGATCCTTAAGTAAAAACAAGCTTATTCGGTGATCCTTCTAAGGATCCTCTATCCTACCATGGGCGGTCCATTTCCTAGGCAGATCCTTTCCATCAGGGATAGAGTCCCTTCTGACAAAGAAGAATCGCCGTTTCCAGTTAGTGTCATTCTTAGTGGCTTTGAAGATGGGATGTTCTTCACCAGGCTTATGTTTGAGTAGATATCGGTGGGATCCATGGCTAACGAGGTCATACATCTCAGCAAACTCCGACATTCCCAGATCAATTCCTTCATGTTCAATGATCCTTTCAAGGGTATATAAGACCCTCCAGATCATTGGCATCGCTTGAATGTAGGAGATGCCGGTAAGAGAGAAGAAGGATTTGGTGAAGTCTGGAAAAGGATACGAGTATACTATTGTGAATGGTGTGACCGGAAAAGCTACCCAGGTTTCAGAAATATAATCACTGAGAACGGTGGGATCAAATGGTTTGAAATCGGTGTTTGCCGGAAAGCAATGTCGGATCCTGTCTATCTGTGGATCGGTAAAGCAGCATCTTTCTTTCGCCGAGTCTTTGATGATCCCCTGGCTCCTAAGAGGACTATCTTTTGTGTGATCCTTAGCCGGTTAGGATCTTAGCATCATCTTGGTCATGGTGGTAGAGAAGAAGATGAACGAAGAAAGAAAACGTAAAGGGAGAAGAGGAAGAGAGATACCTGCTTGATCTTCGAATGTGGATTTAAAGGGAGTCTCTATTGAATTTAAATGCAAATTGATCCCTATCCCTAACTTCAATTTATAATGATGATTTTGCAGGATAGTCACCTCAATGACGTCATGCTCATAACGGCTAGTCCGACTACAACGGCTAGTTATCCGTTGATTCGTTGCGGATAAGAACAGAAAATATAACTCGTTATTTACATTTTTACTCCTTATATTTTGGGGGCAATTGTTAGGGGAGGATTTTTTAATGATCAGTGATCCTCAATTACTGTTGGGTTTAGTGATCCTCACTTCTGTTTGAATTAGTGATCCTCAGAAGTATTACAGGATCAGGATCATGGATCATCGTAAGGATCCTTATACTAACGATTGTCTGCTTTGAATATAATGTTGTTTTGCAGGAGTACGAGCTTGGACTTGGTCTTGGCGATATTCCTGGAGCATATTCCATATTTATTCCGCACGTGCATGGCTGAAATGGACGTTATGGAGGTCGTGGAGGACTTGCACCATTTGCGGAATGTTTGTTAGCTTAGATATTTTCTATTTTTAAAAGGGATAGCGAGCTAAATAGAAAACACTTGGCTATTTTTAGCTTAACACACACACTCGCAACCGCTTTCACCAGCTCTTGACAACTCACTTGGCGATTACATACTTTTTTGCACATTACACTATAGTGATCCTAGTAATTAGCTCGCTATCATCCGAAGTTGTAATACATTTCTTGTTTAATTTGAGTTGGTAATCGGTAGTTTCCATCACCCGAGGTTTTTTATGCCAGAGATCATTCATTGATCAAGGGCTTTTTCCTCGTATAAATCTTTGTGTCACTTATTCATTTCATTTCTAAGTGATCTTTAGTGTTGTTCATTGATTCAAGCATCATACCTAACAACAGAAAGTTTGGTTGCATTATCATTTCTTGATTTTTGACCAAAACAATAAGGATAATATATCCCTTTTTTCTGGTTTCATTAAGGCAGGAGCTGAGGATAGGTAATCCTCAAGGGCTTTGAGAGCATTTTCATGCTTTTCAGTCCACTCAAATTTCTTGTTCTTTCTCAAAATATCATAGAATTCTTTTCATTTTTCTGATGACTTGGATATGAACCTGTTTAAGGCTGCGATCCTCCCTGTTAACCTTTGCACATCCTTGGCATTGCAGGAGATTTGATATTCACAATAGCCTTAATTTGCTCTGGACTTGCTTCAATGCCTCTTTTTGTCACCATATAGCCTAGGAATTTACCTGCTTTAACACCAAAGTGACACTTGGAAGGATTTAGTTTCATATTAAATTTATCAAGGATATCGAATGTTTCCTCCAAGTCTCTAAGGTGATCCTCAGCTTTCTTGGATTTAACCACCATGTCATCTATATAGACTTCCATAGTGTGTCCAAATTGTTCCTTGAACATCATGTTGACTAGCCTTTAATAAGTAGCACCTGCATTCCTTAGTCCAAATGGCATAGCAATATAACAATATATACCAGTTGGGGTCATAAAGGCTGTATCCTCTTGATCAGATGGTTCCATCTGAATTTGTTGAAATCCAGATGAAGCATCCATAAAAGTCAACAACTCATGACCCGCGGTAGCATCCACCACGGAGTCAATGTGGGGTAATGGGAAAGGATCCTTGGGACATGCCTTGTTTAAATCAGTAAAATCGACACATACCCTCCACTTTCCATTTTCTTTTGAACAACAACCACATTGGCTAACCACCTTGGATACTTAACCTCTCTTATCATACCTGCCCGGAGTAGTTTATCCACTTCCTCCTGGATAATGGCATTTCTCTAAGGTGTAAACTTCCTCCTCTTTTGATGAATTGGCTTGAATGACCTGTCAATGCCAAGTTTATGAGTAATTATATCTTTAGATATACCTGTCATGTCTTCATGCTTCCAGGAAAAAGTAGTTTTTCTTCTTTTGAGGAAGGATACTAGATCCTGTTCATTGTTGTTGAGGATCCCTGATCCTATGAAGACTATGGATTCAGGATCATGAGGATCCATAAGGATTTCTTTCACATCCTGTTCTCTTGCCTCCGAGACATCTCTTGGAGGATGCTTTAATTGCTATTGCTCCCTTGGTCTTGAGGCTGGCTTCATTGACGACGTGTAGCAATTCTTAGCTTCTTGTTGACCACTCTCAATTTTCACCACCCCCCATGGGCTAGGAATCTTTACACATTGATGATAGGTATCCATGGCCTGCCAAGGATAACATTGCAACAGGATAAGCAATCTATAACACAAAATTTTTGATAAGAATGAAGTCCTTCAATATAGATGGTGAGTTTGATGTCCCCCAATGTGTTCTTGGTTTCTCCACTGAATCCCACAAGAACTGAGGATCTTGGTACAATATCCGATTCAGGGATGTTCATCTTCTTGAGGACATCAAGCTGAATGATGTTTACTGAGCTTCCTCCATCTATCAGGATCCTGCGAACAAAGTGGTTAGATATAAACAACGTAATAAAAAGACCATCATGATGAGGATCCTGCACATCAATACGATCATCCTCATCAAAAGTTATGTCTTTCTCCTGTGTAACAGTAGAGGTCCGGATGGGTCTATCTCCATTATCCATCTTGGTCTCCTTGGCATGTCTTTTGGCTGCTGAAAAGGAAGTACCACAAATGTCTGATCCATCGGATATAAAGTTTATAACTTGTGCATCTGCTGGAGGAGAAGGAGCTCTTTCTAGGATCCTCTCAGGATCCTGGGTCCTTGACTTTTTTCTTCCCAAAAGCTCCTTCAAGTGCCCCTTTCTTAACAAGTAACCAATTTCTTTTCTAAGTGCAATACACTCTTCAGTGAGATGTCCGAAATCCTCATGATATGCACACCACTTGGACTTGTCCTTCGTTGCGGCTGGTTTATCACTTTTCCTTGGCCATCTTGCTTTCTCACCTAGATTTTGCATTGCAAGAATTAGTTCATTGTTATCAACAGAAAAACAGTACTAAAAAATTGGAGGATAATCCTCATCATCCTCTTCTTGTTCCACTGCATGCACATTCTGGTTATCAGACTTGTTGTAGGACTTGAACTTGTTATTCTTGAAGTAAGATCCTTGCTTTTCTTGTTTCGAGGATCCTGCCAATCTCTCCTGGATCCTTTTATCATCCTCTAGTCGGATGAATCTAAGGGCCCTGGTTCTCACTTCATCAAGATTCCTGCATGGGGTCATAACAAGATCATCATAGAATAATGAATCCCTAAGCAAACCCATTTTAAAGGCTTCCACAACCGTAGCTATATCCAGGTTAGGGATATCTAAGGATTCCTTACTAAACTTAGTAATGTAATCTCTAAGTGATTCGTTTTGACCTTGTGTTACCCTATATAGATCACTAGTTAATCGTTCAAATTTTCTGCTACATGAGAATTGGCTATTAAACAGGTTAACTAGGTTAGCAAATGAAGTAATAGAGTAAGGGGGAAGACTTAGCAGCCATTTAAGAGCTGATCCTGTGAGTGTGGATCCAAAACCCTTTCATAGACATGCTTCTTTTAACCTCTCAGGAATTGGATTAATCTCCATCCTTTCTCTGTATTGAGCTACATGTTCTTCTGGATCCGTTGAACCATCATATAGCTTCATAGTTGGTATCTGGAACCTTTTGGGTATCTCAGCATCACAAATAGGTGGTGTAAAATGAGATATCCTATGGCTCCCATCTGCAATTTCAGGGATAGGCTTAACCACTCCTGGAACGCTGGATATCATTGTTTTGGTCAAAAATCAGGCTAAGATAATGTAACCAAATCTTTGTTGTGAGGAATGATGCTTGAATCAATGAACAATTTTAAGGATAACTCAGAAATGTAATGAACAAATGACACAAGGATTTATACGAGGAAAAAGCCCTTGATCAAGAGTTGATCTCCGGCATAAAAAACCTCGGGTGATGGAAACTACCGATCACCAACTAAGATTAAACAAAAGAAGTTTATAACTCGGGATGATAACAAGCTTGTTACAAGGATCACTAATGTGCAATGTACAATAAAATGTATGAAATCGCCAAGTAGTGTTTGAGAGCTGATAGAGAGCTGTTCGAGTGTTGTTACGAGAGTGTGTGAATGCCAAAATTAGCTAAGTGTTCTAGTCAAGCTTGTTATCCCCATTTTAAATTAGAAATAACTAAAATAACAAACTGTCCGACAATTATGCTAGCTCCCCACGACCTCCACAACGTCCACAAGAGCCAAGCACGTGCGGAATATTTAGGGAATATACTCCAGGAATTTCGGTGAGACTTGGTCCATGCCTTTGCTCCTGCAAAACAAGCTTACGTACAAGGTAGACAATTGTTAGTATAAGGATAACAATAAGGATCCTGAATCATGATCCTGCAACACCTGCTGAGGATCCTTAATTCAAACAGAATTGAGGATCCATGATCCTGGCAGCACTTGAGGATCCGTGATCCTTAGGATTGGAAAATCCTCCCCTAACAATTGCCCCCAAAATATAAGGAGTAAAGTGTAAATTTAGCGAGTTATATTTTCTTGATCTTATCCGCAACAAACTAACGGATATATAGCCGTTAGGATTGAACTATCCGTTGCAGATCCTACGTCACTTGAAGCGATATCCCTGCAAAATCATCATTATAAATTCAAGTTAGAGATAAGGATCCGGAAGCATTTAAATTCGTGCGTTTCATCCTTTAAATCCTCATTCGAAGATCAAACAGGTACTTCTCTATCCTTTCTCCCTTCACATTCTTGCTCTGTTTCTTCTTTCTTCATCATCTCTGAATCACAATGAAGTTACGATCATCCCCTGCTAAGGATCATCGTAAAGACAGTCCCTTAAAGAGCCAAGGGATCATCAAAGATTCTCCGAAGGAACGTTGCTGCTTCACTGATCCGGATATAGATAGGATTCGTCATTGCTTTCCTGCAAACGCTGTCTTCAAGCCTTTTGACCCTACCGCCTTGAGCGATTTCGTTTCTGAAACCTGGGTTGCCTTTCCAGTCACCCCATTTTTCATAGGATACTCCTATCCTTTTCCTGCTTTTACCCAGTCTTTCTTCTCTCTTACCGGCATATCCTATATCCAGGCTATGCCAATGATGTGGAGGGTTTTATTTACCCTTGAGAGGATCATTGAGCATGAGGATATAGAGTTAGGAATGTCTGAACTTGCTGAACTCTACAACCTTGTGAGCCATGGTTCACACCGCTTTCTATTCAAACACAAACCCGGTGAACCTCATCCAATCCTGAAAACCACCAAGAATGACACGAACTGGAAGAGACGTTTCTTCTTCATTAGGAGGGATTCTATCCCGGATGGGAAGGATCTTCCAAGAAAATGGGCCACCCATGGTAGGATAGGGGATCCTTAAAGAAGGATCATAGGATAACCTGTCTTTGCTGAGGATCACTAACCCCTTTTTGTATCTTTTGTGCAGCTATATCTGTTTCTCACGTCATTTCATCACCTGCAACCAAGGAGAGGATCACCGCTTTCCGAAATCTTGATCCTGCAATAAGATCGTTTCAAGCAAACACCAAGGATTCTCAAGAAGTATCCTCAGGCTCCGTTACAATGTCAAGTAAGTATCCAAGTTTATATATGATTAAATATTGAAATGCAAATAAAACAAGAATACTTATATGTTGTTTTGGATTGATAGGTGCTGGAAAATCTTCAAGGTCTGCCTCCCGCTTTAGTGTCACCGATCTTACTACTGTTGCTCCCAGGTCTGGGAAGAAGAAGACTGCTGCTAGCCCGAGTGTCGTGGTTCCAAAGCCTGTTACCTCCAAAGGGGGAAAGAAGAGGAAGGCCAGTGAAGCTGACAATCTCGAAGGCCTGCCCCTTATTCGTCACCAGTTTCAAGAATACTTTGCTGATGTAAGGATCACTGACTTAGCTTGATTATCCTGCCCACTTGAGGATCATGTGATCCTGAACTTTACCTTGTCTTCTTTGCAGAAATTTGCTGAGGTCGAAATGCTGTTTGATGCATATGTTGAGGAGGCGAAGCAAAAGCATCTCTCGCCTTGAAAAGGATCTCGCTCTGGCAAAGCAGCAAGTGCTCATGGCCCAGATAGATGCTGATCATGAGAGGCACGACCTGCTGGAGGATGCTAAAGTCTCTGCTGCCATCACCATGTATAAGATCAAGCTGCAAATGGCTCAGGAGGCCGAGGATCCTGACTTCGACTTAACCACTTGGGACAAGGAGGGCTGGAAGGCGAAGCTGGCTGAGCTAGACGATGAGGAGGAGGCTACATAGGCAAGCGGCAGCGGGAAGGATCAGGCTGGTGGTGATGATGCTGGTGGTGATGCAGCCAAGGTGTGAGCTATAGAAATGGGCGATGATGGATATTTCTAGACGCGGTCGGAGCCCATTTTTTAGGATTTGGTAGTTTTTTGGTTGTGATGTTTTAAACAATGCTGGGTTGTACTTTGAACAATAGTTTCTAGGGTTATGGATCATGGATCCTTAGACAATAGGTAGGATAATAGGTGGTGGAAGGATCCTCTGTTTGGGGGATGAAGCCACTTGTTATCCTGCCATCTTTTATTTCCTGCACTTTTATAACCTGTTAACAATGGACACCCTTTGCCAACCCAAGTGGACGGGCCACGTATTGCTGGTAGAAACTTGGGTTGGCAATTTTGACAACCTTAAAAGGGGTTAACTTTTGTGAATAAAAATAACTTCAACTTTTTGGCTATTTCCCGTGTTGTTATCCTTGTGAATTCTTTATTTTTCTACTGTTGTTATTCACTTTCTTTGAATTTGTAAGTAAAGGATAAAGGTTTGATAAATCATGTTTAAAAGTTTTAGGATATGATCAAGGATCAAATATCCTATAGTTGACAGGTTCAGAAAAGTTATGTAACTTAAGGATCATTAGTTCTGTTGTCAAAGGATAAGTGTCACTTATATGAATAATGAATAAAATCAAAGTGATTATGGATCATACCTGAGAATCCAAGTTAGGATCCTATTCATAATCAGAATAACCAAAAGACAAACCTTAGTAAAAGGTGAGGATCAAGGATCCTTGGCTGTTTAGCTTCAAAAACCTGAAATGGAACATAACTTGGGACTAAGCCAATATAAGAGAAGAGTTAGTAACTGGGGACAAGCCCAACAATTCTGGGGACAAGCCCAGTATACCGGGGACAAGCCCAAAGGATAACTAGGGACAAGCCCAAAGGATAACTGGGGACAAGCCCAAAGGATATCTGGGGACAAGCCCAAAGGATATCTGGGGACAATGTCACACCCCCAAAAATCCATACGCGGAGTATTACCGCTTGGAGGCGTGACTGACCAGGACCAAGCCACCAATCATATTGAACAATGTATGTAGTAAATATAATTCAACCAAACAATATGAAAGGTGTTCAAAACCAAAACATAGTTAAGTGTTTAGCGGAAGCATAATTGTAAAAACCCAAAGTAAGTATTAGGTACGAAATAAAGTAATGTTTATAGCATGGCACACATTGCCATGTCCCACAACGACTGCGCCTCCCTGTGCAAGCTCCTTGGGTACCTAACGACCTACAAGGCATGTAGCAACGAATCAACAACAAAGTTGAGCGAGTTCACAGTTGGTTGTTTGGTTATAGCATTCGTTTCGTAAATCGTATGTTCGTTTTGTAAACTATGTATCGTATTAATTTGTATCGCGGTCTCCCAGACATGTTTGCGAAGATAGTGGGGGCTTCCCATGTGTTGTTAGACCACGCGTATCGACTGCTACGAAAATGTATGAGGTGCCCTAAGTCAATGTCTATCAGCATTGACCCTTTGCCCATAGTCCATTAGTACACGCCCGTCCGACTGGCACGGTGTGAGGTTTGTTAAACCTAATAGCGCTATTAACTAATGACCCGCTCGCCATAGGCCTCGGCGATTAAGTCAATAAATGAGGGACTTCAAATGATAGAGTTGATGGTCTTATGGTAGTACGTATCCTGTTGTATGGGGAATACGCAAGTTTGTAGTTATCGTTCAGTTCTTTAACCCATTCCCAACCCTTGGGAATCCCATGCCTTGGCTAGAGTGTGAACTCACCTTGGTTTGCTCGGTATGCTAAAGAAATACACGCTCACAAATAATCAGTCACGACCTATAGTACGCACGTATATATACAATCAGTTCAAGTTCGCAAAGTTTCGCATGCCATCAATGCCACAAAGTGTGCTTGACAGTTAACATCACGTAACATATAAACAGTTAGTAAATCCATATAAGGTTCCAGGTTGCTTGCACGTTCCTTAACTAAGTTATCATGCTCAACCGAGTTAACATATTTTAACGGGGATAATAAACTTCACAGGATTAACACACTTAACAAAGTTGGCAACTTAACTAGATTGACATATTTAACAGGGTTACATATTTAAAGGAGTTACATGCATAACTTAACTGAGTTAACAACTAACAGAAGTAATAAACTAACTGAGTTTATTAAACTAACATAGTTAATAACTTAACAGGTTTAACGTATCACAGCATTCAACGAAATCATGTATGTGACGAAATCCCCTTGTGCAAAATCCTTTTTTGGCGAAATCACTCAGGCGACGAAATCCCAAGTGATTTCGTCGGGCTTAATGTTGGATGAAAACACCAAGTGTTTTCGTCTGGTCCTTCATCACTAACAGTTACAACCAAAGAAACCTTAATCATTCTAATCTTTCATGTGTTAATTAACATGCTATAATCATAAGTCCTTCCTACTATTAAACTATGAACTAGCACTTTTGACTATTCTGACAATATGATTGTAATGTGCACATGATTAGATGAGATCAAATTTATTAATTCACATGGCCTTCACTTACTTTTAGAATGCACATGGTTTGATGAGGCTACATGGCTGCCGTTTACTTATTCAAGGTCATCCATTCTTATCTCATCATTATCTATTTCCTATAAGTCTATATCACCGAACAAGCAATTCAACAGTATCACGGCCCAATAACCTCCCAACATTATTGATTTACATGAATCATGAAACAAGGATTTAGTAAACACACAATACACCGACATCGAAACCATCATCATCATGTTAAATCTTTTATCAAGTGCACTCTAATTAGCATACATACTTCACGGCCCGATATTATTTCCATCGCATGATCATCATCAGGAGCACAAACAGTATCGTATAACACAATCATTATCATATAACACTATTAATATCATATAACCCTACTGCTAAATAACAACACATAAAGAACGATAAATTAATAATTAACATAGTAGGGACTCACTAACCAAGATCTTTGATAACCGGATGATATCTCACAAAAGGGGGGGGGGGTAGTGTCCTGTTGCCGTCGACTCTAAGGAGAGAGTTAGGGTTTGATGATTAAAACGTTTACGTAAAGGTTTGAAGAGAATAAATAACGGATCGCTACTGGGCCCAAAGGCCCACTCTTGATTTCGTTGGACCCATAGATGACGAAAACACTTGGGTGTTTTCGTGAGGGAAGTGTTTTCGTGAGGGAAGTGTTTTCGGATGGGGGTTGTTTTCGGCCAAGGTTCCCATAATTTTAATAAATACTCAATCATCTTATTAATGCAACATATACATAACTAATACACACATAATATGCACAACACGAATACACTTATATTGCACCTCAAATAATTATTAAACACACTTGGCAAATAAGTACGAAGTTAAATCGGATAGCGACCTTGAAAACTCAGGTTGTCACATTATCCCCAACTTGAAAGAAATTTCGTCCCGAAATTTAGCACGTGGTTACTGAGGAAGCTAGTTGTGTTGCGTAGTTTACTGGTTTTCCTGGGGTGTCACTCATCCCCCCGTTGATTTGGAATTTCATCCTGAAATTCTGTAGTAGCTTCAGCCTCAGTAGTGGTTGCACTATTTCCGAACAACTGGGGATATTTGAGTTTCATTTGATCTTCTCGTTCCCAGGTAAACTCTGGGCCACGATGGGAGTTCCAACGAACTCGAACAAGAGGTATTCTGACGTCTCGGTCCGTGATTTCAACTGGTTCCTCAACGAATCGTAACTGATTGTCGATAGTGAGCTCCTTCAAAGGAACTATGAGGGTCTCATCTGACAGACACTTCTTTAGATTTGACACGTGAAAAACGTTGTGAACTGCACTGAGTTCTGCGGGCAGGTTTAGTTTCTAGGCCACTTTGCCTATCTTCTCAATTATTTCAAACGGTCCGACGTAACTTAGATTGAGTTTGCCCCTTTTGCCAAAACGAACCACACCCTTCCAGGGTGATACTTTGAGTAGAACCCGGTCCCCGACCTAGAATTCTAGAGGTTTCCGGCGCTTGTTTGCGTAGGCTTTCTGACGGTCGCGAGCTGCCGCCATGCGTTGTCGTATCTGAGCAATTCTTTCCGTTGCGTCTACTACAAGTTCTGGACCCGTGATCTGACTATCACCCACCTCTGCCCAACAAAGAGGTGATCGGCATTTACGCCCGTACAATGCCTCAAACGGAGCGGCTTGAATGCTGGTGTGGTAACTGTTGTTATACGAAAACTCCACTAACGGGAGATGTTTTTGCCAGCCGTTGCCGAAATCGATAACACATGCCCGCAGCCTGTCTTCTTGGGTTTGGATGGTGCATTCAGACTGCCCATCTGTTTGCGGATGGTAAGCTGTGCTCATGTCTAACCGAGTGCCAAAAGATTTGTGCATCGTTTGCCAAAGTTCTGAAGTGAAACGTGCATCATGATCGGAAATAATAGAGGTTGGCACCCCGTGCCTCGAAACCACTTCCTTAAGATAAATGTCTGCTAGAGTGGAGAACTTATCCGTTTCCTTGATAGCCAAGAAGTGTGCAGACTTTGTGAGTCGATCCACGATCACCCAAAAAGTATCATTCCCACGTTGAGATCTAGGCAGGCCAGTAACAAAATCCATGGAAATTTGCTCCCATTTTCATTGTGGAATCTCTGGTTGTTGGAGTAGGCCCGATGGTTTCTGATATTCAGTCTTGACTCTCGCACAAGTCAAACATTTGCTAACGTAAGTTGCTATGTGAGCTTTCATGCTAGGCCACCAATATGTAGTTCTGAGATCGTGGTACATCTTATCCGAACCTGGATGTACTGAGTAGCGAGACTTATGTGCTTCATCTATTACCCGCTCGCGTAAGTTTCCATAGTGTGGGACCCAGATGCGTCCTGTTACGTAATAGGCACCGTCTTCCTTTTGTTCTAACCGCTGTCTAGAGCCACGTAGGGCTTCAGCCTTGACGTTTTCAGGTTTCAATGCTTCTACTTGAGCATCTCGTATCTGAGAGGGAAGACTAGACTGAATAGTGAGTTGTAGTGCTCGCACACGCCAAGGTGTGGTATCTTTTCGACTGAGGGCGTCAGCCACAACATTTGCCTTGCCCGGATGGTACTTTATAGCACATTCGTAGTCGTTCAATAGCTCGACCCATCGACGCTGATGCATGTTTAATTCCTTCTGTTTGAAGATATTCTCGAGACTCCTGTGATCGGTGTAGATGGTGCACTTGGTACCGTACAAGTAATGTCTCCATATCTTGAGCGCGAAAACAACAGCTCCTAGCTCCAAATCGTGTGTAGTGTAATTCCTTTCGTGAATCTTAAGGTGGCATGATGCGTAGGCTATGACCTTGTCACGTTGCATCAACACACATCCAAGACCCTGCATGGATGCGTCGCAATAGACCACAAAATCGTCTGTGCCCTCTGGCAATGAAAGAATAGGTGCGCTACAAAGTCTATCCTTTAAGTGCTGGAATGCTGATTCCTGTGTATTACCCTAACGGTAGATAACGCCTTTCTGAGTTAGGGAGGTGAGGGGTTGTGCAATCTTTGAGAAGTCTTTAATGAACCTTCTATAATAGCCCGCCAAACCCAAGAATTGGTGGATTTCTGTTGGTGTGCGAGGTGCAGGCTAGTTCTTAATCGAGTCTACCTTAGATGGATCAACATGAATCCCATCCTTGTTTACCACGTGGCCTAGAAAGTGGACTTCATGAAGCCAGAAGTCGCATTTCGAAAACTTGGCGTACAGCTGTTCTGCTCGAAGGAGTTCCAAAATGAGTCGTAAATGTTGCTCGTGTTCCTCCTGACTCTTAGAAAAGATCAGGATGTCATCGATGAAGACAATAACAAATTTATCCAAGTAAGGCTTGCACACCCTGTTCATAAGATCCATAAAGACCGCAGGCGCGTTTGTTAGCCCAAAAGGCATAACCAGAAACTCGTAATGGCCGTAGCGTGTTCTGAATGCGGTTTTGGAGACGTCCTCGTCCCGGACTCTCAGTTGATGGTAGCCTGACCTCAGATCAATCTTTGAATAGTAGCTCGACCCTTGCAGCTGGTCGAACAAGTCATCAATACGAGGAAGAGGATAGCGATTCTTTACGGTCACCTTGTTTAGTTCGCGGTAATCTATGCACATACGGAAGGTACCGTCTTTCTTCTTTACAAACAATACTGGAGCTCCCCAAGGCGAAGAGCTAGGACGAATGAAACCCTTTTCCAAGAGTTCTTGCAATTGTTTGGACAGTTCTTCCAGTTCGGTTGGAGCTAAGCGATAGGGTGCCCGAGCTATGGGTGCTGCTCCAGGAGCTAGCTCGATTTGGAATTCGACCTGACGATGAGGCGGTAGCCCAGTTAAATCTTCAGGAAACACTTGAGGAATGTCGCGTACTACTGGAATATCCTCTATTCTCTTCTCTTTCGTTGATGCGTCAGTAACGAGTGCTAAAATAGCAGTGTGGCCCTTTCGCAAACACTTCTGGGCCTTAAGGAAGGAGATGATGCCCACTACAGCACCACTCTTGTCGCCTTGAATTTACAGAGGTTCTTTGTCAGAACGGGGAATACGAACAATCTTCTCTTTGCATAGGATCTCTGCTTGCTGTTGGGATAACCAATCCATCCCAATGACGATGTCGAAACTAACCAAAACTATAGGAATGAGATCGATAGAGAAAGTCTGACCAGCTAAGACGAGATTACAACCCTTAACTATGTGTGTGGCCTCTAGACTTTTACCCAATGACGATGTCGAAACTACCCAAAACTATAGGAATGAGATCGATAGAGAAAGTCTGACCAGCTAAGACGAGATTACAACCCTTAACTATGTGTGTGGCCTCTAGACTTTTACCATTTGCTAACTCTACAACATGCTTGGTGTTTAAGGGAGTTCGTGTGCACTTGAGCATTTGACTAACTTTTAGAGACACGTAACTGGTATCAGCACCCGAATCAAATAAGACAGTAACATAAAAGTCATCGAGAAGGAACTTACCCATCACTACGTTAGGATCATTCCTCGCATCACCCTAACCCAGCACGAACACTCGACCCCTGGCGCCTTTGTTTCCATCATTGTTTCCCTCGTTGTTGTTCCCATTGCCCTGATTATTGTTGTTGTTGTTGTTATGATTCTGGTTTAACTGAGGGCATTTCCGCTTGAAGTGGCCTTCAGCACCACACTGAAAGTACCCCCTGTTTCCCCGCTGTTACTGCTGCTGGTTCTGTGGAGCAGGTGGTTGTTGCTGATAGTTCTGATTCGCAGGTCGTGAGCTCCTGTAATCCTTAGCTTCATGACCCATCTTGAGACACCTCTGGCAACGACCCTTGTTGCACTGATCGTTGTGGTGCCTGTTGCATCTGTTGCACTTTGGGTGGTTTCCTCGATATCCACCCTGCCCTTGACTACCAGAAGACTGCTGACCAGGGCTTTGATAGTCGTCAATCTTTCGCTGCTGTGCCTGGGGCTGAACTGAAGTCGAACCCTTGCTGGAGGTTCCATCCCACTTTCGTTTGTTGTCACTGGGAGTAGCAGAAGTAGTAGTAGTAGCACCAATACGTTTAGGCAGCTTGTTCTGTTCCACTGCCTGGTCTGTGAGACGATGAGCAAGGCGAGTAACATCTTGAATAGTGGCAAGGTTAGCAGCAATCACATGGCTTTGAATCTCTGGTACTAAGCCTTTGAGGTACAGCTCAATGCGCTTGATGGGAGGATCCACCATAGTTGGACACAAAATTGCCAGTTCGTTAGATCTCTTCGTATACGCCTCTATCTCTGACCCCGTCATCTTCAAGTTAAAGAACTCCACTTCCAGTTTGTGGATGTCATCACGGTTACAGTATTCTCGCTTGATCAGTTCCTTAAAACCATTCCATGGGGTGGCATTAGCAGCCGCCAGCCCCAGCATCTGAACTTGCGTGTTCCACCAAGTTAGCGTAGTGCCTTCGAGAGTACTAGTGGCATATTTCACCCTACGAGCCTCAGGGCATTCACACATCTCGAAGACAGACTCGAGCTTTTCAAACCAATGGAGGAGTCCAACGGCTCCTTCAGTGCCACTGAAAGTAGTAGGACGACAGTCCTTAAAAGTCTTGAAGGTGCACACAGGTGGCTGAGCCTGTTGACCTGTCGTGTGCGTAAGAGTAAACAAAATTAAGCACAAGTGTTGGGTTACGAGAGTAGGATCTAAAGATCCTAGAGTAAGTTGTGATGGCAGGTTATACCTCCTGCCAGGGCAGCTGCGAGTGCTGCAGTAACTTGTTCAGTGATCAAAGCCGCCAACTGGGCTTGTGTTAGATTAACGCGTCCACTCATGATCTTCATATCAAAGAAAAACATGAGTGAGAGAAGTTCACGAAAGTGAGATAACAGAAGAGAGTAAGCACACGTGTGTTTTCAAACAACAGTTATTACGTTCATCTAAGCATACCCTAAGCAAAGTTCTATGTAACTAGCAAGTAGGCAATACAAACATAAACCATATTACCTAGAATGTCGAGTCTTGCACGTGGAGCGAAGCATCGTTGTGGATCGTTGAGCACTGTACAGGTTATAGTCTGGTGTTAACAAAAACTTTTTCCCTTATTAAAACCAAGTTCACTATAACCAATGGCTCCGATACCAATCTGTCACACCCCCAAAAATCCACACGCGGAGTATTACCGCTTGGAGGCGTGACTGACCAGGACCAAGCCACCAATCATATTGAACAATGTATGTAGTAAATATAATTCAACCAAACAATATGAAAGGTGTTCAAAACCAAAACATAGTTAAGTGTTTAGCGGAAGCATAATTGTAAAAACCCAAAGTAAGTATTAGGTACGGAATAAAGTAATGTTTATAGCATGGCACACATTGCCATGTCCCACAACGACTGCGCCTCCCTGTGCAAGCTCCTTGGGTACCTAACGACATGCAAGGCATGTAGCAACGAATCAACAACAAAGTTGAGCGAGTTCACAGTTGGTTGTTTGGTTATAGCATTCGTTTCGTAAATCGTATGTTCGTTTTGTAAACCATGTATCGTATTAATTTGTATCGCGGTCTCCCAGACATGTTTGCGAAGATAGTGGGGGCTTCCCATGTGTTGTTAGACCACGCGTATCGACTGCTATGAAAATGTAAGAGGTGCCCTAAGTCAATGTCTATCAGCATTGACCCTTTGCCCATAGTCCATTAGTACACGCCCGTCCGACTGGCACGGTGTGAGGTTTGTTAAACCTAATAGCGCTATTAACTAATGACCCGCTCGCCATAGGCCTCGGCGATTAAGTCGATAAATGAGGGACTTCAAATGATAGAGTTGATGGTCTTATGGTAGTACGTATCCTGTTGTATGGGGAATACGCAAGTTTGTAGTTATCGTTCAGTTCTTTAACCCATTCCCAACCCTTGGGAATCCCATGCCTTGGCTAGAGTGTGAACTCACCTTGGTTTGCTCGGTATGCTAAATAAATACACGCTCACAAATAATCAGTCACGACCTATAGTACGCACGTATATATACAATCAGTTCAAGTTCGCAAAGTTTCACATGCCATCAATGCCACAAAGTGTGCTTGACAGTTAACATCACGTAACACATAAACAGTTAGTAAATCCATATAAGGTTCCAGGTTGCTTGCAAGTTCCTTAACTAAGTTATCATGCTCAACCGAGTTAACATATTTTAACGGGGATAATAAACTTCACAGAATTAACACACTTAACAAAGTTGGCAACTTAACTAGATTGACATATTTAACAGGGTTACATATTTAAAGGAGTTACATGCATAACTTAACAGAGTTAATAACTAACAGAAGTAATAAACTAACTGAGATTATTAAACTAACATAGTTAATAACTTAACAGGTTTAACGTATCACAGCATTCAACGAAATCATGTATGTGACGAAATCCCCTTGTGCGAAATCCCTTTTTGGCGAAATCACTCAGGCGACGAAATCCCAAGTGATTTCGTCGGGCTTAATGTTGGACGAAAACACCAAGTGTTTTCGTCTGGTCCTTCATCACTAACAGTTACAACCAAAGAAACCTTAATCATTCTATCTTTCATGTGTTAATTAACAGGCTATAATCATAAGTCCTTCCTACTATTAAACTATGAACTAGCATTTTTGACTATTCTGACAATATGATTGTAATGTGCACATGATTAGATGAGATCAAATTTATTAATTCACATGGCCTTCACTTACTTTTAGAATGCACATGGTTTGATGAGGCTACATGGCTGCCGTTTACTTATTCAAGGTCATCCATTCTTATCTCATCATTATCTATTTCCTATAAGTCTATATCACCGAACAAGCAATTCAACAGTATCACGGCCCAATAACCTCCCAACATTATTGATTTACATGAATCATGAAACAAGGATTTAGTAAACACACAATACACCCACATCGAAACCATCATCATCATGTTAAATCTTTTATCAAGTGCACTCTAATTAGCATACATACTTCACGGCCCGATATTATTTCCATCGCATGATCATCATCAGGAGCACAAACAGTATCGTATAACACAATCATTGTCATATAACACTATTAATATCATATAACCCTACTGCTAAATAACAACACATAAAGAACGATCAATTAATAATTAACATAGTAGGGACTCACTAACCAAGATCTTTGATAACCGGATGATATCTCACAAAAGGGGGGGGGGTAGTGTCCTGTTGCCATCGACTCTAAGGAGAGAGTTAGGGTTTGATGATTAAAACGTTTACGTAAAGGTTTGAAGAGAATAAATAACGGATCGCTACTGGGCCCAAAGGCCCACTCTTGATTTCGTTGGACCCATAGATGACAAAAACACTTGGGTGTTTTCGTGAGGGAAGTGTTTTCGGATGGGGGTTATTTTCGGCCAAGGTTCCCATAATTTTAATAAATACTCAATCATCTTATTAATGCAACATATACATAACTAATACACACATAATATGCACAACACGAATACACTTATATTGCACCTCAAATAATTATTAAACACACTTGGCAAATAAGTACGAAGTTAAATCGGATAGCGACCTTGAAAACTCGGGTTGTCACATTATCCCCAACTTGAAAGAAATTTCGTCCCGAAATTTAGCACGTGGTTACTGAGGAAGCTAGTTGTGTTGCGTAGTTTACTGGTTTTCCTGGGGTGTCACAGACAAGCCCAAAGAATCTTGTGTAAACTGGAGTATGGCCCTCACTGGCGACTATCCAAACTTAGTGACATGAAAATGCCAAAACCTTAGCTAACGTGAAAACGTTAGAAACCTTAGGAACGGATGTATGGTACGTCTACCATTATACGTAGGATCCCGGATACAGCAAGTACAATGAAATTGTCAGCCCCTAAAGCGAGTACTGGTCCCATTTCCATGAACTGTACCAGGATCATCGTGCGCTACTGGCGATACTGGGGACAGGCCCAAAGAACTGGGGTCAAGCCCAAATAACTGGGGTCAAGCCCAAATAACTGGGGCCAAGCCCAAATAACTGGGGTCAAGCCCAAATAACTGGAGACTTGTGTGAATACTCAATCCTTCGTTAAGGATACATGAACCTTCTGCAAAACTTAGAATCAAGTGAAAGTAGGATAAAGGATCCAGGATCCTTTTCCTTGAATATAGGATAATTAAAGAATGAAATAGTTTGAGATTAGATCATTACCAAAATGAGGATCATCCATCCACTAAGGATCCTTCAAGGATGTGGATCATGAATATTGCTAATGTGACACCTGTGTCACTTCAACCATCAAAAAAATGCCAAACCAATGAAGTATTGTATTTCATACTTGGGATTTGTAAAAATATGTGTATCGTTTGCACATATCAATTCTTGTTCGATTTCAAGCTCTAAATCGCTTTCTGGAAGGTTATACACGCACTGATGCGTAAATATAACCAATTTAATGCAACAAACACTCCGGAATAGTGACATAGGCTTAACATGCCTTAAAATACCTCTACATAACTTAGAAATAAGTTTTGGATGGTTTGGTATGCCAAAATCAAGTTAATTCACTTACAGGGACTAAATTTGACAAACTGCGAAAGTATGCCAATTTGAACTGTAACAGACATTCCGGAACATGACCATAAGTTAAACACACCTTAAATATCCTTTAGATATCTTATAAATAGGCTTTGAGGGGTTCGGTGTGCTAAAATAAACTTTTGGCTCATTCAGGGACTAAAAGCGTCAAAAAGTGCACAAGTTTGCACTTTTGCGCATAACTCACGTTCTGAATACATCCGGACATCCAAAAATTTATGTAAGCACTAAAATATTTTATTTTAGTGTTTGGCATGAGAAAAATCCATTCGTCGCGTCATTTGGATCGTTTTTCGCGCTTATGCGCATTCCGTCGTAATTAGCCGAACAACGCAACCGTACAGCTAAACGAACCGACATCCGAGATATTTTTGAGAACATTTTAAGTTCCCTTTACTTTAAATTCATTTTAGAGCTTTGAAATGGGGTTAACGGGCCTTAAACGCGTCGGAAAAGGCCTTATTACACTACAGGGACCAAATCTGCCATTTTTGAAACTTTCTGTGCAGAAACATTGAATCTGGCCTATACCACCTTTGCACATGGTTTTGAGCAATACTATGGGCTGGTTTGATGTGCACATGGTATTACAATACCATGGGTGCAAGTGTATGGCCAAGATTGAATCACGTTTTCCTAGAAACGATCCTAACGGTTCGGGAAATCCTATAAATACCCCATGCCTTCATTTTGCAAAACCCACAAGAATCTTGATTTGAGAAGCTCTAAGTTGAAACCATTGTTTCATACCTGAGCTACTTGGATCGAGATTAGCATTCGGGGACCCTTCGTAAGTATTCTTTCGTTCTTTTATTGTTTTTTTCGAGTCCGAAAGTCAAACTTTGTTTGACTTTCTGCGTTGACCAGTTTATGGTCAATGCGAAGTTCGTTTGAACTTCGCAACGTGATTGTAATCACGATGGTTATAGTCCCTTGTGACTATGCCTACTGGTTGCCACGTTGTCTAGGGTCGTAGGGTAAGCGATCTAATAAATCGCTTATACCTTCGAACCCGACCCATTTGGTCGATCATTAGGATCCGAACAAATACATTAGGTGACCATAGTATATAGGGAATAACCTTCCGAGGTTATACCTTATGGTCGCTTCATTTAAGTAGTTGTATGATAGGTAGTTTATATGCCTTAGGTAAATTACCAAAATGCCCTTTTGACGCCAAAATTCATTTTAAGCATATGTAACATAATCTTTGGTATCTAAACTGATTTGGTAACAATATTAGACATGTTAAGGCATATGTTACTTGTCATAGGACTAGTTAGGCGGTCCGAACGCGTTTTACGCGAACGACGCGTTAAAGTAGCATAAGCTACCTAAACGGGTCGTAATGGGTCGTAAGCACTTAGGTTAGGTTTCATTTAGCATGTAGGCTTTGTTAAACCATATGACACGAGTCTCCATACTTGTTTGGTTTACGAACCCTCATTCTATCTAAATCCTCCGATTTAGGTCCGGTTTATTAACATAGTTACCTATATTAGGTGCCATTTGATTCCGTGATCTCTAACATTGCTTGGTGGTTATCTTAGGACTTCTGAGCAATCTCAAGTGAGTACATAGACCCCTCTTTTACTGTTTTCCAAATGTTTTGGGGTGGAACACATGTGCCTACTTGTTACTTTCATGCTTTCCATGTTTTCACATCATATACCTACTATGTTCGTTAGTACATTATAGTACATGATTTCATTACATTTCATGCTATGTATGCCCATTGTGTGCGTACTTAGTACATTGTTTTACATTACACTTATGCTATGTATGTTCTTTGTTGCATACTTAGTACATTGTTATACATTACACTTTATGCTATGTATGTTCTTTGTTGCATACTTAGTACATTTGTTATTCATCACATGCTTACATTTTGGATACACATTACATGATTTACATTAGACATGAACTTTTTACTTTGGTAGTTTGGTTTGAGTAAGTGATTAAGTAACGAGGCGTGTGTAATATGATATAAGCATGGTGGATACGCCGCTGGTACTTCCTATATATAAGTGATTGTATGGTATTACATATCGTAGCGTTATTTAAATCATTTCAGTTTGAGACATATAACATTTTATACAAATAACATACTTTTCACAAGACATTGATTTACAAACAACTTATCTTATACAAACTCATCTTACATGGTTATTCGTTTAACCATACATTATTCTCTTATTTATACATATCATCTGATCTTATTGTTTTTCAAATGATTTACAAGACAAAGCAAATTACAAGGTTCATGACTAAACATTTCTCAAACATAAGTCATGAATTCTGTTTTCACAAAACCTATGTATCTCACAGGCATTTTTATGCTGACGTACCTATTTTCACATGTGTTTTCAGGAGATGATGCATAGGACTCATCAAGACATACTTAGGCGGACCTGTGCCTTAGTGACTTAAAACGAGACAAGAACTAGTTAATTTTTGTTATATACTCTTTGTTCTGTTTAAAACAATGTAAACTTTCATGTTTGATTAATAAAACGAAATTTCAATTGCCATGGATTTGAAACAATTAATTCTGTTACAACACTCCCCGACGTTTCCGCCACGTCTAGTCGCTTTACGTGGTCGGGGTGTGACAGAAAAGATGGTATCAGAGCCAATGGTTATAGGGAATTAGGTTATTAGTAATGCTTTGACCTAGTCTATAACCTTCTTAGGACCCTAACGCGAGTTTACTTGCGTTTAGTCATAAAACTATACCGTCACCTATCCTTAGGCGACGACCACAATAAGAACATAAATTTCAAAACCGCTTTGAAAACTAATCATCTGTTCTAGGAAGATTGATAACTAGGTTTTGAACCCTCTATTGTAAGGTTTTGGACCCCTTTGAGTTTTCAAAATCTCGTCATGGTTTTGGGTTTTAAATAATGTGAACACGTGCAAACTGGAAGGGTGAATGCCTGTATTCTGGGTTTTCTGTCTAGGCAAGCACTTCGTATATATCTCATCAGACGCGAGACCAGTTGTGCTTACCTGGGAATTCTTGGGATGAGTGTTCACTTATAGGCGAGCATGTCTTCGCGATACATTATTTTTGACCTATGTACTTTGATTAATCACCGGGGTCGTTTGTTGCTTTGTAGTAACAAACAAATGACCACTATCCTTGCTTTCATCAGATTTGTTTCATCTCATTCTTTTCGTCTAATTCTCTCACTCGTTTCCTTTCATGTTTCCTCTGTTAGAATGCCTCCACGACGCGAAAATCCGGTATCTATTGAAGATCTGGCAGCTGTCATTACACAGCAAATAACTGCTGCAATCCCGAGCATCGTTGCCCAATGTCACCAAGCTCTCAACAACAATAACGCCCTCTACAACTTCAAGACGTTCAACTCGGCTAAGCCATCAAAGTTTTCTGGGTCTCAAGGAGCGACTGCACTTCTACAATGGTTCGAGAGTCTAGAGAGCACCTTCAGGCATGTTCAATGTCCAAACGAGTGAAAGGTAGATTTCACATCTAGTGTCTTCGAGAAACGAGATTTGACGTGGTGGAACGGTGTGGTGAGAGATAGGGGTGCCGAAGTGGCACTGGCTCAAACGTGGGAAGAACTTCGAGCACTGATGATGAAGGAATTCTGCCCTCGTCACGAGATCAGGGCCTTGGAAAGGGAATTCGACGATCTTAAGCAAGACAGCGGTGAACATCGAGCATACACTGATCGATATGAGGAGCTGAGCCTGTTGTGCCCTACCATGGTTACGCCTCTGGATAAGGCGATCGAAAAATACATTGATGGTCTCCCTGACTCAGTTCAGGACATTGTTACTGGTAGTAACCCCACTACGGTTAGGCAGGCCATTGAGCTAGCTGCAACCTTGACTGAATCTCAGATCAGGAAATGTAAGCTTTTCCGAAAGGGTGACAAGAAACCGGTTGAGGAATCGAAACCAATCGAGGAATCAAAGACCATGGATGAACAGACTGGATCCTCTAAGAAGTCAAAGAAGCGAAAGGCTTCTCAGAACTTCGCCATGGTTACTCACAATGGTCAAGTCGCCCCCAACCAACCAGCTAAACCCCCTGCTAGGAAGCCATACAATGGAACTTCACCCTTGTGCAACCAATGTAACCTTCATCATCATGCTAATGTGAAGTGCCGCGAATGCCAAATTTGTGGACGTAAAGGTCATACAGCAAAAGTTTGCGTAGCAGCAGTTGCACCAAATCAAGCTGACAACAATCCTGCTCAAGCTCGCTTTCCACCAGGTTCTTGCTACAATTGTGACGAGATGGGTCATTTCCGAAGAAATTGCCCAAAGCTTGCTAATGCTAATCCAGCACAGGGATGAGCACCTGACCGACTAGAAGACAACACCCTTTAGAAATAATCATGTCTTATGTATTATTTTCTTTTGTTGTCAAGGTCCATGAAACGGTTGTTATCATTGTTTATAAATAATTCTTTTATATACATTGCAATGTATTTATGTGGTTGTATATATAAAGAACATATCCCTTACAATACCGACAATCAAGGAATCGTATTCCTTGAAAAGCAAACTACCCCCCAAGATTTTCTTCTATTTTATGATCTCTTGCGTTGTCTACGAAATTCCTAAGTACCCGTTTCTTCTAAGGAAAACGAAGTACAAGGCGCAATATACAACACTGGACGAATACCCAAAGTACCACTATAAATCCTTAATAGGGTACCTAAGGGTATTTCCGTAAATCCTAAAATTGTTGTGTTCCTTAATTCGAATATTACGTTTCTTAGAAAACAAAATCGAATGTTTGGGAGATCTTCCTATCTTTTCAGATAGATCCCAGAGGACATCGAAGTCTATCAACTGGTTTCCACATCCATTTTCAATCGATAACAAGTTAATAACAAATTAATAATCAAATTAAACAACTATGTGATTATGTGCTTATGTGTTCCCTTTTTTTGTTTTTGTGTAATCCGAGTTTTGTTATCCAAATCCTCGTAGAACCTTCCACATCTTCGTATAAGGAATTCATTGTAGGATATCCAAAAGTACTGTATTAAATCCTCAATGGGCTTTTACGTAATAGTAAAGACCTTTGGATTATATTGTACTATTCCATAATTAGACCACTTGAGTGATCTAGTTAAACAGATTGATCCAAAAATCTGGTTAGGAATATCATGCGATGAGATAGCTAAAAGGACTCCTTGGTGGCCTAATTAAAAGGATCATTTGTCGATCTAATTAAAAGGACCATATGGTAGTCTAGTCACACTCATCACAGGTTTTATTTTCCTCCCCTTCACATTACAAAACAAATTGTGCGGACTGTGCAAGGAATTGCGTAATTATGGATGCATACATAATTATGAAATTCAGTGCACAGAAACCACAGCAAGTTTGGTCGTGTATCTAGAAATGACTCGTTCCGTTCATTTTCATTTCTGAAGAAATTGTGGAAAATGACTTATTCTGTTCATTTTCGTTTCTGAAGACGTTGTGGAAAATGACTCGTTCCGTTCATTTTCCTTTCTGAAGAGGTTGTGGAAAATGACTCGTTCCGTTCATTTTCATTTCTGAAGAGGTTGTGGAAAATGACTCATTCTGTTCATTTTCATTTCTGAAGAATGTCCGTTAAGGAAATGTCAGGATTATGCCTTTCATATCTCTGGTGGTTATTTGGCACAAAGTCACAGATAGACTCCTACGAATAAATTTCGGGACGAAATTTCCTAAAGTAGGGGAGACTGTGACACCTGTGTCACTTCAACCATCAAACAAATGCCAAACCAATGAAATATTGTATTTCATACTTGGGATTTGTAAAAATATGTGTATCGTTTGCACATATCAATTCTTGTTCGATTTCAAGCTCTAAATCGCTTTCTGGAAGGTTATACACGCACTGATGCGTAAATATAACCAGTTTAATGCAACAAACACTCCGGAATAGTGACATAGGCTTAACATGCCTTAAAATACCTCTACATAACTTAGAAATAAGTTTTGGATGGTTTGGTATGCCGAAATCAAGTTAATTCACTTACAGGGACTAAATTTGACAAACTGCGAAAGTATGCCAATTTGAACTGTAACAGACATTCCGGAACATGACCATAAGTTAAACACACCTTAAATATCCTTTAGATAGCTTAGAAATAAGCTTTGAGGGGTTCGGTGTGCTAAAATAAACTTTTGGCTCATTCAGGGACTAAAAGCGTCAAAAAGTGCACAAGTTTGCACTTTTGCGCATAACTCACGTTCTGAATACATCCGGACATCCAAAAATTTATGTAAGCACTAAAATATTTTATTTTAGTGGTTGGAATGAGAAAAATCCATTCGTCGCGTCATTTGGATCGTTTTTCGCGCTTATGCGCATTCCGTCGTAATTAGCCGAACAACGCAACCGTACGGCTAAACGAACCGACATCCGAGATATTTTTGAGAACATTTTAAGTTCCCTTTACTTTAACTTCATTTTAGAGCTTTGAAATGGGGTTAACGGGCCTTAAACGCGTCGGAAAAGGCCTTATTACACTACAGGTACCAAATCTGCCATTTTTGAAACTTTCTGTGCAGAAACATTGAATCTGGCCTATACCACCTTTGCACATGGTTTTGAGCAATACTATGGGCTGGTTTGATGTGCACATGGTATTACAATACCATGGGTGCAAGTGTATGGCCAAGATTGAAGCACGTTTTCCTAGAAACGATCCTAACGGTTCGGGAAATCCTATAAATACCCCATGCCTTCATTTTGCAAAACCCACAAGAATCTTGATTTGAGAAGCTCTAAGTTGAAACCATTGTTTCATACCTGAGCTACTTGGATCGAGATTAGCATTCGGGGACCCTTCGTAAGTATTCTTTCGTTCTTTTATTGTTTTTTTTCGAGTCCGAAAGTCAAACTTTGTTTGACTTTCTGCGTTGACCAGTTTATGGTCAATGCGAAGTTCATTTGAACTTCTCAACGTGATTGTAATCACGATGGTTATAGTCCCTTGTGACTATGCCTACTGATTACCACGTTGTCTAGGGTCGTAGGGTAAGCGATCTAATAAATCGCTTATACCTTCGAACCCGACCCATTTGGTCGATCATTAGGATCCGACCAAATACATTAGGTGACCATAGTATATAGGGAATAACCTTCCGAGGTTATACCTTATGGTCGCTTCGTTTAAGTAGTTGTATGATAGGTAGTTTATATGCCTTAGGTAAATTACCAAAATGCCCTTTTGACGCCAAAATTCATTTTAAGCATATGTAACATAATCTTTGGTATCTAAACTGATTTGGTAACAATATTAGACATGTTAAGGCATATGTTACTTGTCATAGGACTAGTTGGGCGGTCCGAACGCGTTTTACGCGAACGACGCGTTAAAGTAGCATAAGCTACCTAAACGGGTCGTAATGGGTCGTAAGCACTTAGGTTAGGTTTCATTTAGCATGTAGGCTTTGTTAAACCATATGACATGAGTCTCCATACTCGTTTGGTTTACGAACCCTCATTCTATCTAAATCCTCCGATTTAGGTCCGGTTTATTAACATAGTTACCTATATTAGGTGTCATTTGATTCCGTGATCTCTAACATTGCTTGGTGGTTATCTTAGGACTTCTGAGCAATCTCAAGTGAGTACATAGACCCCTCTTTTACTGTTTTCCAAACGTTTTGGGGTGGAACACATGTGCCTACTTGTTACTTTCATGCTTTCCATGTTTTCACATCATATACCTACTATGTTCGTTAGTACATTATAGTACATGATTTCATTACATTTCATGCTATGTATGCCCATTGTGTGCGTACTTAGTACATTGTTTTACATTACACTTATGCTATGTATGTTCTTTGTTGCATACTTAGTACATTGTTATACATTACACTTTATGCTATGTATGTTCTTTGTTGCATACTTAGTACATTTGTTATTCATCACATGCTTACATTTTGGATACACATTACATGATTTACATTAGACATGAACTTTTTACTTTGGTAGTTTGGTTTGAGTAAGTGATTAAGTAACGAGGCGTGTGTAATATGATATAAGCATGGTGGATACGCCGCTGGTACTTCCTATATATAAGTGATTGTATGGTATTACATATCGTAGCGTTATTTAAATCATTTCAGTTTGAGACATATAACATTTTATACAAATAACATACTTTTCACAAGACATTGATTTACAAACAACTTATCTTATACAAACTCATCTTACATGGTTATTCGTTTAACCATACATTATTCTCTTATTTATACATATCATCTGATCTTATTGTTTTTCAAATGATTTACAAGACAAAGCAAATTACAAGGTTCATGACTAAACATTTCTCAAACATAAGTCATGAATTCTGTTTTCACAAAACCTATGTATCTCACAGGCATTTTTATGCTGACGTACCTATTTTCACATGTGTTTTCAGGAGATGATGCATAGGACTCATCAAGACATACTTAGGCGGACCTGTGCCTTAGTGACTTAAAACGAGACAAGAACTAGTTAATTTTTGTTATATACTCTTTGTTCTGTTTAAAACAATGTAAACTTTCATGTTTGATTAATAAAACGAAATTTCAATTGCCATGGATTTGAAACAATTAATTCTGTTACAACACTCCCCGACGTTTCCGCCACGTGTAGTCGCTTTACGTGGTCGGGGTGTGACAGCTAAGGATCACAAATCCTTATCACATGAAGTATTTCTCCAGGTGGAAAGCATTCCAAGCTCTTGGTAACAAATCACCTTCCATTGTTAGCAATCGATATGCCCCCTTTCCAGCTTCAGCTTCAATCAGGTAGGGGCCTTCCCACTTTGGTGCCAATTTTCCATCTGCAGGATTTGTGGTATTCTGAAATGCTTTCCTTAATACCATATCACCAACTTGGAACTTCCTGATCCTGACATTCTTATTGTAGGCTCCAGCCATCCTTTATTGATAACTAGCCATCCTTATCCTTGCCAAATCCCTGAGTTCTTCTATAGTATCCAAATCTTGAACAAAGTTTTCAGCATTTCCTTCAGGATCACAGATGCTTGTTCTTGCAGTAGGAACCCCCATTTCTGTAGGGATCACCGATTCTTCCCCAAATACCAAAGAAAATGGAGTTTGGCCAGTAGCATTCTTGGGAGTTGTTCTGTCAGCCCATAATACATAAGGTAGTTCTTCTGCCCATTTTCCTTTCTTAGATCCAAGCTTCTTCTTCAAATTGTTGATGATGATCTTGTTGGATGATTCTGCCTGACCATTAGCTTGTGGGTGGACTGGTGTTGATGTTATCATCTTAATCCCCCAGCTGTCACAAAAGTTAGTAGTTCTACTCCCAATAAATTGGAATCCATTATCACAAACAATTTCAGAAGGAATACCAAATCTAGTAATAATGTTTCTTTTAATAAAGGATATCACTTCTTTTTCTCTGACTTGAGCGAAGGCTTCAGCCTCTATCCGCTTGGAGAAGTAATCAGTCATAGCAAGCATGAATACTTTTCCACCAGGTGCCTTGGGAAGTTTACCAACTATATCCATTCCCCATCTCATAAATGGCCAAGAAGAGGATATAGGATGCAAAAGTTCTGCTGGTTGATGAAGGATATTACTATGTCTCTGACAAGGATCACACTTCTTGGCATATTCCACAGCATCCTTCTTCATAGTAGGCCAATAGTATCCTGTCCTCAGGATCCTTGAGAATAATGCCCTGCCCCCAGTGTGGTTTCCACAATCTTGTTCATGAAAATCCTTTAGGACTTCTTGGATTTCAGGATCCTCAATGCATCTTAGATATGGACCTGTAAGAGATCGTTTATATAACATGTTATTCAATATTGTGAATTGAGATACCTTGATTTTGAAAGCCCTGGGGTTTTCTCCTGTAGGAATCTCTCCATGTTGTATGTATCTCATGATTGGAAGGATCCATGTGTTTTGGTCAAAAATTACCGAAGCAATTTAGTGATCAAATTAGTTAAGTGAGGTAGTGTGCTAAAATTATGTGTGAAAAATATGTTAACCAAGTTAGTTATAAAAACAGTTTTAGGATACGGCTCAAGATATAGAGTTGTATCTGTGATCAAACAATGAGCAGAAAAGTAAAGGTTGACACGTGATGTACGAGGAAAGCCCTTGATCAATCTAGATCGCCGGCACAAAACCTCGGGAGCTGACAATCGTAGCTGCCTTGTTCTTCTATTGCTTCAAATATCAGGATACAGTGCAGGATGTAGAGCGAATCAACTAGGTGTTACAATGTGATTTGAATACAAGTGTTTGTGTGTAGTGTTTGCAGAGAGCTAGAGAGAAAGTGTTTGAAAATGTGAAAGTTACGTGCCTTAATCTGATCCGCCCCCATCTATTTATAGTAAAACAAATATAACAAACTATCCTAAATAACCGGGATCCAGCGAATATTCCTCACTCGAACGTTGTAGACCTAGTCTTTCGGGTTCAACGTCTCTCCCATAACAAACATGCCCGAGTCTTGAGGAGATGAAGTCCATCTGACCGTTAGCAAACCCCAGCCTTTAACCTGCACGTGGTTAATTCAATCAACCTCAGGATATCGCCCAGGATGTTAGCAATATCCCCGTCCAGTATCCTGGTCACAAATAAACAATTAAAAGCAGGATATTGATCAAGATATGTACGCTCAGAAAATGACCCATAACAATTGTCCCCAAATATATCTGTTGGTATACCAATCCAACGGATATATTTTTAAAGTTTTATCTCATAAATTAAAGCAATTAAATCTAGACGACGGTCAAAATCACATCATAACCTCCAACGCGCTTTTAACTCGATGGAGATCCACAATGCCCCTATATCTTCTCTCTTCTTGTTTGAAAAGCAGATATCTTCAACAGAGTCTCCAGGTAATTCCCTACTTCTTATTCATCTTCTTGTTTGTAGCAGACACGGTAGAAGAGCTCACGTTTAATCTTGAGGCCATTGAAAATAGTGTGGCAAAAAGTTTTGAAAATAGAAAGGCAAGTAATGATTTTGCAAAAGCTTTTAGTAGAAATAGCACCACTTGCCCCACGGTGGGCGCCAAATTGTTTTGGTCAAAAATTACCTAAGCAATTTAGTGATCAAATTAGTTAAGTGAGGTAGTGTGCTAAGAATGTGAATTGTAAATATCCTGATTTAGTTGTTTGCAAAAGACAGTGTTCAGGATATAGCTCAGGATATCGAGCTATATCTATGATCAAACAATGAGCAAAAAGTAAAAGGTGGCACGAGATGTACGGGGAAAGCCCTTGACCAATCTAGATCGCCGGCACAAAACCTCGGGAGCTGACAATCGCAGCTGCCTTGTTCTTCTTATTACTTCAAATGTCAGGATACAGTTCAGGATATTGACCAGATTGCAACTAAGTGTTACAATGCTTTTTCAGAAAGTGAGAGTTACGAGAGAGAGAGAGAGAGAGAGAGTAGAAGAGTTCGAGAGTAGTGAGTGTGATGTCCTATTTGATCTGATTTATCCGTCTATTTATAGCTAAGAAATGAAAACAAAATTTCCTATAAACGGGGGATGCCATCGAATATTCTCTAGTTAACGTTGGAGACCAAGTAAAGCGGCCTCAACGTCTTTCTTTGAACAACTTGGACCGAGTCTTCAGGGGAAGAGGTCTCTATGAACGTTGCAAACTTGAGCTCGTACTCCTGCACATAATCCGTTAGTAATCCTCAGGATACCATGCCAGGATGTTACCAATATCCAGAGTCAGCATCCTAAGTATGAACATTTATCATATAGTCAAGATATAATTCAAGATATTATCCAGGATACGGGCTCAGAATTTCACCCATAACAGGTTACCATTGCCGTTGCCATTTCCATTTCCTCTCTAACCACCATTCCCACGACCATTACCAACCCAGCACGTTTCCTTAGAATGACAGTTCTTTCCACAGGATTCACATTTCCTGAACTTGCACTGGCTGGCATGATGATACTGACATACATTACACTTGGGCAGCGTGCCCATATATCCTTTGCCTTTGTTCTCAGAACTTGCAGCACCAGTCCTGACCTCGGCTGGTGGGTTAGCATATTTATGCTTGTTAGTACCATTGTTGTTTCCTTGGGTACCCTTCTTGAAATTCGAGAACTTCCTTTTGTTCTCTCCAGATGACTCGACATGAGTCTCTTTCTTCTTCTGCTCAGAGATTGAAAAATTGCCCTATCTAATGGCTTCCTCTGTCAAAGCCACACTCAAATCAATGGCTTCAGTAATCATTGGAGGCTTAGAAGTAGTCACCATGCTCAGTATTTGGGGCGCCAATATCCAAATGAAATGTTCAACTCGCTTGAACTCTGGCTCTACCATGTAGGGGACAACACGAGATAAATCATGGAATCTCTGCACGTACTCAGCGATCTTAGGACTATCCATTTTCAGATTCCAAAACTCGGTTTCCAACTTCTGAATTTTAGCCCGTGAATAGTACTTCTTGCGTATCAGCTCTTTCATCTCACCCCACGTCATAGCATATGCTGCAGCTTCACCCAAGTTTTGAACCTGAAGGTTCCACCACGACAGGGCTCTATCTAGGAATAGTCCAGAAATGTAAGTGACTTGATACTCCGACGCACACTTACTCCTTCGTAGCACAGAATCCGTCTTCTCAGCCCATCTTACAAAAGCTACGGCACCTCCAGTACCGTCAAAGTTTAGAGGCTTGCAGTCCAGGAACTGCTTGTAAGTACAACCTGTACACAAGCAACATCATTCACAGAAAGCATTAGCAAACGCACATGGAAATGTCCAAACATATTGTAATGTGTCTTAGGTGACTTAAACATTACCGTGAGGTGGGTTATTTACTGAGGTACCTCCACTTCGTTCAGAGCGTAGGGCCTCATGTTGTGCGATTGCCTGTGAAATTCGTTCTTGCAATTCTGCCTCGGTTGTGGGCAACTGAGTGTTCCTTCGAGGAGGCATCTTCTAAAAGAAGATTGTATAGGTCAGGTCTTATTAAAGACACAAGTACATAAGCATCTACTTAACGAATAAGACCTAGTGGGTGTATATATATAGGTATATAAGCAATCATCATAACAAGCAATCATATAACATCACAATCATAGCACAAACATGTAATTCAACAACGTATTTAATGAGAACATGACGATTGAGCTTTCATTAATCATAGACCACAAATATTGTTACATGTTTTACAAAATGTACCATATCAAAAGGAACACAGGGTCACATTACCCTTGTCCAACAAGTCTATCAGTCTACAAAATTCATACAATTAAAAGGTGGTCTCCAAAAGGCTTCACTAGCTCAGCTCAATAGTGGTGCTCTCATCAAAAGCAATGCTACCTACATAAAACCAAAAACCAACTATGCTGATGGTGGTGGCGGAGGAGGTGGAGGAAAGAAAAGCAAACTGCGCACATGCGCAAGTTCCTCCTCAAGCTCATATACATGACGCAGCAGATAACTGACCTGCTGCTCGACAGTGAGAAATCGAGCATAAAACTCCGGTAAAGGAGTAAGAGGTGTAGGTGGATGTGAAAATGGAGACGGTGATGAACGAGGGGGAACAAAAGCAGGCTGACAAGGACATGGTAAAGGACGCGGTGTCATCTCAAGCTCCAAAATCCTGCGACTCATGATCTCATACTGAAGCTGAAGTGATAACAGTAACTCATCCTGTGTTTAACCAACAAAATGAGAAGGATGGTATGGATCTAAAATCGGCATAGTGTACGGTGGGAACCATCGGAATGGCTCATCGAGTGGTGAAGAAGTAAAAGGAGCAAAAGGTGCAGACTAGGGAATGTGTGGAAAAGCTGCTGGAACATGAGGGTCATGACTAGGCTGCTGGCCTGAACTACCTTCCCCTGGACGGGGTGTGGGTATATCCTGCAAGAAAATGATAGGTAGATTAACACGATGGACATCAGACTCCACAGGGTGAAATGGAGCAACATCAGCAGGTGCGGGTGCAGCTGGAGGAATGAATGGCTCAACAACAGGAGGGTCAGCGGGTGCAGGAACTGGGTCAGGTATGAGGGGTGCAATGTCAGGTAAGCCAAATGGAATATGGTCATGATCAGGTAAGGGCTCAGGATCAGTAGGTGCAACGTCAGGATGATCAACAGAAACAAAATCTAGCTCAAGATCAAGCTCAGGATCGTGTGGAGGAGATGGTGCAGCTGACATCGTAGTATCATCATCAGAATCAGTGGCATAGCGCCGTAATCCAACTGCCTGCAAGGCTGAAGACGTCACAGACTCAAAGGAATCTAAGACAGAGTGCAAACTAGAGTCAGAGGAATCTCAATAACAGGGATCTCGAGGAGTGGAATAGCAACAACGTCCTCATCTAGCTCTCCATCACCATATTTTGTTCTTCTTGGTGCCTAAAATATTATTTACCAAAAATACACTTGTGAATAAATTTTCCGGAATATTTTGTAAGTTATATTCCTTTGTTCGGTTTCACCAATATTTTGGGTATAATTTGTATATTCATATTCTTGGAATTTTGGTAATATTTTGGATTGTAATTTTTGGTATTTTGATGAGTTATATTATTTCAAGTCCTAAAATAATATAACTATATACAAATAACCACACACATGGTGACTTCTAAATATATATTTTCTTAAATACATATTTAGTTACTTTTATTTATGAAAACCAACCTCCAATATTTGTAATTTTTGTAACAAAATTTATGGCAAACTTTATGTGAAAATCCATGGTTTGAAATATTCTTGTAAATATTTGTTTAGAAATATTTTTCTAAGTGTTTAATTTTTTAGAAAAATTTTTGTCATAGTTTCCTCTAAAAATGGAGGTTTCCATACCTTGAAGACATATACTTTTCTTTTTATAAATCAACACAATCATCAACAATTAGATCTACACTTACCAATTTGCCAAAAACAAGCATAAACTACTAACTCATGAACTTGAAAATTTACAAAAATGTGTAGTAACTTACTAGTGTGTTTAGTAAACTTAGTTACCCTTTAAAGTGTGGTTGTTTATTTAAAAACTTCATTTTTAGAGAAGTTAGTTCTTTACAACTTATAATCACATTTTCTAAAAATGCTTCTTCTTGGATTTTTCTTGTTACACATGTGTTTCCACACTTGTTTAACCTCTAAAAACATGGTTGATTTCTTTAAGAACCAAGATTAAGTAAACTTTGTATTTTTAACTTGGTTTCTTGAAAAATCATTCTTGAAATCTTAGATTTACAAGACTTACAACTCACTTTAATCATCATTTTACAAGAAACAATGTATTCTTCCAAGTTCATGATTTATGTGAGGATGATCTATGGATCTTTAACACTTTCATCCTCTCATCTTGCTAGATTATGTTTTTAATCATGATCTAGCAAGATCATATGATGATCTACATCATTCACATAAATAAACAACAATCAACAAGTATAACAACACATAAACATCAAGATTTCTTATGATTTTAAGCTTATGTTCATGTTTCATTCTCTTGATTCTTAGTGTTCTTCAAGATTAACATCATGTATCATCTTTTAACCACTTAAATAGGATGTAAAATGAAGAGTGTAGTGTTCTTACCACTAGCTCAAGGCTAGGGATGATCAAGAGAAGAAAAGAAGTGGATAAAAGCAAATGGTGAAGGTTCTTCAACTTCCGAAAGCTCCTAGCTTCTTTGTTCACCTTCTAACACCTTTGAGTATATATGGAATTAGATGAAGATGATTGGATGATGGTGATAATGTTGTTGTTGCTCTCGGCCGTGAACAAGAAGAAGAGAGGAAGAGAGAAGTGTGTTGAGTGTGTGAATGATGAAATGAGAGGTTAAGTCTTGAAGGTTATACTTATAATCCATTTTATGAGTTTTTCCAATGGTCTATATGTTTAGGAATAAGAAACATGATCCAATAGAAAATTCAAATAAAATCTTCATGTGGGCCATATGTTGGCCGTTCATTAAGTGGGGGAGGGTCTTAGGCTAGGGTTTAACCAAATAGTTAGTTTATGGTTAGGATTCAAGTGTTTAGTTAGGTGTTTAGTTACTAGATATTTATATAGTATGTTATGATGTTCGGGAACCATAACTAGCTTGATAATGTTAAAACAGTGCTTCTAGTGAAAATTTGGTGTTTCGGGTAGTGTCTGGTTGTTCGGTTGGTTACCGGTTCGTTAAGGTGCTAAACTATGCAGTTTAGTGTGCTTTATGTTACCTTTTGTGACAGTTTTAATTCCTGACACTTAGCAAAGCATTCAGGACCATTTAACCATATTTCTGCATGATATAAGTGTGTTTAAATGCTGAATTTGCTGATTTTCTGCAGAATTCTGCAGTTTATGTTAGTTTTAGGCACTTTCCAGCACTTAAACTATCTCTAGGAAGACAGTTTTGTGATCCTTACTTTCCTACACACTATATTAGAGTAATACTTGGTTTCTGGCCCATTCTGTGTCTCAACACCTTGTCTGTCTATGTACTGAACTCCGTCAGCATTTTCCCGGTTTGTCTGATAACTGTGCTAACTGTGTTTCGTGCATCATCTAAGTCAATAAAGTTCTCATGCAATAATGATATGACATTAAGCAATATGTGATGCACATGTATGTATATGGCAATAATCAGAAAGCAATGCAAGTCATTAATTGAAATTCAGCACAGTCATTAAGCACTAATCATGGTTTAATGGTTGTACGTATACATGGTATTTTGACAGTTGTCACATATTATACATTTGTAATTTTAAATAAACTTTTAGTCATGTGATACACCAACTTGGACGAATATCTAATTTCGCTCACGTATTACCGTATTATAAATTAGAAACATCTTGGTGCTTCATAGGATTCTACTTCAGGTATAGGGAATTTTTCAAAAAAAAAAAAAAAACTTGACTTTTCACAAGGTTTTAATTTTGGCATTTAACGTCTTTGTTTTTTTTCTTTTAACCCAAACTTTTCAATATTTTGCAATTTAACCCCAACACATTTTTATTTTCAACTTTGATCTCCCATATTTTTCATCTTTTACAAATTTTTCGTTTTACGTTTTGTTCTAAATTTTAAGAGTGAACACGCCGCAACATGCATGTGAGGTTCAACGTTTTTCCTCTATTTTTTTCCCGTTTGACAAGTCCATCACAACGCGTCTATTTTCCCCTGTTTGACAGGTTCATTGCAACGCGCGTGGTCTTAAACCGACTTAGTTATTCTTTTCTATTTTTACACCACAACGTGCGTGTGGGGTTCAACATTTTTTGTCTATTTTTTTCTAGTTTCAAAGGTTCGTCGCAACGCGTCTATTTTTCTCTTTTGATAGGTTCGTCGCAACCCGCGAGTCCTAGATTGACTTAGTTATTATATTCTACGTTTTACGCTTCGGTCTAATTTCTTAGCATTAAAAGACTGTAACACCTCGTAAAAATCATGTCCAATATAGTATCGACACGTGTCATGGACTTTAAACGTGTAACGGATTGATTATGAGGGACTAAAGTTGACAAACGAAGAAAGTAAGTGTATATAAGGATACCAAGTGTCAACATCTGATAATTATGCCTTTTAACAACCCTACACGATGTTTATACCCTAAAACGAATGTATCGTGAAGCATATGAAACCGTTTGTGGAAGAAAGTGAAAGTTTACAAGACGCGAGGGTTAAATGTGTCAACATGTTTAAGTTATACCTCTGAGTGATCTTTTAGCAAACCCGAAGCCTTGTAACGATTAATTATACTCCCAAGAATGAGTGATAAAAGTTTCACAAGGTTTCGATATCGTATGAGAAAGATACGCTAACTTTCGTAATTAAGGGGTTAGAAGCGTCAACGAGGCAAAACTTGTGTTTTCGGTTATCGTTTAACGAAACCGGGCCTAACGATGTTTGGTTATATCTCATGGATCATAGTAATATAAATTTCATGGGTTAAAAGTGCTTAAAATGGAAGAAATTACGCTTTAGAAGGTCCAGGGGGTGAAAATGTCATTTGTTGAAACTTGTTTGCTGGCCCCCTACCACCTGCTGATGCTACACCACAACATTTTTCTGAGCTGGCAGTCCGTCGCGCTACGCAAACAAGTTTCAGCAATTGACATTTTCACCCCCTGGACCTTCAAATGCGTAATTTCTTCCATTTTAGGCACTTTTAACCCTTGAAATTTATATTTCTATGATCCATGAGATAAAACCAATCATCATTAGGTCCGGTTTCGTTAAACGATAACCGAAAACACAAGTTTTGCCTCATTGACGCTTTTAACCCCTTAATTACGAAAGTTAGCGTATCTTTCTCATACGATATCGAAACCTTGTGAAATTTTTACCACTTATTCTTGGGAGTATAATTAATCGTTACAAGGCTCCAGGTTTGCTAAAAGGTCACTCAGAGGTATAAATTAAACATGTTGACACATTTAACCCTCGCGTCTTGTAAACTTTCACTTTCTTCCACAAACGGTTTCACACGCTTCATGATTCATTCGTTTTAGGGCATGAACATCATGTAGGGTTGTTGAAAGGAAAAATTATCAAATGTTGACACTTTGTATCCTTATATACATATACTTTCTCCGTTTGTCAACTTTAGTCCCTCATAATCAATCCGTTACACGTTTAAAGTCCATGACACGTGTCGATACTATATTGGACATGATTTTGCGAGGTGTTACATCCTCACCCCCTTAAAAGAAATGTCGACCTTGAGATTTACTGAAATAAATGAGGGTACTTTTCTTTCATTGTGGACTCTACCTCCCACGTGTACTCGGGACCTCTACGGGCATCCCATTTAACCTTTACAATCGGTACATGCTTCCTTCGAAGCTTCTTAACCTGTCGATCCTCAATTGACAAAGGTTTTTCAACAAACTTTAGGCTCTCATCGATGTGCACATCCGTATGCGGTATGACTAGTGATTCATCAGCTAGACATTTCTTCAGATTGCAGATGTGGAATACATTATGAATACCACTGAGCTCTTCAGGCAATTTTAACTTATAAGCCACTGTTCCGACACATTCGATGATCTCGAATGGTCCTATATACCTTGGGCTTAAATTTCCTTTCTTTCCAAATCGCATCACCCCCTTCCAGGGTGATACTTTAAGTAAAACCTTATCACCAACCTCAAACTTTAGAGGTTTTTGCCTTTTATCAGCACAACTTTTCTGCCTATCCCTGGCAGCTTTCAGGCGGTCACGAATTTGGACAATCTTGTCCATTGTTTCAAGGACTATATCAGGTCCTGATAACTGAGCTTCTCCAACTTCTACCCAACAAATAGGCGTTCTGCATTTCCTACCATATAATGCCTCAAAAGGCGCAGCCTGAATGCTTGTATGGTAGCTATTGTTATAGGAGAACTCGATCAATGGCAGGTGGTTATCCCAACTACCACCTAAGTCAATCACACATGCACGAAGCATGTCTTCTAAAGTTTGGATGGTACGCTCACTCTGCCCGTCCGTCTGAGGATGGTAAGCCGTACTAAAATTTAAGCACGTGCCCAAAGACTGTTGGAAACTTTTCCAAAATTGAGATGTGTATCTAGTATCTCTGTCCGAGATAATAGACACTGGTACACCATGGAGAGATACAATCTTATCTACGTACAACTGGGCTAATATGTCGGAGCTATGGGTCTCCTTAATGGGTAGGAAATGTGCTGACTTAGTCAGTCTATCTACGATGACCCATATAGTATCATTTCCTTTCTTTGTCTTCGGCAACTTGGTGATAAAATCCATTGTCACCATTTCCCACTTCCAGGTGGGAAGTTCAGGCTGTTGTAGCAAACCTGACGGCTTTTGATGTTCAGCTTTGACTCGAGCGCACGTCAAACATTTGGCTACATAGGTAGCTATAGACTTCTTCAAGCCTATCCACCAATAATTTGCCTTCAGATCCTGGTACATCTTGTCAGCTCCAGGATGAACGGAATACTTAGAACTGTGGGCTTCCTGGAGGATAACATCCCGAAGTCCTCCATAAATTGGAACCCATATTCGTCCATTTAATCTCAGGATTCCGTCCTTGCCCTGAGATAATTGCTCTTCAGTTATTCCTAGCTTTTCATTAGGATAGTTAGCTTCCAATACGGCTTCCTTCTGTGCAGCTAACAACCTTTCATTTAAGCTATTCTTTAATTCAATGCTCTTGGCATTGATTCTTATGGGCTTGACCCTTTCCTTTCTACTCAAAGCATCGGCGACCACATTCGCCTTGCCTGGATGGTATCGTATCTCGCAGTCATAATCATTCAAAGTTTCCATCTAACGTCGCTGCCTCATGTTCAAGTCCTTCTGATTGCACAGATGTTGAAGGCTTTTGTGATCAGAATAGATCACGCACTTGGTACCATACAAGTAATGCCTCCACATTTTTAGTGCAAATACAATGGCACCCAACTCCAAATCATAGGTGGTGTAATTCTTCTCGTGCAACTTTAATTGTCGAGAAGCATAGGCAATAACCTTGCCTTTCTGCATAAGCACACATCCCATACCTGTGTGCGATGCATCGCAATAAACTACAAATTCCTCGATTCCTTCAGGCAATGTTAACACAGGTGCATTGCTCAACTTCTACTTGAGAATGTCAAAGGATTCTTGCTGCTTAGGCCCCCAGTCAAACTTGATATTCTTGCGGGTTAATGAAGTTAGGGGTGCTGCAATTCTTGAGAAATTTTCAATAAATCGCCTATAGTAGCCTGCCAAACCCAGAAAGCTACGAATTTCCATGGGCGTCTTTGGCTCTTGCCAATTCATGACAGCTTCAACTTTAGCGGGATCCACTTGGATACCACGCTCACTTACAATGTGTCCAAGAAACTGGACTTCGCGAAGCCAAAATTCACATTTTGAAAACTTGGCATAGAGCTTCTCTTGCTGAAGCAGTTCCAGAATACATCGAAGGTGCTTCTCGTGGTCAGCTTGATTCTTTGAATAAATTAGAATGTCGTCTATGAAGGCGATAACGAATTTGTCCAGGTATGGCTTGCAGAAACGGTTCATGAGATCCATGAACGCTGCTGGTGCATTAGCGAGCCCAAAAGGCATCACTAAGAACTCGTAATGACCATAACGAGTTCTAAATGCAGTCTTGTGCACATCTTCATTTTTAACCTTCAACTGATGGTAGCCTGATCTTAAATCGATCTTGGAGAAATAACTCGCCCCTTGAAGTTGATCGAACAGGTCGTCAATCCTGGGCAATGGATATATATTCTTGATAGTAACCTTGTTGAGCTCGCGATAATCGATGCATAGACGCATCGATCCATCCTTTTTCTTCACAAACAGGATTGGTGCTCCCCAAGGAGATGAACTAGGACGAATGAAACCCTTCGCTAACAAATCATCTAGTTGAGTCCTTAACTCTTTCATCTCTGTTGGTGCCAACCTGTAAGGTGTCCTTGCAACAGGTGCTGTTCCTGGACTAATGTCAATTCTGAATTCTACTTGCCTATCTGGTGGTAAACCAGGTAGTTCTTCAGGGAATACTTATGGGTATTCAGAAATGACAGGGATATCTTCAATCTTGGGCTTCTGCTCATCAATAGTTACCTGTGCCATATAAATGACACAACCCTTTCTCAAGCACCTAGATGCCTTGAGCATAGACACCTGCTCAGGTAGTCCATACTGGGTATCTCCCTGAATGGTAAGTGGCTCACCAGGCGGAGTCTTGATTACCACCTGCTTCTTGTTGCAAACGATCTGGGCTTGGTTATGAGATAACCAATCCATGCCTATAACTATGTCGAAACTGGCTAACTTTAAAGGAAGCAAGGATAATGGAAAAGAGTGGTTCCTAATGGATATGAAACATCAATCTAACACGGTTGATGCGGTTTCTATGGTTCCATCGGCTAATTCAACCTCATATTTTCTGCTTAGGGTTCTAACAGGTAGATTTAACAGCTTACAAAACTTATTATCAACAAAAGACTTATCTGCTCCCGAATCAAATAACACCCTTGCATAAACATCATTAATAAGGAAGGTACCTGTTATGACATTATCGTCCTGGTCAGCTTCTCGTGCATCCATTCGGAAGACCCTAGCATTGGTCTTTTTCCCATCCTCAGCCTTCTTAGCAAACTTTGGGCAGTTGGACTTGATATGCCCTTTTTCATTGCAGTTATAGCACGTAGCATCCTTGATTTTCTTACAGTCCAACGTCTTGTGCTCAGAAGATTTACAAATCCCACAAGGCCTTGGCTGCGATTGAGATTTCGACTGGAATCTGCACCTCCCGAAGTGGTGCTTCTTACAGATTTTACACTTGGGCTTATCGCCCGACTGATGACCATCCTTTTTAGTTCCAGAACTCTTTTTGTGGTCGGAATTCCCTTTGTGTTTCTTATCCGAACGCCGTGAGTTATCATCCTCACGCTTCCTCTTTTCAGCATCGGTGTTTTTCTGCGATCTCTGCCTGACCGCGTCCAGAGTCAGAGATAATGATATATCAGCTGCAGACCTAAAAGTAGCTGGTCGAGAGGCTTTCACACTCGCCTTGATCTCTGGGGCTAAACCCCCTATAAAACGAGCTATCCGCTTGGGTTCTGGTGTCACAAGATAAGGAACCAACCTTGACATTGTGTTGAAGCTCGTAAGGTAGGCTTGACAATCTAGGTTTTTCATAACCAAAGACAAGAAATCAGACTCAATCTTTTCAACCTCATGCTGAGGACAGTAGTTCTCCTTAATGAGAGTAACAAACTGATCCCATGTCAGATTGTACAATGGGATTTTCCCGGTAGCTTGGATCAAAGACCTCCACCACGCTAGTGCCTCGCCTTTGAATGACTGAGATACAAACTTTACCATATCCTTATCAGCGCAACCACTGATATCTACCACAGTGTCCATCTCGTCCAACCATGACATGCAATCGATTGCTCCCTTCTCCCCGGTGAAATCCCTGGGTTTGCAGGAGACAAAGTATTTATAAGTGCAACCTCTAGCACGTGGTTCTTGATTTAACACAACTCTCTTAGATGGAACACTCCTCTGGTTTGATGAGTGATGAGAATCACTCTTGTGAGCGGTATGAGTTCTTGAGGGTGGTTTTGAGTGTGGCACAGACTGGGTCCTTACATAGGTACCACTGGATTCATTGAACTGTCTGTCCAAAGCTCGTGTAACAGCATTATCTATTAATGCTTGTAGTTCCGCTCCTGCTACATTGACTCTGGAAGTGTCATGATTATCTCTGGGGTGGCTGTTGACCTCGTCTGACCCAGCCATGTAGCTTGAGTGCTACATAAGATAAATGATTTTAATTTACTCAGAGGTCTATAACAGTTTTATCATTCTAGATGATTTATTAATCATGGTATTTTAAGAAACCATTTTGATTAATTTGTTAAGCATATATATTCAGGATTTTTCATTATAATAATCCTTAGTTATAATTTAGAATATATTAATGGCAGAAAGGCCAAGTCACATGGATAGTTTTAAATTTTTATTCATGATCTTACAGGATCAAGGTATTGAGGTTTTAATTTTAATTTATTACCTCTTCTTAACAAGGGGTCGAAGACCACGACTGTCTTTTGTCTTATATGACAATGAGTATAGCCCGTAGGCATTACATCCCTAATGGATGCCTTAATTTATTAAAAGGATTTGGAAGAATCCAATATAAGGATGACTTATGTGATTTTATCGAATCACATTTTGCCAGTAGGGTTAACATATTTTCAGATGTTAACAAGAATCTGCATCTTAATAAGGATCTACCATCTTGGTCTTGTCTTAATATGACACGTAGACTAGGTTTTGCCTTTAAGATTTAGTTAATATATAATGGCAGATTTATTTTTAAAAGGAATGGTACTTTATTTTTATTTTACATGTTATATTCATGCATGAAATTAAAATTTAACACATTCCATAATTTAAATCAAAGGAGTACAATAATGCCCTAAACGGGACTTAACAGAAGGACATGCCCACGCAGGGTCTTAAACAGAAAAGACATGCCCACACAGGGGCTAACTAAAACAACATGCCCACATAGGGGCCAACTAAAAGAAAAGTCCTCGTAGGGACTGAATACTGAAACAGATGTCCACGCAGGGACTGATTAAACATTAAAGAAATACAAATAAACAAATAAAGGATTTAATGATCCTTTTTGCTTTTCCCCTTGATTAAGTTCACCAGACCCTTGAACATTCCTCGGTTTTGCCTACGGTCTTCCCGGACCTCTTGCTGCACCTGATCCAACCTTTGAAGAATCTCTTGATGTTGCGGTGGCGATATCACTGGCGGCTGCGGGGGTTGCTGATATAGCGGAGGTTGAGGAGGTGGCGGTTGATGATACCCATAAGGTGGGTACCCATAGTGTGGGTATCCAGCTTGATACGGGACCCCAAAGGATCCTTCCGGATGAAGGGCATTGTAGTTTGCCGTTGCTACCAGGTAAGGGTAGGCCTCGGCGTAGTTGTAATTGGTGTGGGCCGGCTGCTCAAACGGGTTATATGCCGCTGTACCGGCGTTTGTAGGTATTGGGTTGAAAGTTGCTGCACTGGTATATGTAAGGATTTGGTTATCAAAACCCACGGGTGGCGGTGCAACCGGCGCAGACTGCACCTCAGATACAGGGTTTGATGGCCCACCCATTTGTGGGTCTTCGTATAGTGGCGGATAATGGCTGCCACTCGAATGTTGAGGAGTGCTGATGCGGACTCCCCCTCGCACGGACATCCGTGCGGTTGTTCTCTTGCGCCTCGGTGGCTTTGGAGGCTGTTGCTGCACTGGTGGTGGTGGCGGAGTGACCGCTACAAAACGGGAATCCTCGGAGGGATCCTGCTGCTGCTGCGGTGAGTTGTGGTAACTGGGAGTAAACACCCAGTTGATCTGGTTAAACCTCGCCTCATAGCTGTCGGGACTGCTATAAGGTGATCCGAGAAAAGGTGACCCATCCGAAATCTCGATGGGGTGGTTAGGGGTCCCGGTTGGAGGCTCGGCGGGATCCGTGTCTTCGTCCATGTCCATCGCATGGTCGCCCGAGAAGTGGTCTTCAGGTCCTAATGGGTTAAAACCCACTGGTTCTTCGATGTAGTTTGCCGGGTTGAACCGGCTTTGGAAGACAGGCGTCAGGTCATCGAAAGGTGAGTGGTGTGAGTTGTGGCTCTGTAGGGGTATAAAAGATTGGTGGGAGTTGTAGGGCTCATTTTCCGAATGAGGCCCGTAAGAGTTTAGGTATGAGGGGGAGGAGCTCAGCGAGACAGAGCGCCTTGCAGGTTCTGTATGGGTCCTCCTGGGTTCTTAAGGACTTCTGCTTTGGGTGTCGGATGGTGTTCGCCGGTGTGAAGGCCCGGCTTCATGATCATGAGGGGCGACGAATGGCCCCTTGCCTCTTCCCCTACCACGGAATCTTGGCGACATTATAGTAGTTCCTATCAAAACAAACATAAGGACAACAAAGAAATATAAAGGACAAAGTTAGAAATAAAACAAATTTGGATTAGTCCTAAGTTCTTTGTCTAGACTCGGAAATCGAGAAATGTGTAAACTGTGTCATTGAGATTAAACACAAAAGGCTAGTGTTTAATTCACTCAACGTTGGCTCTGATACCAACCTGTCACACCCCGATATTTCCACGTATTACCGGTGGGCCCGGTGGGGAGTATCGTGACGTAGTTGATATCATCATAGTCAAACAACACAATTTTAAATGCACAGCGGAAGCAAAAGATGAATCACATTACAAAACCGAATAAACAGTAATATCAAAGTATCACAACGGACTGTAACGGATCCACAGGCGGATCAAATAAAAAGGAAACATAGTTCATCAGATTTAAAATGCATCCAAGCTTGCGAGACTCTTATTGATGCTAAGGAGAGGCCAACCTATTTCGATTAGTACCTGCACTTAACCTTTTTGGGAAAATACGTCAGTTTACACTGGTAAATACAATTAACTGACTCATTTTGAAAAGGTTTAGAAAAATTGATTTAAATGCACAAGGCACAAAACATTTTATAACTTGGGATAATTATTTATATATAAACTTGTAAAAGAATTACATGTTCGTTATACGTTCAGTAGCCCGGATTGACACCGGGTTAAAGATTAATAGACACACCACATGATATAGTCCCGCGGCGAGTTATTCCCGAAACCGGCGGTTATACTTTATTATTTATATATGCACTGTCGGGTGTACGCCTACACCCCTTGCTTAGGTCGTGGCCATTTCGTAAAATGATGCCAAGGATATCCGGGACATGGTCATTAACCCCCCAAAGGCTTTAAGCAAACAAAACAATTTAAACGGGACATTTCAATAAATTAACCTTCATACGATCAAAAATTCAATGCCGGACCAAGCGGTATTTTATATACCGTACCCCAAGCCTGTATAGGGAAAATAAGTTAAAAGTATTTACCTTAGCAGTATAATTCACAAATAGCAAGTGCAAATAGCTTTTACCGGGTCTCCTAATCTGGAACAAAGGTTTTTAATAACCTATTAGATTCCTAACGGGTCTTTAATTAAGCCTAAACTTAGACCGGTTAGTTTTAAAAGAAGATACGGTTCAAACGCACGATTAAGCGAAGACCGGAATAGAATGTGATTTAGAACCGACAAGTTTGGAGACTTGTGTAATATGGGTAAACTAAACACATTCTGGATTTTGAGACAAAAATGATAAGGTTTAACCCGTTTCGGCTAATTTATGCAAACTAGTTACATAAACCGCACCGAACGCGAATAATGCGTAACGGGTAACCAAATGATTCATGAACAGGTTTCCTAAGTTAATATGCCTTAAATATGTTGTGATATCAGTAAGATATCTTCTATTATGCCCAAAACAAATTTAAACTCAAACTATGCCCCGAAGGGGTATTTTGGTCATTTTAAAGGTTATAAAAGAGTTTAAATAATAATCTGAGTTGCAGGTCTGATATAATCAGTAAAAATACTTAATTTAATAAGTTATAACAGTAGGGTATTACATGTATGTGAAATTTATCATTTATAACCAAACTATGCACCTTAGGGGCATTTTGGTAATTTCACATAGGCTTAGAAGGTCAAAACAGGAAATCTGAGTTTAAAACTTTTGCTTACTATTAAAATATAAAAATTTACTGAAAATATCAGTAGGCATCAAACCTTATATGTTTAAAATAGTTTTAATACATACTATGCGTTAAAAACGCTTAAAAAGGCGATTTTGAGCTATTTCCGGGTTTTTAAAGGAAAGCTGATATTTTCATTATTCCAGAAGGCTCAAAATATTTTCTTTATCATATTAGATCAGTAGAAAAAGGTTTGGTATCAAAATACTTTGTAAAACTCATTTTATAGGCCAAAAGGGCAAAACCGGCAATTACCGAATCAAGCTTAGAACTCTATGTTATGCTCAGCCTAAAATTAAATAAAAATATTCAAAAATCCCAAAATATTATTTTACATCAGTGGATAAAAATTTTGATATCAAAAATTGGGTTTAGATAGGCTATATGCTTATTACGCCGTTTAATTAATAAAAAGCTTTCTAATTACGCTATTGAGGATAACTCTTAATCTAGACTTCCAATTGATGTGAAAATTTAGGGACATGTTTATAAATCAGTAATAAAGATTATTGTCCTCTCACATTTTCAAAATTCTTGTTTTAAGGTCAAAAGGGCATATTGGTCAACATTTAGGCATAAACGGAAACTTGCATATGAATCGGATAACTAATGAACCAAGTTGTATAACCTCAGAGGGTTACACTAACATGTAACCTGGTCCTAATAAATCTCTAAGGCATTTCTAAAACATGCTCTAATGGGTCAGAACTGAAAGTCAAAGCAAAAGTCTACTTTTGCAACTTTCGGTTCCGAACCGAGCTTAAACAGAAAATTGTCGGGTTGAACATGCCTAGACATGTTCTTACATTGATTACCAAGTTATATGAGTGATAAAACATGTTTCATAGCTTCTACATCGTTAATTATGTGTTTATGCGAAAATTAGCTTTCTGTTGACTTTTTAAATTTAACTTTGACCCGACAATTGACCTAGTTAAAGTGGGAATCAGATGGTGCCCTTTTAAGGGTTTATTACCCACATAATTACCAACTCAAAGCTTCTTTTAATTCGTGATTTGACTGGACAAATTTTAATTAATCACGAAGTCAAACCTTAATTACGACTGTTTGACTTTAGGCTAATAAACTAAGTAAAACTGAATTAAGAAAGGTTAAGGATACTTACTGAGGTCCTTTGCATGACTAAGAATGCTTGGGAAGTGCCCTTGAGCTCCAGAAATCTTCAGAACAAGTGTTTGGAAGCTTTCCAAGTGATGTGCTCAAAGTGTGAGTTCACAAGTGCAACAAAAGGGCTCTATATATAGCCAAGGAAGGTCATGGAGATTGATCCAGGTGTTAAGGGAACTTCCAGGGATGAAGACAAGTGCCTAGGGACGTGTATTATGCAGCTAGAGGGTGGCAAACTCGCTGAATCGAGTAAACATGCAAGCTGCCATGTTTAAACAGGTTTTTCTAAGCTAGCAGTCCGTCGCGCTACGCGATGGATGAGGGTCTCACTGGTGGCGTAGCGCCAGCAGGTGGGGGGTCAGCAAACAAGTTTCAGCAATTGACATTTTCACCCCCTGGACCTTCAAATGCGTAATTTCTTCCATTTTAGGCACTTTTAACCCTTGAAATTTATATTTCTATGATCCATGAGATAAAACCAATCATCATTAGGTCCGATTTCGTTAAACAATAACCGAAAACACAAGTTTTGCCTCGTTGATGCTTTTAACCCCTTAATTACGAAAGTTAGCGTATCTTTCTCATACGATATCGAAACCTTGTGAAATTTTTACCACTTATTCTTGGGAGTATAATTAATCGTTACAAGGCTCTGGGTTCGCTAAAAGGTCACTCAGAGGTATAACTTAAACATGTTGACACATTTAACCCTCGCGTCTTGTAAATTTCACTTTCTTCCACAAACGGTTTCACACGCTTCATGATACATTCGTTTTAGGGCATGAGCATCATGTAGGGTTGTTGAAAGACAAAATTATCAAATGTTAACACTTTGTATCCTTATATACATATACTTTCTCCGTTTGTCAACTTTAGTCCCTCATAATCAATCCGTTACACGTTTAAAGTCAATGACACGTGTCGATACTATATTGGACATGATTTTGCGAGGTGTTACACTTCCTAAGGATCATTAGTCGTGCATAGGACTTCAGTAAGTGTCCTTAACCTTTCTTAATTCAGTTTTATTAGTTTAATGGCCTAAAGTCAAACCCGTCGTAATTAAGGTTTGACTTAGTGATTAATCACTAATGGTCCAGTCAATTATCGAATTGAAAGTAGCTTTGAGTTGGTAATTATATGGGTAATAAACCCTTAAAAGGGCACCCTCTGATTCCCACTCTAACTAGGTCAATTGTCGGGTCAAAGTTAATTATAAAAAGTCAACAGAAAGCAAATTTTCGCATAAACACATAATTAACAATATAGAAGCTATGAAACCTATTTTATCACTCATATAACTTGGTAATCAATGTAAGAACATGTCTAAACATGTTCAACACGACAATTTTCAGTTTAAGCTCGGTTCGGAACCAAAAGTCGCAAAAGTAGACTTTTGCTTTTACTTTCAGTTCTGACCTAATGTAGCATATTTTAGAATTGCCTTAGAGATCTATTAGGACCAAGTTAAAGATTAGTGTAACCCTCTGAGGTTATACAACTTGGTTCATTAGTTATTCGATTCATGTTCATGTTTCCGTTATATGCCTAAATGTTGACCATAATGCCCTTTTGACCTTAAAACAAGAATTTTGAAAATGTGAGAGGACAATAATCTTTATTACTGATTTATAAACAAGTCCCTAAATTTTCACATCAGTTTGAGGTCTAGATTAAGAGTTATGCTCAATAGCGTAATTAGAAAGCTTTTTATTAATTAAACGGCGTAATTAGCATAAAGCCTATCTAAACCAAATTTTTGACACCAAACTTTTTACCCACTGATGTAATATAATATTTTGGGATTTTTGAAGATTTTTAATTATTTTTAGGCTGAGCATAACATAGGGTTCTTGCTATAACTCGGTAAATGTCGGTTATACCCTTTTCTTGAATAAAATGAGTTTTACATAATATTTTGATACCAAACTTTTTGCTACTGATTTTATATGATAAATAAAATATTTTGAACTTTATAAACTAGGGGTGAGCATGGTGCGGTTCAGTTCGGTTATTAACTATAACCGAAACCATAACCGCACACTACTGTTATTAAAAAGTCATAACCGTTCGGTTTCGGTTAATGCGGTTTCGGTTAATCGGTTATTGCGGTTAATGCGGTTTCGGTTCGGTTATAGGTCGGTTATTTTCATTGTTTCTAATGTTAGACTTTAAATGTGTGGGTCGTGCAAAATTAATGCGCAAACAATAAACTAGGGTCGGACCCATTCTTTTTTTATTAGTGTAAACTATAATGGGCCAATAAGGTTGGGTCATGGTTAAAAGTTAAAACATTTAAATACTTCACCAACGATGCATATAGATTAGGCCATGGTTAAGCATTTAAATTCAAACTTAAAGACTTACGGTGCTACGGATTTGGCTATGTTTAAAATATTCGGTTCGGTTCGGTTATTTGCGGTTATAAAAATGAGAATAACCATAACCGAACCGCAAAAATCGGTTATTAAAAATATAAATAACCAACCCTTCGGTTATTTCGGTTATCGGTTATTTCGGTTTGGTTTTTTCAGTTATTTCGGTTACGGTTCGGTTAATTCGGTTGTATGTATAACAACCCTCGGTAAAACCAACACTTTCAATTTTTTTCGACACCCTATTATATCTTAAAATATTCTAATATGTCTTATATTACACCTCGTATGTGAAAACCGAGCCCGAAATAGATTATAACATATAAAATAAATTAAAAACAAGAAAAATGGAATTGAGGCGGGCCGCGTAAACCCACCTCTATAGTTCACGCGGGCGGTATCAGGGTCTAAACCTGATATCGTTGAAACCTTTAGTTCAGGCGGGCCGCGTGACAGTTCTATACAGTTGACGCGGGCCGCGAGAGATCGTGAAACGCGGATGCATCCTGAGCTGACACGTGTCGACATCGTGTCGAGTCTACTTGGTGACCAGGCTAAGCTATTGTGTTGACCAGGGTTAACGCGGGCCGCGTAACCCTGGCCTGTGTTTTACGCGGGCCGCGTGGAGACCAGAATCCAGCACTATAAATAGAATGCATCAGTTTTCGTTTTACGTCGCTCACATTTCAATTCTAAATCACAATTTCTGTAGAAGGCATATTATAGTCGGGTATTATACCCCTAATTAGCGAAGTTCTGCTCCGTTGTAAGTATTATAACCCCAGTTTCGTAATAGTTACGCTGCCCGATTGATTTAGGGTTCCGTAACAACTATCGTGGTTCTGCCCGACATAGTTGTTGGAATGTCATCTCGGGGAGGGTATCATTAATAATTTCAAAGGGTTATGATACTAATCAATGTACATTTGTATAAATTATAGATTATATCCAGGAAACCCTTACAAGAAGCCTAAGATAGCAATGTGAGTTTATCCTCTTTTTGTTAAACTTTTTGGTAATGTTTTACCAAACCTTAAATGTTTTACTATGAAATTTAGCAGTGATTGAGTCTTTGTAGTTCTTCAATTACTGCCGGTATGTTGGGGTTTTGTATACAAAATGTACTACACTGTGAGTAGTAAGTCGAGGATGAGAATACGTTACCATTGGAGAATGAGTTAGCCAATGGGTAATATGACCCACAAGTCAGTGTAGACAGTACTAATGGAGTAATTGTGTAGACATAAACAATCTGATCGTTCTCAATACTGTTCACTGTGACTTTTTATTTAAACTTGATTAAACTGGGATTCACTTACCAGTATTTCCGACTGACAAATGTTTTTAAAACACGTTTCAGGTAACCCAATGTGACAGCCAATTAATAAAAAGCCAGTTGGAGAGCACTGAAGGCTTGGGGATAATGTGGCTATAAAAGTTACCAAATAAACGGTGTTTTAAATTTAAATAAAATAGGGTTCATCCCTATAAATGTATTGTAATAAGAAACTTGGGTTTTACCCATGTGATTATTAATATTAAATGAGGTGGTTTTTCTCTGATAAACATTTTCTAACTACGGTCCTGATGTAAATTCCGCTGCAAGATTAAATAAACCTGATACCACCGAAACTCTGTGATCGCGTCCGCCAGTTCACGGGGATCAGGGATCGGGGGTTGCGACAGAAGGTGGTATCAGAGCCTAGCCACTGGTCTGAGCCAAAGAAGTGTTCTGCTGACACTTAAATTCTATATTTTGTGTTAGGAAATAAATTACGGAAATACGTGTATAACTGTAATTATGTGTTATGTGTTATTTGACTATTTGTTAGTTTTCAGTATGAGTGATCAAGGACCATCAGACGTGAGTCGTCAGTTATCTGATTCCCATAGGAGTGAGGGTACATCATCACAGCCTGCCCTTTCAGGGTATTCTGCTAATCAGGAGGAAGGAATATTTGCTTTTAGAGCTCAATCTGAAGAACCATTTCCTAATAAGAAACGAGGATGGTTCAGTAAAGAAGCTTTTGCTCGTAGGAAGAGAATGCGAAAATTGCAACAGCAAAGGGCTTTAGCAGCTATTAAGCGAGAGACAGATGCCCATACTCAAGATATGCTAAATAGAAGCCTAGCTAATTTCCATATCCTAGCTACAACTGCTGCTGACCCAAGTATGTAACAACTAGTAGCCCCACAACCACAAAACCCAGAACAACCTATGGAGATAGAAAATCAGGAAAACCAAGTGGAGATGCACGACTTTAACCCAGAAGAAATCCCTAGGGTACCTGCACCAAACCCCCTAGACCCGAATTACGACCCCTGGTGGGACGATAATAGGGACTTTGTGCAACGTTACCCTATCCAGGATTATCCACCCATACAGAACATAGAAGTCTGCCCAGGTATGGACCCTTTAGATCCCTATTACAAAGATGATTATATTAGGGAGATATTAGAGGATCCTTACCAATTTCATGAACTGTCACCCCCATATCAGGAAAACGCACCCCAGATTCCAAACCCAGTCCGAGAACCTGCACCCCCAATGAGTGCAGAAAACGTTCAAGAACTTAGGACTTTTGGGGAGGAAATTTTGGAGAGCAGTGAGAGAATGCGTCAGGTAGGAGAGCGTCTCGTATGGAAATACGATGAGCGCAATATGGATTTTTGGATAAATCCATATCCGTGAATGTGTGAATGGAGGAAATGGTAGTAGTAGTAATAATAATAATAATAATAATAATAATAATAATAATAATAAAATATATGTGTGTACGGAGGCATATTACTATGATTCTATTTCTGTTGGTATTGTAATTTCATTTCAGTACTAGTATGTAATAGATGCATAAGTATATGAAAAGAGTATAGTAGCAATGATCTACGTTTTTAGCTAGATTGTGTGTCATGTGATTAACTATATTAGATATAAATTATGATATTAATATGGGATAAATGTTTAAAATTCAGATGGCCGACGAAGGAAATCAAGAAAATCTGAATAACGATAACCAGAGTAACATTAACGTGGTTAATGAAAATCCGAGCATCAATAACAATGGAAACCAAGTGGATAATAGTGCTATCCAACATATAGTGGCACAGGGAATTATAGATGCAATGCCATTTATTCTTCAAACTGTTAAGGATGCTGATAATAAAAGTAAGCATAGCAGTAAGCAACCCGTTGAACCAGAAAACAGTGTGAACAATGGACCTATACTTCAATTGCCTATTCCCAAAAGAAGAAGAACCATGCCTTATGGTTGTTCTTATAAAGAATTTTAGTCTTGTAAACCAATGGAATTCTCGGGAAACGAAGGGGCCATTGCTACCTTACGCTGGATAGAAAAGACTGAGGCAGTTTTAAGGATAAGCAATTGTGCTGAAGAAGATAAAATACTGTTTGCTTCTAATCTGTTTAAGAATGCAGCATTAGAATGGTGGAACACTATCCTCCAGACAAGAGGAAGTGATCAAACCTACAATATGGAATGGGAAGAATTTAAAAACAAAGTAGAAAGGAAATTCTGCCCACCCAATGAAAAAGAACAGATAGCAAACAAATTCCTAAACCTTAGGATGACTGGTGTGGATAGTAAGGGATACACTAAAATATTCTTTGAATATGCCAGAATAGTGCCAACTCTTGCTTCACCAGAACCAGTGTTAATCTCCCATTATATTTGGGGATTAATTGGAGAGATTAGACACGTAGTCAAGGCAGCTAGACCTCAAACTATAGAAGAAGCTGTAAAACTAGCCAATACCTTGACTGATGAATTAATCCGTACTAGAGAAGAAGATCAGAGGAGGAACTTAACCCAAAGGCTTACTCAAGAATTTCGTTCTGGAAATTTCAATCGTAGGAATATGGGTTCTACCTCTGCACCACACTGCAAGGTCTGCAAGAAAAAGCATTCGGGAAAATGCCCCATTCTCTGCAATTATTGCAAGATGCCAGGACACAAGGAAGAAAATTGCAAGAAGAAATCCAGTAATGGATTGTGCTACAACTGTGGAGAAAAAGGTCATATCAGGCCAAATTGTCCGAAATTGACCCCAGCTGCAGACAACAAGAGTACTAAAAATGCTAGAGCATTTGTTCTGACTGCAGAAGAAGCCCAGATGATCCCAGACGTTATAGCTGGTACGTTTTTAGTTAATGATGTATTTGCTAAAGTATTATTTGACTCTGGTACGAACCAAAGTTTTATTAATACTTCGTTTTGCAAAATTCTAAATCAGTCATTAACTAAACTACCACAAGAATGTCTAGTAGAAACAGCTAATGGAGAAACTGTTAGGATTTCTGAAATCTTGCAGGGAGCAAGCGTAGAAATTTTGAATAAGAAATTTATAGCAAATCTATATCCCATGAATCTGGCAGGATTCGATGTTGTTTTAGGAATGGATTGGTTAATAGCCAATAAAGCCAATATTGTATGTGATCAAAAGTCAATTCAAGTAAATTCACCAAAAGGTCAAACGATCACAATTAAAGGAGATAAGCCTTCTAGGTCCACTAAGCTCATCTCTGTAATGAAAACTGCAAGTTGTATAAGAAAAGGTTCTATAGTGTATTTGATTTCTATAATCACTAACACTAAAGGAAAAGAACTAAAAGATATTCCAGTAGTGTCACAGTTTCAGATATCTTTCCAGAAGAATTACCAGGACTACCTCCAAACAGAGAAGTTGAATTCAGAATTCACCTGCTACCAGGAACATCACCAATTGCCAAAGCACCTTACCGTTTGGCACCTGCAGAAATGCAAGAATTGAAGAAATAATTAGATGAATTGTTAGAAAAAGGATTTATTCAGCCAAGTTCGTCGCCATGGGGAGCGCCGATGCTGTTTGTTAAAAAGAAGGACGGATCAATGCGTATGTGCATTGATTACCGTGAATTAAACAAGGTTACGATTAAGAATCGGTACCCATTACCGAGAATCGATGATCTGTTTGATCAACTGCAAGGAGCTCGATTTTTCTATAAAATCGATTTAAGGTCAGGATATCATCAACTAAAGGTACAGGAAGAGGACATTCCTAAAACCGCATTCAGAACGAGGTATGGCCATTATGAATTTACTGTCATACCATTTGGTTTAACCAATGCCCCAGCTGCATTTATGGACATGATGAACCAAATATGTAAACCATATTTGGATAAATTCATAATTGTTTTCATAGATGATATTCTAATTTACTCTAAGAGTAAAGAGGATCATGCAAAACATTTGCACACACTTTTAAGTCTGTTAAGGAAGGAAAAACTTTATGCTAAGTTTTCTAAATGCGAATTTTGGTTAGAACAGGTGCAATTCCTTGGACACCTAGTCAATCATGAAGGAATTCATGTAGATCCAACAAAGATTGAAGCAATTACTAAATGGAAAACCCCTGAATCACCAACCGAGGTTAGAAGTTTCTTAGGATTGGCCGGTTATTATAGAAGATTTATTCAAGATTTCTCTAGAATAGCCATTCCCTTAACTAAGTTAACATGTAAATCTGTTAAGTTTGAATGGGGATTAAAACAAGAAGAAGCCTTTAGAATACATAAGCAAAGATTGACCCATACACCCATACTAGCATTACCAGAAGGAGCTGAAGACTTTGTAGTCTATTGTGATGCTTCTAGATTAGGTTATGGATGTGTATTGATGCAACGCCAAAAGGTTATAGCTTATGCAGCTAGACAACTTAAAAATCATGAAGATAATTATTCAACTCATGATTTAGAGTTAGGAGCTATAATTTTTGCTCTTAAGATTTGGAGACATTACCTTTATGGTAGTAAGTTTACCATATTCACTGATCATAAAAGTTTAAGGTATATCTTCAAGCAAAAGGAGTTGAATATGAGACAAAGACGTTGGATGGAGATGCTCAGTGATTATGATTGTGATATCCAGTATCATGAAGGAAAAGCAAATGTAGTGGCAGATGCTTTAAGTCGAAAGTATCATGAAAAGCCAAGAAGGGTACGTTCTCTTAAATTAAATCTACAAGTAGATTTAAACGAGCAAATAAGAGAAGCACAAGAATCAGTAATCAAGGATGATTCTGAAAATTTAAAAGGTATGTTAGAGGAATTAAAACCAGGAACAGATGGAATTTGGAGATTCCATGAAAAGAGAATGTGGATACCTAAATTAGGAAATCTACGTCATCGTATACTAGAAGAAGCCCATAAATCTAAGTATACAATGCATCCATGAAGTGATAAAATGTACCAGGATTTAAGGAAAAATTTCTGGTGGATAGGAATGAAGAAAGACATAGCAGTCTATGTTTCTAAATGTTTAACTTGTTCACAAGTTAAAGCTGAACATCAGAAACCCTCAGGTTTGTTACAACAATTAGAAATGCCAGTGTGGAAATGAGAATTGATAACAATGGATTTTGTTACTAAATTACCCAAAACCAAGAAAGGAAATGACACAATCTGGGTGATTGTAGATAGACTAACTAAGTCAGCTCATTTCTTACCAATGAAGGAAACAATTAGTATGGAACAATTATCTAAATTGTATGTAAATGAAATTGTTTCTTTACATGGTATTCCTGTATCAATTGTTTCTGATAGGGATAGTCGATTTACCTCTCATTTTTGGTCAAGTTTCCAAAAGGCAATGGGAACCAAGTTAAAATTGAGCACGGCTTATCATCCTCAAACGGATGGACAAAGCGAAAGGACAATCCAGACAATGGAGGACATGCTTAGAGCTTGTGTAATTGATTTCGGAGGTAATTGGGACGATCACTTACCTTTAATAGAATTTTCTTATAATAATAGTTACCACACAAGTATAAATGCTGCACCATTCTAAGCACTTTATGGACGAAAGTGTCGAACCCCAGTCTGTTGGGCAGAAATTGGGGAAAAGCAACTATCTGGACCTGAGATAGTGCAAGAAACAACCGATAAGATTTTTCAAGTCAAGGAACGACTGAAAGCAGCACGTGATCGACAAAAGAGTTATGCTAATAACCGACGCAAGCCACTGGAATTTCGAATAGGAGATAAAGTATTGTTGAAAGTCTCTCCTTGGAAAGGAGTAGTAAGATTCATCAAACGAGGGAAGTTAAGTCCCAGGTATGTTGGACCTTTTAAGATTATTAGAAGAATAGGACTTGTAGCCTATCAAATACAACTGCCAGAGGAAATGGCAGGTATACATGATGTATTTCATGTATCAAATCTTAAAAAGTGTTTAGCTGATGAATCACTGATAGTACCTCTTAAGGATATAGAGATAAATGAACAACTCAAATTTGTAGAAAGACCTCTACAGATTGAAGATAGGAAAGTCAAGAATCTCAAACACAAGAGACTAGTTCTAGTCAAAGTGAAGTGGGACTCCAAAAGAGGACCTGAGTACACCTGGGAGCTCGAATCAGAAATGCAAAAGAAATATCCGCATTTGTTTCAATAGATCTCGAGGACGAGCTCTAAAATAAGGTGGGGAGGATGTAACAACCCTCGGTAAAACCAACACTTTCAATTTTTTTTCGACACCCTATTATATCTTAAAATATTCTAATATGTCTTATATTACACCTCGTATGTGAAAACCGAGCCCGAAATAGATTATAACATATAAAATAAATTAAAAACAAGAAAAATGGAATTGAGGCGGGCCGCGTAAACCCACCTCTATAGTTCACGCGGGCGGTATCAGGGTCTAAACCTGATATCGTTGAAACCTTTAGTTCAGGCGGGCCGCGTGAGAGTTCTAGACAGTTGACGCGGGCCGCGAGAGATCGTGAAACGCGGATGCATCCTGAGTTGACACATGTTGACATCGTGTCGAGTCTACTTGGTGACCGGGCTAAGCTATTGTGTTGACCAGGGTTGACGCGGGCCGCGTAACCCTGGCCTGTGTTTTACGCGGGCCGCGTGGAGACCAAAATCCAGCACTATAAATAGAATGCATCAGTTTTCGTTTTACGTCGCTCACATTTCAATTCTAAATCACAATTTCTGTAGGAGGCATATTATAGTCGGGTATTATACCCCTAATTAGCGAAGTTCTGCTCCGTTGTAAGTATTATAACCCCAGTTTCGTAATAGTTACGCTGCCCGATTGATTTAGGGTTCCGTAACAACTGTCGTGGTTCTGCCCGACGTAGTTGTTGGAATGTCGTCTCGGGGAGGGTATCATTAATAATTTCAAAGGGTTATGATACTAATCAATGTACATTTGTATAAATTATAGATTATATCCAGGAAACCCTTACAAGAAGCCTAAGATAGCAATGTGAGTTTATCCTCTTTTTGTTAAACTTTTTGGTAATGTTTTACCAAACCTTAAATGTTTTACTATGAAATTTAGCAGTGATTGAGTCTTTGTAGTTCTTCAATTACTGCCGGTATGTTGGGGTCTTGTATACAAAATGTACTACACTGTGAGTAGTAAGTCGAGGATGAGAATACGTTACCATTGGAGAATGAGTTAGCCAATGGGTAATATGACCCACAAGTCAGTGTAGACAGTACTAATGGAGTAATTGTGTAGACATAAACAATGTGATCGTTCTCAATACTGTTCACTGTGACTTTTTATTTAAACTTGATTAAACTGGGATTCACTCACCAGTATTTCCGACTGACAAATGTTTTTAAAACACGTTTCAGGTAACCCAATGTGACAGCCAATTAATAAAAAGCCAGTTGGAGAGCACTGAAGGCTTGGGGATAATGTGGCTATAAAAGTTACCAAATAAACGGTGTTTTAAATTTAAATAAAATAGGGTTCATCCCTATAAATGTATTGTAATAAGAAACTTGGGTTTTACCCATGTGATTATTAATATTAAATGAGGTGGTTTTTCTCTGATAAACATTTCCTAACTACGGTCCTGATGTAAATTCCGCTGCAAGATTAAATAAACCTGATACCACCGAAACTCTGTGATCGCGTCCACCCGTTCCCGGGGATCGGGGGTTGCGACAGTATGCTCACCCCTATTATAAACTAATCAAAAACTCAGATTTCCTATTTAAACCCGAAACTCGCTTAAAACCGACTTTTACGCGTTTTAAGCGCATAGTATGAGTTAAAACTATTTTTGGCACATAAAACTTAATACCTACTGATGTTTTGTGTAAATTTTTATAATTAAATAGTAAGCAAAAGTTTTGAACTCAGAATTCTAATTTTGACCTTTAAAGCTTATGTGAAATTACCAAAATGCCCCTACGGTGCATAGTTTGGTTATAAAAGGTAAATTTCACATATATACAATACCCTACTGTTATGACTTATAAAAATAAATATTTTTACTGATTATATCAGACCTAAAACTCATATTAATCTTTAAACTCTTTTATAACCTTTAAAATGACCAAAATACCCCTACGGGGCATAATTTGAGTTTAAATCCATTTTGGGCATAATGGAAGGTATCTTACTGATATCACAACATATTTAAGGCATATTAACTTAGGAAACCTGTTCATGACTCATTTGGTTACCTGTTACGCATTATTCGTGTTCGGTGCGGTTTATGTAACTAGTTTGCATAAATTAGCCGAAACAGGTCAAACCTTATCGTTTTTATCTCAAAATCCAGAGTGTGTTTAGTTTACCCATATTATACAAGTATACAAACTTGTCGGGTCTAAACCACACTCTAATCTGGTCATCGCTTAATCGTGCGTTTTGAACCGTATATCTTCCATTAAAACTAACCGGTCTAAGTTTAGACTTAATTAAGACCCGTTAGGAATCTAATAGGTTATTAAAATCTTCGTTCCAGATTAGGAGCCCAGTAAAAGCTACTTGCACTCGCTGATCTTGATTTATATACTTGCTCAGGTAAATACTTTTAACTTATTTTCCCTTATACGGGCTCGGGGTACGGTATATAAAATACCGCTTGGTCGGGCATTGAATTGTTAATCATAATAAGGTTAATTCATTGAGATGATCCGTTTAAACTATTTTGTTTGCTTAAAGCCTTTAGGGGGTTAATGATCATGTCCCGGATATCCTTGGCATCATTCATTGAAATGGCCACGACCTAAGCACGGGGTGTAGGCATACACCTGCCAGTGCATATATATATATATATAAAGGTATAACCGCCGGATTCGAGAATAACTCGCCGCGGGACTATATCATGTGGCGCGTCTATTAATCTTTAACCCGGTATTCAGCCCGGGCTACTGAACGTATAACGAGCATGTAATTCTTTTACAAGTTTATATATAAATAATTATCCCAAGTTATAAAAGATTATTTTGTGCCATGTGCATTCAAATCAATTTTCTTAAACATTTTCAAAATGAGTCGGTTAATTGTATTTACCAGTGTAAAATGACGTATTTTCCAAAAAGGTTAAGTGCAGGTACTAAACGGAATAGGCTGGCTACTCCTAGCATCAATAAAGAGTCTTGCAAGCTTAGATGTTATAAATCTGTTGAACAATGATCTTTTGTTAACTTTGATCCGCCTGTGGATCCTTACAGCCGTTTTTGTAATACACTTGATATTACTTTTAATTCGGTTTGTGATGATTTATCTTTCGACTTCCGCTGTGTATTAAACTGTGGTAATATAAATTGTCTATGATATCAACTACGTCACGATACTCCCCACCGGGCCCACTGGTAATACGTGGAAATATCGGGGTGTGACAAAGACTGCAATGAGTATATGTGGTTGAACGATTTTACGTCTGCTTTTCGGTTTGTATTATTTTTTTTATTTTTTACAAACTTTTCTGGTGTTGTTGGTCGCTGGTAGTGGTGTAGCATATATTAGTACTACTTGGCACGGTTTACGGCCCCCGCCGCAACCCGAGGGGCTTAATACTAGTTAAACCTAAATACCATCATAAATAAGTAAATAATAAAGATACATCGTAAAATTATTACAAGAATCAAAGTAATGAAGAAAATTTCTCATAACAATTATTTTTGTTGATTCTATATAATACATTGTTGGGGATATGAGACCTACATATCATTATATAATATTTTCTTTTCATCATTGAGTAGATTTGTTGTAATTACACCTTTAGGTTAACTACCTTCTAAGAAGGCACTAACAACTTTACATTGAACACAATGTTAACGATTAAACTATAACGTCTTTTGTTAAATTGAGAATGTTTGTAAGTTGTTCTCGCCTAAAAATTTAGCCACCCGTCTTTACAAAATGCAACCTAGTTAGCATAAGAAGCCTTGAATGTGTAACCAGGGGCGGACCCATATAGAGTGGGTCGGGATCCTTGGACCCCAATGTTTTTAAAAAAAAATTAGTGGATTCGGTATATTAAATTGTATAAGGACCGCATAAATACAATTAGGTAGACATCCTAGAAAGAAAAGGAAACCTGGTGTAGTGGTAAATCCCTCTTTTTACCTACAATAGGTCATTGGTTCAATTCTTCTATAGCTCGTTTTTTTTTTAAATCTAGTTCAAACCTCGCTATGACCGGACTTGAACGAGGACCGACCAGAAAAGTTTAACGTTTTGTTATGAAAATTTTAAACACCGAAAAAAATGAACCCCATTGAAAAATAGTCCTGGGTCCGCCAACATATTTTACAAAAAAAGAAAGTGGAGGTGGAGGGAGAAAACCCAAAGTAACCATCATGTTTTGACAAGTTATAAACTCTTACTAAAGTGATTTTTTTCAGCTTCTTTGTGACGGCCCTCTCTTTGTCGAGAACAGGGTTACAAAAAGCACTATATGCTACAATTGTTGCATTATATTGTTAATGTTGGTCACTAAATTTCTAACGTAAGAACAACTTATAGGCATTCTTAAGTTAGCAGAAGGCAAGAATGTGTGAAAACAACAAAATGTTCGAACTAATTTTAAAAAGAATGAAATCGTAAGATTGTATGGTGGTTTAATAAAAGTCTTGTCATTATGGTAAAATAACTCAATTTCAGGATATTGTTTGACCATCGTTCATCATCGTCTCTGCTCCGTCTGTATGATGTGGTTATTAATGCATTTACATGGTCTAGACAAACACAACCATTTACAAAGATATGATGCGTTATGAACACTTATAGTTATGATGCGACACAATTTATGCTTACGCCCTGATAAGTTGATAAGTGAGAAGAATTCACCTCACTATCCTTTGATCATCGGCATGATGGACATCAATATGAATTCTACAGTTGCATTTACATGATCGATATTACGATCTTGCCACTCGTATGATGCATTTGTAAAGTCAAAAACCTCGGTTAGAGAAAGTTCGAAACCACCCAACACAAGCATTAAACTAAGCATTGACACTATCCTGTTATGTCATGTGTTAGACTAGCCATGCTTTCACTTTCTGATATGTTAAGTTGTTGGTCCAAACATTATGAACCAACCACGAACAACGACTAATCTTGTGATTTTGAAGACATATGATATGCTAGATCAATGTTATCAATAAAAAAGTCGTTAACGTTTAGTGATCTCTCTTTGTATGTGTTTAAATTAGTGGTACTTGCTATATCTACTTCATTCGTTATATACCCAAGCATTGTGTTGTCATTTTACCCTCAGACACGCGAAGAAATGGATAATACATGAGTCCATGTCACATATGCATTTAATTTTGTCATCTAAAATGTTCGTTAATTTATGATACTTGAGTGAAAAGTTGACACATGAATGGTTCTTCATGCGTCGCACGTTTTTTAACATGGCATTAATGAAGCTTGATATAGGAATATAAGAGCATTCACAATCACATCCATTCCATCAAATTATGTGAGTGGAGTTTTTATAATATAAAAAGTATAAAAAGTGGTTGTGAGTGGAGGAGAGAAAAAATATTAATGTTCATCTGTATATCTAAAGGGACATTGTTCACCCCCTATAATTTTTTAATATGTTTTGAAAGTGGTTGTGAGTGGAGTAGAGAGAAAAGATAATGATAAAGGTATAAAAATATATTATTTAATTAAAAATGAGAGAGAAAATATAGTGTATTTTAGTGTAATTTAGGGTGAAAAAATAGTGGAATGGATGTGAATGCTCTAAGTAGATATGCGATAGTGGATTTGCGTATATGATGGTTACCCATAACTATTTGCTTAGACCACCCGTACTTGGGCGTGATCCACCAAAAAAACTGCCCAATAACGCCGGATATCGCCCTCCTCCGCCCCCTGCGGTGTTTTCGGGCGTTATCTTGGGCGAATTTGTGTTTGGTGTTTTTTGAATGACGCTGAACTTGATTTTGACTGACCAATGGGACTGTTCCAACGGCTAGCTAACGGCTAGTTTCATTTATTTATTTTTTTTACCTCCTCCCTATATATATATACAAACTTCTTCAAATTTAAACACCAAAACTCTTACACAAACACTACCATTTTATAAAAATATGGATTCCCCTAGTTCCTCTTCCATAGTGAATTTTTACTACAAAGAGTTTTTTTGCGGATGACGATGAATCCACCGATGAGGAGGTCGAGCAAGAGGCGGTTACGAGTGCTTGTCAACTAGCGGTGAGATATGTGAAGCATTGTCGCCGCCCCGAACATGAAATTAAATCAAGAGATTATATTGAAAGAGACCGACGCGCGGCACACGATCGGTTGATGAAAGATTATTTTGATGAGGCGCCGACATTTTCGAACCCAGAAATTTTTAGGCGTCGTTTCCGAATGAGTAAGCGTTTGTTTCTACGCATAGTCGACGACTTGGAAAGCAACTACAATTATTTTAAACAAAAATCGGATGCGAAAGGGACACTTGGATTTACCGGTATCCAAAAGTGTACGTCGGCGCTACGAGTCCTTGCTTACGGAAACACAACCGACATCAACGACGAGTATTTAAAAATGGCCGAGAAAACAACGTGAGACACCTTGGAGCATTTTTGTCGCGGTACAATTCCTATACTTTACTATAATGTTTACAAGGTTTTTTTTTTTAAAGCTTATGTTTGTGTATGTTTTTTATAAAGGTATTATTGATTTGTTTGGTGCGCGTTATCTTAGAACGCCCACATGGGACGACCTTCAAAAGATTTATGAGGTACATTCGACTGAGCATGGTTTACCTGGTATGATCGGGAGCTTGGATTGCATGCATTGGCGTTGGGATAACTGTCCGACCACGTGGCGAGGCCAACACACACGGGGTAACCAAAAAGGACCTACTGTTATTCTTCAGGTGGTTGCCTCACAGGACCTTTGGGTTCGGTCGGCTTACTTTGGTGTGGTCGAGTCATGCAATGATATAAATGTTTTTGAACAATCTCCGTTGTTAGAGGACTGGATTTCTGGCAGAGCTCCAAAAGCGTCGTTTTACGCAAACGGAAACTACTACCCTCATAGATATTATTTGTGCGATGGAATTTATCCTAGGTATTCGATTGTCGTGAAGACGTTTAGTGATCCTATCGATGAAAAAAGAGCACACTTTAAAAAGGTTCAAGAGTCTTCACGAAAAGACATTGAGAGATGCTTTAGGGTTCTTAAACAACGATGGCAGTATTTGATAAATCCTTGTCGTGCATGGACCAAGCAAAAAATGAGAGATGCTATGTACGCTTGTATAATCATGCACAACATGATTTTGGAAGACGAAGGAAATGCGATATGCCAGAATTATGTTAACGGAAGGGGTGTATTCTAACATTTGAGGTGTTAACGGTGACATGGCATGTTAACCGAGATTACAAACCACTCCCTTCTTGTGTTAAGGGACCTTAAATGGGTTGTATGTTAACATGTTAACCGGATGTTAAGGAATTAATTATTCTTTTAATTTTTAAACCCAAATCCACTCAAAAATATGGTTAGATGAAGTTAACGGGATTAAATCATCTCCTTGAAGTGATGTAAAATGAAATGGGGAAGAAAGTTTGATGTGCCACTTAGGTGGAGTTAAGATGATTTAAAGTATACCCAAAGGCCTAACAATAGGCTTATAACAAATTTGAGAAAATAACTCCTTACGTGATTTTCCTTTATCATACATAATTTATATCTATATCTATACTATATAGTAAAGTAAATCATATGAGAGACATGTGACGCTCTATGATGTGATCTCAATTATTTTTCTCACATAAATAAATAGATATAGATAATATTTATTAATAAGATTAAAAACACATATATTATTTTAATCCATGAATTTTATCTTTTTTATCTTTTACCCTAAATAAATAAATATAGATAACATTTATGAATAAGATTCAAAGAAAAAATATATTATTTCAATCCATGAATTTTATTTTTTACTATTTTGTTTTCTATTTATAATTATCATGTATTTGCTTTATAATAGGGATTAATTAAATTGATTCAACTAAAAAATATATTATTTTAATTCATAAATTTTATCTTTTACCATAAATAAATAAATATAGATAATATTTTTTAGTAAGATTCAAATAAAAAATATATTATATCATGAATTTTATCTTTTAGTATTTTGTTTTCCATCTATAAAGATCATGTCTTTGCTTTATAATATGGATTAATTAAATTAAATTATAATAAAATAAGCATAAATAACTCATGGCTTTACAAATATTTTAGACTTCTAATGTAAAAAATATAAAGGAATAATGTATTTTAATAATCTCAATTTTTAGCAGTTGGCCGGCAACGGTCCCAACTTAAAAAATAACCAGTGGTGGTCCAACATTTTTACATATTGTAAACCAATGAACATTTGCTTACTGAAAAGAAAAATGGGACAAAAAGAAATTAAGGTTCTATTAGTAAAAGTCTATTGGTTTACAATATGTAAAAAGGTGGGACTAGCACTGTTTTTTTTTTAATTGGGACCGTTGCCAGCTAACGACTAATAGTTGAGATTATTAAAATCCGTTATTCCAAATATAAATGAAAATAAAAGTAATAATAAAATACAAAAATAATAAATTATAACAAAATAGTTTATGTTAATACTCTAACAATCTATAATATATAATCTTTTATAATAAATGGTTGTGTTTATTTCAGAACTTTAAATAATCATAAAACTTTCTGAACTTTTAGGAAATTGTCAGTTTACCTATACGTCTTGTCTTTTTCTCATATTAAATGTTCGACGTCACGTTTCAACTTCTAAATTCTAATGAACTATATATTTTAAGAACTATATGACATGTTATTTAAAATTAATATTAAAAAAACATTTATTCAATCTATGTAATACAAAGGTCCCTAATCTAGTAACTTATATAACAGTACACTTATAACAAATTTGAGGAAATAAATCCTTACGTAACTATCCTTTATCATACATAACTAGGTTAGAGCCCGCGTGTACACGCGATTTAACAAATGAAAATACTTTGAATTTGTTCAAATTTATTCAAAATTAAATAAATGAGACTACAATATTATTCCGAAAACAAACTCACTAAGACCCTTAAAATAAGTACCATATAGTATATTCTTATAGAACCTTTTAGTGCTCATTTATAATAACGGACCTGAAGCATCACACGCATCAACCAATCATAAAGTAGTACTGTAGTTCACGTTCGTAATTGTTAATGTATAGAATAGATAGAATAAGTTAGTTAGATACAATATTTTAATTTTATTTGAAAGGCAATTGACGACATATTATTAAATACCAGCAAATCTTAGCAAGTTGCTAAAAGCCACCAAAATATAATATAAGGAATACACAAAAAGAAACAACAGAACGACCCCTACAAGAACAAAAACTACATGTGACCTAAAAATACAATCTTCCACACCAGCATTCAATTTCTGCCATGAGATACTCCTTTGTTTGGATCTGCCAGTGATCCACCGGAACGAATTCTCTTTTAAGCAATGTGCGCAACAACTGAATGACCCATTAAATCAAAATCACAATAAATCAATTTTAAGCCCAAGCTGATGATTTATCATACCGGGGAAGTGTAAAAATAAATGTACATGTTTGGATCACCTACGTATTCAGTAAAATTGTTGGACACAAACGATATGCCTCGTGAAGCATCCAAGTTTCACAAACGATATGCCTTGTGAAGCAAAAGTACAAAACCCTCCAAGTTTCACTTAAGCCACTGACACATTCTAGTAGATTATCAAAAAAAGTGATAGGAAAGCAATCATGGACTAAAAAAAGAATGAATTATTGTTAAAGAAACATAAACACTTCAAGACAGTCTATACTAAAATTATGATATACACGTATTGCTAATATAATTGTTTAAAGCAAATAAATAGGTCTTGCTTAAAATGATCATAATACCCTTCCAATGCAAAAAATGGTCTGACCTGAGTATCATACGCATTGGATACACGAGCGGCTTCCTTAAATTTTAACCATGGATGCATCGAGCCAACCTAAAAGGATGTTTTCTTGAATGGTTATCGCGAAGAATGTTGGCTCTTGGCTGACCAACCCAATTTGTTGTCTTAACCATTTCAATTTAAGTCCCTTAATGCCATGCCCATCAACCATTACTTGTCCTGTAAAAACGTAATACACAACTATGAATTTTCCGAACAAAAGAAAGTCTCGATATACTTTCGCAAATAATGTGACAAAAACAATATTCTCAGAAAAATACAGAAGACTTATAGGCAAACATGGTGTTTTATAGTATGAAAAGGAAGTTGTACATATGCATGCTGGTTGAATTGAGTTAATGAAGTGTCAATTGTCACTTACATGATATAGCATCATAAACCTTTTCAATGAGGGAACAGAGCCCATGTAAATATTTGAAACTTCAAAGTAAGCAACAGAGCCCAACTGAAGGCTAACCTGCCATTCAAAAAAAGTAAAATTTACTCAAAAATCTTTTCATGGAAGGAGGTCAAATAAGAAGCTACAAATTTGCCCAATTTAAAAAGGTTTAAATACGGACTCATTGGCCAATTTGTAGAATCAAAAGGACGTGGACCACGAACATATGAATGTTGTAACTGTTTGAACAAACTTTCATCATCAGTTCATTTTTATGAGCCAATTCATTGTGTAAATCATATCAAATATAATCCTAATCGACTACCTTGATGGATTTGATGTTTGATACCGGCGCCGGAGCAACAACCACTTGTAACATACCTAGCATAACTGGCTGACTTCTGCCATGACAACTTCCAGCCATGACTCAAGCACTGCCAACTCTTTTCGGTAGACACTAAAACTAAATAAAAGAGACACTATATATTGAAAAATAGGTTTTTTTAACAACATATTGAAAAATAACTATAAATAATAATTATAAACTGTAAAAACTTAAAAAAAATAGATTAACATATTATATTAACAGATTATACATGTCGATAACCAAATTCAAACAAACAATCTTAGATTCTGAAAAATAATCATTCAAACAGAGAAAACCCTAATAACATTAAAATCACAACAACAGCACAATAGAACTTAAAAAACCCTAACATCTCTTAGAATAAGAGATCTATTAGGGTTTTCTTTGTTTGTATTCTCTTTATGTCTGTGTTCTTATTTAATCAATCTATTATTGTAAAAATGAAGAGATAAACCTAAATGTTGATGACAATATAAAAATTAGTAACAAATCAAGAAAATCGAGGCAAATGCTTATGAATATTTTGTGTAGTATTGATTCTCATTTGATGTACCAACAGAAACCAAAATTTTCAAACAATTTATCAAAAATCATTACCTAGCAAAACATATCAGACTCCAATCATTCAAGGTTATTTGGGTTTTAGTCGTCTGATCATCAAACCAAACCAATATACATTCAAATCGAAAAATTACATTCTTCATAGCTTAGTTTCATGAGCCACAGAGAGGGATGACATTGGTGCTTCAAATAAACAACTTTGATGTTGCGATGACATCGGTTCTTTTATTCTCAGAGAGTGACGGAGAGATTTCGTGCTTCAAATAGAACAACTTTGATGTTGCGATCACATTGATGCTTCAACTTCCAGAGAGCGATGAAGAAATTTGGATGAGAATCGAGAAACATCTAATGAGTCTGAGGTGAGGGTAAATGAAAATTAGGGTTTTTCATGTGTGAAACCGGGTTATAACAAATGGGTTAAAAGGATCCGCATGTTTAGGAAATAGGTAAATGGGTAATGAACGGGAAAATAAAGCTGAGACGAAACCACAAATTGACAAGTGTCCCAAATCAGATTTCTTTTATTATATAGTTAGATTAGATAATAATAATAATAATAATCTTCCTATACTAATAAATAAAAATCTTTTTAAACACCTGTCACTTCCTGATGCTTTCTCTCCTTATTTTCTTATTTATCTCTCATATTAAATAATAATAATAATTTTAAATTTTAAACAAAAATATTAGATAAAAAAATATTTAGATAAGGATAAACATTTGTTTTTATTATGATCATATTAACTAATAATAATAATAATAATAATAATAATAATAATAATAATAATTCTAAACAAAAAATTAGATAAGAATATAACCGTTTATTTTTATTATTATGATCATATTAAATAATAATAATAATTTTAAACAAAAAAATAATTTTAAACAAAAAATCAGATAATAAGAATATAAACGTTTATTTTTATTATGATCATATTAGATAATAATGATAATTTTAAACAAAAAAAAATAGTTTAGAATACATATTTAACAAAGTAAAATGTTATAATAAGTAAATAGTACATTAAAGTTCATTTTTAAAAGATAAATCTATAATAAGTAAATAGTATATCAATGTTCATTTTTAAAAGATAAATCTTGATGATTGTTTGTAAAAGCATGACATTATATTTTATTCAACATGTGCAATATACGAGTTTATTTAAAAATATATCTTTTTATTATTTATTATATAAAATTATATTTATGCAACCCGTGTAATACACGGGGTTTTAATAATAATAATAATAATAATAATAATATAATAATAATAATAATAAACATACATGATATAGAGATATAGATGTTTATACGTGTACTATTTTTATATATCATACATACATGAAGAAAAGTATGAATGGAGAGCTAGGAAACTTATTAAACCCCACAAGACTATGAGAGTAAGAAAGTATATATATATATAGAAAGTATAATGTATTTCAGGGCTTAACCTACATTAACATACATGACAAAAAATATAACGTGCGTTATTATCATAGAACGTGCGTGATTATAGTCCCATGCGTGATTATGTGTTCCCATACGTGATTATGTGGTCCCATGCGTGATTATGTGGTCCCATGCGTGATTATACCCCTGATCCAACGGTTACCATTGTCTCCTACGTGATGTATGATAAGGCTTTTTGTATGTTAACCTTACTATATATATATGTAGAGGATCCTGTAAAAAGTCCAACTTCTGTAAGAAGTGTGAGAAATAATTTGGGAATGACAAGTGTCCCTTATCTTAATTAATTCAAAAGGGTATATTAGTAATTGTCCATTCTTATCAATTAATTGATTTCCAAAGATAACTGCCAAAAATATCAGGCGATATATTAGGGATGTGATTCGAATTCGATTTGTTCTATACATTTAATTGTTTACGGTAAGTTCTTGTTGTAGTGTTATATTCCCCAGTCAATAGTGTTATATTATGTACAGGTATCTTTTAATCTCCTTTTCATAGTGGTTTATCCCCATCAATATTGTTTATTCTGTATAGTGTCTTACAGGAAACATATAGTGTTATATCTTTCTATAGTGTTTTATCATGTAATATACTGTTCCTTTCATAGTGTTTTATCCTCATTAATAGTGTTTTATTCTGTATAGTCTTGAATCATAGATGTTTAAAACACCACACCATGAACAATGTCTCCAGATAAAACACCATGACTTGAATCATAGTCATGATGTTTTAAAATCTGGGAATGTTTTTGTATTGATAAAACACCACGCCATGAACAACGTCTCCTGATAAAACACCATGACTTGAATCATAGTCATGATGTTTTAAAATCTGGGAATGTTTTTGTATTGATAAAACACCACGCCATGAACAATGTCTCCTGATAAAACACCATGACTTGAATCATAGTCATGGTGTTTTAAAATCTGGGAATGTTTTGTATTGATAAAACACCACGCCATGAACAATGTCTCCAGATAAAACACCATGACTTGACTCATAGTCAATTTATCCAGTTGTTTTAAAACACCATGCCATGAATCTGATTATAGATCTCTTTATGATAACGTATGAAGAATATGCAACCAAAGACATTCTACAATTAAGGTGAATCATTAATTCCGATATTTAAGGAAAAAGGAGTGAATGTAGGAGTTTTTAGTTGTGTAGGTTACGGTTACCATATTTCAAACATTTAAAAAGACACTATTGCCCTTCAATTTTACATAAGGTCCCTCTAATTAAAACACAATTTACATTTTTATACCCTATTAATCTCAACCATTAGATCAAATATCCAATGGTTTAAAACACTTCTTACATTTTAGACACTTTTTACCATATCCCTACCCTATATATATATATAGAGTAGGGTTCGCACGGAAAGTGTGTTTTTCCTAGAAAGTCTAGGAAGCGATCTGGTCCATCCGATTGGTGTGTTTAAGGGTTGAGATTAAATCAATGGAAATCTTGTAATATTTGAGTTTAATTAATTGATTGTTTTAAATGAGTAGGGGCAATTTTGTCAATGGCCGTGTTTTAAATCAATTAGATAACCTCCCAGTTCCTAAATTCAAGCGATTTTCCCCTCTCTCTCTCTCTCCAAACCCATCTTGGAAACCCCAATCCCTACAAAAAATAACTACAATCATGGAAGAAGATAACTTTAGAAACGATGGAGAGCACCGGATCAAATTAAAACACTTCTCCATCTCCGAGTTCATCATCACCATTCAAATATTGTTCTTATCATCTCCGTTTTCTTGACGATGTGTTTTAACAGCAAGCAGATTCATACAGTTGTGTTTTAGCATTCAGATTCATACAGATGTGTTTTAACAGCAAACAGATTCATACAGTTGTGTTTTAGCATTCAGATTCATACAGATGTGTTTTAACAGCAAACAGATTCATACAGATGTGTTTTAACAGCAAGCAGATTCATACAGTTGTGTTTTAGCAAGCAGATTCATACATATGTGTTTTAACAGCAAACAGATTCATACAGTTGTGTTTTAACAGCAAGCAGATTCATACAGATGTGTTTTAACAGCAAGCAGATTCATACAGTTGTGTTTTAGCATTCAGATTCATACAGTTGTGTTTTAGCATCCAGATTCATACAGATGTGTTTTAACAACAAGCAGATTCATACAGTTGTGTTTTAGCATTCAGATTCATACAGTTGTGTTTTAACAGCAAACAGATTCATACAGTTGTGTTTTAACAGCAAGCAGATTCATATACTTGTGTTTTAGCATTCAGATTCATACAGTTGTGTTTTAACATCAATCAGATTCATACAGTTGTGTTTTAGCATTCAGATTCATACAGTTGTGTTTTAACAGCAATCAGATTCATACACTGTGTTTTACCATCTTTATATTGTGGGATCTATAAAAAAATTGACTTTAGCCCTGTAAACTGTTAAAACACAGCACCAAGAACATGCTGATAAATTCCAGTAATCTTCTGAACAATGGAATATGCGATGTAATGTGACATGGAATTTTAGTTAATGAACACATTGACTTCCAGATTTGTATTCGAAAATAATAAAAATTCCGAAAATCATGGAATTTTAGTTAATGAAGATACATTCCAAAAATAAAATTAAAATGTGAAATTACATGATAGCCCTTCTACTTAAAATCCCTCAATGACACATGTCCAATTCTTATTCCTTCCTAGACTTTCTAGGAAAAATAGACTTTCCACCCAACTCCTACTCTATATATATATATATATATATATATATATAGGGCTGGGCTATATAGAAAACCCTTAAGTTTTTAGAAAACTCTGGAAACTCAAATCTCACCCCATTTTTACCCAACCTCCCGACATTTTTTTTTTTTGAAAAAAATAACACATGTAATATACATGTTTTAAAGTGTTTTGGGCCAAAAAAAACAAAAAAGCGCCGAAGGGTTGTTTAAAAAAAATAAACAAATTTCAGTATGCTTCGGGTGACTAACATGTGTTAGGCACAAAAGGCATAAACTTGCTGAAACTTTTTTTTTTAAACATTCCTTCGGCGCTTTTTTGGTTTTTTTGGCCCAAAACTCTTAAAAACATGTATATTACATGTGTTATTTTTTTCAAAAAAAAATGTCGGGAGGTTGGGTTTTCTATGGGTTTTCTCAAAATGGAGGGTTTTCTATCTAGCCATAGCCTATATATATAGTGTGAGGTTCATTGGGGAACACTAAAAAAGTGGGGAACCGGGGAACACTCTTAAAATTTTAACTTAACATGTTAAAAATTATTTTTTTAAACATCTTTTTCGACGCTTCTCCTTATATATACTTGTAGATGCATTTTAAATAAAAAAAATCAAAACCTAAAAATATTAAAAAAAACAATTAAAAAAAGGCTAAAAAAGGCTAAAAAATGTTTTTTTTAGAAAAATTATTTTTTTACTAGACTAGTTTCTCCTCCTTTTTATAAAGAAAAGCGCTGAAAAAAATTTAAAAAAAAAATATTTTTAACATGTTAAGTTAATTCTATAAGATATAACTGTTTTTTAAACATTTTTTTTTATTTTTAGTTTTTGATTTTTTTTATCAAAAATGTTTCTACTTGTATTTATAAGAAAAAGGGCCCAAAAAAAAATTAGAAAAATATTTTTTTTAACATGTTAAGTATAATTTTTAAAAGTGTTCCCCCGTTCCCCACTTTTTTAGTGTTCCCCAATGAACCCTCCCCTATATATATATATATATATATATATATATATATATATATATATTTATCTTTACCCTAATATTAAATTTAAAAACTTTAATTATAGCTTGATAAAAAAAAAAACCCCATAACCAAAAAAATTTGTAAATATGATCATTTACAAACTATTCCTAGTGGATGACAAATCACAAGATGCCTTTTTTAACCTGTTCATCTTTTTGTAGATACGCAAGTTTTTTTATAGCACCATGCTTGCTTGTTCCCTCTAATCATGTTACTATAGAAATCAAAGGAAGGGTGTTTTCAATCAACTATTTTTTTCAAATGTAAAGCATGGCATAGGGCAATTTGGTCACTTGTATCTCCTGTTAATTGGTTCGCCCTTTAGAGTCAAAAATACAATCATTTTATCATAAATTAATGAATATGGGTACAACTATTAATAATATAGCGACATCTTACTAACTCATTTTTGAACGGCGAATCTTAGGGGCTGTTTGGCTAAGCTTATTGTTTTGACTTATTTACTTATTTGCTTATTTGAAAAGCAAATAAGTCATAATGGAATGACTTATTTACTTATTCCTCTCACATAATAAGCTAACCCAAACACCTTTTAACTTTTCAAAAAGCAAATAAGTAAAAAAAATAAGCTTAGCCAAACAGCCACTTACTCTACTCCTAGTTCTAAATTACATCAAGTTAATCCTAATCTACTCTATGCCAGGAATTTAACCATGGTTAACGAAAAAATATAACTACAAAAGCTTAAATGACCAAAAAATTATAACTACACCATATTTAATCCTAATCTATCCCATATCAGGAATTGAATGCTTGTCTTCTTCTTAAGTGACAAAAGCCTCTAACACCTAGCCAAAACTAAAATGATATAAATTATTATAATTACAAAAAGATCTTGTATTTCAAGTAATAAATAATTTTAAAAGTAATCATTATAATTTTAGAGTTAATTAGACCATGGCCGGCCCGGGGGTGGGCGGGGAGGACCACCGACCAGGGCCCGATATTTCAAGGGGCACATTTTTTTTATGAAAAAAAACCGATATGTATATGTAAAATATTTTTTTAATAGGGTACACCCATACAAACACCAACATAGGCCCCTTTACAAAACTATTCTTATTGTTTAGATTAGTTATTAACCCATTTGACATTAGGTTTAGACCTTTAGTGAGTCCAATACCCAATTTCGTTAAGGCCTAAGGGCAAATTTTTTCGAACTCGAACAGGGTACACGAATTCTCAGGACAAACACTCTTGTGGTTTATTTTGGTTGTCACACGTTTGAAGTCCCAATTAAATTTATGTAAAATTAGTAGGGTGTCTGCGTAATGTGGCAAGGGCGATATTTTGTATTGTGATGCTTGATTCTATTAGTTGTGTGGTGCATATACGTCATAAGAGTTACACATGTCTAGTAGCTAATAGATTTAGCATTTAAATTATCAAGTAATTCAAGAAACCACTGATGTAACAAAGTAACACACGAATAAGGAATAATATATCATAAACATAAAAGTTGAAAACTAAAAGCTCGATCAAGTGTAAACCACTTTACGTCATGAGGAGATCAATTTAGTCATACACCTTACACATCTCAATGATCTTGTCTATATTATTACATCACCATTTGTCAATAAGAGGGATCCCTAGAATTTCTTGTATTTCTTCCTGCTTGATTGTTACAACTTTTGGGATTTATAGGATGAGTTTCATCTATCTTCTCCTATTTGACTGGCACGTCAGGAGTTGGAGCACGTTTGGGAACTTAAAAAAATAATGTTAAGTATCTTAGCTACATGTGTTTTATCATGTTATATACATACACACACACTTGACACATCTACCATTTTGCTTTGTCTCATCAATAACAGATTCCCAACCTTTCTAGAAGGGTGTCCGCTCGATGCGATGGGAAACACAGACACTGCCAGTGTGTGCATGGTTCGGTTAGTTTGGTTATTATCTTCAACCAAAGCCGAAACCAAAGTCATCGGTTAGTCTACTTTATTAACCAATTAGTTTTCGGTTAATCGGTTCGGTTTATTTGGTTTGATTCATGGTTCTTGGTTTAGTTGGTTTAACTTAGGTTAATAGCCTAAGCCAAACTTAGGCTAAAACTTTTGCTTAAAAATACATGAAACAAATGTATAATGACATGGAATGGATGTGTAAATACATGAAATGGAAGTATAAATACATGAAATGAAAGTATAAATACATGAAGTGGAGGCATACAATATGAAATACATAAACCAGAGGTATAGGGTACAAAAAACCGATAACCGGTTTTTGGTTAATTCGGTTCTCGGTTAATCGGTTTTTAATTAATTTAGTTTTTGTTTGATTTTGGTTCAGTTTCTTCTGTTTTTGGCCCGATTTTGTTAACGATTAAGTTATTGCTCACCCCTAGACCTGTTAATCTCATAACATATCAATTCTTTTAAATAAAAAACTATAGCAAAGCTATACTTAAGTTACAGAGAATAAAATGTTCGTTTTTATTGTGTAATTATTTAAAAAAATATTAATGTACGAAAAAATTATAGCCGTTCAATCGTGAGGGTGATTTGTTTTTTATAAGGGGAATAAAATGTAATTACTAACTAATTATCCATAATTTGGTTAAAGATTAGAGGATAAAACTGTAATTAAGACGGAGAAATTAAGTGTAATTATTGTTCGAAAAAATAATTTAAAAAATAATATAGTATTTATAATGTATTATAATTTAATATAGATAACATTTAAACTTCAAAAACAAAAATAATAGAGTAAACTGCCATTTTGGTCCCTGTGGTTTGGCCAGTTTTGCCACTTTAGTCCAAATCTCAAACTTTTTACATCTAGGTCCCTGTGATTTCACTTTTGTTGCCATTTTAGTCCAAAATTCAAATTACCTCTTATTTGACTGTTTAAGGCTGCCTATTTTGTCTTTATCCTTAGGGGCAAAATGGTCATTTATATTTTATAAATAAATACAGATATGCAAAGCTCAAACCATCCATCTCTCTATCTCTTTCTCCCAGATATGCAAAGCTCAAACCAAACCATCCATCTCTCTCATATCTCTAACCTAAGTTAGTCACACCCACAAACCACCATCAATCTCCTCTATAATCACCGCAACAGCATCAACACCCACCACCATCACCCCCGTCAGTCACACCCACCACCACCACCATCACCGTCAACAACCACAACCGTCACTGTACCCATTAAATGCCACCACCGTCGCCACTCGTAAACCCTAAACCTACCACCACCGATCTGAAAGAAAGGTAGAGACAAATGGTGCATATCTGAGATGGTGGTAGGGGTTGTTTGTTTGTTGGATTTTGCAGCGGTGGTGGTTAATCAGAGTGTCGGTGGTGGTTGCGGACGTTTCACCGCAAAGCTTCACCGAAGGGTGATTGTGTGATTTTAGGGTTTATCATGAAAAGGGGGAAAATATATAGTTGTAGTTAGGTCGGCGATAGTGGAGATGGGGGTGGTGCGGTGGTCGCCGGATACGATGTTGTGGGGGTGGTGGTGCGAGAGGGGTGGTGGTGGTGGTCATCTGCATTTAGTGGAGATGGGGGTGGCGGACTGGTTGAGAGGTCTGTATTTGTTCAGGATATAAATGACGGCGGCAGGTGGTGGTGCTGGTGCGAGAGGGTGGTGGCAGGTGGTGGTGGGGTGGGGGTGGGGGTGGTGGTGCTAGAGGGGTGTGGCAAGATGCAGTAGAGAAATAGAAGAGAGAGAGAGAGTCAGAGGTGTGTTTTGATCTGGGTTTTGCTTGTTTTGATCTAGGTTTTGCTTTTGATCTGGGTTTTGCTTGTATCTGGGTTTTGCTTGTATCTGGGTTTTTGCTTTGATCTGGGTTTTGCTTTGATCTAGGTTTGTTTTGATCTGGGTTTGTTTCAAGAAACAAGATGCAGCAAGATCGGGTGGTGTTATAGAGAGAGAGAAGAAAAAGAGTCAGATGTGTGTTTAGAGAGAGAGAGAGAGAGAGAGCGTGCAGAGAGTTTAGAGAGAGAAATGTGTTTTGAGGTTGTTTTTTTTATTTGTTATAATAACTCATAAAATGACCAATTTGCCCCTGAACAAGAAGACAAAATAGACAACCTTAAACAGTCAAATAAGGGGTAATTTGAATTTTGGACTAAAATGGCAACAAAAGTGAAACCACAGGGACCCAGATGTAAAAAGTTTGAGATTTAGACTAAAGTGGTAAAACTGGCCAAACCACAGGAACCAAAATGGCAGTTTACTCAAAATAATATAAAGTTTATACAAAAACACATATCCACAACCACCTTACTTCCCCCAAAAGTCAATAATTAGTTAAATATATAAAACCTTTAGTTACTAACTTGATACATATGGACCTCCCTATTTCTCTTCCATCTATAAAGATGGTGGCGTAGCAGTTTTATTTTGAATGTGTTGTATATGACTGACTATTTGTGTTAAGTGTAATATTTGTACTAGTAACAAGTTATAAACATAATATGGAGGTTAACTTAAAATTTAAAATAAAATGGTTTCTTTTTCTCCAAAATAGATTATTTTTTACTTGACGTGGTTACTTTAAACCAACCAGTCTTGTGTTTCACACACAAGACGTAATTCAATGATCAAATTCTTAGTAAGACCATGTGTAGTGGTTTAGCTCAATAATGCCCTCACCATGGGGCATTTTGCGACACGTGGCAGTCCAGTCAGCATGGGGCATTATTGGGGGTTATTGCAAAAGTGGCGTAGTGAGAATAATGCCCAATAACGCCCCTTCCAATCATTAAACAATTATTTTTTTTAATTGAAAACTTAAAATACTTCATTAAATAAAAAAATACAATACTAGAAATAAAAAAAAACCCGGAAAAAAGTATTTTTGAAACTTTAGGGACTGATTTAGTATTTTTGAAACTTGAAATATTAAAGGTTTTGAAGTTTAAATCTTTTTTTAAATACAATCAAACTTTAGGTACTGAATGTGCAAAATCACTTTCTTCTTCCTTGAGTTACCTGCAACTTTCTTCCCCAAAAACCTTCAAAAAAAACCTGCAACTTTCTTCCCCAACCTTTGCCAAAATCACACAAATATTATACACACACAAATATTATACACACATGGCAAAGTTTTATTGGGCAAACAAATGAAGTTCCGGCGTGTTTCAAACAACGCGGATCCAATTTTTTTCGAAAAAATGCCGAAAACGCCCCTATGTAATGGGATTTGGGCGTTTTTCGGCGTTATTTTTGACTTTTTTTTTTTTAAAAAACGTCCCACTACGGGGCGTTTAACAGGACACAAAGAGGTCCCTTAGACTAAAGGGTATGGAGAGGATGGGCTTGGAGGGGATGAGCCGCCACGTAGGCTCGGCTTGAAGGGGATGAACCTAGTGGGGTGGGGGATGAACCCCTTTATATATATATATATATGTATGTATGTATAGATGTATGTGTGTTAGGAGAGAGGAGAGAGGCACGGCTAACCCGGCTGTGGGGAGCCGCTTGAGCCGGGCCGGACATGAGGGGGGTGGTGTGGGGGACCGGCGCCGGTCCTAGCCGGGCCTCAGCCGGCCCCCATACCCATTAGTGTTACAGACAGCAATACGCGTTATATCTTAACACGAGTGTTACCCGTACAACACGTTTCACAAAGAAAAAAAAACTTTTTGACTTTGAGAAAAAGGAAATAAATTATTGGGGGGTACTAAAAGAGGGTATAAAAAGAATCTTGAAACGAGTTATTAATGATATGAAAGTTATGGTTTTTGTAGGTGGCAAAATTTGACCTGCCTTTAAAACATGTTTGCATGCCCATTTAAAGCCTGGGATCCACTTGAGACATACTGACATGACCACATTCTCACACTATTTAGAGTATTATGGGCCTAGGGGGTACCCTGCTCTTTATAAAACTGGCCTTGGGGGGGGGGGGGGGGGGGGGGGGGGGTGCTTTGTGGCTAATAATGGTACAACCGTACAACACCGAAAGATTAGGTATTTAGGTTGATGTCGATGATGGTATGTGAAAAGCTCATATGGTAAAATATTGATTTGAGGCCCAAAAATAAGAAAATGGGTGAAGCCCAATTCTGGCCCACAACTCAAACTTAGTTCAACACTATTCCATTTCATCACATACCAACTAATTAAAGTGTCGTTTTAAATTTAGTTCTACAAATAAATTGAAAAGGTTAACAATGATCATATGTATTTAGTTTTGCAAATAAAAAGAACTTAGGGGTTGTTTGGTAGCCTCTTAACGACCATTCAGATGCTACCTCTTAATGGTTTAACACCTCTGAATGAATAAGAGGTAACCTCAAGTCTGAATGTTTAAGAGGTAACCTCTGAATGGTAAATCATCACATGTCACATTCTTCTACCTTCTCATTGGTAAAATTCTTAATGGTTCCATTAAGAGGTAGCCTCTTAATGACCATTCAGAGGCTACCAAACAGCCCCTTACTTCCCTTTGGAACGGCAACTTTTATTAAAACTAACGACACCCTGCTAGCAAGACGCTAGAGAGGGGCATATATACGTATATCTTGATTAATAACATTTTTTCATAGTGTAGCCAAGCTCGAGATCTTTTCATTATGTTGAGTGATTTATACAATGTAAAACACACTAATTGATTATTTAGTTTTACAATTTCACAAATTCTGTTACAATTTATGATTAAGTAATGGCAAAATAACCAGAGTACTATCACTACAAAAGAAAACTTTTATTTTTATTTACCTTCTAGATAACTCATTCTAAAAGGCCTTTTATCGACCGGCATGAAAGAAGTAAATTATATAATTTTTTTTTAAACAACGGAAATTCTATGATTATAGATGGGGTCATCCATCATATGCCGTAAAAACCTGAAAACATACAAAGGAAAAGAAAAGCAAAAACAAACAATACAATTACATCACAACATCACAACGTCTCTCACATTGAAATCACGCCATCTCTCCCACTCTAAGTTTTGGAACTTTGATCTTCCTTTTAACCATAATAGCGAGTTAGCTTTAATGTCTTCTATCGTTTTCAACCCAGGAATGTTATTTTCTTTGAACTTCTTTTCGTTCCTTGTTTTCCAAATTATATAACTATGTATATTCATGAATAAAAAGAACATAGACGTCAAAATTTAATCTTTGAAAACAAAAAAGCAATAATTGGTAGGCTTGCCATTTGTGATGACATCAAATTTGATTATGATTTGTGCATCACTTAGAGCATCTCCAATGCAACTTTCTAAAATCCTTACGTATACCTCAAGTCACATACCACATCAAAAATATATATCTTTCATAAACACCTATTTTCTCTCTAATCTATCATTCCACACAAAATTTGGTATATTTCCATATCAAATCACATGTCCGTGGTTCTGACAAGTTGGTCTAGTGGTTAGTCACTTGGTTTTTTTCCTTAAGGTCCCAAGTTCAACTCTCACTAGCATCACTTTGAAGGACATTGGTGGTGGTAATGAAGTTTAGAACTAGGTCTTTCTAGAGGTTGCCAGTTCGAAACCGAGCCGAACCGGGCTTTACCGCAATGGGCCTTCGGGCGGCGTGTTTTCTCCGGAACTGGTGGCGTGGTGGTTCACTCTTTAGATTGGTGCATATGGTGTGTATATAGGTTATATTTTAACAATGCCAAATGATGTCTCTCTTTGTACTCCTTGTTTTAACAATTTTCATTATCTAATAAAATTGCCACTCTTTCAAAAGAAAAAAAAAACAATGGAAAGTTTTTTTTTTTTTTTTTGAAAGGAGAACTTCATTAAGACAAAAAACGACACCCTCAAAACGAGGGGCCAAACAACACAACCGAGCCTACATAATTACAAATTTACACCAATCGCCCCACTCAATATCTTTACATTTACTCCTATTTTTAAACCATAAAAAACCAAGCGCCTTGACTTCATTAACTATCTCCTCAATTCTAACCTCCTTATTTTCGAACCTCGCTTTATTTCTAGCTTTCCAGATGCACCAAACTCAGTTGATTAATAAATTCCAACAATATATCCTTTCATTTAATGTTATTTTCCACCGAATTTGTTATGTGCAAACTTCAAGCCATTTACTCATGATGCTCTCCATTCCTTGTTACCTTTTTTAATAAGTTTTTGTATCAAAATACTACCTAAAAACATCTTTGCATCTCTAATAGTTAATATGACAATTTCAACATCAGGCCGTCTCTGAAAACTTCATAATTCTTTTGGGCCCTGTTCGAGTAAACAAAAATGGGCACCTACATCATATTATTTATGTTTTATGGCCTATTTTTTATAAATCAAACTATACAAATACAGGATAGAAACAAAACAAAAATTGTTGCTTTTTTCTCACGGTTCCCTTTCTCTTCTCTCGACATGCAAATTAAGCTTGAACCAGTGGCGAATACATGAATTTTGAGTAGGGGACAAGATATGGGTCAGTCAAAATAGGGTGAATACATACAGACTCAAAGAGTCATTATTTTTAGAATAATTACATGATCAATTAATATAAAGATTTAACTTAAACAATCATTTTTTATAAACAAAACAATTAAACTTAATTTAAACAAAATAAATTGAATAACCACCGGTTGCTTTTTTTTATAAAGCTAATTTTAAAAAAAATCCACTAGTAAGGGCCTAATATCCACTGATATCCATACAAAATTAAAAACTGGTTTGAATAGAACTAAAAAACTTTTGTGTTGGCATTGTTTCGAACCTGCATATATCTTGAATAAAGATACAAGCAGGCAACCATCTGCACCATATAAAACTTAAGTTCTTACTTGGGTCAGCAATTTCTTTATAAGCAAAAACCGAATGTAAAATATTTTTGGGCCCCAAAAGCTTTGGGCCTAGAGCGGTGGCACACCCTGCACACTCTTTGAGCCGGCCTAATCAACATATCATTTCATGCATAAAACATAATCAATTCGCATCATGAGGATACATTACTTTAAAATAAGGCTCTTATTATCCCTGCACTTTATTCTTATATCCTTTTTACACTCTATCTCTCTCTCTCTCTCTCCCTCTCTCTCTATATATATATATTTATGCACGTATAGAGAGAGATAGAGAGGAGAGATGTTAACTCCCCAAAATAAACATATTTTAAAGATCATGAGTCAAACATTCAAGCATTCAATTTCTACACTAGGAACTTTAACTATAGCAATGAGGTGGCATTCACCTCGTGAACAACCATCATCACTCCTATGATGTATCTAGTGGCGGACTTATCCCATTAATTTAGAAGTATTCCAAAAACAATTTTTTTACCAAACAATAATACAACAATAAAAAAAAGAAATTTATTTTGGAGCTTGGGCTATGTTTATCAATTGGGTGTCTTTCAATTATATTATACTTAATTTGTGCTTAATTATTATACAAGTTTGGTGTTGTAAAAGGTTTGTGCTTATAAAAATTAGAAATTTTAATAAATTAAAGTATCTTATTTTTTAGGGGTATCCCCGTATTTGTTCAAGGGTATCTTTTATATAAAACCGAAAAAAAAAACTACATCACGAAAAGGGTGTTGAGCCGTAGCCCGTAATACTCCTCTTTATATTATAAATCTGCCAGTGGATGTATCTATACATCTATTGACAACCTCGTAGGTAAGCGCCCTATGACATCCTTCCTATGGACCAAGGTACTATACTATATAGCAATATTTAGAGCTCCGTAACTAGCTTCTGACATGTTATCCACTTATCTTCGTAGCAAGACTTAGGGGTGTGCATGGGTCGGTTTTGACCAAAAACCATAACCATAACCGATCGGTTATGGTGGTTATGGTTATTCAGTTTTGATGGTTATAGCAGGTCGGTTATGGGTGGTTAACCGTGTATTTAGCTTAGCTAAAATAGCTTAATTTTTTTTAACATGTAATAAATTGTTATTGCATATTTGTATATATTAGTATATTACATAATATTAAAAAAATATATATAATCTATAAAATTAATACCAATTATTATTATCGAATATTTAAATAAAGTGATATGATACGTTCTATAAATTCAAATAAACATTCAACCAAAACCACAAAATGATATGAAAAAACTCATAAGTACTAAAAATCTTCAGTCAAAAACATCAAATATTAAAAATATGGTGAAAAGTCCTAAATCCTATAAAGATTTATTACATGTCGGTTCGATACGGTTATGGTGTGTATGGAAAAAATGATAACCATAAACGACCTGCTACTTTCGGTTTTAAAAAAAAACCATTAACCGACCCACCGGTTTTTTATTTGGTTCGGTTTTTTCGGTTCGGTTTTGTCGGTTAATTTGGTTATGGTTCAGTTAATTCGGTTTTTTGCACACCCCTAGCAAGACTTGCAGCTTTGTAGGTTACTGTCCTATGGTATGTATCCCCCAAAAGGATATCGCATATTTCGGCAATGTAATGACTTCAAAAAACTTTATCCTTTACCTGTTATCCTTAAATTTTGCCTTTATAAGAGCAATTACAATGGATTTCTTATATTTATGTAACTGGGTTGATTATATTATAACAAAATGGTTGTGAGTGAGTGAATGAGAGAGATAATATTGTTGTTCATCTGTAATATAAGGAAACCACTTTCAAAATATTTAAAAAAATTATGGGGGTGAACAATGTAGCCCTAAATTTACGGATGCACAATAACCTTTTCTCTCTCCTCTATTCACAACCATTTCTTATAATACATAGAACACACTCACATATATAAGGGATCTATTGTAAATGCTCTAGCTTATTACAAGTGTCATGTTTGTATCTTAGCAAGATGTTAATTTTAGACATGTTGCTTAAAACAATCCTTGCAACCTTACGGCTAGAAACCAAAACTGTTTTTTCCTTAAAAATGATTAATTTCTTCAGAAAACATACTATACTTTAAAACACTTTACTAACTATACACACTAGCCCAAAACACTCTAAAAAGGTCTAGCTAGATATCTTGACCTGTACAAAACGCTAGGACAACTAAGTCAACATGGTCAAGGTTCACATGTGAAATGGGTCAACTTTCGTATAGACTATAGGTTGTCAAATGTCAACTTTCGAATGTGACTTCGATGCGAGAGTTGGGGGACGCTCACATGAAAAGTTATGCAAAAGTCTAAGAACTTTTACACGGACTAAGCATTTGATATTTTCACATATACAACTCTCGTGTGGGACTTCCAAATGAGAGGTCAGACTTTCACATGGAACTCACGTGTGAACAAGGGCGTTCTAGAGTTTACCTTCTTCTTCTAAACCCAAAAACCAGTTTTAAAAGCGGTTCCAAAATATGAAAATGCATCAAGATTCATGCTATAAGGTTCGAAACACCTTAAAATCATCGTCTAATAAAATCCCATGCATAACCTGTCATTAACATGTAAACTTCACGTAAAACCGTACCTTAAATCGTGATGAACCAAACCAAGCTTAAAACAATATCTCCCCCTCCTTTACTTGCTAAATTGAACAAACACTACACCCCTCGATCAACAAAATGCATAAAAATTGCGATTTAAGTTAGAAATGGACACTCTTTCTGTAATTTGGCTCAAGATAGAAACAAATGGTGAATGTGGCGACTATGGCTTCCCTTCCACTTTATATACTCAAGTTACACATTAACGTATAAATCACTCAACATAATTTGGCTCAAGATGGAAACAAATGGTGAATGTGGCGACTTTGGCTTCCCATCAACTTTATTTAATCAAGGTATATATCACTTTATGAAATAGGTAATCCAAAAGAACCAATTAGAGATAGATAAGTGATGTGTGAAAAATTGTTTATATGTTTAAAAACACCATATTAAAGGTCACGCTAACTTAATTACACACAATCGACAAGTGTACCGGTCGTTATGTAGTCAAGCCAGTAAGACTGGGATCAATCCAAGGACACAATATGGTGACTCTTGATACTAAACCTCTATCGAGTCCTAGTCTAAAGATTTTTAATGAATGGTTCAGTTTTTATCAACTACTAAGCTAATTAAGAATGCAAATCACACAACCAGTCAATCAAACAACAGATTTTAGTGAAATCGGATAACGAGGAAACAACTACCTAGGTAAGAATCATGTTAACTCAATCACAACTCACGGGATTGGATAACTGGATTTGGATATCGGGATCTTAAAATACACTATCTAGTCCTAAATTGGATATCGAATCACTCTCCAAACATGATGCAATCTACTATCTAAGGAAATTTTTAAACTCACCGGTCTCGGGTTCAGATCACATCCCGGTCTCTCTAAACAAATGCAATGGTACCCTAAATCTGGCTATCTTTTCGGTCCCACTAGAAATAGTACATCCAAGAAATGTAAGGGATACAAAGGGTAGTGATTCTAACAGGTTTCTAACATGGGATGCTAAATAGATAGACATGCTAGGGGTGACTCACTCTCATGCAAACCACAGTCCCGAATATCTATAAACCTAGACATACCTGTTAGGGATAAATTTTATTAACTATGGATCACGTATCCTTAGATCATCCCGGACCATTGATCCTCAGCGAATGGTACAGGAAGACTGAGAATCACGGATCCTTGTAATTATCCTAATTAGCTAACAATTGTTTCCTATTTTATCAGCTTCATTTCGCAGGTACATACGAGGTGGCCCTATTCTAAGAGGGAATATCGGAGAATATGCTCTTATTCTCGCAAGTGCGAGGAAGCTTGTAGCTGTTAGTGGTGAACATGGGGAGCTTGCATGGAAATCGAATAGTTAGTTAGTTTGGTTATTCCAATTATTTGAATGGGGTGTTGAGCTTGTTGGTGCATGCGTCTGTCGACTTCGTCTTGTATCGAGTCTTGTATTGTAGTAGATATTTCAGGGCACGTAATACGAGAAAACTGTCAAAAATAGGTAAACAGGCAGTTTCAAACGAAATTACAAAGTGTAATTTTGCTTGAAATTGACAAGTGATTTCAAGCGAAGTCACTTTGTTAATTCCGCTCGAAATGGTGTTCCGTGTGAAACTGATTCCGCTTGAGCATGTTCAAGCGGAATTAGGCTGCCTATATATAGGAGTGTCCTGATTTCATTTGAGAGAGACGTGTAAGTGTGATTCCGGAGCCGAAGTGCTGCCGAAGTGTCGTTTCGCTGTAAAACTTTGTCAAATTAATCAGAAAGACAATTAAAGTGTATATCTAGCTGAATCGAACTCGATATGTCTGTTTCCGCCTTTCATATTGAGTAGAACGCCTCTGAAAGACTCGTTTCGGGTCAGAACACGATCCTACATGTGGTATCAGAGCTCAGGAGGAGGAGTTCTACCGTATTCAGCTTGATTTCATCAGATTTTCTTACTTCTACACCTTCTTTTCAAAATTGAACAAAATTTCACGGTTAAAATGGTTTGAATTTCACACATTATATGCAAAATTGTATTTTAACAAACCCTTGAAAGTTTCAGACTTAAAATCAGACAAAAACCTGATCAATTGGACAAAAGTTTGATCGAAATGATGACATCAGCTTAATTTCGCTTGAAAGTTGCTGTTAATTCCGCTTGAAAACGTTATTTCGCTTGGCTGATTCCGTTTGAAAACCTTATTTCGCATCAAAGTGATTCCGTGTGAGTTGGGATTTCGTTTGAAATTGTTGTGCAAGTGATTTCACTTCAAATAGTGATTCCGTTTGAGTTAATTCCGTTTGAAATTGTCTTCCAAGGTGATTCCGTTTGAAAAGGTATTCCGGTTGAAGAGAGTAATTTCGCTTGAAGAGTTAATTCCATTTAAAAGTGCCTGTTTTGTGAAAAAGTTTACCGAATCATGGAAGAGGAATTTTATAACGCGTTTGCAACTGCCCCGACTACTCCAGCTGCCATAGCTCAGAACATGAACATGGAAAACGAAACTGGAACTTTGCAAAAACCCCCGAAGCTAATGGGAATTGAGGAGTATTACGGATAGAAATATAGGTTTGAAAACTGGGTTCAAGCTAATCATTTGAGATCTTGGGAATGTGTTGAGAAAAAGTATGTACTACCACGTACAGACTTGGGAATTGAAAAGAAAATTTATGAATTTACGGATAAAGAACGAGACATGTACAAAGCAGAAAAGATGATGATCAGTTTACTCCAGCATGCCATTAAAGAAGATATATTCATATTGCTTCAACATGATAAGACTTCACGTTCAATTTGGGAAGCACTTCGAATTAAGTTTGAGGGAAGTGAAAAGATGATCAAGAGTAAAAAAATCATTGTTAAAGAAAGAATTTGATCTATTTTCAAGTTTGCCGGGAGAAGACACAAAGAAATTGATTGAAAGATATTGTCACTTAGTAAGATCAATGTCATTGTTAAATATCAACAAAGATCGTGAGGAATGGGTTGACAAATTAGCTGATGCTTTACCTCAGAAAGAATGGGGAACATACTTGATGATTTTGAAAAATACTGGAGAATATGATGGTTTGACAATTTCTCAGTTCATCGAAAAGATTGAAGGACAAGATCTTGAGCAGCAAAAAATCGCTAGGATGAACAATCCAAGTGCACAACAAGATGTTAAGATGTACTTCAAAGGGAGTGTTCAAAATGTTGAAGCTAGTCCGAAAGTCCAAACTGCCTTCAGTGCAGAAAATTCATCTGGATCTGTTAATCAAAGTTCAAGCAGTAGCAGTGGATTCTCTTCATATCCAAGTGTGAATCCAAAGAATTCAACATCAAATCATCAGTTTCAAAGCTCAAATAGCAGTAATGGTCAAGTTTTAAATTGCAACATCGCGTTGCATCTTCAGAATGGCCAAAATTTCTCTGGAGAAGTTGTTAAAGGTCACATGGCATTAGTTGCTACAGTGTTAGAATCATATGAAGGGTTAGTTACTGGAAGGATCAGAAATCCTATGCTGACGAAAGAGGATTACGATCAGATAGATGTAGAAGAGATGGAGCTTATGGATATTAAATGGTGTTTAGCTAGTGTTTTGAGGAGAGCTGAAAAGTTTAAGATGATTACATGAAGAGATGATTTTAGAGATGCAAATGTTTCTACTTTGGGTTTTGATAAATCTAAAGTTACGTGTTTTCGATGCAGGGAGAAAGGTCATTTCAAAAGAGAATGTAAAAATGGAGAAGCTAGTGGAGCACAGAATCCATTTGGTGGCAATGATTACTATCGGAAAGCCATTTATCAACAAATTGCTCATCAACAAAAGGAACCACAAACTGCTCATGCTAAAATGATCGTAGAAGCAAATAAGAAAGCTTATTATGGGATAATCGATCAAGATGATGAGAAAATGGCTGAAGGTTTCAGTTGGGATAAATTCATTCCACCTGATTCCAAAATGACAGCTCTTACTGCACAAATTATTCAAGAGCCAGTGTTTGGTCAATCATCATCTGATGACAGTGATGATGAGGAAGAATCGCATATTAATGTTGCAAAAACTCATTTATCTCCTTAAAGTTTTGAATTTTATTTTGCAGATAGATTGAAGAAGCTAAAGGAGAAACGTGCAGCAAAAGAAAAGAAACAAAGTGAAGAAGTTAAAGTTACTGAACAGGTTGTTGAAATTGAGAAGATAGTTGATGATGAGAAGATAGCAGAAACTGAAAATATGATTGAAGTCGAGAAGATGGTTGAAGTTGAAAAGATAGTCGAAGTTGAAAAGATTATCAAAATTGAAAAAATTGTTGAAGTAATCAAGCCATGTCTAAAGTGTTCAGAATCGTGTAAGCAGTGTGAAGAAAAAGATGAGAAATTGAGTGAGCAAAACAAGATGAAAGAAACATTATTGTTCAATCTCAATTATGTGAAAGAATCATATGATGTGCTGAACAGAACGGTGACTGGTCTACAAAAGACAAATTCTGAAAGAGAAGATGCGTTGACAATGATGAATGCTACGATGATGACAAAGCAGAAGGCCATTAATCATTACATTGAAGAATGTGCCAAGTTGAAGCAGGAGTTGGAAACAGAAAAGATAGAAAATGAAAGAATCAGGCGTTTACTGCAAAGTTATTCAAGTTCTAATTATTTGATTGATAGAATTTATCCAACTGTTGCAGGTATGGAAGCCTTTCAAGACAAAAAGACTGAAGAAAAGGATACTGGTAAGAAACAAAGTTCAAATTATAACAAGTGTCCGCCTCCGATTTGGGAAGGTTATTCTCCCAGAAAACCAAATGAGGAGCAAGTCAAAAAGGCTGTCAATATAAAGTTAAAGTCCGAAACAATTGATGAGTTACCAGAAAATATTGACGTCACTTTCACATCGTCTGACACTGATCATGAGTCTGAGTTAAAAAAAAGGTGGTCGATCAGGTGTTGGAAAAAGATGAGGAGTCAGAGTCAAAATCCGAATCCAATAGTTCGAGTTCGTCAGTTGACAGTCGAAAGTCGTCGGTTAAAAGGGTTTATAATAAAGAATTCATGTTATCAAAATCTAATTTGAATGGCGAACCAATCAAAGTGGCATATACATTGATTGATTCAGACAAATTATATTCTGATGAGGAATTTCCAATAAGAGGTGTTAAACCAGAAATGATAAAAAAGGTTTTCAAACTAACAGAAATTAATATTTCTGAAATAAAAAATGTAAATCTTTCTGAAAAACCGAGACCTTACATCTCAAGAGTTCAACAACATTTAAACAAGAAAATGGGTTACAATTTTGGTTCAGGTTATCGAAAGAAACCAAACCATAACGGTAATTACAAAAAGAAAGGATTAGGATTTATTCCACTGAAAAATTATAAAAATGAGAAAACTTATAAAACAAAAACTGTATTTGTTTCAGGATCAAGTACGGAGGAAGAAGAAAAGAGCTCATTCTGGAAGCAATCAAACAGAGAATTCATTGCTAAGAAGCAAGAGGGAATGAAGAATGGAGCCTATCAAAGAAAGGAAACAAGAACCTGTTACAGATGTCAAGAAGTTGGACACATTGCCTGGAACTGTCCTAAGGCAACCAACATCAAACAGGAAGTTGTTTCTAAACTCAAAGGAAAGATTGTTGAGAAAAAATGAACCACCAACTGAAAGATTCAAAGTTTTCAAAAATTCAACATATGAAGTTGGTGAATGTTCAAAGAAAAGATTTTACAAAAAAAGAGTTAATCTTGACAACCAAATGTGGGTTATTAAGAAATCAGATGTGAAATCTGGCGATGAATCAGTTTCCACAAAGTCAGAGGAGCCACAAATTGAGTTAAAACTGGAAACTTCAGTTCCACCAATGGATTATGTCAATTTTCCACCATTGCGGGCTGAAAATTTTAAACAAAAGATTGGAAAGGTTGAGATTTCGGATCAATTTTATTCTGAGAAGAAAGAATTTTATGTCGAAAAGGTTTTTAATGGAAATGTGAAAAAGATCTTTGGGAAGATGATTGATGGGAAGGTTAAAGGGGTTAAAGAGTTTTATGAAACTAAGAAGGCTACTTATAACCCAAGTGAAGTTGAGGAGGAAACATCCAAGTTTGGTGAAGCTTGGATGTCTGTTTTCATATGTGATAAGTATGACTTGCCGGAGCTTCCAGGTTGGTAAGTGTGAAGCAGGTATCGGCATCTTTCTTGAGAAATTCACTCTGGTGATATTTCGACTTTCAAATGGTAAATCAGGGACATTAATTTGTACTTGATTTTCTACAAGTGATATTTGGTGTTTGAACTTAAAATTGTTATACTTTTCAAGTGGTTGAAAGAACAATGTGATGAAACCCCAACTTTACAAGTGGTAAAATCAATAAAACTAATTTTCCGGAAAAACCATTTGATTAAAACAAACTTAAGTGTTTTGAAATCATAATGGGAAAATAGTTTGTTGTAAGGGGGAGTTCTGATTGTTTATGCCAAGTGGATGGCGAGTTAAAGTGATTCGATATCAGTTGTCACTTTTCTTGTACAGTTTGTTTTCAAATTTCCTTAAATGATTTTGAATTTTAGGGGGAGTAAGAATTTTCAGAAAATCCAAAAACATTTGAAAATTTGAAAAAGACAAAAACATGATAAAATACAAAAAGAGTTTTGTTGTGAAAAAGAGGAAATGATAATACATAAGTGGACAGTTATAGTATGCTAAAGAAATGTAATATTTAAATAGCGTTAAACGGTCTCACTGATGATATGCCGATAGGTTTTTACACATTTAGTAAGCTTTTTCGGGATATAAACTTAAATTCAAACTTGCTTATTTCGTGGGGAACACTACTTGGATATATAGGTAACCCCTGAAATTTCGTTTGAAGGATCCCTCTTTCTGAGATACTAGGTCTTTATGCTCAGTGATATCTGGGGTATTATCCCGGGACTTCTGATTTTGCGGAAGCAATGGCCTAGTCCCTGGAGAATACTTTACGCTTGCTGGAAATAAAAGCTTGCCCTCAGCATAAAAAATGATGAAACATTGAAAAATCCTAATCATGTGCTGTTGTAAAAAAGATCCTCTAAAGGGGACCCACCAAAAGTCGAAGCCGTCATCTCTCTGCTGAACGGAAGTTCTGACTTGAGCTCTCACGGCCTTCGCATATAACCTCCTTACAGATATCATCTGTGGTATACTCACCTGTAAGACTGAATATTGGGATCTGGATACGGGAGTATATTCAAGAGGTGGAACACATGAATGAGTTTAAGTTCTTAATACACCTAATTCATATCCTGAATCAGTTGAAATTTGTGTGAGAATTTAAGTGTATCAGTATATCGGCAATATAAGTGAATTGTTTAATTCTTAATATGTAACTAAGCTCAACGGTACTTATGACTTGTCAAAAACTGATATGATACTCTTACACAAACTCACAAAAGTATTGTCTGTAAATATTTCTTTACTACATTCTTATTCTATTCAAAAATCCAAAAAGAATTTTAGTGAGTTTTAGCATAAATTTTGAAAAATTCAAAAAATATTTTCGACAACTGATGTTGAAGAGCTGATTTTCAAAATTCCAAGTGCTAAACATGATGAGCATTTCATGAGGGGGAGTTTGTGCTTTAATAAGAAAAGATTTTGAATATTTAGTATACAAGTGGTCATCAGAAGTTTTTAAAGTGTTAAATCATTCTGGAAAGATACCTGCAAGTAGTATATAAATTTGTCAAATTTTAAAATTTGTGAAATTTATTTTTGGGTAGAGACTTGTGTAGGAAACAGTAGAGCCAGAAATTGTTCCAGAATCTATGGAAAGAGTGTGAGCCAGGTTATGATCATGGAACATCCGAGGGGGAGATTAGTTGATAAAAGAGAATAAAGATTGAGGATGCTTTACAGTGTTAGATATTTCGGAGAAGTTCGAGAGGACTGATAAAGACTGAAGACTCGACACTGAAGACTCGTCAACATTCGAGGGGGAGTCTGTTGGTGCATGCGTCTGTCGACTTCGTCTTGTATCGAGTCTTGTATTGTAGTAGATATTTCAGGGCAAGTAATACGAGAAAACTGTCAAAAATAGGTAAACAGGCAGTTTCAAACGAAATTACAAAGTGTAATTTCGCTTGAAATTGACAAGTGATTTCAAGCGAAATCACTTTATTAATTCCGCTCGAAATGGTATTCCGTGTGAAACTGATTCCGCTTGAGCATGTTCAAGCGGAATTAGGCTGCCTATATATAGGAGTGTCCTGATTTCGTTTGAGAGAGACGTGTATGTGTGATTCCGGAGCCGAAGTGCTGCCGAAGTGTTGTTTCGCTGTAAAACTTTGTCAAATTAAACAGAAAGACAATTAAAGTGTATATCTAGCTGAATCGAACTCGATATGTCTGTTTCCGCCTTTCATATTGAGTAGAACGCCTCTGAACGACTCGTTTCGGGTCAGAACACGATCCTATAGAGCTTGATTAGAACACATTACACACTCTCGCATAATAAACACTCTCGAAACTGCTCCCACTCATACTAGAATTCTCTTATAACAAGCTCAATATCATCCAAAGTTGTAATCATTTTTTATGCAATATAGTTGGTGATCGGTAGTTTCCATCACCCGAGGTTTTTTGTACCAGATATCAATCCTTGATCAAGGGATTTTTCCTCGTATAAATCCCCGTGTTCATCGTTGTTTACAGTTCATGTTTGTTCACTCAATTGTTCAACACATCAAGCACTCTACCTCACAATCAAAGTTTGGTTACATTATCCTTAATCAGATTTTTTACCAAAACAATACCGACATCTAATCTTCTCTCGGACTCAAAGACGGTAGAATGGTAAATTACCGAATAAGTTAATTACTTATTCCTATGGTTTACTACACTAGCAACCACAAGATATATCAGAAACACGAAGTTTTATGATGTAACGTTTCGTATATTTCGTTCTTTTTCATTTTTATTATAATTCCTTCAATTCCTTGTAAATTCGAGACTTGATCATAATGGAAATTATCTTTTATATTGTTTTTTTCCAAATTAATTCTTGCATAATACATAAACACTCACGAATACGCAATCTAAATCAAAACCGACTATTTTCTTTGGAATGTCATTTTTATTATTTACCATGTTTGCATACATTTAAAATACCTAAAATCATGCAATATAATGAGGTTTTAGCATAAAATAACTACCAACTCCTTTAAAGCCCCCAACTAACTCCTTCTAACCCCCAACCAACTCCTTTAATGCCCCCAACCAACTCCTTCTTGCCCCAACCAACTTCTTTAATGCCCAAAACCCTAAACCTACTTATAAATATTAACCCCTAACACCTCCTAAACACTTTCACCACTCTAAAATCTCTTTCTAACAATCTTCCATTTCTTCTACTTTGGGCAGAAAACTCCAAGACCAAAACAGTGAGTTTTGCCTTCTTTCTTGCACTCTTCTTACTTGATTTTTTCTTCCCCATATTTGGAAAACCTCTAGGAGTATTACAACTGGTTTACCAAGGTAAATAAGGATGCTAAACTACCATTTTTGAGAACCAAGTTGGGATTTTTCTTGAACTTTATATACGTGTTTTTCTTCACTTTGTTTTTGGAACATTTCTACACCAAACTAAGTCACCAACAAGTTTCTATGTTGAAGGGATCGTGTTAAGATTATAGTCTAGAAACTTTAAGGTTCAAATACCTCCATTTTATATCTTCTAAAGTCTCTAAGTAACCTACCACAACTATGTGAGTGAAACCAAACCAAGTCTCCAAATAAGCAATGTTGGAAGATTTGTGTTAAGGTACAAATGGTGATGTTGAGGACCTTGGTTCTACAACTAAACTTCAACCATCCTTCACTTGGCTACTTAGCAAAAAAAGTTAGTTTTAGTTATGCATTTCTTTCCTCTTACTCATGACCATCCGAATCATCAACTATGTAGGTGATTTTGCGCAATGGTGAAACCCTTGAGGTTTGTGGATTACCCTACCTAATATATACATATAATAATTTTCCAAAACCAAACCATAATATCAACCAACACATGGTTGAATATTGTGTGTTGAGGTGGAAAATATCCTAATCTTAAATTCCTTATTTTGAACTTCTAATGGGTGTTTAAGACTCATGAAAAATACACACTAATAATAGTGTCCAAATAAGTGTTTAGGCGGGATATGTTTTACGTATTTTCATACTCGTAATTTCTGATGACTTTCCAATCTTCAAATCCTTATACTCATACACCTTTGTTTATCATTTTAGGGTGACATTGGTGTTCCATCCCTCAAACAAGTTTGCTCGCATTTTGTGGATTTCTCTTCGCAAAACTGTGAGTTCATACTAGACCCTTTTACGTTTAAGCACTATTTGGGTTACAACATGTATCCATAACAAACACACTTACTTACACATACAATCAAACTTATTCAAACACTCAATCCTTAAACATGCTTATTTGTTATGCTAAATGTGAATACATGCTAGAATATTCTTAGGCTTAGCTATCTATCATTAACCTTGCAAGCCTCCCTTAACATGTATAGCGTTATAGGATTAGCACACCGCCCCGTTTTGTGGGTTATTGTTAAGTATTCTTTACGGACTTAATTGCTTCGGTGATAAGGTTACGCTAGTGCCAAACTTTGAATTGGTTTTTAGTTTTTGCATGATAGTATGATTAGGGATGAGCTCGGTACCGGTACTGAATTTCCTAGTACCGAAAATACCGATACTGAATATCGCCAAATATGGGTACCTGTACCAAAAATGTTCGGTTCGGTGCGGTAAGATATGTTACCGGTATGGTACCAGTATTTAAGGGTAAAATACTGGTACCAAAAAAATCGGTACGAAAAATTCGGTACCGGTACCAAGTACCATATGCTCATCCCTAAGTATGATACATAATTTTGTATGCTATAACTATATGGATTTGAGATTTATTCGTATCTATGCTATGTGTTAACAACACGGAATCAACTGCTTCTTTTATTAAAAGCTAATGAAATACAATGAAAATGAGTGACAAAGGAAAATATGAGAAAGATACAAAGCACAAGACTTAACCACTCTCAAACAAGAGCAGATTATCAACAGATAATCTGCATACAAAGTGACCAACACAAAAGGACTCTCGAACAAGCAAAAGATTGCTGCTGAATGTTCTAGAGAGGAGCAGGTAAATAGAGAGAGAGAGAGGTGTGCTTGTATGACTTCTGGGATCCCAAGGAGACCAGATATAAAGGGACACCCAATAGGGGTTACGTGGAAAGAAGAAGCCCATCAGCAGACTTGAGCCCAACAGTAGGAAACAACCCAGCAATAGGTAGCAGCCCAATCAGCAAAACATGAAACGGAAAGGGAAAAAATATAAGGAAAGATAACAAATATAAAATATAAAGGAAATATGGAATTGTATATTTTAACACCCCCCCCCCCTTAATTCAATATTTAAAGCAATCAGATATTTTAAGAAGTTGACAAACCTTTTCATGAGGGCCAAGAGATAGACCCTTGGTAAGAATATCAGCAGCTTGGTCTTCTGATTTAACACCAACTGTCCGAATATGTCACACCCTGGCTTTGCGGAAGCGTGGTTAATTTGGTGTGACTTCTTAATACCATAGCTTAACCATAACAAAGCTATATGAAATAAAATCATGCAAGATCATCCATTTGATTAAGTTTTAAAACCAGAGTAACATACCATTGTCTTAGAGACTTACAACATCGTAACATAAAACATTGTCTTTAAAAACCTAACCATTAACATGAAATAAACGCAGTTTAAGATTTGTGACTTGTCCAGGAAAGAGTCACATTTCCTAAACTGGGATGACCTTGGAACCCTTATGCAGCGGGAAAACATAACATACCGCGCCAGATCTTTAATTTCCTGAAATACATGTAAGTTGAAAAATCAACAATAATGTTGAGCGAGTTCATGTGTAAGTGAGTAAGTAAACCTTTGTGAGTATAAAAATAGTCTTGGTATGTAGCAAATAAGGGAATTGAGATCACCAATGGTTTGCAAGGCCACTGATATATGTGAAGTGCAAATAGGGAGACTCAAACCTAGCAGATTTCGCCACGGCATTAGTATGTGGACAAAGTCACCCCAAGGTCCGTTTCTAGTTTGGCCTGGGGCTGGGCTCGCTACACCCAGATAGATCTACCGCTCCTGTCCCTCGGTCCCGTTATGAGGACTAATGGCCTCATATTGCTCCTACCCACTCACATGATCTAAGTAGTAAACCTCCTTACGCTAACCATACCGTGTATAAAGTACTTGTAATCAAAGTAACATGTATTTCACCCCCGCAGTTAAGAAAACTGAAAACAGTTAGAGAAAAGGGGGACATGAACTCACAGTGGTGCGTCTCTACCAAGTATGCCTCCAGATCAATCAGCTGTATGACGACCTACACGCGCTAACTCTATTAGACGGACGGCCGTGCCTTAGCTTTTATGGTTTAAGTTTTTGGGGAAATAGTTAGGCAACTATTTCGTGTTTACGTTCTGTATACTTGGTAGTTATTCTCCTTCCCAAGGATGGGGGGATTTAGTACATGTGTGTTCGTAACATTCAGATTTCACTATTAAGTCTCACTTAATATATTTTATTTCCAACTCCAAAATATAAATATTCTTCTCAAAAATATTATATTTTCATACATGTGATTTCCCAAATTAATACTTAGTAATATTATTTTTACTCTAAAAATAATATTTACGTAGTTCACAAAATGATCATAAACACTTATACAAGTGATGTTGTGAAAAATATATACTAAATATATTTATGTATCACGTTTTATTTTGTGAAAATCCCACCTCCGATGTTTCGTAAATATAGTCGTGGCGAAACTTATATTTTGAAAACAAGTCAAAATGTATTTCTAACACTTATAGTGAAAATATTTCTAAGTGTTAGGTTTTTGGAAAAATTTCGCCAGAGTTTCCTCTGTAACTGGAGGTGGCCACGCTTTCAAGCGTATCATTTTCTTTTACAAATCAACCAACAATTTTCTCAATCAACCAAAACAATGTTCAAATCACAAACTAGTCAAAATATGTATATAAATCGCATAAATTTCATGAACTTGTGGTTTATCCAAACTGTGAAGTAAATCTCATTACTTTTAGGGGATCTATATATAAAATAATCCGATTCTGTTAAAACCTCGTTTTTATGGAAGTTCCGTCTTTACAACTTCTCGTCAACTTTTGCAAAAATAGTTATTTTGTCGAAACTTTGTGTTACACAAGTGTTTACACACTTGTGTGTTCTAAAAACCATTCTCGTTAGTGTAAGATCCATTTTTAGAAAGCATGATTTCTTTACGCTTGGTCCTTTGAAAATACCACTTGCAGATACGTAGATCTGCTAGTTTTAAACACTATTGTACAAGCTAAAACACTTTTACACAAGTTCATGATTCTTGTGTGGTAGAGTTTCATCTTCTAACCCTTGTTATACTTAAACAAGCTTTATGTCATAATCCAAGATCACGACTAAACCGGGTTAAATGATGATCCGAGCTACCACAACATAGATCGGGTCTCAATAATCACCAATTTCAATTACTACATCATTTACACAACACATGAGCTTTTATCCAACACTTATAACATTTTTAGTAGACTTTAAAGTATCATCTTGTAAGTTAACGAGTTTTAACCGTCATACATCGTATTAACCACATTAGAATGGTTCAAGAAGGTGTTTTAAGCAACATACCACTAGCTCAAGGCTAGGGAAGAATCTACGCACAAATGAGGTGGATAAAAGCTAGAGAAAGAGGTCCTTCGCGTTCCGTTTGCACCAAGCTTCCTAATATGTGATCCTCGACACTTGTATGATGTTGGAACTTGATGATGGAAGCCGAAAAATATGATGGATGTATAAGGGGATGTTCGGCCGAAGCTAGGTAGAGAGGGAGAGATAGTGGTGCTTGGGTGATGTGTGGTTAAAATGATCATGTGTTAACTCTTGAACTTATAGACAATGTTAATGATAATTATCCAAGGGTTAATGTGCCTCCTAGATATTAAGCATTTGGGAATTAAATAATCGACAAGTACAAGGTATGCCCCCTCTAGTTTGGGGCCGGTTAGCAAGGGGGGGGTCTTGGTCCGATTCCAACTAGTTAGTTAGGTCTTAGTTAGGTTAAACCAAGTTAGTTAAGTGTTTAACTTGGTTACTTGTGTATAGTGTGTTACAATGGGTGTTAGGGTACTCAGGGACCCTAACTGGCTCAGAAAAAGATATATAATGAAAATAACAATATTTTCAGGTTCCGGGTAAAGTCCGGTTGTTCGGTTGGATAGTAATCCGTTAAAGTGCTTAACAAAGCTTTAAAGTGTCGTTGTTAACATTTTTTAGTGACACAACTTATTTCCGACACTTTGGAAAGTGTCTAGTAATATTTTCCCCATGTTTTGGCACTTTACTAGTTAGCTAGAAGCTGGGTTGTTATGTAAAGTGCTGAGTTTTGTACTTAGAGTACGTTTTAGGCACATCCGGTCATTGTATCTTATTCCTAGAGACGCAGTTTTACAATCCTTGTATCCCTACACTCACCACTAGTGTAGCAAAATATTTCTGGCTCATACAGGCCTTAGAGGCAGTGTTTGCCTGATGCTGGCTTTATCAGCATGTTCAATAGGTTATCCGCTATTGTGCTACTGTGCTTTTTGTGCATCATGTTTGTCACTAAGGTTCAGTATGTAAATAATGTAGTGACGATAAGTAAAGTATGATGCAAGTAAGTACATGTATCAGTAATCAAGTAGCAGTTTATCAGCTAGTTCAAACAAGCACAGTAATTAAGCAATAATTAATCATTAATTAAGTCGTACGGATACCTGGTTTAGTGAGGGTTGTCACATTCTCCCCCCGTTAGAAAAATTTCGTCCCGAAATTTTAAGTTCTGCTTCTAGAAGCAGTGTTCTTGGGAAATAGGTGAGGGTATTTCTCTTTCATCCGGTCCTCACGCTCCCAGGTGTATTTAGGGCCATGTCTGGCATTCCAACGAACCTTGACGAGCTTGACACTGCTCCGGCGGGTCTTGTTTACTTTCCAATCCGTAACCTCAACAGGTTTTTCAACAAAATGGAGCGTGTCGTCAACATGAATCTCGTCGGTGGGAATGGCAATGGTGTCTTGAGTTGGACTTTTCTTCAGGTTGGATACATGAAATGTATCGTGAACTCCATTCAGCTCGGCAGGTAAGTCCAGCTTGTATGCTACTAGCCCTATTCTTTCCAAAATTCTGAAAGGGCCAATGTAACGCGGATTCAACTTCCCACGCTTTTCGAAGCGTGCCACACCCTTCCAGTGTGAAACTTTCAATAAAACCATATCTCCAACTTGGAATTCCAAATGTTTCCGGTTTGGATCTGCATAGGGTTTCTGTCTTTCGCGAGCCTCTTCGATGCGTTTTCGAATTTGCGCAATCTTGTCCGTTGTTTCTTGGACTAATTCGGGACCAACAAGTTGTCTATCACCTGCATCAGCCCAGCATAGTGGTGATCGACATTTGCGTCCGTAAAGAGCTTCAAATGGCGCGGCTCCAATACTGGTGTGGTAGCTGTTGTTGTATGAAAATTCGACCAGTGGCAAATGCTTATCCCAGCTACCGCCCAAATCCATAACACATGCTCTCAGCATATCTTCCAAGGTCTGAATAGTCCGCTCGCTTTGACCGTCGGTCTGAGGGTGAAATGCAGTGCTCAGATTTAGTTGTGAGCCAAAAGCTTCTTGGAAGGATTGCCAAATCCTTGATATGAAACGTCCATCTCTATCAGAGAGGATCGAGAGAGGTACTCCATGGCGCGTGACGATTTCTCTCATGTAAATTTCAGCCAACTTGCTCGTATTATCCTTCTCCCTGATAGGTAAGAAGTGCGCTGACTTCGTTAATCGGTCCACTATTACCCAGATAGTGTCATGGCCTCTTGGCGTTCTTGGCAACTTTGTAATAAATCCATGGAGATTTGTTCCCATTTCCATTTGGGAATCTCAGGTTGTTGCAGAAGTCCTGAAGGCTTCTGGTATTCCGCTTTCACCTTAGCACACGTTAGACACTTGCTCACATAAACAGCAACATCGCCCTTCATCCTAAGCCACCAATAGTAATCCTTGAGATCTTGTTACATCTTATCCGCTCCTGGATGGATAGAGTACCGCGATTTGTGAGCTTCATCAAAAACAACTTTCCTTAAACCACCAAACAGAGGTACCCAAGTCCTTCTCTCAAAACATAACGTTCCTTCCTCGTTTGGCACCAATAGCTTCTCCATCCCACGGAGATATTCTTCTTCAAGATTTGTTTCCTTAAGAGCTTCTTTCTGCGCGTCACGAATGCGCAAGGAAAGATCGGTTTGGATAATCATTTCTAAAGCCCTAACCCTTATGGGCTTGATCCTCTCTTTTCGACTTAGGGCGTCGGCAACCACATTCGCCTTCCCTGGATGATACTTTATCTCCCAATCGTAATCATTTAACAACTCAACCCATCGTCTTTGTCTCATATTCAACTCCTTCTGGTTGAATATGTGTTGTAGGCTCTTATGATCTGTAAAAATTGTACATTTCGTACCATATAGGTAGTGTCTCCAGATCTTTAAAGCAAATATCACTGCGCCTAGCTCCAAATCGTGCGTGGTATAGTTCTTCTCATGTACCTTCAACTGACGTGATGCGTAAGCAATAACCTTCTGGCGTTGCATCAACACGCAACCCAATCCTTGACGCGAGGCGTCACAGTATACCACGAAATCGTCAGTACCTTCCGGTAGTGCTAGGATTGGCGCATTGCAGAGCTTATCCTTCAACAGCTGAAACGCTTCTTCCTGTTTGATTCCCCAATCAAACTTCTTATCTTTCTGGGTGAGGAACGTCAATGGTTGAGCGATCTTCGAAAAATCCTCAATGAACCTTCGATAGTAGCCAGCCAAACCCAAGAATTATCGAATCTCGGTTGGCGTCTTTGGCGTTTCCCAATTCTTGATCGCTTCGATCTTGGTTGGATCCACATGGATTCCACCTCCATTTACCACATGTCCAAGAAATTGGACTTCACGTAGCCAAAATTCGCACTTAGAGAATTTGGCATACAGCTGTTCTTTCTTTAGCAGCTCCAAAATAGCTCCTAGATGATGTTCGTGCTCCGCCTTTGTCCTTGAATAAATCAAGATATCGTCGATGAATACAATCACGAACTTATCGAGATATGGCTTGCAGACTTGGTTCATTAGGTCCATAAAAACTGCAGGCGCGTTTGTCAACCCAAACGGCATAACTAGGAACTCGTAATGTCCATAACGAGTTCTGAAAGCTGTTTTCGGGATACTCTCCTCTTGTATCCTTAGCTGATGGTATCTAGATTGAAGATCGATCTTTGAATAAAAGCTTGAACCTTGCAGTTGATCGAATAGATCATCAATTCTTGGCAGAGGATATCTATTCTTGATCGTCAGCTTGTTCAGCTCCCGGTAGTCGATGCACATACGAAAACTACCGTCCTTCTTCTTGACAAACAGGACCGGAGCTCCCCAAGGCGAGAAGCTTGGTCGGATAAATCCCTTGTCTAACAACTCTTGAAGTTGTGTCGACAGTTCCTGCATCTCAGACGGAGCAAGTCTGTAAGGTGCCTTAGCCATAGGTGCGGCGCCTGGAACTAAGTCAATGCGGAACTCTACTTGTCTCTGAGGTGGCAGTCCAGGTAAGTCTTCTGAGAAGACTTCTGGGTATTCCCTCACGACAGGGATGTCTTCGATTTTCGGCTCAGCAGCCTTCTTATCCACAATGTGTGCCAGGAAGGCAACACATCCCTTCTGCAAACACTTTCGCGCTTTCAGGCAGCTGATAATTCTTAACGGCGTATCACGCTTCTCACCGTGAACCACAATTGTTTCGCCATCTTCGGTTGTGATACGAACAACCTTTTCGTGACAAACTATCTCAGCCTTGTTTCCTGATAACCAATCCATTCCTACCACCACGTCGAAGCTTCCCAACTGGACTGGTAGTAGATCCAAAGCAAACTCACGCTCTCCCAATTCGATCACACAACCTCTGATAACTTCATTGGCTTCTACCAACTTCCCATTAGCCAATTCGATTGAGTGGGGAATATCTAACTTACTAGCGGCTAACCAAGCATATTCTTAAATTCTAACGATACGAAGCTATAATCGGTGCCAGTATCAAACAAAATAGATGCAAAAGTTTTTGGTTGATAGGGAACGTACCAGTAGTCATGCCTGGATCCTGGCATGCTACACCAGCTCCGATGTTGGATGTCCTTTCACGGTCTTGTTTCAACTTCGGGCATTCCCTCTTAAGATGTCCAACATCCCCACAATGGAAGCATCCTGACACTCGGCCATTTCCTTTCCCATTTCCACCTTGAACGTTGTTACTGTTTTCTCCTTGTCTGGGACTCTTCCTCCCACAACCATCCTTGTTGTGTCCTTTCCTCCCGTACCTAGGCTTCCGACATCCATAATCGTGGTGATACTTGCACCCAGCACGTCTTGGTTTAGTTTCTAAGTAAATCTTATCATTGGCATGTTTGTTGTTAGGGCAGTCTTTCTTTAAATGCCCTTTGTCCCCGCAGTCGAAACAACCTCGAATAGATCTTTGTTCATCATTATTCGTTTGGGTATCTTCGGTGAGCTTCCTTTTGTTCTTTCCGGACGTCTCCACCTGAGTCTCCTCCTTCCTGTCGGGGTTCGCAAGTTCTTCTAGTCTAATTGCCTCCGTAGCGAGTGCCAAACCTATCTTACTTGCAACATCAGTTGTTGGTGGCGTTGATGTTGTCATCAAGCTCAAGACTTGAGGCGCCAGTTCCCAAATGAATTGTTCCAATTTCTTTAATTCTGGTTTCACCAGGTACGGAACAACTCGTGACAAATCATGAAGTCTTTGCACGTACTCCAACACTTTCGGACCTTCCATCATCAGGCTCCGAAGTTCATCTTCCCACTTCTGGGTTTCCGTTTGGGGGCAATACTTCTTATGCATCATTCCTTTCAGTTCACCCCAGGTTAATGCATATGCTGCAGTAGTACCCCTTATATGGGTCTGAAGATTCCACCATAATCGGGCTTCATCTAGAAACAACTCAGAAACGTATAGGACTTGTTGTTCCGGCGTACAACCGCTCACTTGAAAGATGGAATCCATACTTTCGATCCATTTTACAAAAGCTATGGCACCTCCAGTGCCGTCGAACTTCGGAGGCTTGTGGTTGAGGAAATGCCAGTAGGAACAACCGTTATTTTCTGAGGTGCCTCTGCTAGGTTCGGAGCGTAGGGCCTCGTGCTGTGCTATAGCTGCAGCAATTATCTCTTGAAGTTCTGCCTCTGAGGTGGGCATGCGCATTTCGCGTCTTGGTGGCATCTTCTAAAAGATGTTTCACGTAGGTTAGGTCATAGTAAGTAGAGTGTACGTAAGTATACAACAATATCAACACATAACATCTCATGTTATAAATAAATCACCCATATTGATAGCCTCTGCAATGGTTGAGGGCTTCGAGGTAGTAACCATACCCCTGATCTGGGGTGCAAGTCTCCAAATGAATCGTTCAATCCTTTTGAGCTCCGGTTTGACTAAGTAGGGGACGACCCTAGACAAGTCGTGAGATTGCTGGACGTATTCAGGAATCTTTGGTTCGTCCATTTTCAAATTCCAGAACTCCACCTCAAGCTTCTAAATTCCAGTCCTAAAACAACATTTCTTCTCAATTGTTTCCTTGAGCTCGTCCCAGCTCAGTGCATAAGCAGCGTCTGTGCCAAGGGTCTGAGACTGAAGGTTTCACCATGAGAGTGAGTTATCTAGAAATAACCCCGGGATGTAGGTAACACTCTGTTGGGACGAACAGTCACTCATTCTTGGTATGGAGTTGGTCTTTTTGGACCAACGAACAAATGCAACGGCGCCTCCTGTTCCGTCAAAGTTCAAAGGCTTGCAGTTCAGGAACTGTTCATAGGTGCAGCCAGTTGGAGGGTTATCTCCAGTAATGCCATCGTTGTACTTAGAGCGGAGGGCTTTATGTCGTGCATTTATCTGTGAGATGCGTTCTTGCAGCTCGGCTTCTGTCCTTGGCAACGTACTGGTGTTTGTGTCACGTCTGGGCGACATTCCCTTTTGTCGAAGTGGTGTGAAGCGGGTTAGACAACGTTTCAATTGTCTATGAGGTATATATAGCAACATAAGCCATCATGTAATCACCCAATTTCACACGCAAATATACTCACTGTATGAGTGGGGAAGTAAATTTCTGAGCCTTCACATAGGCTTGCCAATTTGGCTTGTTGCTCGTAATAGAATGAACTCGAGGCTACATCGCCTTGGTCATTCGTTCTTAAGTTATTTCCTGCTGCATTGGTTATCATTAGCTTGACCCGCAGAGTCCACCAGGATTTCTGTGCACTACAAGTCGTATTACGTGGGCCCCCGTAATAATAAATTGTCTTGCACAGTTACCCCAAATTTTCTCTCGTCTAAGCCGATGATAAATCAAGGAGCAACAGCAGGTGCATCGGCATGAACAGGGTCATGCTCCAATGCGGGGTCAGGAGCAACGCCTGGCTCAGGGGCCACGGCTAGCTCCGAATAAAAAACTCCATCTCAAAATCACCTGGATCAACAAACACAGGGGTCGACAGGGGCTACAGGATCCCCCAAGGGCTGGTCTAAGTGCATGAACTCAATGTCATGGTCTGGATCAAAACCAGGTGGAAGAACAAGATCACCCTCAATACTATGATCAAACTCAAAGCTGGGTGCGGGAACCGGTGCAGCTGATGATGCCGTATCAGGGTCGGCGTCGTGTGAATGGTGTTGCACTCCCTGTATATGCGAAAATGCGGATGTCAAAAACTCAAATGAGTCTGGGACAGGGGGATGGGCATGAGTTTCCCCTGCAGGAGCGTCCGCATGCAGTAGGCTAATACCAGCAGCAATAGGGCCCTACCCTCGAATGGGTCCTCCTCTAGTAGATCGTTATCGTCGTCAGAGGCCACGTCAGGAGGGGGGCATATCAACAACAGGATAAGCGGCAAGGGGCACAGGAGCAGGGATCACCGCGAGTGGCAAATTCCCAACAAGATGGCCATCAGTAGGCTCTGCTACGACTTCAGGCAGCGCAAAAGGGCTGAAAGTCGTCGTTGTCTGTGCCGGTAGTATCGGAAATGTACACCTCGTGCTTCGATGAAACTATGTCGTCTGATACTATGGCCATGGGATTCGTAGTGTCCATCTTTCTAGTACATGATGAAAGCATGATGTTTGTAACACAAACTCATATACGTATAATAATCAATCATATAATCATATAATCACATAAGTCACCCAGTAAGCATTCAAATCATTCTCCTAGTCCCACTAGCCTCCCAGTCTCTAAGACTGCTCTATCCTCCACCTCGACCTTCCAGATCGAGCCTCGGTCCCCATGACCGAGCCTCAGCCTTCATGACTGAGCCTACTCTTCCTAGTCTCACTAGCCATCTACCTCGATCTCTAAGATCGAGCCTCGGCCTTTCAGACCGAGCCTCAGCCTTTCTAGACTGAGCCTATAAATAATAAAATGTGCTCAACATTTGTTTGTAAAAAGTTTTGGATCTGGACTTAAGTGGTATGCAGAAAAATGTTTTCGTGAGAGCCCTAGTGATCATAGTCTAGACTCGAGAAGGAATCCTAGTTCGCTATGATCAGAGCTCTGATACCAAGCTGTCACACCCTGGCTTTGCGGAAGCGTGGTTAATTTGGTGTAACTTCTTAATACCATAGCTTAACCATAACAAAGCTATATGAAATAAAATCATGCAAGATCATCCATTTGATTAAGTTTTAAAACCAGAGTAACATACCATTGTCTTAGAGACTTACAACATTGTAACATAAAACATTGTCTTTAAAAACCTAACCATTAACATGAAATAAACGCAGTTTAAGATTTGTGACTTGTCCAGGAAAGAGTCACATTTCCTAAACTGGGATGACCTTGGAACCCTTATGCAGCGGGAAAACATAACATACCGCGCCAGATCTTTAATTTCCTGAAATACATGTAAGTTGAAAAATCAACAATAATGTTGAGCGAGTTCATGTGTAAGTGAGTAAGTAAACCTTTGTGAGTATAAAAATAGTCTTGGTATGTAGCAAATAAGGGAATTGAGATCACCAATGGTTTGCAAGGCCACTGATATATGTGAAGTGCAAATAGGGAGACTCAAACCTAGCAGATTTCGCCACGGCATTAGTATGTGGACAAAGTCACCCCAAGGTCCGTTTCTAGTTTGGCCTGGGGCTGGGCTCGCTACACCCAGATAGATCTACCGCTCCTGTCCCTCGGTCCCGTTATGAGGACTAATGGCCTCATATTGCTCCTACCCACTCACATGATCTAAGTAGTAAACCTCCTTACGCTAACCATACCGTGTATAAAGTACTTGTAATCAAAGTAACATGTATTTCACCCCCGCAGTTAAGAAAACTGAAAACAGTTAGAGAAAAGGGGGACATGAACTCACAGTGGTGCGTCTCTACCAAGTATGCCTCCAAATCAATCAGCTGTATGACGACCTACACGCGCTAACTCTATTAGACGGACGGCCGTGCCTTAGCTTTTATGGTTTAAGTTTTTGGGGAAATAGTTAGGCAACTATTTCGTGTTTACGTTTTGTATACTTGGTAGTTATTCTCCTTCCCAAGGATGGGGGGGTTTAGTACATGTGTGTTCGTAACATTCAGATTTCACTATTAAGTCTCACTTAATATATTTTATTTCCAACTCCAAAATATAAATATTCTTCTCAAAAATATTATATTTTCATACATGTGATTTCCCAAATTAATACTTAGTAATATTATTTTTACTCTAAAAATAATATTTACGTAGTTCACAAAATGATCATAAACACTTATACAAGTGATGTTGTGAAAAATATATACTAAATATATTTATGTATCACGTTTTATTTTGTGAAAATCCCACCTCCGATGTTTCGTAAATATAGTCGTGGCGAAACTTATATTTTGAAAACAAGTCAAAATGTATTTCTAACACTTATAGTGAAAATATTTCTAAGTGTTAGGTTTTTGGAAAAATTTCGCCAGAGTTTCCTCTGTAACTGGAGGTGGCCACGCTTTCAAGCGTATCATTTTCTTTTACAAATCAACCAACAATTTTCTCAATCAACCAAAACAATGTTCAAATCACAAACTAGTCAAAATATGTATATAAATCGCATAAATTTCATGAACTTGTGGTTTATCCAAACTGTGAAGTAAATCTCATTACTTTTAGGGGATCTATATATAAAATAATCCGATTCTGTGAAAACCTCGTTTTTATGGAAGTTCCGTCTTTACAACTTCTCGTCAACTTTTGCAAAAATAGTTATTTTGTCGAAACTTTGTGTTACACAAGTGTTTACACACTTGTGTGTTCTAAAAACCATTCTCGTTAGTGTAAGATTCATTTTTAGAAAGCATGATTTCTTTACGCTTGGTCCTTTGAAAATACCACTTGCAGATACGTAGATCTGCTAGTTTTAAACACTATTGTACAAGCTAAAACACTTTTACACAAGTTCATGATTCTTGTGTGGTAGAGTTTCATCTTCTAACCCTTGTTATACTTAAACAAGCTTTATGTCATAATCCAAGATCACGACTAAACCGGGTTAAATGATGATCCGAGCTACCACAACATAGATCGGGTCTCAATAATCACCAATTTCAATTACTACATCATTTACACAACACATGAGCTTTTATCCAACACTTATAACATTTTTAGTAGACTTTAAAGTATCATCTTGTAAGTTAACGAGTTTTAACCGTCATACATCGTATTAACCACATTAGAATGGTTCAAGAAGGTGTTTTAAGCAACATACCACTAGCTCAAGGCTAGGGAAGAATCTACGCGCAAATGAGGTGGATAAAAGCTAGAGAAAGAGGTCCTTCGCGTTCCGTTTGCACCAAGCTTCCTAATATGTGATCCTCGACACTTGTATGATGTTGGAACTTGATGATGGAAGCCGAAAAATATGATGGATGTATAAGGGGATGTTCGGCCGAAGCTAGGTAGAGAGGGAGAGAGAGTGGTGCTTGGGTGATGTGTGGTTAAAATGATCATGTGTTAACTCTTGAACTTATAGACAATGTTAATGATAATTATCCAAGGGTTAATGTGCCTCCTAGATATTAAGCATTTGGGAATTAAATAATCGACAAGTACAAGGTATGCCCCCTCTAGTTTGGGGCCGGTTAGCAAGGGGGGGGGAGGGTCTTGGTCCGATTCCAACTAGTTAGTTAGGTCTTAGTTAGGTTAAACCAAGTTAGTTAAGTGTTTAACTTGGTTACTTGTGTATAGTGTGTTACAATGGGTGTTAGGGTACTCAGGGACCCTAACTGGCTCAGAAAAAGATATTTAATGAAAATAACAATATTTTCAGGTTCCGGGTAAAGTCCGGTTGTTCGGTTGGATAGTAATCCGTTAAAGTGCTTAACAAAGCTTTAAAGTGTCGTTGTTAACATTTTTTAGTGACACAACTTATTTCCGACACTTTGGAAAGTGTCTAGTAATATTTTCCCCATGTTTTGGCACTTTACTAGTTAGCTAGAAGCTGGGTTGTTATGTAAAGTGCTGAGTTTTGTACTTAGAGTACGTTTTAGGCACATCCGGTCATTGTATCTTATTCCTAGAGACGCAGTTTTACAATCCTTGTATCCCTACACTCACCACTAGTGTAGCAAAATATTTCTGGCTCATACAGGCCTTAGAGGCAGTGTTTGCCTGATGCTGGCTTTATCAGCATGTTCAATAGGTTATCCGCTATTGTGCTACTGTGCTTTTTGTGCATCATGTTTGTCACTAAGGTTCAGTATGTAAATAATGTAGTGACGATAAGTAAAGTATGATGCAAGTAAGTACATGTATCAGTAATCAAGTAGCAGTTTATCAGCTAGTTCAAACAAGCACAGTAATTAAGCAATAATTAATCATTAATTAAGTCGTACGGATACCTGGTTTAGTGAGGGTTGTTACATTCTCCCCCCGTTAGAAAAATTTCGTCCCGAAATTTTAAGTTCTGCTTCTAGAAGCAGGGTTCTTGGGAAATAGGTGAGGGTATTTCTCTTTCATCCGGTCCTCACGCTCCCAGGTGTATTTAGGGCCATGTCTGGCATTCCAACGAACCTTGACGAGCTTGACACTGCTCCGGCGGGTCTTGTTTACTTTCCAATCCGTAACCTCAACAGGTTTTTCAACAAAATGGAGCGTGTCGTCAACATGAATCTCGTCGGTGGGAATGGCAATGGTGTCTTGAGTTGGACTTTTCTTCAGGTTGGATACATGAAATGTATCGTGAACTCCATTCAGCTCGGCAGGTAAGTCCAGCTTGTATGCTACTAGCCCTATTCTTTCCAAAATTCTGAAAGGGCCAATGTAACGCGGATTCAACTTCCCACGCTTTCCGAAGCGTGCCACACCCTTCCAGTGTGAAACTTTCAATAAAACCATATCTCCAACTTGGAATTCCAAATGTTTCCGGTTTGGATCTGCATAGGCTTTCTGTCTTTCGCGAGCCTCTTCGATGCGTTTTCGAATTTGCGCAATCTTGTCCGTTGTTTCTTGGACTAATTCGGGACCAACAAGTTGTCTATCACCTCCATCAGCCCAGCATAGTGGTGATCGACATTTGCGTCCGTAAAGAGCTTCAAATGGCGCGGCTCCAATACTGGTGTGGTAGCTGTTGTTGTATGAAAATTCGACCAGTGGCAAATGCTTATCCCAGCTACCGCCCAAATCCATAACACATGCTCTCAGCATATCTTCCAAGGTCTGAATAGTCCGCTCGCTTTGACCGTCGGTCTGAGGGTGAAATGCAGTGCTCAGATTTAGTTGTGAGCCAAAAGCTTCTTGGAAGGATTGCCAAATCCTTGATATGAAACGTCCATCTCTATCAGAGAGGATCGAGAGAGGTACTCCATGGCGCGTGACGATTTCTCTCATGTAAATTTCAGCCAACTTGCTCGTATTATCCTTCTCCCTGATAGGTAAGAAGTGCGCTGACTTCGTTAATCGGTCCACTATTACCCAGATAGTGTCATGGCCTCTTGGCGTTCTTGGCAACTTTGTAATAAATCCATGGAGATTTGTTCCCATTTCCATTTAGGAATCTCAGGTTGTTGCAGAAGTCCTGAAGGCTTCTGGTATTCCGCTTTCACCTTAGCACACGTTAGACACTTGCTCACATAAACAGCAACATCGCCCTTCATCCTAAGCCACCAATAGTAATCCTTGAGATCTTGTTACATCTTATCCGCTCCTGGATGGATAGAGTACAATGGGTGTTAGGGTACTCAGGGACCCTAACTGGCTCAGAAAAAGATATATAATGAAAATAACAATATTTTCAGGTTCCGGGTAAAGTCCGGTTGTTCGGTTGGATAGTAATCCGTTAAAGTGCTTAACAAAGCTTTAAAGTGTTGTTGTTAACATTTTTTAGTGACACAACTTATTTCCAACACTTTGGAAAGTGTCTAGTAATATTTTCCCCATGTTTTGGCACTTTACTAGTTAGCTAGAAGCTGGGTTGTTATGTAAAGTGCTGAGTTTTGTACTTAGAGTACGTTTTAGGCACATCCGGTCATTGTATCTTATTCCTAGAGACGCAGTTTTACAATCCTTGTATCCCTACACTCACCACTAGTGTAGCAAAATATTTCTGGCTCATACAGGCCTTAGAGGCAGTGTTTGCCTGATGCTGGCTTTATCAGCATGTTCAATAGGTTATCCGCTATTGTGCTACTGTGCTTTTTGTGCATCATATTTGTCACTAAGGTTCAGTATGTAAATAATGTAGTGACGATAAGTAAAGTATGATGCAAGTAAGTACATGTATCAGTAATCAAGTAGCAGTTTATCAGCTAGTTCAAACAAGCACAGTAATTAAGCAATAATTAATCATTAATTAAGTCGTACGGATACCTGGTTTAGTGAGGGTTGTCACAGAATAATTCCTTTAGCATTTTTTTCTCGTAGGAAGAAAAGGTCAATCTCAAAGTGTTTGGTACGCTAATGAAAGACAGGGTTGGCAGCAATGGAAATGGCAGCCGTATTGTCACAACACAGCTGGACAGGAAGCTTAGAATCAATCTGTAATTCCCTTAAAAGGTTTGAGATCCAAATAATCTCGCATGTAGCAGCACACATGGATCGGTATTCTGCTTCAGCAGAAGACCTTGAGACTGTGGACTGCTTTTTACTTTTCCATGAAACAAGATTATCCCCTAAGAACACACAAAAACCAGTAATAGATTTTCGAGAACTTAGGCATTTCTCCCAGTCCGAGTCAGAAAAAGCTTTTATATTTAAAGAATCTCCTTTTTAAACAGAATTCCTTTTCCAGGAGCACCTTTTAAATACCTCAAAAGCCGTAAAGCAATTTTGAAATGAGCTTGTAAAGGAGAATGCATAAATTGGCTAAGATAATGCACAGAGTATGCTATGTATGGTCTAGTGTGTGAGAGATAGATCAATTTACCCACAAGTTTTTGATAAATTGTTATATTGGTTAAGGGTTGATTATCCTTCTCACAAAGATGGGATAAACGTGATTTGCCTCGATAGGACAACTGACTAGTTTACAACCGGTCATTCTGAATTCAGCAAGCAAATCTAAGCAGTATTTCCTTTGAGTTAAGCATAAGCTAGTTGAGTTTCTTATAACTTCAATGCCCAGAAAATACTGCAATTTTCCCAAATCTTTTATAAAAAACTTTGATTTGAGTAACTGTTTAATGTCATTAACTTGTTTTGAACAATTACCAGATATAATAATATCATCCACATAGACAAGAAGGACAATAAAAACAGTGTCTTTTGTCATGACAAACATGGAGTAATCACACTTACTTTGTTCGAAACCAAGATTGACAAGAACAGACACAAGTTTCTCATTCCACATCCTAGGTGCTTGCTTTAATCCATACAAGGATTTTTTTAATTCACAAACTTTAGACTTGGAAGAAGGATTATAACCATCAGGTAAGCACATATAAATTTCTTCATTAAGGTCACCATATAGAAACGCATTGTTAATATCAAGCTGATATATTTCCCAATTAAAATGGACAGCCATAGATAAAACACACCTAATTGTAATCATTTTAACAACAGGGGAGAAAGTATCAAAGAAGTCAATGCCTTCTTTTTTACTAAACCCTTTCGCAACGAGCCTAGCCTTATACCTCTCTATTTCACCGTTAGATTTATATTTAATCTTATAACCCCACTTACACCTAATAGCTTTTCTATTAGGTGGTAGGTCAACAATCTCCCAGGTTTTATTTCTAAGTAAAGCTTCAAGTTCAGAATTCATAGCATCAACCCAATTAGCATCATTTTTAGCTTCAAAATAATTTTTAGGTTCACAACTTTTATTTAACACAGAAGCAAAGCAAGAACTTTCAGGAGATAAATTAGCGTAATTTAAGACCTTTTCAAGACCATATTTGACTTTCCCATCTACTATAAAGTCATCAAATTTATAGGGAAAATTACTGTTTCGGGAGGATCTCCTTAAAACCGTGTTAGTTTGTTCACCAATATCTCCCTTAGAATTATTATTATCTTCTTGTTCAGTGTCATGCTCAGCCCTGTCTGAATTCGATTCCATATTGCTTGGTTGCTGATTTTTAGCCACGCCTAAAGCAATTTCTGAATCGTTTTCAGACTGCTCAGACCCATGACCTGTTGAAGTATTTGTATGTGTATTCTCATCATCGGGAGTTGGGTCAACTTGGGGTCTTTGGGTGAAGTTTAAATCAGATAATTTAAAAAAGTTAAGGGTGTTAACTTCAGTAGGAGTATCAGAATCTGAAAATGTTTTCTTTTCCTTAAAAGGGAACACGGTTTCATAAAACCTAACATCCCTAGAGAAGAACATCATTTTTTGATCTAAAATCCAAAGTTTGTACCCCTTTTTTTCATTTGAATATCCAACTAAAACACATTTTTCTGCATGAGTGGTAAACTTATCAGAGTTGTTTAACACAGTGCTGAAACCAGGACACCCTATAACCCTTAGTTGACCTAGAACAGGGGAAAAACCAAACACAAGTTCATACGGAGACTTTCCACTCAAAACAGATGAAGGTGTCCTGTTAATTAAATAAGATGCGGTTAGAATACACTCGGACCAAAAATTAATGGGAAAACCACCTTGAAAGAGTAAACTCCTAGCTACATTCAACAAATGTCTATGCTTTCTCTCAACTACCCCATTTTGCTGTGGCGTATGAACACATGAAGTCTGATGTAAAATCCCATTTTCATAACAAAAATTACTCATTTGTTTGTTTGTAAATTCAGTACCATTGTCACTCCTAAAGGTCTTGACTGATTTACTAAACTGTGTTTTAAGGAAATTATAGAAACCTTTAATATTGTAAAACACTTCATCTTTTGATTTCATGAGATACACCCATACAACTCTAGAGTAGTCATCAACTACAGTGAGAAAGTATCGAAACCCATCCCTACTTTGGACTCTATATGGACCCCACACATCAAGATGAATAAGATCTCCTAAAGCTTCAGATTTATGATCACTTAAAAGGAAAGGTTCTCGATGCTGTTTAGCCCTATGACACGTTTCACAAGGATTCAATTTGGCACCAGTTCTAATGTTTAGATTATTTTTAAGAACATGCAAAATAGGTTCAGCAGGGTGACCTAACCTAGCGTGCCAAAGATTAATATCACAACTAGAGTTACCAACCTTATTTGAGACAGAAGAACTACCATAGAAGTATAGACCATCAAACTGACTACCAGTCACCTGGACTTTCTTTGTTTGAGAATCCTGAATATAGCAAGTTTGTTCATCAAAAGAGACAATAAGCTTACAATCTCTAGCAAGTTTGTGAACATAAATTAAATTCACACACGACGAATACATCATATAGAATGACCTTATCACTTAATTTAATATCACCAAATTTAGTTACCAGGGCACTAGTGCCATTGGGATGTTTAACTTTGATATTGAACTCAGTTACATCCTTTTGATTAATTAGACATTCATCCGTCATTACCATGTGTTGATTAGCACCGGAATCAACTATCCATCCTACCTTTTTTCCATTATTGATAAAATTTGAAAAATAGAAAACGGGTTTCAAATCACAAATAGGTTTAGAAGACAGATTCACAAAACTATTTAGACAAACAGGATTAGCACACATACCAGCAAATCCACTATTCTGAGGGTCACCCTTAGGTTTATCATTCAAGAGACTAAGCAACTGAGCTATCTGATCATTGGACAAAGAACTCATAGCAGGAGTGGTATCAGTTGTATCAGCAGTAACATTATTACTAACCTTGTTACCCTTGTTCCCACCAGTTTTTGTCTTTATCCAAGAAGGGTAACCAACAAGTTCAAAGCATTTCTCAATAGTGTGTCCAGTCTTATTACAATGAGAACATTTGAGATTAGGATTAGGAGTTCTGTTATTTCTTTTCCTTGAATCAATAGTTTGACTAGTTTTAACAGAAAAACCAACAGGGTTATTAGGTGTTTTATCAAAAATATTCTTAGAGTGAAGGTGAGATTCTTCTCTAGAAATGACAGAAAAAGCATCCTTCACAGAAGGAAGAGTTTCTCTGGTTAATAAATTTGTTCTCACAGACTGGTAGGAACTATCAAGACCCATTAAGAATTGCATAAGCTTAATAAGATGATTAAAGTCGTTAAATTGTTTAGATGCATCACAAGAACAGGCAGGCAAGGCAAGTAGTTGGTCTAATTGCTTCCGCATACAGTTCAACTTATGATAATATTCAGAAACAGGCATGCCATTTTGACTGAAGGAGTTAATCTTTTGATACAGATTAAACACAATAGACCCATCTATCTTATCATAAGTATCTTTTAAGTCTTTCCACACATCTGAAGCAATTTTAGAATAAACAAAACCAAGATATAATTCCTCAGATACGGAGTTAAGAATCCAAGTAAGCACAATAGAGTTGCACCTATCCCATTGCCTACCCAAAACCTCATCAGTTTTGGACATAAGACACGAACCATCAACAAACCCTATCTTGTTTTTTACTTGTAAAGCAAGATACATGGCATTGGACCAGATCCTATAGTTTTCTGACCCTTTGAGTTTAACACTGACTATAGATAAATTAGCAGAGTCACTAGGGTGAAGAAACAGTGGATCACCAGCATCTATTTAGCTAACCAAGGTAGCACTAGGGGAGGTTATAACAGTGTTATCATCACCAGACATACTAAAAACACAGGTAAAAAACAATAACCCAAAACACAGATAAAGTAAATAAAAAAAACACAGAGGACAGCGAAGCCTGAATAGAGGTCCGATCAGAGGTTCATCACTCAAAGGTGCCTCCGCAGACGATATTCAGGGAGCTTTGACACACGAACCAAACAAATGCAACAAATAAGCAAATAGGACTCGATCAAGTGCCGGTCCGACTAGTCCGGTAAACAGGGGATGCCTAGACACACTGACTCAGTGATGCAGGAAACATAAAAATAAAGGTCAGAGATATAACAATCTCACAGTGGTTGCGTTTAACTCCTGTTAATCACACTTGTAACCTTCACTTAGGGTTACAAGTCTGATTTCAAGCAAAGAAGACCAGATACAAACTCTGTTGGTTTGCTCTGTAATAGAGACCAACAAGAGCCCTTTCAGATGCACAATCAGCCGGTCACAAGTCACACAGGAAATCCAGAGAGGCAGAGAATCCCCAACTTCGATTGTTCTCAAACCCTAGATTTAGGGTTTCTTAATCTTAGGCGGCACAAACCCCAGGCAACGAACTTCTTCAAGATCTAAACTCAGTATCAAGACTATTACCCAGATCTACCGGAAACCCACCGGAAATAACCAGATTTGAGCAGATCCGGTCACGAAAATGCAGCGGAACAGTGATCGGAGACTACCGACTTCAACCCAAGAGCTTATCTAAGCTCTGATACCATGTTAACAACACGTAATCAACTGGTTCTTTTAATAAACGCTACTGAAATACAATGAAAATGAGTGACAAAGGAAAATATGAGAAAGATACAAAGCACAAGACTTAACCACTCTCAAACAAGAGCAGATTATCAACAGATAATCTGCATACAAAGTGACCAACACAAAAGGACTCTCGAACAGGCAAAAGATTGCTGCAAAAGGTTGCTACTGAATGTGCTAGAGAGGAGCAGGTAAATAGCGAGAGAGAGAGAGGTGTGCTTGTATGACTTCTGGGATCCCAAGGAGACCAGATATAAAGGGACACTCAATAGGGGTTACGCGGAAAGAGGAAGCCCATCAGCAGACTTGAGCCCAACAGTAGGAAGCAGCCCAGCAACAGGTAGCAGCCCAATCAACAAAACATGAAACGGAAAGGGAAAAAATATAAGGAAAGATAACAAATATAAAATATAAAGGAAATATGGAATTGTATATTTTAACACTATGTAACCAAACTTGTATGCTCACCGACATATTTATGTGTTGACGGATATTTTATACATGTTGTAGCAAAAGTTTGAGATGCTATCAGAAGAAAACTACTTAGGGTGGATTTAGATACTCACCTAATCTATTTATGCATTATGTGATTTTAGTCATGAAATTTCCAATTGTTTTTTTTTTCCTTTTTGAACAATGTAATGTTTGATTCGATTAAAAGAAAATGAAAAAAAATTGTATCTTAATATATTTATCGCAAATTTAGTACTATGGCCTCTTTGAACAATCTATTACGTCTCGCCTCGATGTTTCCAGCATCGGTTGAGGTGTGACATACGAAATCACCAAACCCTAAATCAATCAATACTCAATCAATTTAAGTAGAATTAACTGGAACATGTAATAATTATCATAAATCAAGCACGCATACACAAAAGAAACCTGATTTGAAAATTGTTTCCAAAACATAAGCCAAATCCTTAATTATCCAAAACCGAAAACATGTTCAAAAGTTAACAATCTTTATAAGCCTAAGTAGGTAAGAAAAACTTAGGTACTCATGTTCAAAACAAAAGTAAAAACAAGTTCTAACCAAAGCAATTTGGTAAACAAAAACATGTATTCAAGTTTGTAACAAAACCGAAAACAATGAAACTGGTATCTAACCGAAAACACTTGACTTTAGCTAATCCTCTTCAAATCCAAGCTTTCTCCTTCATGTAACACCCACAATCGCCTTATAATTGCTTTGGAATTCGTAAATTGTGAAGTTATGGTGACCAGGGTTGAATATGGTATTTATAATGGACAAAAACATGTTTGGCGACATATCCTCCAATCGTGCGTCGTGATAGAGGATATGAACATAGCTCGCGATGCACGATAGCTACAAAAGTTCAAAAAGCCAACGCGGTGTCAAACTAGTAAATAACTTGAACTTGTCTTTATCCTAGGCGTGTCACGATGGGAAACCCCCTCTTCTATCATGATGTGCCAACTTCGGTTTGGGTAAGAATATTGGTTTCTTCATCTGGTTTCACACGTGTGCTTGTTTCTTCTCAATTCTTGCTTGTTTAAGCTCCATTTGCACACGCTTACCTGCAAAAACAACACTATCTAAGTACAAGCTAATTAAAACCAAAAACGTCTAAGAATCTATCAAAACTATACAAAATACATGGATAAATGGACATGTTTTGCAACACATCAATAAGTAAGCGGGATTGGCAGATGTGGCAGCTTTAAAGCTGACACTAAACCTAAAAGTACTACAATTGGGTCTACACCACAACAATCTAATAATTACACTTGTAAAGTGTGAGCTCTAACTTAGCCAAGACTTTATCTTAGCCTACACAAAAAAGAGGGTGCTAAATCTTTGTTGGTGGCTAAAAGACTCTCTATTCTGTGTTGGTTAAGTTAGAGCCGACTCCTTTAATCCGCTGGCTAAAATTTAGCCTCTTTTTTTCTATGTTTAGGCTATGAGAGAGCGGGCTCTTTTAACTTTTTGGCTAAATTAAATCTGGAACTTACATATGTAATTATTAGATTGGTGTGGGTGGATCCTGTTGTAGTTTTTTGGTTTAGTGTAGACTCTGTGGCTGTCATCTCTGCCGGCCTCGCTTACTAATCTATTTTTAAACGGTTCACTAAAGATTTGTCTATTTTTGAAATGTGAATATTTAATGCTGTCACGACCCCCGACCCACCCTGGACGGAATCGGAAGTCGTGAACAGCCCAGAGGTACCGGTGATTATTTTGAAAACGTTGCAGCGGAAATTTTATCAGGACCGTGAGTTAGGAAAAATATCAGAGTTTATAAAATACCGGATTTTATTTAATAAATGGGATAAACCCATGTTTTATAATGGTAGCTTTAATAAAGATAAATTTTATTACATAAAACAATATTTCTTATTTTGATTTAATTAATAAATAAGCCACTTCTTGATGCCTTTCAGTGCCGTATCATCTCTTACTCCAATCTACTGTAATTACCTGAAAAGTGTTTTAAAAAGGTTTTGTCAGCGGGAAATACTGAGTGAGTTCATTCATTTTACTAAAACGACACGTTTGTTATAATTCACAGTATTAAGAGAGATTACAATGTTTCAGATATCAAACCAACTACCCACAGTACTTGTCACTCGAACACACATTGGCTATCTCGTTGTCCAATGGTGTCTGTGACTATGGTCATATCACTCATTGGCTAACTCGTTGTCCAATAGTGACGGATATCAAGTAATGTATACAAAACCCCACATACCGGCTGTAACTTGGTGATTACATAAACTTAATCACTGTAATTATAACCTTTGAAAATAAACATGATTTTAAAAGTAATTTGATAAAAAGAGAATGACTCACATTATAAGCATGCAGATTCATACGGCCAAAGTTATAGATAAGCCTCGATATATTGCAGATTTATACATGCAAAGTTTAGTCTACAGATAAGCTTTTGCAGATTCCTACAGGCAGAGCTTAGCCTATTAATTAACCTTGTAACCTAGTGTACACGAACTAGGTAGATAACTTAATACAGCATTTACGATAACTCACGAGATAAAACCCTCACAACGAATGACAAAGTGCAATACTTAAACATCCATCGGATTCACAACGAATGACAGAGTATAGTCCGAGTTCGAACAGCACTCAAACATTCAAGTCGAAATCACGATTAATGACAAAGCATAAACTCAATTTGAGCAGCACTTAAACATTCATTGAATAGTTTAATCGATCGGACATTGAATCGTAGCAGCGATCGAGTTAATACCCTGTATCGTAGCAGCATCCCCCTACTAATTAGTGTTTTGTGTGTGTTTGGAAGAGTAATTGGACGATTCTTCGGTGCCTGAAGCGAATTTCTTCGTCGAACGAACACCCAGAAGCAAGTCCCGAGGCCTGCTATTTATAGCCAGAAATTGGCATCCCTTGCGCACCGTAACAGAAACTCTCTTACGGTCCGTAAGGACACTTGCGCACCGTAACATTAATTTCCTTACGGTGCGTAAGGAACACATAAGCACTATAGGTTTGCCACGCGTGGGACTAGGCCTGATGAGTCGATGAAACGATTAAATTCAATTTTTATAATAAGTTATAAGGATAATCATCAAGTAGGGAGTACCCCCCCCCCCCCCCCTGAGTTTTAGGGGCCCTGATCCTGATTCTGATTGTTCTGATAATTTTAGGGTTTGTGTAGAATCACTTGGGTGTCTTAATTAGGGTTTCCTTTTTGATAAAATAATAAAATAAATAGGACTTTTAATGAGGGTTGTTATATCAGGGGTCCGGGTTTATACTTACGGAACGTTTTAGGACATTTTTGTGTGAGTCGTTACATTCTCCCTACCTTAATAAAAATCTCGTCCTCGAGATTTACTGAATAAGTAGGAATACTTTTTCTTCATCTCAGGTTCCAGCTTCCAAGTGTATTTGGGTTATGATATTTCTTTTAGATTTATGTCATCTTTTTTAAAATATCGACAATAGATAAGATTCAATAGTTTCACTAAATTAGTTCAAGAAATCTATGACAAACGAATGAAATGAAATGATATAAATTTTCAAAGTGACTAGGTTCAAGCTAAAAGATAGATATTTAAAATGAATGTGAAGGACTTTTAGAATCAATAAAATTCTTTGTCCAAAAGAAAGCTTACTTTGATTTGGCAACTGAGGAAAACTTATAATTGACAGGTTCCAAATGAAATAAAAGCATGAAAAATGATTTGTCAAATATTTATGATATGAGAAAATCAAAGTGTTGATATGAGTGAATTGCAAAGATACACCAAAAGATAATAGAGTTAGTGCATTATTGTTTAGAGATCCAAATTGTTTTAATTGTGAAACAATGTGATAGTATACTATTAGTAATCATATTTTTCATACTTATGTTCTAGAGATTGAAATATAGTAAGAACAAGTTGTTTTGGCATGACCAATTATTATATTATATTTGTAAAGTAAATATATATTATTTGTGTTTCTGTTTAAACCGTATTCTACATATCAAATATAAATACTATATATTATTTGTTAAGCATTGTTACTATATGTAAATGGTAACCACTTTTAAATAAATATTATTTTTAGTATTTTACTTATACCATGTAAAATAACTTATATTTTCTATGTAATATATATTACAAAATACCGCCATGAAGTTTATTATAAAATATTTTAGTATTATTATTTTGTAAAAGAATTCACTATTATTTATAACGTTAAATGAGAATTGTAAATAAAGGTATAAAATATTTAGTACAAAATATTTGTAAAATATTTTGTAAATATATAACACTTAATGGGTCTATGTGATTACTTTATTGTTATTTTGAAATCATATAACGTTGTGAATGTTTTTATAAATGTTATAAATAAGTGGAAACGGAAACTATTCATATATATTACAATGTTCCACTAACCCAACGTATTTGATGACTACCATATTATTCTTATATGGTCATTTTCTTGCTAGAGTGTTATCTAGTTACCACAAAATATGTGATACTTTAATTTATTAAATATCTTTCCCTTTTCTGTTATTATAAATACTAAATTAATATAGATAGTTTTAAAATATCAAAACCCGTGATAATTTTGATATATTTTATTAATATGTTGATCCAAATATCCTAGAATTCACGATCATCAAATATGTTTAACTATAAGATTTTTACAATAAGATATTTTAAATCATAAAAGTAAAATAGTAAATGTTGATTTTAATATCAAGCATACGTAATATTGGCTTGAATAAATAACATTTGATATTTTAATATATATTAAAATACATATATTATAAAAGTATTGTAGAATATTTAAACAAGTTGAACAATTATATATAGGTATAAATGTCTTATTCATGAATACTTAGACAGTTTATTTAGATAATTTTATTCGTTCCTCTAATTCTTGTTTTGTTTTATGAAAATATATCTTTTTCTTACGGTACAAAGTAAAAATATTTGTACATATATTTAAAATTTACTAAATAAGTATGATGACTTAATTTATATTAACTAGTTATTATCCTGGTGGGATATTGGTTAGTGCTGCCTTGTTTAAGCATAGGTGGCCAGTCCATGCATAACTAAGGCTAGGCTATCCAATACCTGCCTTTGACAATAACCCTAGTATTAAAAATAATCTTAACACTACTACTTATTAATTTATTATTAATAATAAAATTATCAATAATAAATAACTAAACAATAACTTTAAATAAAAGTATATCTTAAATATAATTTCTTCACCGCAATGGTTTAAAATATAGTAATACTATATTTGTAAATTAGGTAATTCCATATATAATCAATTAAATTTATATATACTGTTTTTCGATCAACGATGATAGAGCAATAAATATTATGAAAGGCTCGATTGATATCTGTAATAATTATTAAGAGATATACCGAATTATAAATTTGGGTATCATTATCTGAGCACATGATTGTTTTAAAATTACTTGTATAGAATAAATCAACAAAGTGGATTTAATATAAATAATTAAATGATTAAATCCGAGATTAGCGCAATCTTTAGATTTTGTGGAAATATTCCCACAAAGTGATTTTGATCACAAAAATGATTTAGTGAAGTCGAGGATCACACAAGCATGTTATAGTTTAAGAGAATTGAAATGCTTGTTAGGATTATTTCGAATATGATGGTTTTAATTCATCATATGGAACCTTGAATTGAATATGTAGTACGAGCAAGTTCAAACAATTGAACTTGGTTTAAACAAAACGAGATTAAATAAGAAAGTTCTGACATGGTCATAACAGAAACCATGGATACCAAAGAAAATTGAGTTTTTCAAAATTGTATTGACTTGATATTAAAAGTCATTGTTTAGCAATAATGCGATTCACTGTGCCAAAATCAAGTCTAACTAAAGGATATTTGAGTTTGGATAAAATAATAAATTAGAATGAAGCCCTCCAGTGGAATTCAGAATTTAAACGAATCTCATGCCCAACAAACGGTGCATGGATTTACCAAGAAATGAAATGAATCAATGTTCACTACTATGAAATAAATCCTCCTGGTATGATGACCTTTAGGGGAAGTAGAAACACGAAAGTTAATTTATTATATGCAAAAGTCAAAATTTCAACGAAAGAAGTATAGGAACTTCTATCCGGAATTTCGAGTGATAACCGTTTATTAAATGACATTACTAGGGAATGTCAAATAAAATGAAATATGAAATTTGCAAAGGTATGTGACTCCTTTTTCAGTGATAATAATTATGATTCTGATTAGACTGTGCATGGATGTTTATGAAATCCTGTTCTAGCGTACTTTAGAGATATTCATTTTATAGGATCATGTGGCAAAGTGCCTCTTTTTGACTAGTAGTTTTTCTTACTGTCGGAATTTTAACATTGGTGTCATCGTGCCCAATTTATTTTTTCAAAGGTCTTGCCTTGGAAATTGTGTGTGATATACTTCATCTTTTGTGGATTTATAATTAAATTTTCATGTATTTTCTTGTACCTTATCACAACTTTACATGCTTTTTACTTGCGTTGATAGTTTATGGTAACGTGTTAGAAATTCTTTGCATTTTCGATAGTATCCCAACTTAATGGGTTTCCTTTGTTTATTTTATCATATGAGCTAAGAGACAGATGATGAGATAATGTTTTGATATCGGAAAAGATATTCCTGAATAAGAAATCTAGACACAGATACTGGTGCTTTATTCTTAATTGACTTTTGGAATTCCTTATAGATATACATATCTATATAATCACATATTTCACATGCTGAAATAAACATACCATCTATCAGGTCAATGTTTTTAACAATTTTTATATTTCAAAACTATTCAGATATCTGGTCATGATATTATTTAGGGAAGTCTTGTCACTTGCTGACATATTATATATTTTCTTACCCGGTTCTCGCCGGAGAGGTAATTTCAGTATATCCGGATAAACTGGAGAGTCTGCTACATCATACCCAGTCTTGCCGGAGAAAATTTTCTATTTCCCATAAATAGTATCTAAAAAAATGCCTATCTTATTAGGGCTTTTATTCATAATTAAGGAAATTTATATTTCCAGGACATATTTTATTATTATTTTGACCACTGGACGATTCCTGTGACAGTGTCAATTTACTATTGATCATTATTTCAAATAGTGACTCAGGTCATATTACTGTTGATCATTCTCTCAACTAGTAATTGCGGTCATATCATTGTTGATCATTCTTTCAACTAGTGATTTTAATCATAATACTGTTGATCATTCTCTCAACTAGTATCTTTGGAAATGTCACTGTTAATCATTCTCTTAACTAGTGACTCCGGACTTAATTGTCCTGTGACATTACTTTATTAATTACTTATGGCACACCAAAATTCCATCATATTTATTTACACAAATACTTAGCTTATCGTGAAGCTAATAATAAGGCATCTTTTCTTAAGTTCAAGTCTAAATGCTACTAGTTAACAGCAATCTCCTAACTCTTTAATATGAATTTAGGTATTATTGTTACAACACCTAAAGGCTTAAAGCAGTGGCTCTTTGAGTTGGCTCTGATACCACCTTCTGTCACGACCCCCGACCCACCCTGGACGGAATCGGAAGTCGTGAACAGCCCAGCGGTACCGGTGATTATTTTGAAAACGTTGCAGCGGAAATTTTATCAGGACCGTGAGTTAGGAAAAATATCAGAGTTTATAAAATACCGAATTTTATTTAATAAATGGGATAAACCCATGTTTTATAATGGTAGCTTTAATAAAGATAAATTTTATTACATAAAACAATATTTCTTATTTTGATTTAATTAATAAATAAGCCACTTCTTGATGCCTTTCAGTGCCGTATCATCTCTTACTCCAATCTACTGTAATTACCTGAAAAGTGTTTTAAAAAGGTTTTGTCAGCGGGAAATACTGAGTGAGTTCATTCATTTTACTAAAACGACACGTTTGTTATAATTCACAGTATTAAGAGAGATTACAATGTTTCAGATATCAAACCAACTACCCACAGTACTTGTCACTCGAACACACATTGGCTATCTCGTTGTCCAATGGTGTCTGTGACTATGGTCATATCACTCATTGGCTAACTCGTTGTCCAATAGTGACGGATATCAAGTAATGTATACAAAACCCCACATACCGGCTGTAACTTGGTGATTACATAAACTTAATCACTGTAATTATAACCTTTGAAAATAAACATGATTTTAAAAGTAATTTGATAAAAAGAGAATGACTCACATTATAAGCATGCAGATTCATACGGCCAAAGTTATAGATAAGCCTCGATATATTGCAGATTTATACAGGCAAAGTTTAGTCTACAGATAAGCTTTTGCAGATTCCTACAGGCAGAGCTTAGCCTATTAATTAACCTTGTAACCTAGTGTACACGAACTAGGTAGATAACTTAATACAGCATTTACGATAACTCACGAGATAAAACCCTCACAACGAATGACAAAGTGCAATACTTAAACATCCATCGGATTCACAACGAATGACAGAGTATAGTCCGAGTTCGAACAGCACTCAAACATTCAAGTCGAAATCACGATTAATGACAAAGCATAAACTCAATTTGAGCAGCACTTAAACATTCGTTGAATAGTTTAATCGATCGGACATTGAATCGTAGCAGCGATCGAGTTAATACCCTGTATCGTAGCAGCATCCCCCTACTAATTAGTGTTTTGTGTGTGTTTGGAAGAGTAATTGGACGATTCTTCGGTGCCTGAAGCGAATTTCTTCGTCGAACGAACACCCAGAAGCAAGTCCCGAGGCCTGCTATTTATAGCCAGAAATTGGCATCCCTTGCGCACCGTAACAGAAACTCTCTTACGGTCCGTAAGGACACTTGCGCACCGTAACATTAATTTCCTTACGGTGCGTAAGGAACACATAAGCACTATAGGTTTGCCACGCGTGGGACTAGGCCTGATGAGTCGACGAAACGATTAAATTCAATTTTTATAATAAGTTATAAGGATAATCATCAAGTAGGGAGTACCCCCCCCCCCCTGAGTTTTAGGGGCCCTGATCCTGATTCTGATTGTTCTGATAATTTTAGGGTTTGTGTAGAATCACTTGGGTGTCTTAATTAGGGTTTCCTTTTTGATAAAATAATAAAATAAATAGGACTTTTAATGAGGGTTGTTATATCAGGGGTCCGGGTTTATACTTACGGAACGTTTTAGGACATTTTTGTGTGAGTCGTTACAAATGCCTATTTTTCTAATTTGTTTAGTAAACTTGTTTATTTTCATGATTTTTCCTTTAAACATGGCTTAGTTTCATACAACTATTTGTGCAATCATACATGGATATTTCTTATAGTTTTTGATTTTAAAAACAAATCTTTTTCTGATCTTTATATTACTATATGATATTGTTGTATGTTTCCTTACTACAATACGTTTTGAAATTTTAAATGTATTTTGAAAACTTTTATGCATAAGTTTATTCAGATAGTGATATATAAAATTTAGGGGATGTTTGGCAACTTCTGAATGATTAAGTGTTGAATCAGTAAGAGGTCTGAACCATTAAGTGCTGAATCAGTAAGTGGTCAGAACCACTAAGAGCCATTATAATGCTTAACTCTTCAGAGGCAAATGTCTGACCAATTCAGATTAGAGGTCTTAACCATTCATACTCTGTATAATACTTAACCATTCAGAGGCAAATGTCTAAACCATTTAGACATCTGCTCACGAAACAAACAGTCTGAACCATTAAGTGCTGAACCAGTTAGAGGTTTGAACCATTAAGAGCTTGATTAAGAGAAAAACAAACAGCCCCTTACTTACATGTTTACGAATTTACATTTTTATGAGTTTACAAGTGTATATTTTTAGAGGATTATATGTTCACGAGTTTACAAGTTTACAAACTTACATGTTACAACTTATAAGTTTATTCACTTTTAAAGATATTAGAACTTCACAAGTATGTTTGTATTAGTATGTAGTGCATATCCGTTTCTAAATCCTATTACCCGAATCAATCCCTTTCCATGAGATGGCCACATGCTCATCGTTGTAACGTAAAATGGTGTGGCATCGACCTTGAGGCCTGAGGGTAAGAAAAAATCATGGCTCTCGCAAGTTTTCACTCTACGAAGTGTCTGTTTTGCTCTACGACATGCTTGTTTCGCTCTACGGGGTGTCTACTGGTTCACTCAACAGAGTACCTATTTCACTATAAGGGTTGCATGTTACATATTAAGGAATATAATCCCATAATAAGAAAAAGTAAATAAAAGCCTTAATATATGATACATGGTTAGTGTAGTTTGCCCAACCTACTTTTGATGTATGAACTAGATTCCCTGCATCATCCTCAGTAATTAACTAATGAACCATGTTGACTTCGGGTATAACTCTACGATGTTGTGATTTGATTTTCATATATGTATATCTATATATGATTTGATTTTTTTTTCCATCTGAAACCCTTATTGAAATAAAAAAGTGACTGTGTATTATTTGTCTATACGCTTACTAAGCAATTTATTAAGAACAATATTCTTTTTTCTTTCTTGTACACCAAGTTACCAAGCCTATCCGCGATGAGATGTGAAAGTGATTGAGAGTTTTAAAGACTCTTTTTTGGGACCCGGGGTGGTCCGTTATCCATCCCTACCACACGTTATACATAACAAAACACCGCCGTCACCAAACTTTTTTAACGCGTTAAAGTTATAACGCGTGAAAATTGAAGAAAAAAAAAACTACCGTTCATCATTTGACTGTTGCTCATTTGACCGTTTAAAAGGTTTTTTTATATATGCACACACAATTTAAAATCCAAATAATTTTCCAACTCAATCCAAACATTCTTCCTTCAAATCCAAGCATTCTTCCAAATACAAACTTTAACGTCAGAAAAATCCCGTACACCCCCGTTGACGAACCCAATCAACCCGTTGATGAACCCATTCAAGACGATACACCGACAAGGCCGCACCGCAAGAAAAGTGGTGATTCTTCAAGTAAAGGAAAGAAATCGGTGGCGGAGTCGATCTCCGAAATCAAAGAGGCTAAATTGGTGGAAATAACCAAAGCCACCGACAGAAGAGAAAAACTTGTGGCGGCAAAACTTAAACGCGAGGAGACGTATATTCGACGCTTGAACGAAAAAGAAAAACATAATGATTTAAAAATCTTGTTAGAGCCGCACACCAATCTCGACGAACCGTTTAAGTCGGTCGTAATTCAACAAAAACGCGAGATATGTGAAAAGTGGGGGTGGGAGATGCCTTAGATTTTTTAGGTTTTTTTTTTATTTGCAATGTTTAGTTTTTTTTTTAGTATGTAATTTAGGTTTTATTTAAATGAAATTTATAATTTACAATTTTAATGTTTTATTGTTAATTTATAATTGAGTAAATTACTTTTTGAGTCCCTGTGTTTTAGTAGTTTTAACCACTTGAGTTCAAAATCAAAAAAGTTTAACGCCTTGAGTCCCTAACCATTTATTTTATAACGTTTTGAGTCCAATTTTGTTCATTTTATAACGATTTGAGTCCAAAAAAATTGGACTCAAAAGGTTAAAATTTGGACTCAAAATGACTCAAATGGTTAATGAAAATGCTTATAGGGACTCAGGTCGTTAAACTTTTTGCTTTTGGACTCAACTAGTTAAAACCACTAAAACATAGGGATTAAAAAAGTAATTTACCCTTTTATAATTTTTAATTGAGTAAACTGCAATTTTACCCCCTGAGGTTAGGGGTCATTGGCATGTCTACCCCCCCCCCCCTAAGGAAATAATTGCAATTTTACCCCCCACTGTTCACTGTTATGTCGCACAATTACCCCCCGGCTTCAAAGTCAATAACAGATCTGTTGACTCTTAGTTGAAATGACTATATTACCCTTCCATTTTACCCCCCAACATTCCTGTTAAGTCGCACAATTACCCCCCATTGGTAAATTACTAATTTATCCTTTGTTATTACCCCCTGTACTTTGAGTTAAGATACAACATTACCCCCCTGCAACTTCCAAAACCCTTCCCGCCAAAATCAAAAAACTGATCTATGATTCTATAATAAAAAATCTTAACCTGTTCTATGATCTGAAACCTAATTCTGAATCAATTCACACGTAATCTGATTTTGATTATATAAACACCTAATTCTGAATCAATTCACTGTGATTTTGTTTTATTTCTTAAATCATCAAGCATACCTGCTGCAATCAAGCATACCTGCTGTATTGTGTTTTATACTCAAGCATACCTGTTGCATACCTGCTGCATACCTGCTTACCTGCTGCAATGTGTTTTATACTCAAGCATACATGTTACAATGTGTTCTATACTCAAGCATAACTGCTGCAATCTGACCAACAATGTATCAAACCACTGATTAACCACACATAGAATTTGTGGTGACTATTAACCACACTAGAATCTGTTGCATAACTGCTGCAATCTGACCAACAATGTATCAAACCACTGATTAACCACACATAGAATCTGTGGTGACTATTAACCACACTAGAATCTGTTATGACTACTAACAATGTATCAAACCACTGATTAAGCAAACCACTGCTGCACATTTTGACTATTAACCACACTAGAATATTTGGTGACTATTAATCACACTAGAATCTGTTATGATTACTAACAATGTATCAAACTACTGATTAAGCAAACCACTGCTGCACACTAGAATCTGTTATGACTACTAACAATGTATCAAACCACTGTTATGATTACTAACAGGTTGTTGATCAAATGCACAAAATGTATATCCTAATCAAACTATTAAATGCACATTTTGATCATGTAAGATCATGTAACTGTCATAACTATGTTCAGTAACTGCACATATAACTATCATCAACTATGATCATGTAACTGTAAACATTGGTCATAACTAGGCACATTATATTAAATAAAAAAGATCCTAATATATATACAATTAGATCAGTATTAAACTAAAAGATCCTAATATATTTAACCAAAAGATCCTAATATATAAAACGTCAACTACACAACCATTTCCTGCTGCGGGGGAAACTGGAAGTGCAAGAAAGGGCGGCCCCGCATTTTCACCACCACGGACACCACAATCGATCGGACTGACCACCGAATCCTCATGTCCACTGCAAACACAAAAAGATCGATGTTTCAATAACCCCCTGTTTTTACTTGTTCAGAAAGATCGATGTTTATACCTGAAATCAGAGACAACAGGGAGGATTGGTGGTTGTCGCCGGCAGCCAGGTGCATCGGCGGAGCTGGAGTGGACGCCGTTGTGGTCGCCGGAAGTGGAGGTGGAGGCATGGGGTTCTGCGATTCACTCATTGTGGAGTGGAAGCCGGTGGGTGTTGACATTGTGGTCGCCGGAGCAGGAGTGGAAGCCGGTGGGTGTTGACGTTGTGGTCGCCGGAGCAATGGAGGTGGAGGTGGAGCTGGATCGTTGGGGGGTGAAGAAGAAGTAGAGTGAGTGAAGCTTAGGGGGTAAGAATGATGGTGGAAGAGAAGTACATGGGGAGTATAAAGATCCAAAGGGTGAAATTACCGATATGCCCTTTGACCGTTTAAAGATAACATTGACTTTGAAGCCGGGGGGTAATTGTGCGACATAACAATGAACAGTGGGGGGTAAAATTGCAATTATTTCCTTAGGGGGGTAGACATGCCAATGACCCCTAACCTCAGGGGGTAAAATTGCTGTTTACTCTTTTTAAAAACAAAAAAAAAGGTTGTGAGTGATGGAATTCCATCACAAGTGATCGGCATTTCCACTAAAATCCATCACTAGTGATTGAATAATGCTTGATGACATTACGGAACTTGATTGAAAGTTGTGAGTGAGTGATGGGTGATGACCACCCTACCTCCTTTAGACTATGGGGTATGGGGCTTGGGTTGGGGGAAAACGCCCAAGCCACCACCCCAGGTGGGCTTGGGTTGGGGCGTGGCCCTTGGGGCTTGGGTTTCAAGCCGGGCGTGGGGCGGTCTTGACATCCTAGCTGACTGCCTCCTATTCGCTGACCCCGCCATGTCATAGCGGGCCATTTGAAAGTTTGAATTTTAAATTCAAACCGTTTGGCTACCCCAATCCGCCACCCGGGTCCCAACATCCCCTATAAATGTAACCCCCAACCCCACCGGCTACCCCATCCCAAACCGTCGCTATCCACCGCTACCCCGCCGGCTATCCACGTCATTCCACGAACCCGCTACCCCAACCCGAAGAACATGGTATCTTGGACTCACTAGGAATAATTGGTTCTCGTCACAAGTGTCGTTGACGCTATGAAGGGGCAACAACCGGGCCAAACAAAATATTGGCACGAAGCATTCGCAACCTACCGACATAACGTCGGAAACGACCGCCACAACCTCAACGCGTGCCAATATTGTCACACCCCGATTTCCACGTGTCACCGGTGGGCCCGGTAGGGGAGTATCGTGACGTGGTTGGCAACATAATAGTCAAACAACACAATATATAAATATGCATAGCAGAAGCAAATGAAAAATATAATTCAACTTTAATAATATTGTAACATCGAGTATCACAAGAGTTGAAGATTTGTCCCCAGAAGGATCAAAAATAAATAATAGTTCAACAGACGGTAGGCATGTTAAGCTTGCGAGACTTCTAGTGATGCTAAGGAGAAATCCCAGCCAATTACGCTTAGTACCTGCATTTAATCTTTTTGGGAAAATACGTCAGTTTACATTGGTAAATACAATCAACTGACTCATTTTAGAAAATGATTGAAAATTGATTTGGATGCACGTGGCATAAACATTTTATTTAACTTGGGAGAATTATTTAAATATATAATCTTGTGAACGAATTACATGTTCCTTGTGCGTTCAGTAGCCCGGACGTACCGGGTTAAAGATCAATAGACACACCACATTATTCTTTTGTGCACTGACGGGTGTACGCCTACACCCCGCGCTTAAGTCGTGGCCATTTCGTAAAATGATGCCAAGGATATCCGGGACATGGTCATTAACCCCCCAAAGGCTTTAAGTAAACAAAACTGTTTAAACGAGCCGATCAAATTATTCAATTAACCACCCAACGATGGAAGATTTGATGCTCGATCAAGCGGTATTCTATATACCGTAACCCAAGCCCGTAAGGGAAAAACCGACAATTACCGGATTAAGGGAAAATAAGTTAAAAGTATTTACCTAAGCAATGTAATAATCACAATAAGCAAAATGCAAGTAGCTTTTACTGGTACTCCTAATCTGGAACGAAGGTTTATAATAACCTATTAGAATTCTAACGGGTCTTTAATTAAGCTTAAGCTTAGACCGGTTAGTTTCAAAGATACGGTTCGTACGCACTATTAAGCGAAGACCGGATAGAATGTGATTTAGACCCAACAAGTTCGGAGACTTGCTTAATATGGGTATTTCATACACATTCTGGATTTTGAGATAAAACCGATAAGGTTTGACCCGTTTCGGCTAATTTATGTAAACTAGTTACATAAACCAAACCGAACGCGTAATAAGCGTAACGGGTAATAATGAGAGCCATTTACAGGTTTCCTAAGTTAATATGCCTCAAATATGTTGTGACATCAGTAGGATGTCTTTTATTATGCCCGAAATGAATTTAAACACAAACTATGCCTCGTAGGGGTAGTTTGGTCATTTTTAAGGTTATAAAAGAGTTTAAGTGATATCCTGAGTTACAGGTCTGATGTAATCAGCAAAGATAATCAATTTGCTAAGTTGTATCAGTAGGTTATTGTACATATGTGAAATTTATCAATTATAACCAAACTATGCACCGTAGGGGCATTTTGGTAATTTCACATAAGCCGAAAAGCTCAAAACTGAAGTCTGAGTTTATCAACCTTTGCTTACTGTTAAAATATTATAATTTGCCCAAAATATCAGTAGGTATCAACCCTTGTATGTTTAAAATAGTTCTAGTACATACTATGCGTTAAAAACGCTTAAAAAGGCGATTAGAAGCCATTTCCGGGTTCGATACATAAAGCTGATATTTTTATTATTCCAGAAGGCTTAAAATAATTTATTTATCATATGTGATCAGTAGCAAAAGGTTTGGAATCGTTTAGATGTGTAAAACTCATTTTATAGCCCGTAAGGGAAAAACCGACAATTACCAGATTAAGTCTATGACTATAAGTTATGCTCAGCCTAAAATTAATTAAAAATCTTCAAAAATCCCAAAATAATATTTTACATCAGTGGGTAATAAGTTTGATATCAAAAAGTCGGTGTAATTAAGCTATATGCTAATTACGTCGTTTAATCGCTAAAGAAGCTTCTAATTACGCTAATGAGCATAACTCTCAATCTACACCTCAAACTGATGTCAAACTTTGCATACAAGTTTATATATCAGTAATTAAAGTTTCTACTCTTTTACATTTTCAAAAATCACGTTTTAAGGTGAAAAGGGCATAATGGTCAACATATGGGCAATTAACGGAATCATGCATATTAATTGGATAACTAATGATCCGAGGTGTATAATCACAGAGGGTTATACTAGAATGTAACCTGGTCCAAATAAAGCTCTAAGGCATTTCTAAAACATACCATAATGGGTCAGAACTGAAAGTCAAAGCAAAAGTCAAACTATGTGACTTTCGGTTCCGAACCGGGTCTCTACTGAAAATTGTCGGGTTGAACATGTTTAGACATGTTTTTACATTCATTACCAAGTTATATTAATGATCAAACAGGTTGTATGTGTTCTACATTGCTAATCATGCATAAATTGTAATTTAAACATTCTGTTGACTTTTTAATAACAAGTTTGACCCGATATTTGACCTAGTTAGAGTGGGAATCAGGGGGAACCCTTTTGAGGGTTTATTACCCACGTAATTACCAACTTATAACTACTTTTAATTCGAGATTTGACTGAGCCATTATTGATTAATCTCGAAGTCAAACCGTAATTACGACGGTTTGACTTTTAGCTAAATAACTAAGCTAAACTCAATTAAAGAAGGTTAAGCAAACTTACAAGAGTCCTATGCACGAATTATGACCACTTGAGTCTGCTTTGGAGCTCCAAGAATGATCAGAAGTGCAAGAGAATGGTGTGAAGAACTTGTTGCAACAAGGGTCCTTTATATAGTGATTTAATCACCACAAAATGTTGACACACAAGTCTACCACTGACCATAACTCATCAACATGTGTCCCTAGATGTTTAGGGGTTGTTTAGGGGTCAAGAAGATGTAGAAAATCGGTTAAAGGTCGAGCACAATGGCTATGGCAGACAAAAACCCAATTTTCTCGGACCAGAAGGCCCCTCGCGTGGCGCGAAGACCCCCCCCCAGGGGCCTCGCGTGGCGCGACGCCCTATCTGCACAAATCTGAAATTTTAGATTTTTACGCTTAGATCCTTGGCTCTTCAAAACTTTGCTAAGACTTTTGTTTCTTGCATCATGAACCCTCCAAATTGATTTTTAAGGGCTTTAAAACATATACCCACTTTGTTAAGTCCCCGGTTAACCTTATTGTTACCCGAAAAGTCCTAACTTTCAACGTTGACGCTTTAACCCTTCGCACACGAATTTGATCATAACTTTCTCATACGATAACAAAAATTTATGAAATTTATATTGTGCATTCTAGTGAGCATAATTAACAGTTACAAAGCTTCGGGTTTGTCAAAAGGTCACTCAGAGGTATAACTTAAACATGTTGACACATTTAACCCCTGTAGTTTGTAATCTCTCACTTTTAGCTTCGCATGATCCATGATTTATTCGTTTGATGCTATAAACATCGTGTAGGGTTAATGTACAATATATTTATTCACTGTTGACATTTAGAACTCGTATATTCACATACTTTCCATGATTGTCAACTTTAGTCCTTTCAGAACATTCTTTCACACGTTCAAACATATGACATGTGTCAACACATTACAGGACGTGAATTTTCGAGGTGTTACAAATATAAATGGCGCGAGCTACGGCCCAAGCTCGATCGTTTCAAGGCTTACTACGAAGCCGTTCCGAGCGGCGAGTTAAGCCACGAGGACCGGGTGGCGGTGGCGAACATAGAGTTTCGAGGCAAGGAGCGAAAGGCGTTCGACAAGATCGCCCTTTTTGAAATTTACCTAACGCTCTAGGTTTTTTATTTTGTAATTTTTAGGAATTATGTAATTTTTAGGATTATGTAATTTTTAAAATTTTAATGAAATTGTAGGTTTTTTTATAAATGTTGTGTGAATTTTATAATTTTTTTGTAATTTTTTTTAATAATCTGTCACGCGGTGCACCCAACCCAAGCCCAACCCACGCCCCGCCATACCCACGGACACGTCACTAGGCGGTGGGGGCTCCAATTCCAGGTGTCAACTCATGCCCCAACCCAACCCAAGCCCCACCATACCCCACGGTCTTTGGGGGGTAGGGGTGGTTATCACTCACCACCCATTTATCACTCACAACATCCAGTCAAGTTCCGCCATGTCATCAACCATTTTTCCATCACTCACGACCTTTTTTAGTTGAAATGCACATCACTCACCACCACACCCAACAATTCCCCCCCAACCAACAATTACCCACAGAACAATCAAATCATCATGCGTCAAAAAAAGCACGCGTTATAAAATTTCGTGCGTGAAAAACGAAGGTGGTGATGATGTTTTACAATTTTCCACGCGTGGAAAAAATCCATCACACACAAACTTTCCCCCACCCCGGGGTCCCCTTATTATATATGCAATAAATTTGACTTTATGTTTTACTTTAAAATGACGCAATGATTTAATCATTTATAGAATAAAGTTTATATGGTTAGGGTTCTTGTAAAAAAAGGCATATTTCGTATAAAGTTTAAAAGTGTATATAGGTATGGTGTTTTAAATTTTCGGTATGATGTTTTGTATTCTTTTGACATGATATTATATAGAAAAACATCAAAAATAACAATTTAAAACACAATTAAATGTATTACATGCATGAAATCTAAAAACCCCATGCAAAGAAATTAATCACTGTGTTTAAATTAAATGCGTAGAATAATTATGATTGTGTTATAAATTTATGTTTTACCATATCAAAAAGAAAATAAAACATCATACATAAAATTTAAAATATCATGTCTATATAGACTTCTTACACTTTGTAGAAAAAATGTCGTTTTTACACTAACCTTACCCAAGTTTGTATTATGATTTTTGTAATAATGAAACGCCAAATCTATCAACGACAATGTGCTATATTATTCTGATACCAAATGCACATTCCTTTGTTGGTGACTTTGGCCAAAGCGGTAAATCCCATCTTTACATTGTGACATCTATAATATTGAAACATCAAGTGATCGATGAATTATCATGTGTTGTTCTTAGGATTTAGGGTTACGGGTGAGCCTAATGTTAAAAATAATTAAATTTTGAAAAGTGAAATTACTTTGATAGATTAGAAGCTATCTTATGAAAAAAAAAAAATATCAAGTTAAAGCCGACGGATTGTAAAGTAAACGATTCTTTACTTATACGATCACGGAATTTGTATTTTAATAGAAGAAAGAAATAGTTTCATATGTTTTCCCTTCGGGCTAAAAAGATGGTCCCTCCGACCCATTACTTGCCTCCGATATCCGGCGAAGTATATCCACTTATAAAGTTTGTTTATACTCATTATTAAACAAAAAATCTCTTTTACATAAGTAACCCTCACGCATTTGCTTTGTAGCTATTCGATCCTTTAATGTTTTAAGGACTCTTTGTTTAAACTCTTAATGGTTCAGATCTCTTACTGCTTCATCATTTAATGGTTCAGATTGTTTCTTTTCAAATGGTTAAACATTATACTGACTCTTAATGGTTCAGACCTCTTACTAGTTTAACACCTTTTTTTTTAAGGGTGACTTTCAATATGTACATGGACCATTGGTCACCGGGTCCCCGTCAAGGACGGTTACCCGTCAGCCCAGCATTCGCAGACGCGATGTTCTATCTGGCCCCGGCTACCGCCCAGCATTCGCAGTTTAACACCTAATGATTTAAACCTTTTATTGTTCCAGCAATTACCTATTCAAAAGTTACCAAACAACCTCTATAATTATGTCAATGGTTATAAATGTCTTGACGTGTAGTTAATGAACGAATTGGTCATATCATAGATATTATGTATAAGGCTGGCAATAGGTAACATGTAGGTAACCTGCTAAGACACGATAACAGAAAAGTACACCATTTGATTTTTTATGATTTTAAAAACAATCAAAATTTGAAAGTTAGGATCCATTATTTCTCCTTCTAGGTGCATAAAATATACATCTGTCTTATCGACATTGGATATAAAGTAGTTAAATGAGTCGTATTCATGTTTAAAATTTTTGTTGTTCGCGTTATCAGATACCTGTTAAGCCTGCTAAGACACGATTTGTCAGCCCTAATTATGTACTTATGTACTTGTAAATTATGAAACAGTCAAAAATGGGTAATGAAATAAATAAATTGATATATTTTAGCTAGATTTATAGTTGTATTAGTGGTGACGTTTTGTGATATTATTTAATACATGATGTACATTAAACTATTGATATCCGACTTTATTTAATAATTGTGTACTTTATTATATATAATAATAATTATGGCTTTTAGTTTAATGAAAAGAGGAAATCATTAGTGGGAGAGTGAATAAGAGATTCCAAAAGGCCACCATGATACCAGGAGGCACGTCTCTTTAGGCTTTTAGGTAATCAATCGTTGCATGTTGCATATCGACAATAATATAGAAATGAACTTATTTTTTCTGGCAAATGTATCGTCATCAATAAGATCTTTGGCGAAATACAAACAACGTCTTTCCTTTGGGTGAAGCACAGGGCGAAACGGATAACTTAGAGTGGCGAAATTGAATAACTTTTAATATAGTCGAGTAATGTATCATTGTTAGACGAAATATGGGTGATCGTGTATAATGTACCGGTCTAATACGTCTTGCTTAACCAAGCATTGTATACAATTTGGTGATGAATAAAATTTCATTTGCCCGTTCAAAACAAAGGTAATCAATTGTTAACCTTCTTTGCCTTCTAACATATTTGTGGATTTTAAAATGTCAATAACCTTACACATGTATCTTTTTTAATGGACTCGAGCTTACAATTATATAGCTCATTTAATAACTTTAGGTTAAACGTCTATTCAAGCTTTCCAATTACTTGTTGAAGTCAATGTATGTCTAGTACTATATTTTTATTAAATGCGAAAAAGGTTTTCGAGTAAAACTTAGACGTTAATAGTTACTATTCATGACGTGTATGTTTAAAGTTGATATATATGTTTTGTATGTTTATTTTTGTAACAAGCTTCTAAATATGTGCCATAATCATGTATTCAGATTTTTGTGTACATGTTGAGCATTACATTTGCTTTGAAATGGATAAAATAAATTTCATATTTTTTAGTTGAAGAACAAAGTATCTATCTATTATACTAAAAGAATTCATCTTTGCCACATCACATGCTTATGTGGCATAGCTACTTAGGCTGATAATTGTGTTTTGAGCGGCAAAATGAATTTGCTCTATTCTCCTTCACTTGTGATGAGCGGCAAAAGGTTTTTCCTTCATTGTCATTTGTGAAACCGTCATATGTGTTCATATGGTAACTTCAATCAATCATCTGTCTTCTTTAACACGAATTATCTCTCTTAGCAAACCCTAATTTGTTCCACGCCACTTGCAAATCTCGGCTAAACTTTTTATTTACACTTTTAATCTCCAATCGTCATCGTACGATTCTCTTTCACTCAAGCATCTAAACCCTAATTCTTCCATACTACTGTTTTCTTTCTCCATTGTATAAAGTTCTCTCCAATTCAGAATTGGCATGCTGTTGGAAAGACGGTATTGATGAATTAGGGTTCTGGTGAAGTGAACTGGTAATGTTTTTCCTGTGCGTCTTTTGGATGTTTGCATAATCCCGTTATTTCTTCACTTTCCTCCTTTACTTACTTGAATTTTTGTTCCTTTGTCTTTCATCTTTTCGTTTATGCATCCGTTGGGTTTTGTTAAGGGTTTTGATTTTATGCTTAAAATTGAAATTGCAAGATTATTGTTTGGGAATTTTCAGGTTTTGAAATTTCAGGATCTTAAAGAGATTGGAAGCAAGGCGATGTAAAGGTATTCTTGACCAACGATTAGATAATAACATAGCTTTATTTTAGCTTTTCATGAAGAAGCTGTGAAGAATTAAAACGCCTAAACACGATCAGGTATCGTTACAGATTAATTATACAGTTTTATTTGTTCTAATTTATTCAGATGATCGTTCATTGTTTTTTTTTTTTTTTTTGTTGGCTGTATCGTCTCTAAAGCAGAGGTGATAAAATGGCAGGTTGGGAAATGAGTTCAGGTCATATGCATAAAGAGAGAGATGTGAGAGCAGGGAGATCTCTACAACCCGCTGACCGGTGTAAGGCGACGCAAAACAAGTGTGAGAAAGTTGTGCAAGAGTTGAAGGTCTGAAAGTACATGTGGTGAAGGGTATGTTAAACATGTAGAAGATTACAGTTTATGAAGAGTCTGACTTAGTTGTAAGCTTCTTATTATACTACTCTTATGTTTTGTTGGTTTCAAACTGATTATCGGGCCTTCAAGAATTGAAAGTAGATAATTTGGTGATTGAAATTATTGATAGTTAGATGGTTTAACTTATTTTGGTTGTTGATTATTTTGTTGCAGGTGCACACTTCCAGAATTGAATCCCTTATCGCAATGGTACAAAAGTAATCAATTTTAATTTTCATGATTTTGAATCTGTGCAAGTACATTAAACTAATTTCATTGATGTTGGGAAAATTAGTGAATGGATATTTAGTTAATTTATAATTTAGTGAAATTATAATTACTAATTAAACTCCTTCATATGGTGAAACTCTTGAGTAGAGTTTTATATAACTTGATTAGCTTTTATTAGAGTTTTTATGGCTCTAATTAAATCACTAATTAAGTGAAACTTTTATTAGAGTTTTATGTCTCTAATAAAATCACCACTTAAGAGAAACTCTTTACAACACACAACTCTTGTAAAAAATGGTAGGCTATGTGACTCATTGGAATTATGAGAAAACTACAAGAGAAAGATAATATGTATGAAGAATTCTTGGAGAAGTGGTGAAGACTTGAACATCCATATGTTGGGAATTATAGAGAGATAAGTTTTCTCTACTCGATTCCATCACTTTCATATCATTATTTTTCCACAAGTTCAAACACTATAATTCTATTCGATGTAACCTCGGGCGTGTGGCCATTTCCGGCAGTACATACTGCTTCGGCTGTTGTACCCTGGGAAACAGACGCGTCATCTTTAGTAGAGGCGCGAAATCTGTTTTAAGGGAAGCGTGTTGAACACGTGCCTCAACCAAAATCGTCAACGTTTTAGTGTTCTCTTTGTTGCAGTCAAGGAGTATTTTTCAAGACTCAAGATGATGAATACTCAAGTCTAGGATGCTATCAAGTGCGCGTGAAGGACCCACCAGAGATGCGGCTTGAATCAAGATTGATATATATAATTATATTATATATTCTTTTTATTTAGTTATTGCAACCGATATTGTACTATGATATTTCCTACGACTAACGAGAGTCTCGTTATTATATATTTTGTAATTATATTTTACAAAAGGTGAACCTAGTTCCTACAATTGAGTCTTCTGCAGGCATGCAAAGCTCATGGCCTCATTGTGTCCCTTTATTTGACACTCTAGGTACGTATTGTCCAGATCACCATTTCAGAATTTTACATGTATTAAATTGCTTAGATATCGATTATATAACTCGAGATGATGTTCATTATTGACGATCCACTTTTGTGCAGAAGCTAACATATGTTATGGATCCATGGTACATTTTAATACCTATATAAGGTAGCAAAGTGAAGCATTGACTCATAAGCATGAAGTATGAGGTATGCTATCCAGATTTTAGTTCTGTAATTATCATGTAACTTTGTGTGAATCCCTTTTTTGACCAATTTTTGAGGAAACCGTCCAAACCGGTCACCGATTTGGTTTTGCAATCAGTATTTTTTCTTAGTTTTCGGTCGGTTGGTTTCCGATCTTTCAAACCGGTTTGGTTTACGGTTTATACCAAAAAACCAACCAACCGTATAAAACCGAACCAAACCATAAGTTTGAAAAATATTTCAATTTTTAAATTGTATATACACACACTGGCACAAAGACATTTCAGTTTATTTGGTTGCATTCAAGTTGCGTAGTAGACCACTTTTTAAACAATCTGGACATGCATGTGAGGATTTTATTTCTTTAAATAATTTGTACCTTCATTTGACATTTTGCACTCAAATTGTGCAATGACATTCAAATTTTACAACCTTTTTTATTTTATAGTTTATGCATCTTATACAATAGCAAAGTTAAGAGTTCACCTAAAAGGTTACCCGAGGAAATGCAAAGTTTAGTGAGAAAACCTCAAATCAAATTTGAAACTGCTGGAAAATGCAGGCCTCCTAAACCATAGGTACCGTATAATATCCGTTTTGACTTTAAAAGGTGAAAGTTATGCAATCTAAGTCATGGTTTTGTTTGAGTTAATTAAAGAAAATTGTGGTTGATGATTACAAGTTTTCTATATAATATGCTTAATGTGGTGGGAATTATAATGTTAACTGAATTGGGCCACAAAGAGGAGAGATTAATGAAAAAATCTGAATTTCAAGCTAAAATCATAATTAAATTAGAGCTTTCTTTTGTTACAAAGTTGTAGTCATCAATCTTTATTAGAACCTTAAAGAATTCGTATTGATTTAGAGGCACAAATGGTTAGGGGTGCACAACAACAGAGGAAGCCTCATGTGTGCAGGAACCCAGGTTTGATCGACGCCAAAGTTTTATCCAACTGATGAATTAAAGAAACCGTTGTCAACAAACGCAAAGCTAGACTCACCAAACTCAGGTTTCTATTTGTTTTTTTTATTTATTTCTGAAACAATAAGTTCTTTTTCTAAGACTATTGTTGTTTGTAAGGTATAAAGATGAACATCTACTAATATGTTGCTATGAAGGCGTTCAGCGGGGTTTCAAGCAATTTAAAGAAATCAATAGGAAAACGAAGGATTATCGGGTCTCATAATCAGCACTCATCGACTTCAAAGGTTTGACATGGAAGATTTGGGATCATATGCTATGGTATGAATTTCTGCTCTTTTTTTATACTGTGGAAATTGTGTGAAATGGGAGATTTGGGGAGGTGGAGTTGGTTAATATTTTTAGGTGGTACATGATGTGTCATTATTTGTTTATCTAAGAATTGTTTCTATTGGAAACTATTTAGCAGCAAAAACGATGCCACAAGTATATGATATATGGTGTCTAATTGTTCCAAATTAGCTATTCATATTCGATTATGTTAATCAACAAGTCTAATAGATATGCTATTAGCCAAGGGGCGGCATGGCTTTGGAATGCGAGTAGGTGAGACGGGATGGAGAGGTGTTGATGTGTGATGGAATGGGGGTCAAAGCAGGATGTCCACTCCCATTGCGATATGCCGCAAAAAATGAAAAAGGATGAAGTGTTGCACAAAAGAAAATAGATAAAGTGTGAGTGAGTAACTTTTATACTGCATTTTTTTTGGAAATGGGCATTTTAAACATTTTAAGACGCTCAACTGATCTCTATTATTGGTTTTATTAAAAACGAGAGGCGCACAAAAGCGACGAGGTCTAAAACCGAGGCGCGAAGTGCAAAGGGCAAAAGCGGCGGGCTTTAGTACCCTAGTCACAAAGTGATTATATAACTTCATAATAAAGAGTCCAAACACAAGGTTGATTCATCAAAAGTTGCTACACCAGGGACATTTAGATCTTATGAAGAAATATCTCACAAGGAACTGACGACTTGGGTAAAACTTCTTTTTATATATATAATTTTTTTTTGAAATCGTTTTAGAAGGCACCAGATTGGATATTTAACCATTGCATCTGGGCCAGATACTGCTACAGTGTGGATGCCACATTACTTGAATAACTTGATTAGTTCGTTTGTTCGATAGGCTTAGACTTGAAGAACCATGTGACAGAATAATGGATTTGGTGACCACTTAATTTAGAGAAAAGGCTATTTTTTTAATTAACATTTATTAGTTTTTTTTAGTTTAACTTGTGACATTGGGCTATGAAAAAAAAATTAAAGATACAACAAGATTTGCAGCCATGTTTAGAGTTAAAGCCATGTTTTTCACAAAAAAAAAAAAAAAAAACAAAACAAAAAACAAAACAAAATTTGCAGCCGTGAAAGACTGAAAGGAATTAGATAATAGCCATGTTTTGGTATAACCTGTAAAATTAGTATTTGTGGCCAAAATGTGAACCTACATTCTAGAATATCATATTTGTTTGTGGCCAAAATGTGAGCCTTCATTTTGTGATAAATGATGCTTAATTACATTCTAGAATATCATATTTGTTTGTAGTAGGGGATTCGAGAAATCTGAATTTGCAGGCACGGCCCCGTGTCAAAAGTGCCAGTAACGTGAATTTTTGGAACCTTACAGAAGATGGGCACCGGGGTGTGCCTAAGAGGCATGGTTCCGTGTGATTAGTCCAGTAACAAAATTGTTTCAGTAGTGTTGAAAGATATGTGGCATAATATTCATTTTTTAATATATATATGTACAATTGAGTTTTAATAAATTAATTGTCCGAACTCGTGAGTATTCACGGGTGATAACCTAGAATGTATTTAAACATCATTACTTGGATTTTGGATATGTACAGTTGATTGCAGTTAATGGTATGGAGTGTGATTTTGGATATCATCAAGAATCAGAAAGTAGTGTGCTTTTGAAATCGAGCATTAAAAGTGCCTCGGGTTCAAGTTTTGGATGTCATCAAGAATCAGAAAGTTGTGTTTTTGAGCATCTGGTATACCTGAAATGGGTCAACAGCTAGCCAGAATAGGTACTTAATCATCCCCTTTTTAGATTTGTTTGGTTATGGATTTCAATATTGGCTCATTTACACATGAATCAGTTGGTTTAAGTTGTGTTTTATATTAAACGTGTACAAAAGAATGTCACATTGATCCTTCTATTTAATGATATTTTAATTTAGTAACTAGCTATTATGATCTTAAAAGGATAAAAATAGTGTGTGGGTTCAACATGACCCGGCTTTGCTGGCCTGTATTGCCCAGTACTAAAAAATGAACCATTTCAACTTGAACCGTTTTGACCACTTACCTAACCTAATCGATCCACTTTACGTTCTACCATGACTTTTGGTTATGTTGGCATTGTGAGCTCATCTTTTCATCTGGTTTTTTAGGTTCACATTGTCACTCCATTCTTCTAAAGGCCATCAGAAAGTGGTCTTTTCAACACCAGGTATGAAATGGGTCAACTGGCTAGCCAGAATAAGTATTTAATCATACCCCTTTTTACTTTTTTTTGGTTATGGATGTCAATTCTGACCCATTTACACATAAGTCAATTAGTTTGACCTGTAGCTTATCTAAAAAAGGTATAAACAAAATGTCACATTAATCCTTTTATTTAGTGATTTAAATGGATAAACATAGTGTGTGGGTTTATAATAACTTACACGTGTTTTTGATATTTTCAGAATGAACAGTTTCGTTTATTTGACGGTTTGTGGTTAGAGCTCGAAGATTTTGAACAATTGGTTCAACACTTTCGGATGCAAGCTGTGAATTTGTGATTATCATTCCACAACACTCTCAAAGGTTCTAATAACCCGCCTTAGTAATTCGTGCTTTCAATATTTTAAAGTTACTTTTAATTAATTTTTGTGTTATTTGGTCAACTTCTTCACTTGGCGGGCGTTTAGTGATAGTATACCCACTAAACATGAGGCCTTGGCAAAAAGAGGGACCCGTTTCTAGATTTGATGTGACCACTATATCAAATATCGGAGGAGCCAACCAATCACCTTCTTATTACATGTCCACATGCGAAACTAATTTGGAGCTAAGTGTGCATGTGGGTCAAAATCCCATTAATTTAGAATGAATGGCTAACATATTTATGAAGTCATGGAGGTTTTTACGAATAATGGTTCATCTAAGTGCGGTAATAAGATACTACAACTGGTTGCTATGGCTACCTTATGGATGATTTGGCTGGCTAGGAATGTACGGGCCTTTAACGAGAGGATGTGGTTTAAGCTGGTGGAAAATGTTAAGTAGTTGTCATTCCTTTGGCTCAGCCATAGGTAAAAAATTAACATCCAGGAGTGGGAGAAGTGGAGAGTTTTTAACATAAATATGTAACAGCTAGGAGGATATTTTTGTTTAGAGATTGTGGCTTAGTGTTGGATGACTATTAATGATATGTTTGTCTCTTCTTAAAGCGGATACAGGAACATGTCATTCCACCTGTTGCATCTTTGAACCATTCTAACATGCAAACATAATGCACTTTTTCAACTAATAAAGAATAAATCGTTCATTTCCTTATGTAATCAACTTGCGTTTTACCTCCACTCATTTATTAGCAGGGTATTTGTGGGTCCCTTGAGTTTTTCAGTAATGGCTTCTCATGGTTATTAGATGTGATTGTTTCTTATATTTGTCCTGCTGCTGTGAATTACACTTGGCTATATGTATATTTACCATGTCTTTATATGGAAACTGCCTGCATTTGTATAAAAATAGACATCTTGATGCTGATCTAATAATATATTGCAGGTAAAAAAGATTACAACAATTCGCTCGGGAAAGAAAAGGAACCATGAAGAGGAAGTATACTACTATACACCAAAACAAACACCCGTTTGATCCTTTGTGTAAGTTTTTCTAAAGCTTCCTTTTGGTCATGGAACTTATTACCATTGAAGCCTGATCTTTATTTGATAGGCTTCTAAATCTTGATGTTTGTTGTTATCAACATATTACATTGAGTAAAATGTCATTTCGGCCCTAAGGTTTGGCCGGTTTTGCGACTTTTGTCCAAAGGTTTGTTTTTCCGCATCTTTGTTATCTATAACTGCCCAGGTAAGCAATATATTCCTACGGAAGTGGCGAATGAAATTGACAAGAATAAATAGAAGCTTGCTGAAGAAGCTAATGATCGTATTGATTGACAGGAAGATGTGGTTTTGGCTTCGTGAGTTTTGATTCAGGATCAGGTATGTGTTACTAACCGGCTGCCCACTTTTATTTTAAATGTAATATTGTTGATTAGAGGAGATTTATATATTTTAAGGAGATAAAAGTGCTAGGCTGGAATGAAGAGAGGGTGTTTGGTTACACCAAGGCTTTTTGGGTTGATAATTGTTGTGAGTTTTACTGCTATAATTGTATTTGGCTGGGCATGGGTATGTGTAGGGTGGACTGGATGTCTTAGGATTCGAGTTTTGGGAATATATGTGGTACCCGCGGAAAATCCACAGTCATCCTGAGTTAACATTTTGCCGTTTAGGACTAACTGCTTGTCAAATTTCGGGACGAAATTTCTTTCAAGTTGGGGATGATGTGACAACCCGAACTTTCAAGGTCGGTAACGTTCTATCTTTTGATCTTTATTTCTCATTATCTTTCTTTAATAAGCTAGAACGTTCTGTTCGGATAGCTTCGTTTAACTGGTTGTTTACTTCTCGGCCCAACCGACAAACTGTACATACTAATATTGGGTTCGGCCCACCTTAAGTTGTTTAGTATAGCATTGGATATCATGTTTCAATAATCGGCCCATTATGTTATCTAATTACCTTATATCATGTTAATTATAATAAATTGGGCTTGAGCCCATTAGCACAACCGACCTACTTATTCATGTATGATACATATTACCCTTATGATCTCTATATCTCAAACAACCAACTCACAAAATCCTCCGAACCCATACGTACGTGTCACACCCCGACTTTCCACGTGTCACCGGTGGGCCCGGTGGGGAGTATAGTGACGTAGTTGATATCATCATAGTCAAACAACACAATAATTAAATGCACGGCGGAAGCAAGAGATAAAATATATTACAAACCGATATAAAGTAATATTTAATATTACAACGGAATGTAAGATGGATCCACAGGCGGATCAATAAAAGAAACATAGTTCATCAGACTTATTGCATCCAAGCTTGCGAGACTCTTAATGATGCTAAGGAGAGGCCAGCCTATTACGCTTAGTACCTGCACTTAACCTTTTTGGGAAAATACGTCAGTTTACACTGGTAAATACAATTAACTGACTCATTTCGAAAAGGTTTGAAAATTTGTTTGAATGCACGTGGCACAAAAACATTTTATAACTTGGGATAATTATGTAATATAATCTTGTAAGGGATTTACATGTTACTTAGGCGTTCAGTAGCCCGATCCGTAGACCGGGTTAAAGATTAATAGACACACCACAATATTGAGTTATGCACTGAAAGGTGTACGCCTACACCCCGTGCTCAGGTCGTGGCCATCTCGTAAGATGATGCCAAGGATATCCGGGACATGGTCATTAACCCCCCAAAGGCTTTAAGCAAACAAAACACATTCAAAACATAGCATATCAATAAATTTAACCTCTATTCGATTAAAGAATTCAATGTCGGACCAAGCGATATTTTATATACCGTACCCCAAGCCCGTATAGGGAAAATAAGTTATAATTATTTACCTGAGCTAAATATAAATTCAATCCCAGCCGTATAAAATCAGCAAGTACAGATAGCTTTTACTGGGCTCCTATATCTGGAACGAAGGTTTTTAATAACCTATTAGATTCCTAACGGGTCTTAATTAAGCTTATGCTTAGACCGATTAGTTTTTAAAAGAAGATACGGTTCAAAACGCACGATTAAGCGATGACCGGTTTAGAATGTGGTTTAGACCCGACAAGCTTGTATACTTGTGTAATAAGGGTAAACTAAACACATTCTGGATTTTGAGATAAAAATGATAAGGTTTGACTCGTTTCGGCTAATTTATGCAAACTAGTTACATAAGCCGATCCGAACGCGAAAAATGCGTAACGAGTAACCATAAGAGTCATGAACAGTTTTCCTAAGTTAATATGCCTTAAATGTGTTGTGATATCAGTAGGATACCTTTCATTATGCCCAAAACGAATTTAAAACAAATTTATGCCCCGTAGGGGTATTTTGGTCATTTTAAGGGTTATGAGAGAGGTTAAATATAAATCTGAGGTTTAGGTCTGATAAAATCAGTAAAAATACTTAACTTAATAAGTTATATCGGTAGGGTATGACCTATATGTGAAATTTATCATTTAAAACCAAACTATGCACCTTAGGGGTATTTTGGTAATTTCACTTAGGCTTAAAAGGTCAAAACTGGAAACCTGAGTTTAAAAACTTTTACTTACTGTTAACATATAAAAATATACTAAAAATATCAGTAGGTATCAACCTTATATGTTTAATATGGTTTTAGTATATACTATGCGTTAAACACGCTTAAAAAGGCGATTTGGAGCCATTTCCGGGTTTTCAAAAGAAAGCTGATATTTTTATAATTCCAGAAGGCTCAAAATACTCTATTTATTATATTAAATCAGTAGAAAAAGGTTTGGGGTCAAAAGGATTTGTAAAACTCATTTTATAGCCTAAAAGGGCAAAACCGGCAATTACCGAATCATAGCTAGAACCCTATGTTATGCTCAGCCTAAAAATAAATAAAAATCTTTAAAAATCCCAAAATATTATTTTATATCAGTAGGTAAAAAGTTTGGTATCAAAAATTGGGTTTAACTAGGCTATACGCTAATTACGCCGTTTAATTAATCACAAAGCTTTCAATTTACGCTAATGAGCATAACTCCTAATCTAGACCTCAAACTGATGTCAAATTTTAGGGACAAGTTTATAATTCATTAGTGAAGGTTTCTATTCTTTCACATTTTCAAAAATGTCGTTTTAAGGTCAATAGAGCATAACGGTCAACATTTAGGCATTTTAAAGGAAACATGCATGAACTAGGATTTCTATGGAACCAAGTTGTATAACCTTGGAGGGTTATACTAACTTATATTATGGTCCTAATGGAATCCTAAGGCATATCTAAACTTAGCTAAATCGGGTCAGAACTGAAAGTCAAAGCAAAAGTCAACTTTTGCGACTTTCGGTTCCGAACCGAGCCTATACTTAGAATTGTCGGGTTGAATCATGCTTAGGCATGTTCAACTAATATTTACCAAGTTATTAAAGTGAGAAAACTGATTTTATAGCTTTTATATTAATAGTTATGTATTTCATTTAAAACTAACTCGTTTGACCTTTATTTGACCCGACAATTAAACTAAGTAAACGTGGTAATTAGGAGGTGCCCTCTTGAGGGTTAATCACCTACCTAATTACGGTCACGTAGCCATGTTCGTTACGAACCATGGTTCAACCGTTTAAAAGTCAAAAGCGTTTATAAAAAATGCTTGACTTTTCGGTTTAAAACGCTAATTAAATAAACTAAGCACGAAGGATACTTACAAAGGGTTCAAAACACTGAAGGAGGTTCCTAATATGATCAGGATCCCCTTGAATTCAGAGAGCCAAAGCAGAAATGGATGGAGGTGTGAAGGAAACAAGTGAACTCACCTCCTATATATACATTTCGGGACCTCACGAGATCGCGACAAGTGTCGGGAGGTCATAACCAGATTAGGCCAGGTGTAAAACCATTTATAAAATCTATGGGCTGCCCCTAGAGTCGGTTTTGTGAGCTAGGAACCAATTTTGAGCATGAAAACAGCAAGAAACAGGCTGTTACCAGCTGTTTCTGCATCAGACCCACTCACGCGGCCCGCGTAGAGAACCCAGGAAACCCACGCGGCCCGCCTGTATGACCACACCAGCCAAAACAGTTTCAATAATGACAGAATTGGTCCCTGAGAGCTTTTAAGGTTATTTTAGACACGTTCAAGGCCCGTTAACCTCATTTTAAGGCACCATTATGATGTTTAAACATAGGGGACATGAAACATGTTCAAAAACATGTCGGATGTCAGTTCGTTTGGCCGTACGGCCACGTTATGCATCGAATTACGACGAAACACGGACGGATGCTAAAAACGGTCCAAATTACGCGACGAGTGGAATTTTATCAAGGAGATCACTAAAATAGATTATTTTAGTGCTTACATAAAATTTTGGGTGTCCGGGGATAATCAGAATGTGAGATATGCGCGAAAGTGCAAACTTGTGCCCTTTTTGACACTTTTAGTCCCTGAATGACATAAAAGTTTATTTTTGCTCACCAAACACCTCTAAACCTATATCTAAGCTATATAAAGGATAAATAGGGTATGTTTAACTTATGGACATATTCCGGAAGGTCCGTTACCATACGATTTGACCTCCTTTTACAGTTTGACGTAATTAGTCCCTTAATTGCGCAAAGTGGCGCGAAATGCCGTTTAATGATATCTAAGCCTTCCATGGCCCATAATAATCATTACCAAGCATATATTTAAATATTACTATGCTCCCGTTTGCTTAAATGGTCATCGAATGGCGTAGATTCAAAAGTTGACGCTTTAGGTCCCTCTATTGCGCAAACTTGCGCATTTCATCATTTAATAGCGTTGAAGCCTCATCTAATCCATATTAGACATTCTTGAAAGTATTATTAATCATCACGATGCTTCGGGTTCGCTAAAAGGTCATTCAGAGGTATAATTAAACATATTGACACTTTTAGTCCTTCTAACTTGCAAAGTTGCGCGTATATTTACTTATAGGCATAAAAACCTTAAACGACCAATGTTTGGCATTCCTGAGAGTATAATCAAATATCATGAAGCTCCCGGTTTGTTAAAAGGTCACTCAGAGGTAAGAATTAACATGTTGACGCTTTTAACCCTTTATTGCACAAACTTTCAATTAATTACGCAAACGGCTACACTTAATTATCAAGTGGCACATTTGTGAATATAAACATCGTAAGAAACTTATTTTAGGTATGTTAACACTTCCAGTCCTTTCATAATCAAAGTTTTTGATTTTTCGAAAAATTAGTCCCTAAATTTCAGTGTTTGACTTCATTAGGGTTTATTACACGTGTCAATACATCATTGGACGTGATTTTTCGAGGTGTTACATCCTCACCCCCTTAAAAGAAATCTCGACCTCGAGATTTACTAAAATGTTGGAAGTACTTTTTGTCATATGACGGACTTAACTTCTATAGTATATCTGGAGTCTCTCCAAGCTCCCATAGTGACCTTTATATTAAGTATATGTATCCTTTTGGAGCTTCTTAACCTGTCGATCCTTTATTGATACAGGTTGCTCATCATATCATAAATCTACGTATCATTCCTTGATAGTGCTTCTCGACTTATTGGTGAAGCACATCCTTAAATCATTAGTGTGGGTCATACTGCGAGTTCCACCAAGCTCCTTAAATAGGTCTAAGGATACATTCGAATCCTTCGAATGACTTTATATATTCAGAGCTTAACTAATCTGATAATTAACAAATTGGCACACCCTTCCAGGGTGATATCTTTGTTGAACCTTATTCCTTAACAAGGACTTAGGAGGGTTGCTATTCTCATTAATCTTTGATTTTCTGCCAAAACTGGCAACTTACAGATGACCATGGATTTGTATGATCCTATTCGTTGTTTCCAAGGCAACTTTCAGATCCTGATGATTGGACGTACCAATCTTCTATTTAACAATAGATATTTAACATTCCATCTAAGCAAGGTCTCCAAAGGAGCAGCCTTGATACTTATACATCAACTATTATAGAAAAGCTTATCTCAAGGTGAAATGGTTATTCCAACCATTACTTAAAACTAATCTTAAGGGATAGTTAATCCTCACAGTCAGTCGAACAAATCGACGATCCTGGGCAGCTGATGGAAAATTCTTAATTGTTGCCTAATTAGGGTTGCGGTAATCAATGCATAAGCAAAATGAACCGTCTTTCTTAATTAACTATACCGAATCCTCAGGATATTGAGTTAGGCTATATGAATTCTCTATTTTAAAACTTACTTAATCAAGGTTTCGATTCTTCCAATGATGGTACTAGCCGTCTTGGAGACTTCATAATGATACAGCCCTAAATGGGGTATAAATCTTAACTCTACTGGCCTCTCAGGAGGTAAACAGGGTAATCTTAGGAGGAGATAATCAAAATACCAGGAGGTTACAGAGATTTTCCAAATCTCAGGCTCCAATTCATCTATCATAGTTTGTGTCAGATAGGTGACACATTTATGTTACTAGTCCACGAATTCTTTAATCGCAGACATTTACCTGGACAATTCCATTCTGGATATCCTCTTTGAATACCTTTAGCTGATTTTAGTACCATATGACCATCGGGATATCTTTGTGGTTCCATGCATTAAACCTCCATACTGATCAGGCATGACAGCAGTCTATGGAACATATTAAGATACACCAATCCTCATGTGGCGCTTTTATCATACCATCTGGTATTCGCAATCGATAGAGATCAAAGAGATATCAACTATACATGCTGATGCACTTCTTCTAGAGAGAGAGTACTTCTAGATTTCCATGATTAGAGATTTCTAACAGGAACAGAAGAAATGGTTCTTATGATTTCGCCTGTAAGTTTTACCTTACACTTAACATCTGGGGTTCTTACGGAAAGTTTCTAAAAGTTTGCTAAGCTTATGGTCTCATGAGAGACTTAGCGGTATCTGAATCCAAACATAACTCTTAGCAATAAAATCACAATAAAGGATTTATCTAGTGTCATTCTTAATGTGGACTGCCTCTAATCATTCATCAGGAGGGTTAAACGCCTCCATTCTTAATCCTTTTAAACTTAGCTGTAAAATCCTTGACAGATTTTAGGGCAGTCTTAGTTTTGACTGGTTATTTCTTAATCTATATAACATGAGTAGCGGAGGTAGATCCATAATGGATTTATAGTGAGCAGGCTTTGAAACCTTAATGTGCCCTCTTATTGCCGTGACTAAGCACCAATAATTATTTGCATTACACTTAGATCCTGGGTAATTTGAATAGAGCACTATCTCAGCCAATGAATTAAAATTTGTAACATACTGTCGACAGTCTAGAACTTTTATGGTGAGAGCCATAAAATTCTTATTCCATCTTTTTCCATTTCGTGAAGCGGATAATAGGTTTTTCTAATAAGGTCCTTAAAACTTGGACCATCCCATAATGTATAAGAGGATCTTTCTTGTGGACTTCATTAATGTCCTCACCAATCAAGTGTATTGCCATCGAATGACTGTGACGCATACCTCACCGTGTCCTTTTCAGCATAACCGCTGATACACCTAATGGTTTCTACTTCATTCAACAACGTCCTGCAATCGATGGCCCTTTTTTTTTACCATTGAAGTCTCTTGACTTCCAAGAGACGAAGTACTTTTATGTATATCCTATAAGAAATGGGCTCCTTGCCACATATGATTTTGTTTGGTTTATTCTTCGCATTTGAAGTATGAATAAAGCTCTTCTCATGAGCAGTATCATGTGTTTTAGAGCGAGCAGCGTTTGGCTCTTCATGGCTTTTCTCAAAGCCCTTCTCAGCAGTGATAATTACAGTTTTGGAGATTAACTCCGTTAACATTGAGGTTCACACTCGATGCACCATTAACATTTGTCGCATCTCTAACATCGTGACTGTTGTTTGTCTCCTCTGAGTTTTCCATACTCGGAGCTTTGGTATTAAATACCAAATTCAATAAGTGCTTAGACAATCCGTACCGTATGTTTCCTGTTGTGACATTGTCATCCTGAATAGCCTCTTGAGCATCCATTTGAGAGCTTCCAGCTTTGGTCTTCTTAGCCTCCCCAGGCTTCTTGGTTTTATTTGGGAAATTAGTCCTGATATGCCCTTTCTTGTTGCAACCATAACAGGTCGCATCTTCCATCTTCTCGCAATCCAAGGCCCTATGCTCCTTGGACTTGCAGATTCCACAAGGTAGAAGCTGAGATTCAAATCTGCATTTCCCGAGGTGGTATTTCCCACAGATTTTACATCTGGTCTTTTCACCTGACCGCTGGTTGTCCTTCAAGCCCTTGCATTCCTGGGTCTGGTGATCCATCTCTTTACAGATGCCACATCCCTTGGTCTGTTCATAGAAACATTTTCCGAAGTGCTTCTTCCCGCAGGTTTTGCATTTGGGTTTTGCCTCCTTTGGCTTGGACTGGTTTGAACCGGCCTTACCCTTCTTGTAACCTTTATTTGGGGTATTATCACACTTTCGCTTATGATCCTTTAATACACGGTCCACGGCTTTATTTACGGCTGTATCCAACATAGCCTGTAACTCGGTGCCCGTTAAGTTCTGTCTTGCATTATCATTCTGATCAACTAGATGATTGTGAGCTTCAGATGAGTCAGCCATGGTGAAGCTTTGAAGGCTAAAACCAAATAGTAATAATTGGTTTAATTATAGTGAATTGTCGAATTTGATGAATAAATAGCCATGGTGTAATTAACCATATAGGCCAATAGATAGTATTTAATTTATTTGATTATGTTTTGCCTAAGTTTTTAAATAAACCATCTTTGGCTTTTAAACGGAATATAATCCTTCATATTTACTAGACATGAGACATAAGTCACGACTGTCAATGTCATACTGACATCTTATATAGCACAACGGCTTGTTCCAAAGGACTTTTCGATGGCACAGATGCCTCGTCACTAGGGAAATTTTAAAACATAATCAATGATTTCTTTGGATCGGAAAATTTCATAATTCATTGCCTTGACAAGAAGTTATGAAATAAAACTATCTTTTTCATGTATACATCTTTGCCCGTAGGTATACATCCCAGATGGATGTTTAGATGTGTACATCATGATCGACGTTTATTAGCCATGATTCCTATTGATCATTTAGGCTAAATAAGGGGTTTGGAAGTTCCTAATATAAAGATGACAAGCGTGATTTTATCGCATCACTTTTGTCGGGACTGTTAACACGTTTTCAAGTGTTAAAAAGGATCTGAATCTCTTTTAAACAGGTTTTACCATCTTAGCTAGGTCTTCAATGACATTCAAGCTAGGTCAAGCCTTTTAAGATTCTCTTTTAATATTTATATTGGCAGGAAATGAATGATATTTATTTTTATTCAGGATTTTTATTATAATTATCCTGGATTTAATTAAAATATAACTATAGCACAAAAAGTCAAGTCACAAGGGTAACTTTAAATTATAAACCATGATTTTGTAAAATCAAGGTATTTAGGCTTGAACGTGTTCACGCCTTTACTTGACATGGAGTTGTAGGCTACGACTGTCTTTAGTCTCAGAGGACGTTAATTATAGCCCGTAGGCATTATATCGCTAATGGATGTTTAAATCACAAAATAAGAAAGGATTTCGGGAGAATCCGGTATAAGGATGATTTATGTGACTTTATCGAACCACGTCTGCCAGAAAAGTTAATATGTTACAGATGTTAACAAGGATGTGAATCTCTTGAATAGGTCCTACCATCTTGGCCTCGTCATATAGGCTAGGTTTACCTTTAAGATTTCTTTTTAATAATTAACGCATAACAATCCTTATTCGGGATGTTAATAAGGATCTGAACCTAAATTGAGAAACTGCCATCTTGGCCGGGTCTTAATAATGACACGAGGCTAGGTCTTGTCCTTTTTAGATTTTGCCATTTTATTATAATGGTAGATCTTATAAAAGAAATGTTATTTTAATTTATTTCATATATTATATTCATATATAATGGTATAAATGAAATTTAGATAAAACATCCCAATGATTTTAAAAGAGGTATAGGATTGCCCTAAGCGGGACTTGAATGAAACGTTGTCCATGAAGGGACTGAAAGATAAGTATGCCCTTATAAGGACTTACTAAGGAAACGGACTTCAGCAAAAAGGAGTTTCTTCTTCATTTCATTTCTGAATGCTTTCTCCTTGGTGGCACGTTAATCCTTGTCGCAGTACGAAGCTCGGCCTTCCCTAGGCCTCGAATGGGGAGAATTCCTATTACGGCTTCATTGCTTGGCGACTTATCAAAATATTTAGAAGTGAAAGCAAAAATCCTCCGAATAGAGAGAAGAGTATTCCTATGTTAAGTCTAGACTCAGAGAGTTTAAGGAATGTGCTACTGTGTCATTGAGATTAAACACAAAAGGCTAATGTTTAATTCACTCAATGTTGGCTCTGATACCAACCTGTCACACCCCGACTTTCCACGTGTCACCGGTGGGCCCGGTGGGGAGTATAGTGACGTAGTTGATATCATCATAGACAAACAACACAATAATTAAATGCACGACGGAAGCAAGAGATAAAATATATTACAAACCGATATAAAGTAATATTTAATATTACAACGGAATGTAAGATGGATCCACAGGCGGATCAATAAAAGAAACATAGTTCATCAGACTTATTGCATCCAAGCTTGCGAGACTCTTAATGATGCTAAGGAGAGGCCAGCCTATTACGCTTAGTACCTGCACTTAACCTTTTTGGGAAAATACGTCAGTTTACACTGGTAAATACAATTAACTGACTCATTTCGAAAAGGTTTGAAAATTTGTTTGAATGCACGTGGCACAAAAACATTTTATAACTTGGGATAATTATGTAATATAATCTTGTAAGGGATTTACATGTTACTTAGGCGTTCAGTAGCCCGATCCGTAGACCGGGTTAAAGATTAATAGACACACCACAATATTGAGTTATGCACTGAAAGGTGTACGCCTACACCCCGTGCTCAGGTCGTGGCCATCTCGTAAGATGATGCCAAGGATATCCGGGACATGGTCATTAACCCCCCAAAGGCTTTAAGCAAACAAAACACATTCAAACATAGCATATCAATAAATTTAACCTCTATTCGATTAAAGAATTCAATGCCGGACCAAGCGGTATTTTATATACCGTACCCCAAGCCCGTATAGGGAAAATAAGTTAAAAGTATTTACCTGAGCTAAATATAAATTCAATCCCAGCCGTATCAAATCAGCAAGTACAGATAGCTTTTACTGGGCTCTTATATCTGGAACGAAGGTTTTTAATAACCTATTAGATTCCTAACGGGTCTTAATTAAGCTTATGCTTAGACCGGTTAGTTTTTAAAAGAAGATACGGTTCAAAACGCACGATTAAGCGATGACGGTTTAGAATGTGGTTTAGACCCGACAAGCTTGTATACTTGTGTAATAAGGGTAAACTAAACACATTCTGGATTTTGAGATAAAAATGATAAGGTTTGACTCGTTTCGGCTAATTTATGCAAACTAGTTACATAAGCCGATCCGAACGCGAAAAATGCGTAACGAGTAACCATAAGAGTCATGAACAGGTTTCCTAAGTTAATATGCCTTAAATGTGTTGTGATATCAGTAGGATACCTTTCATTATGCCCAAAACGAATTTAAAACCAATTTATGCCCCGTAGGGGTATTTTGGTCATTTTAAGGGTTATGAGAGAGGTTAAATATAAATCTGAGGTTTAGGTCTGATAAAATCAGTAAAAATACTTAACTTAATAAGTTATATCGGTAGGGTATGAACTATATGTGAAATTTATCATTTAAAACCAAACCATGCACCTTAGGGGTATTTTGGTAATTTCACTTAGGCTTAAAAGGTCAAAACTGGAAACCTGAGTTTAAAAACTTTTACTTACTGTTAACATATAAAAATATACTAAAAACATCAGTAGGTATCAACCCTATATGTTTAATATGGTTTTAGTATATACTATGCGTTAAAAACGCTTAAAAAGGCGATTTGGAGCCATTTTCGGGTTTTCAAAAGAAAGCTGATATTTTTATAATTCCAGAAGGCTCAAAATACTCTATTTATTATATTAAATCAGTAGAAAAAGGTTTGGGGTCAAAAGGATTTGTAAAACTCATTTTATAGCCTAAAAGGGCAAAACCGACAATTACCGAATCATAGCTAGAACCCTATGTTATGCTCAGCCTAAAAATAACTAAAAATCTTTAAAAATCCCAAAATATTATTTTATATCAGTAGGTAAAAAGTTTGGTATCAAAAATTGGGTTTAACTAGGCTATACGCTAATACGCCGTTTAATTAATCATGAAGCTTTCAATTTACGCTAATGAGCATAACTCCTAATCTAGACCTCAAACTGATGTCAAATTTTAGGGACAAGTTTATAATTCAGTAGTGAAGGTTTCTATCCTTTCACATTTTCAAAAATGTCGTTTTAAGGTCAATAGGGCATAACGGTCAACATTTAGGCATTTTAAAGGAAACATGCATGAACTAGGATTTCTATGGAACCAAGTTGTATAACCTTGGAGGGTTATACTAACTTATATTATGGTCCTAATGGAATCCTAAGGCATATCTAAACTAAGCTAAATCGGGTCAGAACTGAAAGTCAAAGCAAAAGTCAACTTTTGCGACTTTCGGTTCCGAACCGAGCCTATACTTAGAATTGTCGAGTTGAATCATGCTTAGGCATGTTCAACTAATATTTACCAAGTTATTAAAGTGAGAAAAATGATTTTATAGCTTTTATATTAATAGTTATGTATTTCATTTAAAACTAACCCGTTTGACCTTTATTTGACCCGACAATTAAACTAAGTAAACGTGGTAATTAGGAGGTGCCCTCTTGAGGGTTAATCACCTACCTAATTACGGTCACGTAGCCATGTTCGTTACGAACCATGGTTCAACCGTTTAAAAGTCAAAAGCGTTTATAAAAAATGCTTGACTTTTCGGTTTAAAACGCTAATTAAATAAACTAAGCACGAAGGATACTTACAAAGGGTTCAAAAGACTGAAGGAGGTTCCTAATATGATCAGGATCCCCTTGAATTCAGAGAGCCAAAGCAGAAATGAATGGCGTAGATTCAAAAGTTGACGCTTTAGGTCCCTCTATTGCGCAAACTTGCGCATTTCATCATTTAATAGCGTTGAAGCCTCATCTAATACATATTAGACATTCTTGAAAGTATTATTAATCATCACGATGCTTCGGGTTCGCTAAAAGGTCATTCAGAGGTATAATTAAACATATTGACACTTTTAGTCCCTCTAACTTGCAAAGTTACGCGTATCTTTACTTATAGGCATAAAAACCTTAAACGACCAATGTTTGGCATTCCTGAGAGTATAATCAAATATCATGAAGCTCCCGGTTTGTTAAAAGGTCACTCAGAGGTAAGAATTAACATGTTGACGCTTTTAACCCTTTATTGCACAAACTTTCAATTAATTACGCAAACGGCTACACTTAATTATCAAGTGGCACATTTGTGAATATAAACATCGTAAGAAACTTATTTTAGGTATGTTAACACTTCCAGTCCTTTCATAATCAAAGTTTTTGATTTTTCAAAAAATTAGTCCCTAAATTTCAGTGTTTGACTTCATTAGGGTTTATTACACGTGTCAATACATCATTGGACGTGATTTTTCGAGGTGTTACAGTACGTGCGGCAACAGAACCCCTACCCCCATTTTCGTGTTAACATCCTGTGTGGCCGGAATCTTGGTTAGTGGTTTTATATTTGTTTGAATTATGATTTGATCGATCCTCGTTGTGTAAATTCCTGACTATCCTAGTTGCATTGTATGTGTTGTGAATTAAGAAAAAGTTATGTATATTCTTGCACCTTAAACAGATGGTTAGGAATTCTTGTTTAATTATCATATTGCATGTTATATAAGAATCGTTGGGCTTGGATCGCATAAGATTAGTTGTCTAAATAATGAGTATGGTGATGCTAGGGAATCCTATATGATAGTGATGTTTCTGATGTAAATGTAATGTCAATAATCAATTGTGCTTTAGGGTCTAATAACCGATAAGGTTGGCATGTTCATATGTTGAGTTTAATTCATTTAAACTGGTCACTTACTTTCCTAATGATTAATTGCTGTTATGTGATCACATAATCCGATACATGGGTGTTTGTAATGTGTTAAAGGTGTATGGCTGAGTAATAAATGGACTGGAAGAATTAATTAAACCTTGACTTAGTGGGCTAATAGAATATCACATGCAATCCTCAATGATTAACACAAATGGCCGACCATCCCCAAGTTTGCACATGCATGTATATACATTTGTCTTGGGCTTAACGCACGTAGTATTGGGCCGCACATTAGGGGGATCGGGTTAGGTACTTTGGTTGGGATATGTGTGGTTTTGATACAATATCCTTGTAACCAAAGTGATTGTAAAGCGTTATGAGTTAATATTAGTACATGCATATTTATGTGAATGGCGAGTGAGCTGTTAATGTGAGGTATTATGATACATGGGTTTATGATGTGAAGATACATAACTCGAGTACTCGTTATAACTCGTGAGACAATATGTGCTATGTTATGATACGTGCTTGTGCTGTGATTGGAAGTAGGACTCGAATATTTACTATGACTTGCGTAATGAAATATATCTGCTTATATGCAACTTGTGTAACAAATGCAAAGATCACATGTGTTATGTTTGCATGAAACTGACTAACTTGGTAACCCCAATAGGGATTAATTAACCAACCAGAAATACGTACTTTAATCTTACCGAGCAAACCTAAGGTGAGTTCACTGCCCTTTTCCAAGCATGCATCCCGGGAAGGGATATCGGGTAACGTTCCAGGGAGGAATGCAGGTTAATGGGATGTTGGTTATTACTCAGTTTCTATCATATAAGACCCCCTACATCTACCGACAGTTGCCGGTAAGGCAACGAGGTTATTAGTTGATAGCGCTATTAGGATTGGCACCCTCACACCGTGCCGAAAGGACGGGCGTGAACTAATTACCTTGACCACTTGACCAATGCCTTAATAGAGGCATTGGGGTTGGGCAATCACATCTTGTATCACGTAAGACCCCTTACATCTACTCGAGGTTATTAGTTGAGCTAATTACCTCGACCACTTGACCAATGCCTTGATAGAGGCATTGGGGTTGGGCATTCACATCTAGTAGCCACATACGGTAATCGAGTTAATAACAACATCAAAACAAAACGTTGAACTGTTTTAAACACACATCTGGTAACTAACGCGTTAACAAAACTTTGAACTCACCAGCGTCGTCTGACAAACTTGTCTGCATGCTTGTAGGTCTATAAGCTTATATCATTTGGAACTTGCTGTCTGAAAGGCTGGAGTGGTCATGGGTCGAGATACATGGAATTTCAATACAAGCTTAACGGTTTACGTACACATGTTTTATGAAACACTTAATCAACGAATGATGCTTCCGCTGTATACAATGAATGACATGTGACTTTTGTAACATGTATGTTAATGAATGAAAGATTTATTTAAATTTAGCTATGAGTTTAATGTGATTGGTGGCTTGGATCCTGGTACGTCACACGCCTCGCAGGGGTTCCTGCATGTGGTATTTTGGGGGTGTGACAGTTTGGTATCAGAGCCACTGGTTATAGTGAACTTGGTTTTAAAGTATTTTATAAAACCAGACTATAACTGAACTGATTCGACATCGACCATGACACTCCGCTCCAGACTGCAAGGTTCGTTTTTTTCCCCTATTGTATACATTGCATGACTAGTGTATACTTGTTCATGATGTAGCATACGGACACACACCTGTCACTATAGCATAGTTACACGAATTGCTTGTTTACATTATGATGTGTTGTTAGCGTGTCATACCCTATGGATTCTTGTGACCTTGTCGTTTTGATAACCCCAGTTTGACATCTAAGTTTGAGGAACCATTTGACATGAGTTAGGAAGAACTGGGATGAACTTGCAAACCACAATATTATTGTGGGTGCACACATAATAATAATGTGGGGTGCATGCGAGTCCTAGTGAGGCTTAACAAGTGAAAAAGGGGTTCCGTTCCGTTATTTGATCGATGTGAAACACAACAGTCTATAAGAGTCATAGCAGTGATTGTCTCTTACTTGAACGTGATCTTTTCACTCTACTCTGAATCCTTACGAATCTCGATGCTATCGAATATTACCTGAACGCCCATTTGAACGCCTAGCGAACTGTGTAGAATGTTAGGTGCTTGTACGAACATCCCTGAGTTGGATGTTGCAGCGTCGAATGATTGGACGATACCTTTTCACTCCTTCTCATTGGTTGGAACTCAATGTACCGACGTCTTAGACCCCGGAGTGCGACCACTTCTGCAACACTCTGGGAACATATTGTGAATTACCCAGTCAACTTGCAAGAGCGATGGACAAGAGGATGAGCATTGTGCCATACCAACCTCAGTATTAGAACGACCCTGATCACCAGCAACGAACTCCAGCAGATTGACCTCAACCGAATCCTTAACCCTAGTAAGCGACTTATGGGAGTCGACTCTTACGAATCAATCGGGACATGGAATGTGTAACTTCCCATGCAGTTAGTAGTGCCTTAGGACGCGACACGGAATGGGACAAGATGGACCCTGTTGTTGAAAGATCGTAGGGCCCCGTTTTAAGCAACGACAGTTGAGGCAACGGTCGTGGCAACATCAAGGAACTCGTAATCATAGCTTACAGGATGGAAAAGAAGTTGACCTCAACAAGGATTGACCGTGTTAAGTCAAAGTGCCAACATCCAAGGGAACAAAGACGGTACTAGGAATTCTCGCAACGAAAACAACAACACTGGAAATGATGCTTACGGAAGGGCATTTAGGATTGGCGTAGGTGACGCCAGGCTTAATAGCAGCATGGTAACTTGTATAAGTAGCCATGTTTTGGTCAACCCTGATACTTCTTGAAACCAAACCTGCGGTGGTAGCAACTGATGGCAAGACAAATGAAACCTCATATGTTCGTTGTGATGTAAACTCGACCTTGTGGGACAAGTGTTTGACGTCAACCTTCTTTCTGTTATCCTCGATAATTTGATGCAGTAGTTGGTATGGATTGGTTATCCATACATCGCGCAGTTATACCCTGCGAAAAGAAAGCTTTGCGTACCCCTCTCCCTAGTGGAGAATCGTCATCTATTCCACAGTACCAGAGTTGTGTAAAAGTTAGCATCAATTCTGCAATGAAAGCCCAGAAGTGTCTACGGAGGGATTACCCCGCTGTGTTAGCAACCGTTTCTGATTGTCAGGCTAAGGAAAATAGGATCGAGGATCCACCAATTGTCCGTGACTCCTCTCGGTGTGCTACTCGAGGAACTTTCAGGTTTACTTCCACAACAGTTAGTCGGAATCTTAGTTGATCTCACGACAGAGGCAGCTCTGAATACTCGTACATTGTACCATCTTGCACAGGAGGGTTGCAAGAACTGTTTAATCAACTACAGGAAATACTGGACAGGAGTTTGTCAGACCTAACTTTTCGCTTTGGGGAGCCCCAGTTATATCCGTGAAGATAAGCCTTTTCGTATGAGTACTGATTATCCAGAACCTAACAAGGAGACAGTTAAGAAGCGTTTGCCTCGATCATATATTGGCAACCTGTCTACCAGTGCGAGGGTCAAGCTTCCATTCGAGGAATGACTAACGAATGAACTATCATCAGATGAGAGTCCAGAGGGGAAAATGTTCCTACAACGGCGTATCAGACATAGGGCGACCATTGCGACGTTGTATTCCAAAACCTCTGGGCTAATCATCACACCGGCAGCTGCATGGATCACATGAATTGAGTATACTTATTGACAACGTGTTGAATCATTTCCAGGAGGAAGGAACATCATAGCTGACATCTGTATCTTATTTTAGGGCTCCTGAGGGAGGAGCCATTACGTGCGAAGTCTTATTTAGTGTAACATCTAGATTCGAAAGATGCATTTGATCATGTAACCAACGAAGTGGGAATACACGTGGATCTTGCTAGGATCCATTTTGCTAGAAACTGATCGACACCAAGGATTCCTTCGGGGATGCAGCGATTTCTTGGTTTCGCTGGATACTATCGTAGATTCATCACAGGATTTTCGAAGATTGCGCAGCCTTAACCTCTTTAGCACAGCGGGGAGCTGTGAACTCATGGGAACCAAAATAGGAGGACGTCTTCTCAGCTTTTGAAACCCAACCCTGTAACGCACTGAGCATCACTTCTATCCGAGGGTACTGATGATCTGATGGTATACCATGATGGTTCGAATCAGAGTCCCAGTTACACACCGATGCAACATGAGAGGGCGATGGCTTACGTGGTGGACTTACAGAAAAAACCGCACGAGTCACGACCTGCGGTGGAAGCCGTTGTCTTTGGATTTAAATTGGAGGCATTACTTGGACGGTACCGAATGCACCACTTAGACCGATCACAAGGGCCTCCCGTATACCGTCGTTTCGGAGGAGCTAAATCATGTAATGACATCGCTAGATGGAACCTTTGAATGATTTCGACTGTGAAACCTGGACGTGCACGAGCTTTACAGCTCACTATCGACTTTAACTTACCTGATCAGACTCACTCTGTTCAAACTGGAGAACTGAAGGAGGGAACTCGTGTTGAGCAAAGCACACCGGCCTCGATAATCTGGTCGTCTAGGTTTTGGTGAGAAATATTAGGACCTATAAATCTTGCGCTGGTGATCGGACATGAATGCCAGCCTAGCTATGTATGTGAATGATACTTGACTTGTGGGGAAGTCAAGGTGAAGCATCAACAACCAGAAACACCCATATGGAAATGAGAACAGACTGCCATGGATTCTGTCTACTTGCAGCTCGAAACGGAAACAATACCACCTGAGTGATTGTTGATTTTCTCACGTTATCAGCACACCTTCTTGCAATCAAAGAAACTGACGAGTCTTCACAGCCTGTGGTTATTCCTCTGAGAGAGGCGGCTATCTAGGCACGAGGTGCCAACCCCTGTATCTCTGATTTTGAGCTATACCTGATTTATGGCAGGCAATACGCAACCCCCTTGGCTCACATCTAGGCATGAGCATTACTTATCACTGTAGGATAACCGGGCAGGGTAACGAACCATCCTGACACACGAGGACATGCGGCGAGCATGTGCGTGATTGACTATAGTAAACATCTGGGAAGGACACTCATCTTTGGGTGAGCTCTACTGCAGCCGTTACCGTTTTTGTATGCATACAACTCTGTTTGAGGCATTGCATGGATGCCAATGCCAACCTTCTTGTTGGACTAAGGTGGGTGACGACCTAATCACAGATCCAGAGTTTGTACTCGAACCTCTTGGGAAGATTGCTCAGATCGGAAATCGTTTGGCGGCAACTCGTGACCGTCAGGGAAGGTGATAAGCTTAGGAAACACTGGGAGTTCGCTGTAGGCGATCGTATCATGTTGAAAATCTCACCCTGGGAGGGTGTGGTACACTTGGGAAGCGTGGCAAGCTTAACTTATGTTACGTTGAGTAATCCAGAATTTTGGAAAGAATTGGTCACGTAGCCTATAAACTCGAGTTACCCGACGAATTGGGTAATGATCACGATGTCATATATGTCTCGAATCTAAGGCAGTGTTTGTCTGATAAAAACGCTTGTGATACCCTTACTAGAGTCTGAGGTTAATGACAAGTTGCAGTGGTCGAGGAATCTACTGAAATCATGGACCAGGACGTCAAGATTCGTTAGCATAGTCAATCCTGATCATGAAAGTTCGTTGGAACTCAAGACATGGACCGGAGTTCACGTGGGAACGCGAGGATCAGATGAAGCTTAAGAACCCTCATTCCCAACTGACCAACCTAAATGCAACTGGCGAATTTCGGGACGAAATTTCTTTCAAGTTGGGGATGATGTCATTTTGCAGGCGCCCTACTATCTTATCCTGGTACTCGGTGCATCTATATAATGTTTATAATTTGGGATTGAGGTGCATTTTGGCTGCATCATATTGATTTATAAAATCTACAAGTAGTTCGAGTAGTTATAATCTATTTCAAAACCAAATTTCTATATGTGGTCACTATGATCTCCAAACTTAATTTTTAATATTAGATAAACTTTATGCCTTTAGATTACTTAAAAACTTTAATTAAGAAACATTCTGACCTCAACTCATTTTAGTTATCAGTTGGAAAATTTTAAAGGTGGTTACCCAATTTGGTCTTTTAGTCATTTTTTTGATTATTTTTATTATACTTAAGAGTTTTCAATTAATAGACTAACCTAACTCTAAGAGGCTTATGCATTCAAGTTAAGTCCAGTTGAGAACTCATTATCAAACTACAAAATCAGCACCCATACATGTCTTCCAATATATGCGTATATATGTCACGTGACTCGACACCAATACCGGTCTAAATTTTGATTAACGCATTGCTTAAGACTCACGTCGGTATTTCATACCTCCGACCAGTCTTCCGGCGAAGCATCAATGAACAAGTTTCGATTCACATCCGCACACGTGTCGAAAATTCAATACCTCTGTCGATCTAAGTTTTGATGTGCTTATTTCCGCCGACTTTTTGCTCTTTCTTTTTTATTATTTTGTGATCAAATTAAAAGTTGTCTCAACTAGAAATGAGTGTAGAATTTGGTGAATATGATTACAGAAACGATTTCATAGCTGTTGTAATGTTCATTATTAGTTTATTTCAATTGATTTTAGATGCATTATCCACTTTGGCTACTGGATTGTTGGATTGTTGTAATGTTCATTATTAGTAGATTTAGAACCGAAGCCTTGAAGAACTAAAATGATTCAGGGGTGCTTAGGAGAACATTGAGACATTTTTTTGGAAGACAAATAGATGGGCAACCTCTCTGTTGGTTCAAATGGCCAATGATTCTGAAGACCCTAAAGTTCATGTGAATTTATAAATATTTCTTTGCATAAATTACTTGATAAGTTAGTTGTTCAACCCCCTTTATGCATCAATTATTGATAAACAAAGTCAAGATTCAATTTATATAACTATCAGTTCATTATAATTTAATATTTACATAAATAGCAAAACATTTTTATTCATTTTAAAATTTATATTTATAATTATTCTTTTTCATCACACCTATTTATAATAACATTTGATGAGTTATCGTTTTGAATCATTTAAATGTCAACTTTTTTTCTTTTGTTGCGGCAGTCTATGAACGTTATGTTGTAATTCGGGTCGAGATCAAACCGTTTGTACATGTTTGGTCTACTTTGTACACATATTGTATATAACACACGTACAGTGGGGTTATGGGTTTCGCGCCACGGTGGTTGTGGTCTATAGACACCGATCTGTGGCAAATGGGCTTGGTCATGTAATAGGTAAAAAAAAGAAACAAACCCGATGAGCCGAAGCTATAACGTCTAAGTCACATTGAGTATCACGTGAAAAAAAAAAACGACCAAAGTGCATTAATCACCAAAAATCAAGCCAGTTCTATTACGTCCAAGTCACATTTCATATTCATTTATTTTAATTAAGTGTAATTTTATATTTACTTTAGTACTAATACTGAAACAAATCTTTTATTAAAAGATTTATGAAAACACCGTTAAATAATATATTTTTAGGCCATCCGTGTAACACATGGGGTCTTAAGCAACGGTACAAGGCTACAAGTAAAAAAACTGCACAACCGTGTAATAGAAGCCGAGATAATATCTGGTGCAAATATTGGTAGTTGCACATATATACCTCGATTAAACTTGATACCTTCTGATAAAAAGATTCCTTTTGCTTTTCAAAGGAGGCAATTTCCACTGGCCGTATGTTTTGCAATGACGATCAACAAAAGTCAAGGTCAGTCTCTTTCAAGAGTTGGTTTGTACCTCAAACAACCGGTCTTCTCTCATGGTCAATTGTATGTTGCCTTATCAAGGGTGAAAACAAGAAATGGGGTCAAAATTCTCATACTTGACAACAACGGAAAACCTACATATAAAACAACTAATGTGGTGTATAAAGAGATTTTCAACGAATTGTGATATCTGCATATTGATGGTTAATAAAAAGTTTTTACATGATCCGTTTCAAGACGTGTATATATTCATAACATTTTATGTAAACAACGATGATGAAGCAATGTTATCTTTAATCAACCCGTGTAATACACGGGTCCTAAGGCTAGTGTCTATATGTTTGATAATTGTTCTATTTTGATAAAATAAATTTCATATTTTTTAGTTGAAGAACAAAGTATGTCTATATGTTTGATAATTGTTCTATTTGGACTACGATTTTTTAAAAAGGTTTTCCACTAAAACTTGTTAATAGTTACTATCTATGACGTGTTATTGTTAAAGTTGATATATATGTTTTGCAAAAAAAAAAAAAAAAAAAAATTATGACAAGCTCCTAAATATGTGTCATATAATCATCTAGTATTCAAATTATTTTATGTACACGTTGATTGAGATGGCAATAGGTTGGGTTTGGGACGGGTTTTAGGTAATCATAATTTCAAACCTAGTTAGATAAGTTTGTCTCAAAATCCATTGGGTTTCCAGCGGGTAAATACCCATCGGGTATCGAGTATATCTACATGTTCACCCAACCCAAAACCTATCAGGTAACCAATATTAGTGCATTTATCAAACATATCAAATAACTACAATGTATACGAAATAAATTACCTATATGTATAAAAAATGGACATGTGTATATATATGGGTATTATAGAGAGAAAACTCACTTGAGTTACGAAAACTCAAGAAAACCTTATGTAACAAACTTTTTTTTTCTAAAAAATTAGGAATGTAAGTTACATGTTTTCGAACGTTTTGAGTCAAAAACAAAAAAGCGCCGAACGACTTTTATTATTATTATTATTATTATTATTATTTTTATTTTTTGAAAATTCAGTGTTACTTTATATATATGCTAAAAACTGAATTTTCAATTTCTTTTATAAAAAAAACCCACTCGGCGCTTTTTTTGTTTTGTTTTTTTTTTGCTCAAAACGTTCGAAAATATGTAATTTACGTTCTCTATTTTTTAAAGAATTGTTACATAAGGTTTTCTTGAGTTTTCGTAACTCAAGTGGGTTTTCTCTATATCCTCCCTATATATATAAGAATAAATCTTTGAATTCATCCGAAATCTGGAATTATTTTTACACATTTAAACATGTTTCTCGAACTGTTGATTTCGGATGACAGAAATCGAACAGTAATGATTTCGCATGACAGAAATCGAATTCAATTATGGTTTTCAAATCCTGTTTTCCAGTTTTAACCCAGATTTACGGATACAAAACAGAACTGACTAATCAACATATGCTCTGATACCACATGTTGATCAGTTCTGTTTATACATAATGGAAAACATGAAAACATACATTTGATTGCATCAGCACAGGCTAGCAGAGAATCCAGATGGAGACGCAGCAATAAGCTTTGACATGATTGTCATCTTGGTCTGGTTCCTCCCTAGGGTGCAATCTAATGATGGGGACTTAGAAAACCGAAAGGGTATCGGCTGTAGGAGATGGAGGTCGAAATATGTTGTTATGATCTTATGGGGTGTGTCTGATTGTGTAACTGAGTAACCCCTTAACCTACACATAATTCTCCTTATATAAGCACCCAGGAGGAAACCTAATTAGTTAATAAGGGTAATATGGTCCATCAACAATTACCAACTAATTATTTAATAGGTTATTATATATTTTGATCTATATTATGTAAATGATTATAATGGCTACTAGATTAAATATAACATAAAATATATTTAATCTTACATAAAAGTGATTGATACTAATCAATATTTTAATCGAATTCCAACCAATCAAAGTACTAACAATTAAACATCCCACTAACAAAACCGACACCACAACTAATAAATGAGTTAAATATTAAGTAATTATTGATTCATTGCTAGATGCGATTATATTTCTCTAAGTACAATTACAATTTCAAATATTAAATAACTAACTATGAATAATCCGCTACAACACTCATCTCGAAAATAAATCAATACCCATTCTACACCATAAAAAAACTAATACACGCGATTTTCGTTGAAATTTTATGGTGTATTTGAAAGGCGCTTAACAACAATATTATTCAAGAGCTACAACATTCATCCGATAAAAAACCATTTTTTATAGATCAAGAACCGAGTGATATTGCAAAAGTTAAACTGCTAGTGCTCATTATTTCAACAATGCCTAAAGGGCACTCTACTCTATCTAGTTCTAGCATCTTGTTAGTTTCTCGTTTCTTATATATCATCAGTTGTTCCAAAAATATAAAAATAACTAATTATCAAAGAAATCAATTTATAAAAAAATACTAATAACCCTTTCCTGGATTAATTAGAAACCGACATTAACGAAAATATTATCCAACAGCTACAACACTCATCTGACTAAGGATGTAGAGAAGAAAAAAAACCAATCTATTATGGATCAAGAACCTAGTGAAATCGCGAAAGTTAGACCAGTTCATTTGGTATAATAGTGCTCGCTATTTCAACAATGCCTAAATGGTTTTCGTTTCATGTAGTTTATCTTGTTCTAACATCTTACTCCCGTTTCTTATTATCAACTGTTCAAACAAATAAAAAAACTAATCATGAAAAAGTCAATCTATGAAAAATAATAATAACCTTTTTCTGGATTAATTAGAAACAACCATTAATGAAAATATTATTCAACAACTACAACACTCATTCGACCAAGGATGTAGAGAAGAAAAAAAAAACCATTTTTATGGATCAAGAACCAAGCGAAATCTCAAAATTTAGACCGTTCCTTTCAGTATAACAGCGCTCGGAATTTCAACAATGCCTAAACAACTTTCTTGTCATTTACTTTATCTAGTTCTAGCATCTTACTCCCGTTTCTTATATATCATCAGCCGTTGCAAAACTATAAAAAATAACTAATCATGAAAAAGTCAATCTATAAAAAATAAAAATAACCTTTTTCTGGATTAATTAGAAACTGATATTAACAAAAATATTATTCAACAACTACAACACTCATCTGACCAAGGACGTAGAGAAGAAAACAAACCATTTTCTATGGATCAAAAACCGAGTGAAATCATAAAAATTAGACCAGTTCCTTTGGTATAATAGTGCTCGGTATTTCAACAATGCCTAAACGGCTTTCGTTTCTTGTACTTTATCTTGTTCCAAAAATAAAAAAATAACTTATCATGAAAAAAAATCTTTTAAAAAATAATTAGAAACCGACATGAACATTACAATCCCATTAAACACAGTTAATTACATTACTAGCAGTGATTGTGATTAATTAGGTAAGAACCATAATAATAATAATAATATTAAACCACATCAAACCCTCAATTCGTCCTCCATTTTTTGGTGGGTCACCACCATCTATGATCCCAAATCCCCAAAATCAAGACTTGCTGTTTTGATTATGATCGCTAAATCCATTTGGGTAACACGACAGGAGATTTCTAGTTACCCTCACCACACCTTCCATCATAATTTATGCCATTTCGTAATCTCCCATCAATTCTTTCACCAATCTTTGTATCTTTCCCCAAAACCCATCTCTAAATTCACGTTTTTTCCTCCCCAACACTTGAAAAATCCGATCTTTGATCGTGGGTTTCAATCTTTTTTCAGTTTCAAGCAATCTTTATTCAATTTTGGGGGAATTAGGGTGTGATCATGGTGTTTTTATGTTCAAATTTTTAAGCAATGTAGAAGAAATTGAGTGTCTTTTTGATCGGTTGTTTGTGGGTTTTGTGTTGGTTTTTGGAACGAATACACCATGAGATTCTTTAGCCTTATGGGCAATTCTTTTGGGTGCTCTGCATCTGGTGAAAGACTTGTGTCTGCTGCAAGAGATGGTGATGTTCAAGAGGCTAAAGCTTTGTTGGAATATAACCCTAGACTTGCTAGATATTCCACTTTTGGTGTTAGGAATTCACCTCTTCATTACTCTGCAGCTCAAGGTCACCATGAGGTAGTATAAATGTATAATGTGTTGTGTATGTTTTTGTAAAAAAAAATGATCATGATTTGGTTGATTTAAATTAGGGGTATTACTTATGTTGATTGTTGTTGTTGTTTGGTTTTAGATTGTTTCACTTTTGGTTGAATCTGGGGTTGATATTAATCTCCGAAACTATCGCGGGCAGGTTCGGTTTTAGGTTTATACTTTTATTTATTGATCTTGTTTTATAAAGATTTGGTTACATGTATAAAGTTTGTGTTTTTTTATGTTTGTTGTTAATAGACTGCTTTGATGCAAGCTTGTCAATATGGTCACTGGGAGGTTGTTCTGACTTTGATTCTCTACAAAGCAAATGTACGCAAACGAATCGTTATATTGTTAGGTCATTAGGTGTAGATTTGGATAATATTTTAGGCTAATGAAGAATTATTGAATGTAGATTCATAAGGCTGATTATTTAAACGGAGGTACTGCATTGCATTTGGCTGCTCTTAATGGACATTCACGATGCATTCGGATCCTTCTTGCTGATTATATCCCTAGTGTTGCTAATTTTTATAACTTTGTTAACAAACGATCCGGAATCGAAGAGTCTGTATCGGAGTTTGATGAAGGGTATGCTTCAAGAAATCTCGATGAGGCGGTTTTTGTACTTTTTTTTATTATGGGGTTTGACTGATTGTGAAATTTTGTTCGTGAATAGATCGCTTTACGAAACGATTAATAGACTTGCTGATGGAGGTGTGACAGCTCTCCATATGGCTGCGTTAAACGGTCATGTTGATAGCGTACAGTTACTTGTTGATTTGGGGGCTTCTGTCAATGAAGTTACCGTGGATGCTGGCGCTACAATTGACTTGATTGGTAACTTATTGTTAACATCGGGTTAGTTTTCTTTTGTTGCGTTAATCGTAAAATTGAGGAAAAGTTGTGTTTTAGGTGCTGGTAGTACACCCCTTCATTATGCTGCGTGTGGTGGAAATGCGCAATGTTGTCAAGTATGTTTTTTAATATTTCAAATTGAGGTCTACTTTTTTATGTCTCAAAGCCTTTGACTTTTGACTAATGTGTCTCTTTGTGTTATTTTTACGTCTTTTAAGTATCTGATATCCAGGGGAGCGAGCCTAACAGCCGAAAATGCAAAAGGGTATGATTTTTATCATTTTATGTACCAGTTCTGTTTTTCGGAAAGTTTTTTTTTGTCGGATTGTCTTAATATGTAACCGTTTGACTTTAAATCTAAAGGTGGACCCCATTGGCGGTTGCTCGTTCTTGGAATAGAGATTGGCTTGAGGAAGTCTTGGTTGAACAACAACAAGTTGAGGAACCAACTTCGTCTCCATACTTGTGTCTTCCGCTTATGAGTGTTGTCAGGATTGCTAGGTGATTTATCTTTTAGGTTTCTTAATTTTAGAGTCAACTTTGTATCTTGAGCTCAAAAGTCAACATTGATTGCGTGTCTATCCTCAAATGTGTTTTCTTTGTAATGTACAGAGAGTGTGGATGGAGCGACGATTCACTTTCCTTATGTGCGGATCCTTGTGCTGTTTGTTTGGAAAACAAGTGTGCCATTGCTGCAGAAGGTATAATTTATATTATAAATTCTAATAGAAGCTAAAAAACAAGTGTTTGATAAAATTCAATATAGAACTGGCAACTACAAACCGTTTTAGTTACGAATGGGTCGATATTGTTTCATCTCTAATGGGTCGATTTGATAATAAAAAAATTAGCTAAAAATGAAACGGGTCGAACAGGTTTAATGTCTCGCTTACAAGTTGATTTGTAATGCATAAAACATTTAATGAGGCACTCAACTATTTATAAAGAAGAGTAAAGTACACGGATGGTCCCTATAGTTTACCAAAATTTTGGATTTGGTCCCTAGCTTTCCAAAAGTACATGTATGGTCCTTGTGGTACTAAAGGTTTTAGCAGGTCCAAGTTAGGGACTAAATGTGTTACAAAGTGCAAACCACAAGGACCATCCATGTACTTTTGGAAAAAAAACTGGGGACTAAATGCGTTACAAAGTGCAAACCACATGGACGATCCTTGTACTTTTAGAAAGCTAGGGACCAAATCCCAAATTTTGGTAAACCATAGGGAGGACCATCCATGTACTTTATTATTCTATAAAGAAACTAAAATTTGGTTTGTACAAAAGGTGTGTTGGGTCAATGCGAATCTTACTGACCCGTTAGTCGACCAATGAACATGCCCATTTTGCCACCCTCTAATTGAGTAGCATATTTTTTTGGGAATGTATCCTGACCGGAGTTACTATACGATAACAGGTTGTTTTCATGAATTCTGCACTCGTTGTGCGTTATACCTTTGTTCCACAAGCACCGCCTCAAACGCCGCCCAAGGGCCGCCAGGATCGATCCCCTGCCCTCTTTGCCGCCAAGGGATAGTATCGTTCAAGAAGCTTCCAGGAACCCGAGCAATACTTGGGATGTCACGAACAAGTTTGCCGCTATCATTTTTCACATGTACTTCTTTAACCGATGATACCGATAACATTGCACTTGATACAACGCCCTTATGCAAGCCTGAGTTCCCGTTGCCACTTAGATCTTTGAGCTGCCAGAAGTTTCCGTCGATGAAACTAAGTTCGAGTCTTTGCATGGGAGCGTCAGACACGAGCCCATCTTTGTCCAGATCGTCGGTTGACAGTGGTCGGTATTCGAGATCGAGTTTTCGCAGGTCGAATTCACATTCGGATAGTAGAAGATCATGGCTATGTTCATTGAATCAATCACTAGAAACTGGCTAATAATGAAACTCAAGAATAAATGATAAAAAGAGAAGAAATATGAAAATATGAGAGAATATATATACCTTTTTTTATAAATCTTAGATTTTGAATGATGGGTTTGAACTTTTGGTTTGGTTTTTTGAAAAAAAAAAGAAACTGAAAATTCAAATTATTATATTTTTATTTTATTTTATTCTAATGTTATTGGTGAATTTAAAATTATAATTCACTTCTTTTGTGATTGCCGTTGTTCATTACTAATGACTTGATTGGAATTGGTTCACATATATGTTTTGTAAATGTTTATGGGAAGTGACTTTGGTTTCATGTTATTTTAATTTTATGTATGTTGATTGTAGAGCTTTTAATAATCATTATCTTTTTATTATGTTTTAGCATGAGGGTACAGGGAGTCGTTCCAGACTTTCAGATTTCCCCTTATCACTACCACATTAGCTTTTTCTTATTTTCTCTGGTTTTTTCTAGGATGCACCACGGTGTCATCCTAGTTTTCTTCATAATTACCCAAAACAAAATTTTAATACAAGTTCTAACTTTAAAAAATATTTTTAAAAAGTTTTAATTATCTTACAAAGAATTAATCTAATTAAAAATATATTTTATGCATTAATATTGTAATTTGAAATGGTATGAAATGGCCAGGTCTAAGGCCTCATCAAAGACCAAACATTGTTCAGCTTGAAAATGCATCAAGATAGCTTTATTATATGAAATGTTGTGTGTTTCTTACATGAGTACCAGGTAATATACAGTGGTCAAGTTTAGCAAAACAATCATTTATGAAAAAGAAAAAAAAAAACACATATTAACAATCACTACATAACATACTACTATATACATCAAACATATAAGTTATGATTTTAGGACATTCATGTGCCTCATCTTGATGGATCAAACCGGCCTATTAGTTATTAAAACACTACTAGAAAACTGCTACTATTCCCACGTCAATTTCTGTGGGTAATCCGTGGGTAACTGCAGTTACTCACGGGCTTCCCACAAAAACGAGTTGTAGGAATTCTACTCGTGGGTAATTTTTTTCTGACGCATTTCTTACAGATTTTCCTACTCATTCCCACACAAATGTTTCGTTGGAATTCTCCTACTCATTTCTCACGAAATTAATTTTTCTTAATTTTCCAACACATTTCCCACGGAATATTTCTTTTTAAAAATTTTGTGTTTAAATCAATTATATTTATTTTTAATATATAATTTTTTTTTAATTTTCTTACACAATTCCTACAATTTTTTTTTCTTCCTACACAAATTCAACGGAATGAAATCGTTTTTTCCTACACAGTTCCTACGAAAAATTTTTTTCCTACGCAATTCCAACATGTATTCTTTTTTCCTACGCATTTCCTACGAAATTAGTTTATTTTCCTACACAATTCCTAACAGAGTGTATTCTTTTTTCCTACGCATTTCCTACGAAATTAGTTTCTTTTCCTACACAATTCCAATAGAATGTATTCTTTTTTCCTACGCATTTCATACAAAATTATCTTTTTTTCCTACATAATTCCAACGGAATGTGGAGAAACTTGTTTAGTGTTTTTCCTACACATTTCCTACGAATAAACACTACTACAAAACGGAACATTAGACGGGGTGATTTGGGCTTTAAGACGGGGTTTTTAACCCGTCTTTTTTATTAGACGTGGTTCAAACTAGACCCCGTCCTAAACGATGAACCCCGTCTTTTAATCCAAATTATCATGAACGGGAAAAAAAACTTAAAGTTTCGTCTTTCCAAACCTGTCCAAATCAAGCCAATATATATATACACCAATTCAAACCTTTTTCAAATCAACCGAATACATATTCATTTTGGAATAACCGGTCAAATTACAATTCTTTGCTATATGTTTAACAAACTAGATTAAATTTCATAAATAAACTACATACAATTCCAAAATTTATTAACAAAGCTAAACTAATGGAATACCTTACTCTTGAAAAAATTTCGGCATCAAAATCTTCAACAAAATCTATATATCATTATCCGTAATCTCTCTCGTGTTGTGCCACATCTAAAGAAAGTAAATATCATTATCCGACAAATGCTTAAAACGAAAACGAATTCCATCGGAAATACGTGGGAAATTTCCGACACTTTTCCTATGCATAACAATTTGTGTCTTTTTTGTCGCTTTTTTGTCACAAAACTAAGACCTTTCTTGTTCATAGGAATTTCTTGGGAAAAGTGTCTGAATTTTCGTTTGTAGGACATGCGTAGGAAATTTTAGTAGGAATTGAAAAAATGTGTTTATAACTACACAAAAAAGCCTAAACACATAATAGATCGATAAACCAACACAATAACGTTGTCGTAGACTCTTAGTTCTTATGATATGGAAGTGAATATTTTGTGAAAGAAGTCAAAAGTGACAGCATATGACTAATAGTCCATGTCCATAACTTGTAACACTGATCATCGTTCTTCATATCCAGTTTGATTATCCCTTGGGTGGTCGTTAAAACAACGAGAAAACAAGTTTCACTATCGTTGACGTTGGGGTTCTTGTAGAGCTCCGCATGCTGGTCTAACACAACACCTATGTGAAAAACAGATAAACAAATTGATCATTTTAGAATGTAATCTAAAACTAGCATATGCGTCGCTGAAAGTGGTCGCTATTTGCAGTATGTGGATGAAGTGTAGTGGTAGCAAAGAAATGGACAAAATGAAAAGCATACATTCTGTTTTGCTAGTGAATGCATTCATTAGACTAGACTTCCTTGTTCTGAGAATAACCTGAAGGGTAAAAGAATGTGGTAGTTAGAGGCTAGATCACTCAAACTCAGGTCATTATTAGAAAAAATTATAAAAGCAGCTCACTGAAAAAAATAAACATACAAACTACAAAAGTCATTTTTAAAAACTTTAAAACAAACGCCTGGCGACAAAGGGGACCCTGGTGACTTTCTCTAGGGGAGATTGCTGGTTGGAGTCTCGTTCGTGACAAAATGTCATGAACGAGCCAGGGGTTTACCACAGTGGGCCTTTGGGCGATGGGTTTCCTTTGGAATTGGTGATGGGTCGGGTCACCAGCGCTGCCTGCGATAGCGGGCATGCGTGGCATTTTGCCAATAGGTGTACCTGGGTGGCCGGGCTTTGTTGGACGTTAAAAAAAGAAAAAAAGATAAAATAAACTAAATTTAAAACGTAGGTATCTAGGTTTTGGGATTGTTGCCGGTGGGGTTTGTGGTCGATCATTATGAACACACAGATGATACTGATATTGAATCATAGGATCGAAAACAATTTCTATTTTTTTTAACCAAAATGGGCCCGATTTTATTATCCGATTCGGGCTCCAAAAAATTTGAGTTGGCCCTAAGGAGTAGTAAAACAGATTAAAGTTAGTCAGTAAAAACATTTGTATAAAAAGGAGTCTTGAATTGCACCTTGCCTTCATGATTCAAGAAGACAGACACTGATCTCATCATGCATCTACCTGTTCAACAATATAAGTCATACACAATTTGATATATCACTAAGAATCAATAAAAAAGATGACGAAAACCCAAAATTTGCTTACCATCTGATGTCCTGATTGTGAGTTCAGTCCCTTTTCTCAGTATTAACCGACACTGCTCAAAGTCGAACTCATGATCAGTATATTCTTCTACAGGCATTACTGGAGCATTAGAGTTTAACATATTCTTGCATCCTGATCTTGTTTTAAGCGTTGAAGCTCATCGTAACGCTGCACAACAACAAAGCATAAGTTAATTAAAACAATTAGAAATTTTGAATAGATATTTCTTATTGTAATCAGGATGATCAATTACATGTTGAAGCTGCAGCAGTGAGAGTTAAAATGTCACTTGTGCTTGTTGCACTCATGGCTGAGCTCATTGCATTACTGATCTGCTGTTTCTTTGCACCCATTGCTTCTGCGGTTTTTGCACAATGTGCGGCCACCAGGGCAGCTGCAGATGCTACTGCTGCTTCCTTTGTGGCGGTGGTGGAATTTAAGCCACCGTAGTTTGAGTTCTCGGCAGCTAAGGCAGCCAACGCTGCAGCAACACTAGCTACCGAGATTGCTGCATGGATTTCAGCCCTTTGTAGCCTCGCCTTTTCTTTTTTATTTTGCTTAAAATCTTTCAACCAGTTCTTGATTGAGATGTGTGATGATTTAAATGGACTTATATGCCATGATTGCTGGAGAAATTATGAGAGATTTTGTTAAGACGTATGGAATTAGATCGTTTAGTATAGATGTTTATCGAAATAGATTGAATTTTGTACCCATTTTTTTCGGAAGCAGCTGTTGTAATTCAATTCTGGGTGCATTGCTTGTTGCATCCATATCCATGACTGTAACAATAGGAACTACTTAAAAACGCACAATTCTTTTGCTGACATGTGTAAATGAGCCGAGCCGAGCATCACCTCGTCTATGCTCAAGCTCAGCTTGCCTAGGCTTGAGCTCAGCTCGTATAATCTACTAGAGTTTGAGCTCGGCTCGTTTCGAGCTCTATTATTATAGCCCGAGCTCAACCTGTGACTAGTTTTTGTTAGGCCTCAAGTGGCGCAACAGATTCGACACACTCACGCACAAACGAATATCACGCGAACAGAAAATAATAAATCACGACACAAGAATTTTACGTGGTTCGGTCCTAGTGGGGGACCTACGTCCATGGGCTTCAACCAGGTTATTTCATTAAGCTCAAGACACAAAGATTACAATTACATGACTGGATATATATAGAAATCTAATCAGGTTAAACAACTTAGGGACCAAGAAAACTAAACCGCGCCTGGCCCATGTCTTCTAATATCAAGTATCAACCCAAAAAAAGCCCAATAAACCAAGGACTTCACAAACCCAACAGTTTTCCAACTCGAGCCCGGCTCATTTATTTTTTGTTATTTTTAAATAAAAATTATATAAATAATAAGCTTGTTTAGGGTTGCGAGCCAGCTTGAGCTTGATAAGTGAAGCTCGGGCTCGGGCTCAGGCTCGTTTACTAAAAAGCTTTTTTTTAGGCTCGGGTGCATTTAAGCTCGACTTGATTTGAATTTTTAATGATCAGCCGACCTTGTTTACACCCCTAGATGTCATTGCCTAGGGATTGGGCCAAATTCGATCGTAGACCTCCCTTTTAATCTTAATACTAATCTAGAGATTTTGTAATCTTTTGGAACTAATCTAGCATGCTTTTTCATCCTTCATCAAGCCTGTTATTTCATCTGTCAAATTCTAAAAAATAAAACAAAAGAAGTGATTTACCTTCACATCATTAGTCTTCCATAGGGGTAAGGACTTTGTTCTATCATCCATCTTTATGCTCTCCATTTTCTGTAAATTTATTTCCAAATGTTAAAACTAGTCGGAAAACTGTAGCCTTATTTTCTTGTGGCTGTTGCACATACCGCGAAGTTAGGGGACAATGAGCCGTCGTCAAAACTGTTGATCGAGCATTCATGAAGAACTAGTGCTTGGCTTTGAAACTCGGGTTGAAAAGCTTCTTTAACCGCAAAATCACACCACGCGTGCGATAAAACATCCATCGTATCAGGATGTGCTTCAGAAAGTGTTGCCATATTATCATAATCCATTTGGATTAGAAAGGTTTTACTACACTATTAAGTTTATTGTATCACAATCACTTGATTAACTTCTCAAGCAACTAAAGAGAGCAAGCTCGGCGTACCAATCTTCGATAAAAGGACTCGTGTGTGTATATATATACGTATTATATTCATGAACCACAACAACTATATATTTTAAGGAACTTGTGTATGACAAAATAACAACATTTGTGCCTTTTTCTTCATCTTTGTTATAATTAAACAGACACATGTATACAATAATTATGAACATCTATGCTTAATGAAGATCTCCATTGCCAACAGATGGGCCAATACCACGTTTGGAGAATTAATTAGCATATAACTTTAGGTATACTTTATAATTTATTAGAAACTTGTGTAGAACAAAATAATGACATCCATCATTGTGATCACAGTTTTCACACGTCACTACAAGAAAAAGACTCTTTCCCAACGACGCATGTTTTCGTTGTCCCTAGTACAAAATCATTTTTTTTTGGTGTCAAATTCAATTTTTGGTGGTATTTTAGAATATAAAGCACCAAATAACAAGATTATCACACTAATAAATAAACACACCATCAAAAAAAAAAAAAAAAAAAAATAGATTAGAAAACACCATTAAATGCTTAGAAGTTATACAACACCATTAAATTGATTTTTTGAGAGGAAAGTTGTTAATAGCACCATTAAATTGATTTTTTGAGGGTAAAGTTGTTAATAACACCATTAAATTGATTTTTTGATGGTGAAGTTGTTAATAACACCAACAAAGTGAACCAATCAAAACATTTTGTTAGGCATCACATGGATCATAATCCTACGGTTTTCAATTACTCTCATCATATTCAATCAATGGATCAAATTAAGCCTAAAAAAAAAACACAACCTTTATACCCACATATATACAGACACAATGTTAAAATCAAAATCTTTTTAGAGAGAGAAAGATGTTAAGGAGGAGCAAAGCATCACCGGAAAGTTTTCCAGAACGGCTTCTACAGTATTAAGAAACCGGCGATGTGGTCTAAAGCGTATCAATGGTCTTATCTACAAAGAGACATGAGATTTTTGAAGATCTTTCTTGATGATTTTATGCGTGATGCCATCAAATACACCGAAGATACTCGCCGGAAAACTATTACGGCGATGGACGTCATTTATGCTTTGAAGTGCCAAGGATGTACAATTATACACTATGTTGATCTGGTTTGATTGTATGTGTTTAAATTGTTATTTTAGGAAATGACTTTATAGAAATCATGTTTGTATCTCACTAGGTTATAACCCGGGAATACTCCCGGGTTGTGAATCTTTATATCTAAAAAATAAATATACATCTATATATATTAATTAATAAAAATATACCATGTAGTTGTGAATCTTTATAACCCGGGAACTTCCCGGGCAGGAAAAATCAATTTATAATCTAATTATGTCATTAAATAAATTAAAAGACATGTTTTCAAATGTTATTAAGTGTTTAAATAAATAAGTTAAAATTTGGTGTCAATACTATGCGGTACCAATGTTGAAATTAAAAGATATGTTTTCAAACGTTATTTGCCGTAAAATAACACTTTTTTCCATGGGGCGCCTCCTTCCTTTTCTTTACATGTGCACCTCTATGCTATGCGATACGGTACCGGTTAAGCCAAAACACTTATGAAGAAATGAGTTGAGCCAAACCACTTTTTTTACCACAATCCCAAAGAAATAAAGACACTTATGTTTTTACCTTTTTTAACCGAAACTCGATTACCAAACCTGACCCAATGCTACCTAAACTAAGTATTTAACACAATTGTACATGAAGCCACACATGACCTAAGTAAAAACATAACAAAAAATTTCCACATCAAACTTTCCACAACAAAACTTTTAAACACATTAAAAGAAGATAATTGAGATATATTTCATTTTTTAAACAACCAACAAATCAAATTTTATTAAAAAAAAGATTAGCATTGTGCTAATCCACATCCAAAAACACCCAGACAACAAACTACATCATAGACCCCAAAAAAATTAACACGAAATTTCTCCAATTTTCCCATGATAAACCAACGTTTTTTAACTGATGTTTAACCCATAGGTACGCCAAAACTCTAATTTCCTACTTTAAACTCTCCACCTTAGGTTGTTTACGGTTGAAGATAATATTGTTTTGACTTCGCCAAATGCACCACACGACCGTTAGAATAATGGAGTAGACAACCTTTCTCCACTTCACAGAGCCTCTCGCTTGCTTATAAATCTTCAACTGGTCCTCGAATTCAGAGAAAAAGAAGCCATAAAGCACCTACCAAGTATTAATAAAGTCCCAGATAGTTTGCGTCATCCCACACGATACTAAAAGATGTTCTGCAGACTCCTCATATGCTCCACAAAAGCTGTACATATATAAACTTATATATATAATTTTAAAAATGAATAATGTGCGAAACTTTCATTTTTTATCACCCGTGATTGAACAAAAACTGTATATATTTTAAACAAACAATGCCACATATCATATATTGTATAAAATGTACGATATGTGACGATAAAAGTTATCACCCGTGAACTTCTGTTTTCATAGTATACCAATAATTAGAGTAGCGTGTTAGACATTAGTCAACATTATTTTGAAATAATTTTTAAAATCTATATACTATATTTAATTATTTATTTATGGATAGATAAGTATTTGAATATGAATTAGAATGTTATGTTTAGGATTCGTTTATAGATTTGAACATATACATTTAAACAATAAAAATCCTACAACAATATTCCAGTCACTAAGCCTACAATAACTAATCAAATTTCACGAAGTAATCAAATTTCAAAATGAATAAACTGAACTGGTTTTATGAAGTAAATAAAATGATCTTATCAAGACAAACAAAACAAACTTGATCTTATTTGTTTATATGATTATTAACATAATTTTAAATTATTGGAACCCTAATTTCTTGCTTAGTGATACACGTCATCTCGAGTACAAACAAATGTTTTATTATTATTTTCTAAATAACATGGGTATACCGTATAGTTATTGAATTTTAAAAATACAAAAATCAAACTCTTATTTGATCAAAGTTGGAGATGCTTATAATCATTTTAAACTTCTAAATGAAAAGCCAACATATACATTAAAAATACATATTACATTAAAATATACTAAAACATATGGTCATTTGGTAAGTTTGTTGGACTTTTGAAAGCCTTATACATATACGCATATATAGTTTAAATAACGATATCGTATATAGTAAAATGGCATGGATGGTGAAGCATAGAGAATATTGAAAACATTAAAAAAACAGACATGTGAAAAAGTGGTTCTTAGAAGTAGAGTGATGGAAGTCGAAAGCGGATACAAATACTTCAACCTCAAAGCATATAACTTTAAAACTTAAGATTAGAATTCAATATCCCTATTTAACTAAATCGAAAACGAAGGTCGGTCAACATTCCCAAGAGGTGTTTCAGCTCTCAATACTACCCCGGTTTCCTAACATTCCCGTTCCACTTTGACCAAACCAACTGCATATATAGTAAAACATCGATCTTAGAGAATGCACAAGTTCTTCCTTCAGTCCAGGTTTCTTCCACTAAATGTTGGATGTAAGCTGGTCATATCCAGACATAAAAACAAATAGGACCATATAAACACATATATAGGACCAAAAAACAAAAGGCTAAATACTTAAAAAATATGTTGAAAATTATCCAAGTGTTATGTGTCGTTTTGGACACATCATTTTTAAAGAAAAAACTTACGACTGTCCACAAAAAGTTTGCAGCATTCAACCTTGTATCCGTATGACATCCACTTCCTGCAACTCAAGAAATCAAAGTAACATACCCATTTTCCATAATAAAGATCCACTTTATTTGATGATGAAGTTAAAACAGGATACAACATAAATATGTGATCTAAAATTAAACTTATAAGGCTTCAAATTAAAATAAGCTACCCACATGGATAAAAAGTGGTTCATTGATTCTTGCTAAATATTTAATCGTTTTTCATTTATGAATTACAAGAATAATTATGCATAGTGTAAGCCTTGTATGTTAGCATGACATTATCTTTTAAACAAAGAACAAGCGCGATGAGAACATATTGAAGCTCATATTTTATGTTACTAAAAAACCGGGAAAAAGCTAAAAAAAATTCACAAATTGTTATGGTACAATCTATGAGGAAACTTTAAGTAAGCTAAAACTAAAAAGGCATAGAATCAAATCGTGTGGACATTCAAGAGACAGAAAGATGTTTAAGGTTTCTTTTTTTTACATGGTTAAACCCTAAAACTTCCCAAAGTTCAACAGAATAAAATTTAAAGACCTATTCATTAAGTTTTGTAACAGGGTGTAACAACCGTAAATTTATTTAGCGATTTTCCCATAAACAATCACAATTTCTGAGTATTTATATTTATACCTTCATGTTAAAATACTGGTTTATTAAAAACTTTTACAAATATATAGCGATACAACATAATGTGGTTTAATTCGCCGTTTTAGAATAACGACGAAACAACATTGCGGAAGCTTCGTTTAACGTGTGTTCGGTTCTTGCTCGACGCTTGATCTTCACCCGGGACTCTCGACATGCACCTAGGATCAAAACCAACTTCAAAGTCAGTTTTGATAATTAAATAACTGGTACTACAAGGAAATTGGGTCGAATAATCAAATTAAACAAAGAAATCAGGAATTTCCAACATTGATCTCTTGATCCTAGAAACAAGAATTTGAATCTGGCCTCCACCGTAAGTTACGGTGGGCACCGTAAGTTACGGTGGCCCCTGTTATAACATACCCCCACCGTTAGGCAGGGAATAACTGCCGTAAAGAATTCAGCCCCCACCGTAACTTACGGTGCCCACCGTAAGTTACGGTGGCCCCTGTATCAGGCCCTTCCATTTTGCCGTTTTTGACACGAAAACTTTCGTATCTTTCAATCCGCTTGTCCGTTTGACCTCCCGTTTCTTCCTACGTGATTGTAATTTGATTCTCCATCTTATGGAGTTAACACCCGACATCCGGATTGACAAATTTATAGAGTTTTAAGCTTTAGGCTCAAATTAAAATTTACCTATTTTGACCCATACATGTATTTATCAAACAAACTTATTTGTTTGATCCCAAATTCTCGTGAATCTCCTAATTTCTATATTGTCTATCATATTTGGCTCAAACCACGGGTTTCTTACGCATTTTAAACTCGCTTATACACAATTGCTTATTTTGACCCGTTAAGGGCATTTATGTCTTTTTAAGCATAACTTCGCTCATTTACCTTATGCCTCATAATTCCACTTGTTCATTTTGGTTAGTCTTCCACCACAACTTTGAACGTAGTGGATTTAATATAATAGACTATTTATTCCGAGTTTTATCCCTCAAATATGTTATTTTTGCGGTAATACACATTTTAAGGCATTTAACCCTTGATAGTTTATGCCTACGATTTTCATACGCATCCAAAGGTTACAAAAATCTTAATATAAGTTCCTAACCAACTTTTATGGGTCGTTTGTCCAATTTACTCCTCAAGGGCGTTTTAGTCAACATTAGCCCCTCACTTACTACGAAGGGCTTTCGCTACATATTTAGCCATGAAGTATGTTATCCACAACCATATATACACGTACCTGGCTCGAGTCAAGTATTGACCCGTTTACATAACTTTTTGCTTTAAATCTTTCTAGTTAAAGCAACGCACGCTTATGTTGTTTCCTGTGATTACAACACTCAACAAGAAATTGTCAAATGGTGTTAACAACACCATTTGACCCATTTAGCCTAATTGACTATTTATCCGTATGAGATGGTATTTAGTTACCATTTCACCCCTTTAAACCTATCCCGGTTTTTCTCTTAAACTCCTTTTACTCAAAACCGTTTTTATTTATTAGTCATTACATGACTAATTTACCTTTTTACCCCTTTTACCATAATTCATGATTTCCTACCTTTTTATTCATTCCGACTTGCATTTTATCATGCCGGAACATCGTATTTCAATTACTTAACATTATTCACAATCAATTTTCGCTAGTAAGTGTATAGTAATTAAAAAGGGGTGTAAGTTTAACTTACCTTGTTTCCAAGTTACGCCTTTTCTTCTTTCTTGTTTCGTTTAACCCGCTTCCTCCCAAGCCTGCATCTAGCTTGTCATGAGTCAAACTATCATCTTAATCCGTAAGACGGTTAGTTTAGTCATTATTAGATACGACTATTCCGTCTTACAAATTTTATGTCGAGTCTACCCTTCGACTTCATCATTGGTTAATTTAACTTTTTAAAAGTTAACTACCGTTATCCATATGACAATTATCATTTAAATTAAATCAACATCATGATTAGAATTCATATTACCCAATATCATACGGGATAAATCGAGTTTGGCAATCACGCATCTCATTTATAATTTCAGCACTTTAGTTTTCATTTAGGCATTTTAACAAACACATAGTGTGCATAATTTTACATATTTACTAACTAGTTCATAACTAGTTATCTTTACCATGGTTAACATCAATTTGGCAATGTCACATAAATTTTAACATCAACAAATCTGAAATTGCTTTATAGAATTCAAATTACACTAGTACAACTATCATAATCCTAGTGTCTTCATACTTCTACATCACCCACTTAACACCTTCAATGGTGATTATGGAATTCTCAAGTATTGAGCATAATTTCAACAATCTAATGGCTAGGGTTTATTCCTAGAAACTATTTCATTCTAATTTCATCCAAACAACATTCATGCATCATCAGATTTCAAGTTCTCTAAATTCATGAGAATTTCGAATAGAGAATTTTTGTCAAATTTTGCATACCTTATGATCTCCTTGCAATGGGGATCATTAATCTATGCTCGGAATCTAATTTGGGACTGAAATTTGCCTTCAATTGATCAAATAGCATGAACTTAGGGTTTGAGAAGTCTGGGTCGCCCCCCTGCTCTGGTCGATCTCCAACAGACTCCAAATGGAGTGTTTGTGTTTTAATAAAATGTTTTTCTTAAAACTAGTTTCAATTTAAACACTTTTGGTCCCTCTAGTTTCTCTTAGTTAATTTTTAGATCTTTAACTACACACAAGTCATCATCTAACTAGGTTAATTATTCCTAGTTACTTTAACGGGTTCGGGAAGTTATAACCCGTTATGTTTTATATCCCGTTAATTTGGGCTTTTTATATACTTTGTTTTCTCAAAGTATTTATTTTTCCTATTTAATTAATATTAGGTTTATTTATTTAAGTCCTAATATTTACCGGGTTATTTTTACTACTAACGGTACTTTACCCGTCTTTTAGTATAAACGGAGTTTGATTACCAAACCCGTTTTCGGGGTGTTACACAGGGCAAATAACACCTTCGCCAAAGGAGCAAGGGCAAACAACCAGAGTGCCAAAAGAGCAAGCCATTTAGTTGTACAACTGGCATTTGAAACGATGTCTAGATCATTTGTGTATTCATTCACATTGACACCAATACAAACATAAAAGCATCCTTCCTAGAAGCAGAGTTGAAGAACTTTTTGGAGCCATCCTAATCCAACAAAACCATATGTGAATTCAACAAACAACCAGAGTGAATAAAAGAAAGATACTTAAAGATGTGGCTAAATAAAGGTGGCTGAATGAACAGGTAAAGTAAGCATAGAGGTGACAAACATCTTTACCGATTAAACCATGTAGAGGTCGAAAAATGGCCAGGTCTCTTAGATTGAGGGCATGTTTGGATAAGCTTTTCTATTTCTCCTTATTAACTTTTTAACCTCCTTATCTCCTTTTTGGAAAAGTCACAACCAAATGACTTTTTCATTTCTCCTTTCCAATGCCTAAAAAGCTCATCTTCACCTAATTATTCAAACACCATTTCACAAAAACTCCTTTTCAAAAAAGTCAATAAGTCATAAGGAGGTAAAATAAGCTCATCCAAAGATGGCCTGAATAATGGGTCAAAACGGGTTGGGTTGGGCTAACCCACATCACTTTGTATATCATTCCGTTTTTAACGAAATTTGAATGAAACTTAATTGGTAACTTTTTTTAAAGACCAACGAAATTTTATTACGTGCACCATAGTATTATTATCATGTGCACCATACTGTTATTATATATAATACATTATCATGTGCACCATACTATTATTATATATAATGCATGAACTACCTTATATGATATGATATGTATTGAAAAGATGCAATAAAATGAAATACAAGGAAAAGAAGCACCAGTTTTAGTAAAATCAGAATACATTACAAAGAACTACTTTTGAATATGTTGTTTTTTTATAATATCTATAAAAACCAAAACTGTAGCCACCTTATTTTGCCCAACTAAAAAGCAAGTGTGTTTTTCCTATGTTCAATATAATGTGATACACTAAAAAGCAAAAGAGTAATTAAAAACTTACAGCAATAGATAAATAGATAAATGAACTATCAAAACCACTTGTACCACAAACAAATCCAGTGATCCCCTTCACCAATTTGAACTAAAAACTTCAAAAACTGTTGCTGCAGATTTAGAAAATACACAAATAAAAAGTTTATACAGTTAACCCGTAATCTGGCCCTCCCAAATTGCCACCTCGACAAAATACATTTATTCATCAAACCTCTTATTATTAGTCAAGAAAATATTTAACCTGTTCTAGATAGTTTTCTCCTCGTTGTAACGTATAGAGTGCTCCTATGGCGTAACGTCCCCATTTACATTCATTTCTTATAGAGTACTAATTTACCATTCGACAATGACTTTTTTAAATAAAATTACTCATAATCTTCGTTTACATACCATGTACACGTCCATCAGTGCGTCGGCTCGGGGCGTGTGGGCTGCTAAGTCATTCAGGGATGCCGAGACTCGACTTATCAAGCACTCAAACATTCTGCTTGTCATAAATTTGCGTCCTGTTCTCAGCCCAAAACTGATCTGCTTGCTTCTCACGGAACCGCTTCCGGCTGCAAATAAAGTTGTTTTATAAAATGAAAACTGAATTTTATTAAACGGGGTAACGGGTCAAAATGAAGTCTGGCAAAATGCCCACCAATTGACCGAAACCTGTCTTCACTTCCACTGTCACTGTCATATGACACAAATCTTCTCTTATGACTTTTTAGATCTTCTCTGAATAACCGCGGGGCAAATCGTTTGTAGGAGTGACCAAACCGAATCGTTGAATAGAATGATTGTTGATGTTGTTGTTTAGATGTTCCAATGTTCTATTAAGACAATACCCAGGAAGAATAGAAATGGAACACAAAATTAGTAAATGTAGACATGCCTAAATGAAGGTAATGTAGACATGCCTAAATGAAGGTAATGTCCAAATCTGAATTGAGTTTCACTCAAATGAAAACATGTAAAAGTAAGTTTAATCTATATCTCGAAAACGGGTCGGGTCAGATTGGATTTCAGGTTAAAACAGATCGAGTTAGATCTAGTAAAAGGTCAAAACGTGTCGGGTCAAATTGTGTATCAGGTTAAAACAGATCGAGTTAAATTGGGTAACAGGTCAAACTTGTTACACCCAAAATCTTAAAACAGTTTTGAAGAACTGCAACCATAAATTGGTCACATTTTATTAATTTTATAAATCAAATATACAACTATTAATTGCCATTCGAAACGACAATGGCATAATCATATATTAGATTTTCATACAGTAAGGCCTTAATAACACACATTGCAAAAATACTTTATATTATGTATAAATATTTTTCGTTGATCCGGCTTGTGACTTGAGTTCACAGATAATATCAAACGAAAGTTTTACCTAGATAATGCTAATCCTACCCATGTCTAGCCCAAAAGCTTCACTTGATCTGACCCAAGATCTTTAATTCCAACTTCACTTAACGGGGAAGCCTTGCCTAAGCATAAGAGATTAAACCAAACTTAAAACATGCATAAGATTTAAAACATCCCGTTGTAAATGATCGACATAGCCTAGAAAATTCATGACGTAAAATTCCAGACCGGTGTAAGCTACGCTGAACCTGGAGCGAGCTTTTCAAGCCAGCTTTCTGTTTGACTATTCATTGCCTGTTACTTTATTTTGCCTAATCATTTCCTTATCATAACTCATTTAAGACCTGAATGTGAGTTTAAAACATCTCAAAGCCAAGCAATCAGAACTACCCAACTATTTTTATTTTAAATTTATTTTATGATCTTATCATATCAAGATATTAGACCTTCTAAAGGATTTAACATACCTAAAATTTTAACCTACTTAATAAATCGATCGAATATGTAATGAATTGTTATAATAAAAAAATGTATGACATTAAAATGCTAATTATTGAAAATGCACTTGTGAGAATTGATGTTTCATCAATCTTAGCTGCACTATTATAAACTAATTAGCTCATTCTCATCAAAAGAAAACACAAATCCATTAACTGTGTCAAAAATTATAAGAAATATTTCTCTATAAACATGAATTCAAGTAACAAAAATAAATTCTTAGACTAAATAACTTTGAAATAAAATAACCGCTAAATAATTAATAAATTAGGTAAAGAAAAACTGGTAACATAACTCAAGCCATCATAGACATGTAGATTGATATAGTCTTACCAAAGAGAAAGAAATCTAAACTCTTGTTGGGCATGTACTCATAAATTATACAGACACAGGTTGTATGAAAACATATAAATACCTTATAAACAGGTCCAAAACCACCGTGTCCAAGCTTATTTACGTCTGACAATTCATTTGTGGTTGCTAGTAGGGTAGCAAAGCTGAACACTACCACGTCACCTCCTTTTCTACCGCCCCTTTTGGTATCATTTGAACCTATCAGTTCAAGCAAATGACTCTCCTCTACAATAAAAACCACGACTTAGAATGTGAAATGGATATAAGCTTTAAAAGTAGACCAATATAATGTTAATATCAATGTCTATACCTTCCCGTTTACGCTTTCTGTTCTTACAATACCAAAATAAAATGAAGCAAAAGATATCTTTATATAACATAATACCTGACCATGAACGATTCTAACCAACATATGTATTGTCACCACTTTCTCGTCTTTGATAGATCTGATGCTACTCATCTATCGTTGTTAGATCATCGCCGTCCACCGAACCCTACCCGTTACTTGTTGTTAGACCATCCTCGTTCTTAGACCATACAAACCGTAGCCACTGCTGAAGCAGCAAGAACTTTTTAGGTCATCACGAAAGAACTGAAACAAAGAGAAACAGATGTAGATTTCTTTAGATTGCTCCTATTTCTTGATATTCGAAACATCAATAAATCCTTCGTATTAATATTGATACTGTTGAAATTTTATTGAGAATTTCAAATAATGAATTATTATATAACCTTTTGGATCCAGATGCGGAAAAACAAACCTTTGGACGAAAGTCGCAAAAGTGGCCAAACCTCAGGGACGAAAATGACATTTTACTTTTAAATTTATTTTGGTATTTTAACCCACAAAGTATAAAAAATAGCCGTAAGAAATTAAAAAAAATATCATTCATTCAAGGAAACTAATGCAAATGAGTGGTTTTAACGTAATCACCTTACTCTTAAATTTATTTTGGTATTTTAACCCACAAAGTATAAAAAATAGCCGTAAGATTTAAAAAAAAAAACATAATTCATTCAAGGAAACTAATGCAAATGAGTGGTTTTAACGTAAACACCTTTCCTGTGTAACCAGCTTAAGCAATGGCTGTCTTGAGCAACTCGAGGCCCTCTTTGTTTTCCTAAATTTCAAAACGACAATATTGTGTTAAACGACGATCAAGAAACCGAAACTAAATGGCACAACGATATATGACAAATTAAAACCATAATTACCTGAATATTAGGGGCAAAACCACCGTCATCGCCAACATTGGTTGCATCCTGGCCATATTTCTTCTTAATAACAGACTGCAAACGTGTGCGAAAGATTAACAATCACAACCAAAGGTACAGATTTAAAGATTTCAAGAAATATGCATAAACCCACCTTTAAATTATGATATACTTCAACGCCCATCTTCATAGCTTCCATAAAAGTCGAAGCACCAGTAGGATTGTAGGAAGAATCATGAATTCCTAAAAAACGCAACTCAATATCAAGAAACGTTAAGTATATCGAAAAGTGCGTATGTAATAAAGACTTATACATGCATAGCAAGCTTGTTTCCAGCATGTGATCTTAAATTTATTTTGGTATTTTAACCCCCAAAGTAAAAAATAGCTGTAAGATTTTAAAAAATATCATTCATCCAAGGAAACTAATGCAAATGAGTGGTTTTAACGTAATCACCTTTCCTGTGTAACCAACTTGAGCAACTCGAGGCCCTCTTTGTTTTCCTAAATTTCAAGACGACAATATTGTGTTAAAAGACAATCAAGAAACCAAAACTAAATGGCACAATGATATATGACAAATTAAAACCATAACTACCTAAATATTAGGGGCGAAACCACCTTCATCGCCAACGTTGGTTGCATCCTGACCATATTTCTTCTTAAAAACAGACTGCAAACGCGTGCAAAATATTAACAATCACAAACAAAGGTGCTGATTTAAAAATTTCAAGAAATATGCTTCAACCCACCTTTAAATTATGATATACTTCAACGCCCATCTTCATAGCTTCCATAAAAGTCGAAGCACCAGTAAGAAGAATCATGAATTCCTAAAAAAATGCAACTCAATATCAAGAAACGTTAAGTATATAAAAAAGTGCGTATGTAATAAAGACTTATACCTGCATAGCAAGCTTGTTTCTAGCATGTGATCCACCATTAATAACGTTGAATGCGGGTACTTGTAATACTAACTTCTTGTTGCCCGTCAAGTTTGCAATATGTTGCACAAAGTTTCCAAACCAAACACATCAATATATATAAACATATATATATGACAAAATTCAAGTATCCAATTGGGTGTACATTCAAGCAAATAACAATCACATTAATGAAAAAAAAACCCATAAACCAAAACAATACAAATCAATTCCTATTTCATTGATCAACAATCAACACTCTTAATTAGAAACTCTTACCGCGAAGAGTGACGGATCCATCGAGACCTTGCAATTGAATCCACGAACGGCTAAAACAAAGGTCTTGAAAAAAATTTCTAAACATAAATAAGATCATCTAAAACGACATGAATGTTAAAATCCCTAAATACGATATAATCGAGTATATATCTATAGAAAATACAAACAAAATCTATTAGATGAACATACTAATTTGAATAATATGTGAGAATTTCGAAATCATATCGTGTTTTGCACAGCAGCGTTGTTGAATGAGGCGAATGAGGAATTAGGTTAATTAAGGAGTTTATGTAGTCGGGTCAAAATCTGGGTATGGTAAAACAATAACAATGAGAGAGAAGTGTCAGCTTTATGTGGTGGTGGAACCCTAGCCGCCGCCCTGTGCCTTGAACCACAACCATCACACGACCATCGTTGGACAAAACCCTAAATGAACCCTAATCTACACACAAGAAAATATTATGAAATGAATCAGATGAATTTTTACATACCTTAATTCCAAATTCTATAAGTTAAATCTTTATTCATATGATGTATGGAATTAGCAGCCACCCATCAAAGCCCAATTTTTCAGCAAGGTCAGGGAAACACTCAGCATACATCTTCGCATTTGTCATTGTCGCCAAAAACTGCTCGGCAATCGCTCTTCCTTCATCCCACTCCACTATAAAAGTTCCCTTAACACCTAAAAATCGATAATCATTTACAACAATTACAACAAAAAAATCAACAAATCACGAAAAACTACTACATATCAGGATTCAAATTATTAGTTTTCCGCCAAAATAATTTAACTTTCAGAAAACTTAAATATCATCTAAAACTCACTAACTTCAATATACCGAAACAACATTAGATCAGATCTAAGCAAAACTAACCCAGAAGCCATGTCTCTGAAAATCAATGTGACGCTTCAATATCACATCTTTTAGGTCTTTGAGAGACTTATACCTGCATTCATAACAAATAATAACCAAAATGCTAAAAAAACAAACAAACAATGGAGCCTTAAGAAGATTACATTTAGGTCATGCCATACATTCTCATCATTACACATATGCACCCAAAATAGTTGACTAAGTAATCTGACTTTTTTTTAAAATTATCCTTTGACCCATTTATAGATTCTTCCGTGCAACACAAACTGAAACATAAACAGACATGAATTCATCTCTAAAAAAGTGCATCAAAAACTCTACTAAATCACCACAAACATAGAGAACCATCAATATAAACTCAAAAATTATGAAAAAAAAATCGTTATCCCATTCAAGCATTTCATCAAACACCTTCCGTGCAATCCAAAAACTGAAGCATTTTCAAACATTTTCTACTAAAATTAACGTTCAGTCATCACCGATCTAATCAACCAATTTCCATAAAATTAATACGAATACAAAAAAAGTTAACATCAATCGAACATTTATGCCAGAATCGAAGTTGTTATTACCTGATGTTGAAGTTGTTATTACCAGAACTGAAGTTGTTAAGAATCAGAAAGAAAATTGATAGTTTAGGGTTTGAAATAGGAGATGATGTCAGCAGAGCAGTGGCGTCAATTGTTGGAGGAGAAAATTAGGGTTAGGATTGGCAAAGGAAAAGAGACTATATATTCGGGTGACTCAAATCCAGATCCCGACCCGAATAACAAATGGATCCCGCGTCCAATGTGAGAAAATATGTGAATTTAGAATTCTATTCTCAATTCCCTCCTAAACTCTAAATCCACCTCAACCAAAAGTTGCCACAACATCAAAAATGGCCAAAATCAAATGCCACCTAGCCCAAAACCATCTCATTTATATATATATATATATATATAGATTCTTTGTAGCTTCCCATGAACATTTAATTTTTTGTTTGTACAGTTTTTTGTTTTATTTGCCTTTGTATTAGATCTTGGATGTTTTATAAATAAAATAAAACTAATTAAAAACAATTGTTCAAATAATGTATATTTTACGGACCAGTTCATAATAGAAAATCCATTGCCAATAACCTTTTTATATTTTATTTTTAAAAAAAATATAAAGATAACCCAAATGAACCAATCAAAACATTGTCAAAATTTTTTTGATATTCTAGTAGTGGATTAAATGGTGGTAAATGCATATTGACACGTGTTAGAGACTTATGGTTTCTATCATTGATTTTTTGGTGTGTGTTTAGAGTTTTAATGGTGGACTAATTTGGTTTCTATCATTGATTTTTTGGTGGTGTTTAGAGATTTAATGGTGGATTGATTTGGTTTCTATTATTGATTTTTTGGTGATGTGTTTAGAGATTTAATGGTGCTCTTATTGAGCAGTACCAACAAATCCCATTATTTGATGGTATATTTGTTGATGCTCTCTTAAAAAGCTCTCAAATGGCATAAATCCTAACACCAAAAAATTACTTTTGTACAAATTGTATTATAAAATTTTGTATTTCTTAAATAGAAATGTGTTCATACGTACATTAAAAATCATCAAATTAATTTGTTCATATGTTTTTTGTTTTAATTTAATCGTTTATCTCATGTGTAATATGACTTATACATGATTTACACAATAAACGAAATTTGCTCATATTTTATTTTAACAAGAAAATAAAGACGAATTGTGACGAGCCTGTCAAATGGAAAAAATAGACAAAAAAACATTGAACCCACACGCACATTGCGGCGTATTCACTCGCAAAATTTAGAACGAAACGCAAAACAAATAAATTAAAAAAGATAAAAAGTATAGGGGGTCAAATTTGAAAACAAAAAAATATTAGGGGTTAACTTGCAAAAGTTAAAAAGGTTTGGGTAAAAGTAAAAATAAAAATCCAAATAGATTAAAATACAAAAAAAAAATGAAAACTTTTAAATTAGAAATGAAAAAGCCAAAGTTTTTTTTTTTTTTTGTAACCTCCCTATGCTTAGATTACAACATTATGAAGCACCAACAAGCTAGTAATTTATAATATGAAAATTTCATGAGAGATAAATAAATATTGTATTTCAACTGCTTTTTATGTTTAACAATTTTGAAAATGAATTTTTTTTTTTCTAAACAAAAACTCTGTTACGCTTAGGACAATCCCTATATGTTTTTTACGCACGTGACTTACTGTTTGATTTTCCATTTATGTAACAAACCAAACAAATTAAATAACCATGTACGAAATGATGTACGTTTAAAAAAAAAAAAAAAATTGTACGAAATGATGTGAAGTTGACAAATGCGTGAAAGATGCATGAACTAGGGAGGAATATAAAAGAAAAGATATGAAAGAAAAATGATATTTTTGTCAAATATTTTCAATGATGTGGTTTTTGTACATTATCCGGTAATTAGTATATTTTAAAACAAAAATATTTTCTATTATAATGTTTTTGTTATTTACTTTTCTTCGTTTATCTCTAAAGAAAAGAATGTTTGGGAAGAAAAATCACTAATTTACTTCCTTCAAAAAAAAAAAAAAAAAAAAAAAGAAGGAGTGTTTAGAAAGAAAAATCACTAATCTACTTCCTTAAAAACCCAACAAAAAAAAAATGTTTCTTTTAAAAGGGATATTGGATTTAAATAACCCAACTTTCACCAATTGACCGATAGCTTTCCCAACTTTCGATTTATATCAAACCACTCTCAACTTTCAAATTATTGGCTGATAACATTCCCAAACTAAGTGAACCACAACCTAGTTAGTTTTTGTCGTTGTGGCACTTGTGTGGTGATGTGGCATCTGACGTGGAAATTTTTGATGATGTGGCAGCTGACGTGGAGTCTAACATGACTTTTTTGATAAAGTGAAATCTGACTTGGCGTTTTGCTGACATGGCACTGGTTTGGTGACGTGGCAGCTGATGTCAGCAAAATGGGTTAGGGTCCAGTCAATTTAGGAGTTCTATCGGCCAATAAGTTGAAAGTTGGGAGCGGTACGGTACAAATCGAAAGTTGAAAGGAAGCTTGGCCGGCTCACATTTGAGAATACTAGCCATGTCTTTGACATCCAACGACCCGACACCCACCCCGAAAACCTTACTCTTAGAGAAGTTGACTTTTAGCCCCGACGCGAGATGAAAGCACCTCAAGATCCGCGCAAATTCAGCCCGTTAACCACCTCACACTCACCAATAAAAATGGCATCATCAGCGTACAAAACAAGAGAAAGGATGGGGCCGTGATTTGGAAGCTCAATGCCTTTAAAAACGTGACTTTTCACGGCTTTTTTAAGCATAGCATTAAGCCCTTCCATGGCGATTAGGAAAAGATAAGGCGAAAGAGGATCACCTTGTTTTACCCCGCGTTCAAACTTAAACTCTTTTGTCCGCAAACCGTTGACGAGAATCGAAGCCTTCCCGGAAGCTAAAATACTTGACACCCAACGCCTCCATTTATTCGCAAAACCCATAACCGCATCAAGGTAACTCCAATTCACCAAGTCGAAAGCTTTGTCAAAATGGACTTTAAAAAGCATGCATTTCTTTTTTTTTTCGATTTAATCCAAGCTACAGTTTTGTTGATGACAAGGTGACCATCCAAGATGTTCCTTCCTTCAATGTAGGCTGATTGTTCCACCCCAATCATTCAATGCATTTCTAGAAGAAGTTTTTTTTTTTTTTTTTTGAAAAGTAACTTTCATTCACAACCGCCGACCCAAACCGGGCCAACGAACCGAAACAAACAACAGACTTACATATTAACAAACGAACACCAATCCTTCCATTCTACATCTTTATGTTTCGATCTACTAGAAAACCAAAGGAAACCTAAAGCTTTGACCTCACTCAATATGTTCTCAACTCTAGCCTCGGCATTAGCAAATTTAGCGATATTTCTAGCACGCCAAATACTCCAACAAACAATTCTAACGATGCCTTGAACCGCTACCTTCTTTCTTTCGGAACCGGAGATATCTTTGTGGATACTAAAGAGATCTTTGATCGAAAAGGCGAAAACTTGCGGGATTTTACACCAAGATGAGATACCGTTCCACAAGAGAGCCATAGAATGACACACCGTAAATAGATGCTCTGCAGACTCTTCAGCCGAATTACACAACGTGCATAAGGCATCTCCAACCGGGATGTTTCTCTTCTTTAGCGCCTCGATGGTAGGGATACTTTCTGTGACCGATCTCCACAAGTGGATGTTGATTTTCGCTGGCAGCCACTTGACCCAGTCCATGATAAATTCCTCCCTATGACCTGAATCCGCGAGCAACAGCTGCTTAACAGATATGACAGAAAACGAACCATTAACATCAGGAATCCAGGTCCATCGATCCATCGGAACCAAAGAGTGAAAGCCTAACAGCAAGCTGTTAAGCTGGTCGAAGCTGGCCTGTAGATCTGAAGGAAGGGCAGCCACGTTCCAGCTCCAATTCAGCAACATTTCGTTGTTAGAAAAAAGAATCCTTTCAGCAACATAACATCTTTTATTAGAGTCCTTACTGAATAGCTCAGGAAATTTGGATTTAAGAGGTTCGTTTATGATCCAAGAGTCTAGCCAAAATCTGACGTCTTCTCCGTTACCGACGTTGCCTTTAATGTAATTTTTAATATGAACTCCAGCTGCCTTTGTATTGATGAAGGTCTTCGCAATATTATTCCAAACCCCACATAGCGTTCTTTTGAAAGGAATACTTTCCCAACCGACCCTACTTGAGTGAAGCGCGTCTATCACTTTTTTCCATAAATTATTTTTTTCCGATTTATAACGCCAACCCCATTTAAAAAGAAGCGCGATGTTGACCTCTTGAAGCTTAGATAGACCAAGACCACCTTCTTTCTTTTGCCTCGTAACTTTATCCCAAGCCACCCAATGCATTTTCCTTTCTTCCAACGATCCCCCCCAAAGAAATTTCTTCATCATGGATTCCAAATCTTGAATGACTTTTTTTGGGAGCTTTGTAGAGCGAGAAATAATAAGTTGGAAGACTTTCCAAAACCGATTTGATTAAAACCACCCTTCCTCTAATGGACAAAAGATGCGCTTTCCACTTAGCAAGCCTAGCACGAAAAGAATCATACACCGGTTGCCAATTACTGACACGATTCATATTAGCACCCACCATTAAACCAAGGTACTTGAAAAGCAGGGACCTGGCCTTACAACCCACCTCATTCGCCATGACTTCACATTCCACCGAGCTCGTACCAATTCCATAAAGCCAAGATTTCTCCAAATTCATTTTTAGACCCGAACAAATAAAGAAGCATCGGAGAACTCTCACAATATTAATGACTTCTTGCTTAGACCACTCCCCAACCATAATGGCGTCATCCGCATACAAAAGGTGTGAGATTATCGGCCCGTTATTAGGCAAAGCTATACCTTTAACAAGACCTTCTTCTCTAGCACTAAACAACATACAAGAGAGCGCCTCCATCACCACCAAGAAGAGAAAGGGAGAAAGCGGATCCCCTTGTCTCATACCTTTCTCACATTTGAAAGTAAAAGTGGGCGCTCCATTGACTAAAACCGAGGAGCTAGCCGATTCTAGAATACCCTTGATCCAACAACACCATTTAGGTGGGAAACCCATTTGGTGTAGGATATTAACCACGAACTTCCAGTTTACATTATCGTACGCTTTCTCAAAATCGATCTTGAGAATGAAAGCCTTTGATTTCCTTTTCCTACTCCACGAAATAAGCTCGTTGACGATTAGAGGACCGTCTAAAATATATCTACCACGTAAGAATGCCGATTGGGCATTCAAAATAACACCATCCAAAACCTTCCTCATCCTATTAGCTATGACTTTGGAAACCACCTTACTAATCACCCCCACCAAATTAATGGGCCTATAATTATCTAGGGAAACTGGGTCAGCGATCTTAGGAACGATGGTGATAAAAGACGACCCACTCCCTAGATTGATTTTTCCGTGTTGATGAAACCAAGCAAAAAGACGAGCAAAATCATTCTTAAAGAGATCCCAGAAAGACTTGATGAACCTAAAATTCAAACCATCCGGACCCGGAGCCCTATCTTCCCCACAATCGAAAACCGCCGATTTAATTTCTTCATCTGAGAACTCTTCAACCAAGTAGGACTTATCGGCGTCCGAATTTTTTTTGATATTATGGCACGTAAGCTCTGGCCTCGAATGGGAACTTTCTTTAAACCTGCTGCGGAAGTATGAGAGAACCTGTCTTTTAATCTTGGCTGGCTTATTACACCATTCTCCGTTAATACTGAGGCCATGGATGCAATTGATAGCTTTCCTATTATTAACAACCATAGAGTGGAAAAATTTGGAATTTTCGTCACCTTCTAAAGCCCACCTCAAACGAGCTCTTTGTTTGATATCCGAGGCTTTTCTAAATTCTTCCTCTCTGATAACTCTTTTGTTTTCCGCCATAATCCACTCCTCTTCTTCCGAGGGATCCCTTTCTTCCATATCCTTCTCTAACTGTTCTAATTCCACAAGGGCCGATTTAACCTTCTCCCCCTCCTTGGCAATGAATTCATCTCTCCAAACCTTTAAGGTAGATCTAATCCGAGCAAACTTGGCAGTCAGACTAACGTCAGGAGAATCTGAACTGTTGAAATCCTCCACCGCCTTCTTGACCGCATCTTCAAAACCAGGTTTCCCAATCCAAGAAGAAAACACTCGAAACGGACGGGGCCCAAAATTCAGATCAATCAATTCAAGCAAAATCGGACAATGATTTGAGAACCTACCAGGAAGAACTCTCACACACGAAGTGGGCCACTTGTTGAAAAAATCCGGGCAAACTAAGAACCGATCTAACTTACTAAGTTTCTTCCCATTATCCCTAATGCAAGTAAATTTACGCTCCTGCATAGGAAATTCAAGCAAGCTGCTGTCGAAAATAAACTTATTGAAATTTTCAGCGCAAACCTGCTTAAACTTCGATTTCTTTCTTTCCTCTGGACTTCTAACCGCGTTAAAATCCCCCGCTAACACCCATTTACCTTCAGCTGGATTGATAATACCTGAGATTTCGATCCACAGATTCTGTTTCTCAGCGGTTCTCTGAGGAGCATAAACATTGACGAGGTTGATCTGTTCACCACTTCCCACCAGGGATCCCTTAATTACAAGGAAATATCTTTTCTTAATAACCACTTCTATCTTTAAAATTTTTGGATCCCAGATCCATATAAGGCCACCAGAGAGACCAACCGCGTCCACTGACGCAAATTCGAAGTTACGATTTCCCCAATAACCAACTAAATCCGACACACCCACTGACTCTGCCTTAGACTCCTGAATAGCAACAGCCCCGACTCTGTACGACGATCTAATTTCCTTTATCCAAGAGGCCTTTGCCCCCCCCCCACCAATACCTCGGATGTTTATAGATAAGAAATTCATTGTTTAACAACATTAATACCTTCTCCATTAATCACCTCTCTGATCAATCTATCATGACGATCGAGCTTGACCCCAACCACGTTGCCCAGTTCAATGGTAGATTGAATCTCCTCCTCCATCTGGATACCTCCTCTGATCTTGATATTATCACTCGAGCTCTCCTGCCTTTCCGATCCTGAAGAGCCCGGGCATGATATCTGAACCTCTGCATTTGAGCTCTGTAAAAGATTGACCACCGGATCCTGGTGGTGATTACTCCCAGGCGATTCACACTGAGCTTCTGGAACTTTCCTGTTTAAATCAAAACAAAACTCTTCATCACCCCTAACTCTTTTCTTAGGTCTCTCAGCAGAATTAGGACTACGCGGCCCACACCGGTGGGCTGAGTTTTTTCTGGGCCTATATTTACTCCTTTTAATGTTGGGCCGGGGGTTTTTTTCCGAAGAATTAAAAAAGAAAAGGTCTTTTTTAAGATTACTGACATTTCCAGCCGAATCTTGGGCCCCACCACGCAAATCTTCTAGCTTCCTAGCTTCCTCGGAGATCCAAACGTCCGCATCATTAAGATTAACCTCGGAATTTGGTCCGCCGACTTCTGGAACCCTAGTCTCTTCAGTTACCCCTGCCGGAGACTGTTGGGTAACTCCGATTCCGTGATCCAAAGTGGCCGGACCGGAATCCGGATTAAGGGGTTGATCATCTCCTCCACCACCACTATTGAGCAGAGAAGACGAACCTTCGGCCGAGAACACCACCTTACCTACACTACCGGGAGCCCATTCAGTGACTTCTTCTTCGATCCAGACCCTGAACATTTTGTTCTCCCAGCAGAGGTTAACCTGATCGAAAATTCTTTCTCCCTCCCCTACCAGAATTCCGACCATACAGACGGACAGGTTGACATCTTCTGCATCCACTTGAGACTCGTGAACAATTTTCCCGTACAGCCCAGCAATATTGTTGAAAGTAATATTATCTGCCAGATGTATAGGAACACCGAGGATCTTCACCAAGGCCAATCTTTTAAATGGAAAAGACTGACCAATCCAAGGTTCCAGACTAGTGAACCAGCCTTCCCAGCATTCGTGGTCTAACAAAAACTTCGTACAGTCCTCATATCTGGCAAATTTAATTAACATAGAAAGGCAACCTAGGTAACTAAGCGACACTCCTTGGATACGAAGACGTCCCAAAAAGGAGTTGAGATACCTAAGTGTGTTGAGATCAGAACATCTTCCTACCAAAGCCTTCCCCATCAGCTCCTTGAAAGCCACCGAGTCCTCACCAACCGTTACAGATTTAAACCCCCCTGAACAACCTTCGGAAAGACGCTAGAGCCTTTATTTTCAGAAGAAAACAGATCACTGAACAACTTTCCTTTACCATTGTTAACGAATGCATGGTTGTGAATCACGTTATTCTACGGCTGCGGTTGAGTGTTGAGAGAGATCTTCCTACTTCCAGAACTACCACTGACCTGTCTTCCACCATTTTCCGACGCGAACCTAGCTAAGTTGGCACAGATCTTGTTACCCCCCATCTTTGTGCCGTTGAGAGCCCTTTCCAGTTCCTTAACGTCGGCCACATTTCTGAAGCTAACAACCCCAAAGATCCTCCCTACCTTATCTTTCTTCCTAGCCACATAAACCCCAGCCACTTCTCCAAACACTTTAACGAACTCCGAAACGTCCCATGGCCGGCAGCCCAATGGAAGGTTTGTAACGAAGAACTTCGTTATTTTTTCTTTAGGATCTTTAGCGCCGATGTTACCTTCACTACAGCGGTTCTTTCTGGAAGGAACGTCTATCCAGGGACCCTCGTCCTCCCTCGTACTCATAATGGCGAGTACCGAAGATAAGCCCAGGAGGCGAATGGATGTTAGAGTTATCTAGATAGGATGAGCGGTAAAGTCAAGATTGTTACAGAGAACAGATCGTCAATACCCCACACACTAACCGGATTAGACCTTCATCGTCGAGCACTCCTACCGCTACCTTCGAGAGAGAAAAGGAGAGTGATGAAACCAGAGAGAGATATATTCACTTTTTAAGTCCTATATCTGCCTAGAAGAAGTTAAAAGTGTTGTTTGGGCTTGCGGGAATGACATGGCACCGGGTCCCGACGGTTTCACGTTAAAGTTCCTAAAGTTTTTTTGGGATATGGTGAAGTATGACTTTTTGGATTTTGTTAAAGGCTTCGAGGTAAATGGCTTACTTTCTAATGGGTGTAACTCGTCATTTATTTCGTTAATTCCTAAAGTGATCAATGTAAAGATTAATTAACCCGCCAGGGTTCATCATGTATAGTAATGATTAAATATGGGAAGAAGCGTGCTTCAACAGGATGGCCACAAGGAAAGATGGGTGAACTTATGCTTATGATTAGAAGAAAACCGTAATGATTAAAAGAAAATACTATTGTCCCATGAAAATATGATGTTTTTCTATAAAATGATTTTATACCTGTTATTTTACAAGGTTTTCATTTAAGGTTGAGTAACACTTTTATCTTCTTGATCTCATGTGGTTTTGGTTGAAGGGAGTACTCATTGAGATCATGTGACTATTTGCTTTTCTTGCAAACTCTAAAAGCTTCACTATTGAGTATTGAATGTGTCTTTTGATAGTTCTTAATACTGAGAATTTAGATCTTGCTATGGCCAAAATTTTCACACATTACCAAAAATAATGAATTTCAGAATAGTTTGTCGATGAAGCAGTTACCAAGAAATCCCTCGGCGGTAGTTCATAGGAAATTAATACATAGGTAATGTGATTTTAAATATATTATCGACGTATATTACCAACATATTATCGATAGGATAATTAGCGACGGAGGAGTGGCAGACAAATTTTCCGCAAATATTAACCGACAGATATTTAATGACCGATCATCGACGAGATTTTTACAAATAAAATCAGTAATATGTCGAAAATCACAACTGGATTCAGTCCGTCAATAATACAGATAAATCAACGAAATCCGTCGATGATACTCATTTGTGTAGTAGTGACATAACTGAAGTGAGCTTTTCTCGTGAGGACCCAAGATCCAAAATTCCTAATACTAGTCACAAAGCCATCTCTACAAGGCTTCTTAAACACTCATGCACACGGATAGCATTTAATTTGTCCCTTTAATAGAATGTGTATATAGTACATGTTATTTAATCTCCCAACTTCTAACATATTACAATAAAAAACTAAATAAGTGTCCCTAGTATGTTCATGTGACACGTCCCCTCTAACCCAATATATAAACCCAAAGTTTAGGTCTGTCACCACACATACAACATGGGTAAAACAACCAGCCCCCATGTGCGATGTTTGAAGCTCAAGAACCATATAATATAGCCAGTTTGGATCCTTAAGTGCTTTAAAATTGATGGGTTCTTTATTAGGTGGAAAATGTGACGTAGATTGATTACGGGTATGGTTAAAGGTACACCCGCTAAATGTTAGCCACTAGCCACCCCTTTAACTACATTCAGGAAAAGTTTGGTCTTTCAAGTACAATCAATATTGAAGGCTTGTACCTAGTGGTCTCAAAGAGTGTAGTAAGGTGTTCCACCCCTCAAGTGGTGACAGGGGCGGACCTAGCATAGAACAAGGGGCAACCCCCGTTGCCCCTTGACGATCCGGCACTTGTGTAAAATTAGTGTAAATTTTGGAAAAATATAACGTTTTTTCGATTTCGCTGCCTCTTTTTATAGAAACGTTATCCCTTTAGGTTTTTCTAGATCTACGACTGAGTGATGAGGGTTGTAGTTCTACAATGGATGTTGGTGTAAAATTTTGACTAGATTTATCGGGTGTATGAGTTTGCTATTCTAAAAAAAAGTGCAATCATGAAAGCCAAATTAGTAAGGCTTGTAGACCCTTAGCGGATACGTTTGCTTGTTTGTTAGACCGGGTACTTCAATTCAGGGTGTGTTTTTGGAACATTGTAGCGCTTTTGTTAATAGTAAGGGTGTAAGGGCGCTCCACTCGAAGAGAGTAGTTTCCTCTCCACCCCAACCAATCATATTCTATGATGTCAACTCTCCTCTCTACTTCTAATTTTGTACTCAAACGTAAGTGGTGCTTCACTTGTTGAAGTAGTCCTTTTTTTTACTTTTTTTTTTCTAAAACTACTAATCGTCGTCCGTCACCTCAAGGTTTAGTTTAATAATAAAATGTAAAAATATTTTTTATAACTTCAACGGCATTATAGCCGTCTAAATATCATTCCAACGGTCGAAAAATGGGCACCCCGCATTGGGTGACTCCTCCCCGGCTTTTTTGGTTTACCGCAAGAAAAGTGGGGTTGGCGGCGGTGTTAGCACACAGTCACTGCCCGCCTTCCTCGCACCTTAAGTGAAAGTATATAGTCTAATGCTTAACAATGTAGTTTTATTTTTTATTAAATTAATATATAAACCTATACATGCATGATCTCTTCACAACCTTCATGTAGTTTGAAAGCTATATATTAGTTAACAATCGACTATTCGATTTATTCTAGCTCAAACTAGTGGTAGCATTCACTAGATTCTTCATTACATCAACTTGCACCTTAAGTGAAAGTATATAGTCTAATGCTTCTTTAATAACCGAATATTCATCCATAAATTCTCCACCCGGAACAAGCCTTTTAAGCACTTGGGTCCTCTTCTTCACTAATCTTTTAGCAATACAAGTAGCTAAATTCGATCCGCGACGCGGCTCCATTTTCCTATGAACACCATAACACTTTTTCAAGATTTTTTTGCTTGTGGTTCTCTTGTGACTGGTAACCTTTTGGTGTGCATACATGAACTTCGATTCTGGCCCGCATACGTTTTCGACAAGAGTCATGTTTTGTTCATCTTTTGTGGCCTCTGAGATTATAGCTTTACTCCAAGAAGTTGTTAGATTTTTAGCAGAAGCTATGGCAATGTCTGCAGAAAGCTTTATCTTCTTCTTTCTTTCCAAGAGGTTCATTTTCTTGCTTGATGAATTACATATTTGAATACCCTGAACCCATTTGTTGATGAATTCTTTTTTGAGTAGGCAAGAGTTGTGCATTTTAGCTTCCTGCATATTATTACAGTTTTAGCTATTTTTGTGATTTTTTTGGTTATCTTGCTTCACATGATATAAATTTGAAATTCATCAGAAAATCCCTATAAATATATAACTACATATGATATGGTGTGCAAAACTGATAAACATGATGGGCGGAACCAAAGGGGTCAAGAGGGTCCGTTAACAGATCACCTGATTTTTTTGAATTTTTATATATAAATTTTGAGTTTTTGAAACACAAACTTAGATATGGACTCCGTAATTCGAACCAGTAGAGAAAATAAGCTTACAATGACCCCCCCCCCCCCCAAACTAAATCTTTCTGGTTCCACTAGTGCAATGGTAAAAGGAATTTCATGCAAAATAATACATGAAAAATCTTTTTAGAACTCATCAGTTGCATATTATATGAAGTTATATGAACAAAAAAAAAACCATAAGAATAAAATATTGAATGTATACCTTTGAGTTCGCATTTTGTTGACATAGATTCATTATGGGAGGGTGTCTGAGAATTAAATTTTTTGCAGAGTTCTTGTGGGGATGGAAGAACAAAAGTGATGAGAAGGTGAAGAAATCCAAAGCTGAAAACAAAAATGAAGTTTAAAGCATTATTTATCAATTTAAAGGTGAAGATGTGGGGCTACATGGAAAAAAGATTGCACATGTAGTCACATGGTTTTCCATGGCCTACAAATTTTCATAAAATCACCTCTATGAGAGGTTACTAAATAATCCATAGTCCATATATTGCAATTTAGCAATAAAATTTAACTTTCTATTTGAAAAATAAACTATATAGGGGCATAGGGCAATTTTTTTAACACTCTTTGGTACTAACATTTACTATACCTACATTTGCCGAATGGGGAATAGTGTCAGGCAGCTGTCTGGCACTCCTCCATTCGACCAACCAGTTTACTATTTTATGTTCATTTTAAAATTATGTTTTCACCCCTGTTTAAAATTACCGTTTTGCCCCCAACTCAAAAAAATTTACGCTTTTGTCCTCATCTCAAAATTACGATTTTCTCCTCAATTCAAAATTACGATTTTGCCTGGCGCTTCCCCATTGGACCAACCAGTTTATTATTTTATACCCATTTTAAAATTACGTTTTTGTCCCTCTTTAAAATTACGGTTTTGCCCCCAGCACAAAATAAAATTACGCTTTCATCCTCTGCTCAAAATTACGATTTTTCCCTCGATTCAAAATAAAATTATGGTTTTGTCCTTAGCTCAGAATTACCTTTTTGCCCCCTGTTCAAAATAAAATTGTGTTTTTCCCCCAGCTATAAATTACGATTTTGCCCTCTGTTCAAAAATGTGATTTTCCCCGTTTAAAAAATTATGATTTAACACTACGTTTTCTCCCCAATTCAAAATAAAATTATGCTTTTGCCCCAAACTTAAAATTACGATTTTGCCCTCGGGTCAAAATAAAATTGTGGTTTTTCCTCCAGCTTAAAATTACAATTGTGCCCTTAGTTCAAATTTATATTACGCTGTTACCCCAAGTTCAAAATTACGAATTTGCCCCTGTGAAAATTTACAATTTTGCCCCTGTTTCAAATTTACCGTACTGCCATCACTTAAGCTTTTGGCAAATTACGATTTTACCCCAGTAAAAAATTACAACTTTCGCTCAGTTAAAAATTACAATATTGCCCTTTTTTAGTTTTTTTTTTAATCAAAACTATAAAATTGTTTTTTTTAATTGGTTGACTCGATTTAATTGTTTTTTGTGTCAATGAGCTGCCTAATGCTCGCTCATTATTCAGTCATCTCCCCGCAACGCGGGCGGGACATTAACTAGTTAGTAACATTAACTTTTGATGTTAAATTATTATATATATAAGATAAAGTTGTTAGCTATATTGGTTTTCTTTCGTTTTTTTTTTTCATTTTGACCATCTAAGTTTTACATTTTACAATTTAAAGGTTTTTATTTATTATCATTATGTATAAGTTTAATTGTTTAAATAGTTTGATTATGAAGATATCAGAATAGCAAAATCGTTTAGCTGGGGTCGTAAGTTGTTAATTTGTTAAACTTTAAACAATCTTGAAATGCAGGCTTAATTACAACGCCGATGGGGAGTAAATCTGTAAATGGATATATTTAGTTTGCTGAATCACGTATGGATCGGTTTATGTTATTTTTTACATCAGTTTTGTAACTATTTATCTCTTTCATCTTTATTCTTAACTTTTGTTCAAACATGAGTAAGCCTATTGACATTATGAAAAACCTATCACGAAGCGCGTATGAAATTTACTACTTTAGGTAAAAAGAACAAGGGTTATTGGATTTTAATAATCCTAAGTTTCACCTGTTGGTCGATAATAATCCCAACTTTAAAAATTCTCTCCAATAATCCCAACTTGTAAAAGTTTGGCCATTATTGATCTTTTTCAAACATATAAGAATTTGGTTTTCTCAATAGATTCAATTACACTTAGAGACTCCTTAATTGATTTAAGTGCACCTATGTTTGAAAAGGATCAATGGCGGCCAAACTTTTACAAGTTGGGATCATTGGAAGGAATTTTTAAAGTTTGAATTATTATCGGCCAACAGGTGAAACTTAGGATTATTAAAATTCAATAACCCAATGAATAAAATACAATTTTCTAACTTGAAGGGTAATTATACAATTTGATTCCTAAATTGAAAGTGTAACTGTTTAATGTTACAACTAAGTCATAGCTTTAGGACAAAATATGATATTTGTAGGTGTAAGCATTTAAACATGGATGTACTTATTAGTGAGACATAATTCTAGTTAGTTGTATGCCACATAAGTTATTAGGCAGGTGACATTATTTAAGTGAAGCCAGAAAACATGTAATGTAGGAGGGTTGCATAATTGTGGCCCAAATTTTTTTGGCTTTTAACTATTTAAAAGACTCCTTATATCCTCACATGATTTCTAAAGGAGTGCATATTTTTGGATATTTCCATCACTGTCGGTGCGGCAATTATCAACGTAAAAAGGTCTGTTTATTGTAGGCATTTTTTTTCTGATGAAAGGTACTAATAGAATTTAAATATTTACAAATGGGTAGTTCATTCAAGTTAGGAAGAGAAGAGCATAGTGGTGTATATAGGTTTTTCGGATTTCTTGTTATCTAAATACTTTCTGAATCATGTACGGAATTCACTTTCGGATTAAAGTATTTCTCGTGTAAAAAAATAATGATCGGATGAAACAAAAAGTTTCACTAAAAACGAGCAGTTTTTTCTAGTGATTTTAGATGTATATTCGATAATGAAATTAGATCGGATGACTTCTATTTATAAGGGGTTTAACCATCGGAACGTTTCAGTTGGTGGTTATATGGTCTGAGGTATAACCACAGACAGTTACATTAGTAACTGATCGGTAATAACTTTGTCACTACCAAGGTTCAAAGTTGCTACCGAACTACAACGGGCTACGCCATCCCAGTTGGTACTTAGGCTCATTTGCTATCGTGATACAAAGTTGCTATCGGACAGTAGTAATTTGCTACTAATAATGTTCAGTCACTTTTGAGAGTCATTTCCTCACATGGGACGGTGTCCCATGACTTCATTCATGTAGGGAATTATTCCCGAACCCCACCAAGGAGGCGCAACCCCCTTGAGACTGTGGGGTATGGTGGGGCGTGGGTTGGGGGCATGATGTGACACGTCGACTATGGGACACCTAAGACCAAAAGCCAATTGCAAAGGGGTATGGTGGGGCGTGGGTTGGGTGGCGTGGAAAAAAAAACAATTTCAAAGGGCTAGTGTTCTGGGCCAATGAGGTTCTGCCATGTCATGTGGGTAGCCCCGCCCAACGCCCGGGCTGAAACCCCCGCCCAAGGGGCCACGCCCAAACCCAAGCCCACCCGGGATGGTGACATGGGTGTTTATACCCAACCCAACCCACGCCTCATACCCCATAGTCCGAACTCCTGCTAAGGGGGCATTGCCCTTGTAAGAGAGTTTGGTTTCTGAAATTGTAATACTCTTGGACAAGTATGTACTTGTCCAAGAGTATTGTAATTTCAGGAACCAAAACCCAGTTACAAGGGCAATATGTCCAAGGCTTAATGCAAAACTACTATCAAGCCGGGGGATCACTAGAAACAGCCTCTCTATTCTTATGGGGTAGAGGTAAGGCTGTCTACATCTTACCCTCCTCAGACCCTACTTTTGCTTTGCTATTGATGGGATTTACTAAGTATGATGATGATTGGACAAGTATGTACCCCATATCTTCTTACTTGTACAAAGGTATAATGTTATTTCGTGTTGGTCTTCATGTAAGTCAAATTACAATAATAACATGATGAGCTAAAATCATCGACACATTAGAAACAATTAGTGACAGAGTATTGACAATACTACATAACAAACGATTGATTACCAAATGTATTACTCTCTCCGTCTCATTAAAAGTGTCATATTTTGAATTTTCTAAGTCTTTATTTATAAACTTTGACTTTAATTATATATTTTTTTGTGTTTTATAAAACTTGATGAAAATTAACCCGATAAAAACACTTGTAAAACACACTCAAATCATATAACTGTAACACCCGAAAATTTTAAAACAAAAATGTAACAACCCTTATGATTTATAGTCCAATAGGAAACCCTAATTAAGACACCCAAGTAATTCCGTACAAACCCTAGAATTTTCAGAAATTTCAGAATCAAGATCAGGGCCCCTAAAACTCAGGGAGGGGGGGGGGGGTATTTCCTACTTGATGATTATCCTAATAACTTGCTGTCGAAGTTAAAATTTTAAAATCTGTCGACTCAGCTAGGCTAGTCCCACACGTGGCCACCCTATACGGAGTTCATGACCCTTACGGACCGTAAGTATTATTTGTTACGGTCCGTAAGCAAGGGTAAAATTCGACTATAAATAGAGGACATTGGCACTTGAATCTGGGCGCTGAAACGACGAAAGAATTCGTATTATACTTCGAGTTATCGTCTGTTTACTTCAATTAACACACACGAAACACTAATTAAGTATAACAGGGTGCTGCAATCAGGGTATTAACTCAATCGCTGATACGATTCAATGTCCGATCGATTAAAACTATCCGATAGATGTTTTAAGTGCTGCTCAAATTGGGTTTATACTTTGTCATTCATCGTGATTTCGACTTGAATGTTTGAGTGCTGTTCGAAATCGGACTATACTCTGTCATTCGTTGTGAATCCGCTGGATGTTTAAGTATCGCACTTTGTCATTTGTTGTGAGGGTTTGATCTCGTGAGTTATCGTAAAAGCTATATTAGTTAATTACCTAGTTTGTGTGCAAATTAGGTTAAGAGGATAATCAGTAGGCTAAACTCTGCCCGTATAAATCTACAATTGAAAACAAGGTAGCATCACTTGGAAATTTTAAGGTACGGATAGAATCCTTTCTTTCGATTTATGTCGTTTGGATACAAGTATATCATTCCTGATTTTAAATTTCCGTATTAAGATTAAGTTAGGAAATATGTGTTGGAAGTTACAAACGTTTTGAAAAAGGTTTTGTTTTACATCAGTTATTTAGAAAATGGTTTATGAAAAATATTCTTTTCGTATTTACAAGTATACATGTTTATGAGTTATTTGTTTAAAAATTTACAAATCAAATTTCATACTCTAGTGGTTCCTTATTAACGAGTCAAGGTTTTATCTTGTTCGTTTAATAAACCACATTTTGGGGACGAAATTGTCAAGATAGGATTGATATCCATACCTTGGTGACTGGTTCCACTCTTAGATTTTTATCTCGCCAAAGATTCGTATTTTCAATCAAATTATTATTTACAATTTACAAGTTAAATATCTTAAGGCTTACAAGTTATAAGTAAATAAATTACAAGTTTAATATTATATACAAGTATTATGTTACTCAAGTCAAATTATTATAATACCATTATGTTACTATGTCTTTTTAAAAACTCCTCACGTCTTTGATTATCGATTCATTTGACAGTCCTTTCGATTCCTATTCTAATCATTTGATTTAGCTTTCATGTCATGCGATAGTATTATGTTGTTATACTCATTATCGCATGTTCCAATATATGTTCCGTTTTGTTATGAAAATAAGTTTTATAAATTATGTGAATAAGACTCTTTGTACTCTGATACCCTGAGTGTCGCTTCTCGTGGAGTGTCCCACGAGCATGTTGTTGTGGCATCAACATCATGTGCTCCATCCGTGACGGAGAGATCAGTTCACGGCGTCTCTTAAGTACAAATGTGGTACATAAGGCTATTAGGAGGCGTATGGATCGATCCTAGGATTTAAGTTTTAAGGAGATGGATAACGGGTATGCCAACTCGCCATTTCGTGTGATAAGTATGCAGGAGTAGCTACCTGTGTATTGTCACGTTTTAAGTTTGGCTCATGGGTACATCTGTATGATATAATTATGAAATTACGTTACTTGCATCATAAAGTTCCATCGGGATATCAAATAAAATAAGCTTTTGTTTTCCTCTATCCGCACACTGGGCAAAACTTTCCAAATTTTGCTCAGACGTACGTTTTTGTGTTTTCTTCTTTACGTCAGGTTACCAAGACAATCTGGGACGGGATATGGAAGAATGCCCGAGTGTTTGGAAAAGACGGTAGAAATAATTGTACTGGATTAGATATCCTTCATTAAGTTGTAAAGCCTTGTAATACATTTAAGTATAAATGGAATTATGTTTTTAATCTGACTCCGTAAAAGTGACACGTCAGCCCTTCCGGGTTGAGGTGTTACAATAACTTTCATCAAGTATTATCTAACACAAACAAAATTATTCAATGTCAAATTTTATAAATAAAGACTTTGAAAATTTAAAATAGAACACTTTAATGGGACGGGGGAGTAATGAATATATTCATCACTGATATGTCGGTCGTTACTGACTGTCGTTGCAGGTTCATTAAAAAATGTTTTTGTAATTAATCATTAAAAAGCAGTTTTTTTAATTAGGTCCTTAACTCATATATTCAAGACATATATAGTCAATATTATTATAAATATTCCTCTTCGATAGCAGATTAAGGACCAATACTAACCGATCTTATCTACTTCTATTTTATCAATGTTATAATCGGGCAGTTATAAAACTGATCGTTTTACTAGGTTACTGCCGATCATGGGCGGACCTACTTTATGAGGTGGGTGGGCGGCCGCACCCCTTGAAAAAAAAATTAGTGGTGTTTTTCGTGAAAAATCCCGACCGCGCCCCTTGGAAATTTTCGTCCGCACCCCTTAGAAAAAAATGTTAGGAATTTGTATAAAAAAATTGTGAACACAAATTGAAACCTGATCAAATTATGTAAACAAGTTAGCCCGCTAACCCCTTTAATAAAACTTAAATTCAATCCATCAAGCCTAATAAGGCAATAACTTAATACCCCATTCAAGCCCCATTCCAACTACTAGTTTTGTTATACAAAATCAGTCCACGTAAAAAAAAACCCAAATTTGTTGATTATATGATTGTTGGTTGGTAAATAACAATACTAAGGCTTGAAATTCAAAATTTTAAATTGAAAATTAAGGAACATGTGCTATGGTTGAACACTTGAAGATCCTTGTTTATTTTGTATGTGATAGGATTAGGAAAGATCAATGAGTAGGGAAGTTATGTCGCGATTTCTCAAGAGGAAAGGGGTTGAGCCACTTTTTTCGTCGGATTCTTCTAATTAAAGACCAATGTATGTTTTAGATAATTTTTTTTTGTTCTTTTATTTAATGATTGAGAGAAATAGAAGTAGGGATGATTTGAATGTTGATGTTTTTTTGTTTGTTAATGTGATATGAAGTTAGGAACTAGGGTTTGATTGTTTGAAAATTGAAATGGACCCGACCCGATTCGACCTGCTATGAAGCTTTGTTTGCTTGTGTTTACTTGTTTTACATGACCCGACCCGATCCGACCCGCTATGAACCGATTTTTTATATAGCTAGGGGTCTAAAATCTTTAAAAATTTTCCGCACCCCCAGGAAAAAAATCCTGGGTCCGCCACTGCTGCCGATCAAACCTAACTTAAGAATCAGATAACGTCATAAGTAAATATATAAATATATAAGAAATTACAAATACGATATTAAGTAAAAGTTGTATTTAGTAAAAAGTTTAGTATAAGTATGTTATTATGTTAGTTGTATTTTAAATATAAACTAGGTTATTTGCCTGCGTGTGGCGGCGCTACGTTATCGCGGGCATTCGATAGATATTGATTTGATTTGTTGCAGTACCGGTATGATACATGCACTAGGCATAGAAATCAACATGTGTTTTACATCGGCCGGAAACAATAAAATTTGACATGAAAAAAAATCAATTATATTTGATTCATTCAAATTTGAACAAAACTTTTTTTTCTCCAACGAAATTTGTACCAGAAACAAAACATTTATACAAACGTAGATAAATATAAACACGTCGCAAGAGGGTGTGACGAGAATTCGATTGGTTTCGATATACTCTCTATAAAGAAAACCTAATCCATTCGTTTTACCTACTTGATATGGTTTAATTTTAAGAAATTTATTACCTATTGTTTTCTTATCTAAAGTTACAATTTTATTCCGATTTAGCAAAATAGAAAATAAGACAATTAATAAAACTTACAAATATAAAAAACCAAGATAAGTCTAAACCAAAAAATAATAGAAATATGTGCTCAGCAAAACAAATAAAAGAAAATGTCCCAACCTCATTCTCACTGTCACTTTAAATCATTGATTTCTCACTAACTAAAGTATTTAAAAATAAAGCATAAAATAAGTTTTTACTGTTCATGGGGAGTCTTTATTCATATGTATAACTAGCGAGATTCCCCAGCGCTTCGCGGCGCTGTTCGGTTCGTTACGATACCAACACTCGCTGTGGTTTACATCGATCGAAACAATAAAACGAATATCAATACTGGTATTAATGTTGTTCAGTTGATATCGGTTTAGTTGGTTTACGTTCTACGTTTATTTTTTCAGCATTGCGATATAAATTGTATTGAAAATGGATATTGTGTCGTATCGTACTAAATTGAATCGAAATTGGTTTAACAACATATGTGTCGGTACCGGTATTTATTTTTATTGTTTTTTCATCATATCGCTACTATATTGTAACGAACCGTACAATATTTGTACCGGTATGTATTCATTTTTATGGTTACTTGTTTGATAACGGATTTTGTGCTGCTAGCGTTGCGAACGGAAACAAAACAAATAAACATCAGTTATGATACCGTATTTATTTTTACTGTTATTTCTTTTGATAAATCGACAACATACTACTATCGTATCATACCGATCAACATGGGTACCGGTACTCATATTCATTTTTAGGGTTTCCGGTTTCAAAAATTTTTCATTTATACAACTTTGTCTGCGACAATAAATGGATATCGGTACAAGTACCGTGACAATCTGAACCGACCGATACTGTTTTAACAACATCGGTGTTGGTACCGGTGTCCATTTTGTCGATGTAAAACATATGTTGATTTCTATAGAGTGCATGTATCGTATGAGTATTGTAACAAACCAAATGTCTACGGTAACATAAAATCATAACACACCAGCAAATAACTTGAAATGTTAATATAAGAAATAGACATAGATGTGACTTTAGATTTTTTTAATAAAGTTAGTGAACACAAATTATTACTAAAAAAATCAAATTGTCGATCCAATGTCCGCGGTAACGTACCGACACATCGCACTCGCAAAAATAACTTGAAATGTTAAAATAAATAATAAATATAATTGTGAATTTAGATTTTTCTATAAAATTAATGAACCCAAATTATTAGTAAAAAACAAATTGAATAACAACAAAATATTGTTAAGAACAAAACAAAAAAACAAATACTTAAAAAACCATATGTTGCCTATTTATTACTAAAAATACTTACTAAAAGATTAATAATTAATATATAACTAAAAAATAAAAAAAAATAAAAACAATGATGAGATATACTGTTTTCTTAAGAGAAATAGTAAAAATAAAACAATGAAAAAACTTTTTATAAATAAAAGACATTAAATGGAATTGGAGTATATATAGTTTTTATATATCTAAAATTACAATGGTAAGTTGATCAAAGCTCCATACTTTCATAAGAGCCCTTGAGATAAATAATTTGCATATTGCTACTTTCATAAGAGGTGCTGGGTTTGAATCCTGTCAATTTAAAAATTAAAACCCGGTTCAACCTTGTTATCTGAATATTTAAAAGAGCCCTTGAGATTGATCACTAACAAATAGCCTTTTTACTAACTTGGTTACTTATTCAAAATTTTAATGAGGTGGTAGCAATATGCAAATTATTTATCATGTGAAACTTGAATACAAAAGAATATGATAATTAATGAAACTATTAACTGTGAAGATGGTGAGGCAACTGCTCGATACGCCCGTTTAAACCTGAGCCCATCTTGACACGGTATAAAAACCGGATTTTAAAATATTGAAGTAAATAAAGAATTTGAAACAAGATATTTCATAATAAGAAACCAAATCATTCAATGAGTTTGAAAGCATGACCCTAACCAAATCAATTATTGAATTGACCTAAACTATCAAAGTTCAAACCAAATCAAGAATTCAACTGAACAAGAATTTAATTTAATAACCTTCTATAGCAATTAGTTGTTATAGATTACTCATCAGGATCTTCATTTCTGAATTCTCTTCTTCCTTTGTAGATTGCTATGCATAACAAATACAAGTGTCAGTATTAAAAATATTTAGGGAACTAGCTACAATTTTTATTCCATTTGTATCATTTCAATACATCCAACACTAAAGCTTACTAGCTTAGAGGCTTCTTGAACATGGTTTCTTTATCCACATAAGCATCTTGTTGTGTTATATATCTAAGAACATTTCTACTGAAGTTTAAATGTGTGAAGAGTGAATCATAAAAAATCGATTTAAGCCAGCATACGTCTTATTTAAAAAATATATATATATATACCGTTTTTAGTTATACTGTATTTGTAACGAATAACTCGCTAAAATTAAGAAACTATCTAATTCAAATATACTTATTAAAATCATTGTAATGGTAATAGATTCATGTAAAAAATTCAAAATCGTTTTATTTAACCAAGAGAGATAATGTGTGATAATAGACTTTTTTTAACTACATTTAACATATTATTTTGTTATAACAATTCTAAAAGGGGAAAATGTGTTCAATTAATCAAAGACCAACCCAAACCAGTGGTGAACTAGATTTTCTAGCTACTAGATGGCAACAAAAACCTTCTTTTGAACTACTATAATGACGATAAGTTTGGATTTCAACTATAAGAAAACGACAACATTGAATTTCCTTATTAACAGGAAAGTTGGTCACTTTGGGTTGATCCGGGGCTTACCTTTCATTACTTCTTTCACGCTAAGAAAATGAACCACTTGATCCTTTATATAAACATTTTTTAATTAAATGCATTTTGTAATGTAACTAAGGGGCTGTTTGGCAATATCTGAATGGTTAAGTGTTGAACCAGTAAGTGATCTGAACCATTAAGAGCCTGTATAATGCTTAACCGTTCAGAGACAAATGTCTGACCAATTCAGATTAAAGGTCTTAACCATTCAGACTCTGTATAAATGTTAACCATTCAGAGGCAGATGTGTGAACCATTCAGACATCTGCTTGTGAAACAAACAGTCTGAACCATTAACTGCTGAATCAGTAAGAGATCTGCACCATTAAGAGACTCATTAAAAGGTAAACAAACAGCCCCTAAACTGTCTATTTTACAGCCTCTCTATGTATTTTACATTCAACAAGTCTTTTGGTTAGATAATAAAGTGGAAAACGTTGAAATAAAAAGGGAGACAAAGCTACGGAAGTTGTGGAAATCGCATGTTATATGAGGAAGGTAAGTAGGACACATAAGTGCTTATAATTACTCGTGCACTCTTGGCACAATTACGAAAGAATGAGTGGACATAACATGTACTCATGATCATAAATATTTATGTACGTATCTAAGGTAGATGCGTGCATGTGCACACATGGGTGGGCCATGCACAAATGTTCCCCTTGGAATTGGAATTTATATAGGGACACCCTAGCTATTTTCATGGCATTCATGAACTACCCTATGGGTTAGTTGTACCATTGTTATATCATGTTATTTGATTCATATGTTTCAATGAATAGTAAGTCAATATTGTTGGGATGATTGGGGCACCCTATTTTCATGGTGTAAAGTGAGTCCGATTTACACATATTCAGTGAAAGACTTGATAGAGTTTGATGAGCATATTAGCGAAGGAAAGCAGAAGAAGGAAGCGATTAAAGGGATTATTATAGTGGCGTGTTGGTGCATCTGAAAAGCGAGGAACGAAAGGAGGTTTTCTAATATACTGGTCGAAGCGGAGAAGATCATTCAAAATATTAAGTCAATTGAGTATTTATGGTATAAAAATAGATCTTTGTATAGAACTATTAGTTAGGATGATTGGTGTAATTTTAATGTAATGTAGTCGGTTGTTGTTAGTTGCCTCCCCTGCTTTAGGGTGGGCGTTGTGAATAATCGTCACTTTAAAAAAAAAGTAAGTCAATATTGTTATATCATGTTATTTGATTAATATGTTTCAATGAATAGTAAGTCAATAAACAAAGTAATCATATTTCATTAGTGCTATAGTTATTAAAGCATCCCTAACGGGGCTTATTGATTGTTGGCTCCCCTCCCTCTCCTCCTTGTTGACAACTGTCCTCATATTTGGATTTATTGACGGCAATTGCGCACCTAAGATTTTTTTCTAATGGGGTCCATTTTTTCGGTGTTCAAAATTTTCATAATAAAACGTGAATTCGGTGTCCAAAATTTTCATAATAAAACGTTAAAATTTTCGGATCGGTCCTCGTTCGGGTAAGAGTGAGGTTTGAACTAGATTTAAAAAAACAAAAAAAAAACAAGCTATACAAGGATTGAACTCATAACCTCTTGTTTTTAAAGAGAGGGGTTTACTGTAACACCTCGAAAATTCACGTCCTATAATGTGTTGACACGTGTCATAAGCTTGAACGTGTGGAAGAATACTCTAGAGGGACTAAAGTTGACAAATAAAGAAACTATGTGAAAATAAGGGTTCAAAATGTCAACAATGGATAAATATGCCTTACAATAACCCTACATGATGTTTATACATTCACACGAATGAATCATGGATCATACGAAGCTAAATATAAAAGAAAGTGAGAGATTACAAACTACAGGGGGTTAAATGTGTCAACATGTTTAAAGTATACCTCTGAGTGACCTTATAGCAAACCCGAAGCTTTGTAACGATTAAATATGCTCACTAGAATACATGATAAAAATATCATCAAGTTTCGTTATCGTATGAGAAAGTTATGATCAAATTCATATACGAGGGGTTAAAAGCGTCAATGTAGGAAATTATGGCTTTTCGGGTGATTACAAAGTTAACCAAGGACTTAACAAAGTTTGTATAAGTCTTGGAACCCTCAAAAGTAAATTTAGAAGGCTTATATTGCAAGAAATAAAGTGAAAACCATGTTTAGAAGGTCCAGGGGGTGAAATGCAAATAATGGAAACTTGTTTGGCTGGTCATCAACATGCTCGCGTAGCGCGAGCATCTCCCCTTTTGTCGTCGCGCTACGCGACTGCCATGTCTGATCAGAATTACGCACAGGTGCCAGTTTCAGGTCTTTAACCGACTTAGATGCCTTGTTTTCAATACCTGGAGCTTGTTTGATGGTATTTTAAGGCATAGGGACACCTGGAATGATCTTGTAACATCTATAGAGTTGTTTGGCATGATCAAATTGATCCAAGAAACCTATATAAAGGCCATGATCTTGGGTTCTTCATTTGCTCATTCACTTGGAAGTTCACAACTCACTTCTTGGAGGTTCCTGGAGCTCAAGGATCATTCCTAGTGATCATTAGTCGTACTTAGGACTATTGTAAGTATGCTCAACCTCCTTTAATTCAGTTTTGCCTAGTTAATTAGCGTAAAGTCAAACCGTCGTAATTAAGATTTGACTTCGTCATTAATCTTAATCCCTTCAGTAAAAATTCAATTTGAAAGTACCTATGAGTTGGTATTTATGTGGGTAATAAACCCTTAAAAGGGTATTTCCAGATTCCCACTCTAACTATGTGAATTGTCGAGTCAAACTTGTAATAAAAAAGTCAACATAATGTTTATTTGTAAATTAATGCATAATTAGCGATGTAGGTTACATGCAACCTGTTTGATCATTAAAATAACTTGGTAATTAATGTAAGAACATGTCCCAACATGTTCAACTCGACAATTTTCAGTATAGGCTCGGTTTGGAACCGAAAGTCGCATAGTTTGACTTCTACTTTGACTTTCTGTTCTGACCCGTTTAAGCCAAGTTAAGGATTGCCTTAGAGCTTCTTTTGGACCTATATACATGTTAGTATAACCCCCTGTGATTATACAACTTGGTCCATTAGATATCCTATTCACATGCATGTTTCCGTTAATTGCTTATATGTTGACTATTATGCCCTTTTGACCTTAAAACGTGATTTTTGAAAAAGTAAAAGAGTAGAAACCTTAGATACTAATTTATAAACTTGCACCTAAAATTTGACATCAGTTTGAGGTCTAGATTAAGAGTTATGCTCATTAGCGTAATTTGAAAGCTTTATGTTAATTAGACGGCATAATTAGCGTATAGCCTAATTAAACCCACTTTTTGATATCGAAATTTTTACCCACTGATATAATATAATATTTTGGGATTTTTAAATATTTTTATTTAATTTTTGGCTGATCATAACATAGGTCTTTAAGTATGATTCGGTTAATGCCGGTTTTACCCTTTTAAGCCATAAAATGAGTTTTACAAATCCTTTTGACCCCAAACCTTTTTCTACTGATCTAATATAATAAATAAAGTATTTTGAGCCTTCTGGAATTATAAAAATATCAGCTTTCCTTTGAAAACCCGGAATTGGCTCCAAGTCGCCTTTTTGGGCATTTTTTACGCATAGTATGTATTAAGATTATGTTGAGCACATAAGGTTTGATACCTACTGATATTTTAAGTAAATTAATATATTTTTACAGTAAGCTAAAGTCTTACACTCAGGTTTCCAGTTTTGACCTTTTAAGCCTATGAGAAATTACCAAAATGCCCTTAAGAGGCATAGTTTGGTTATAAAGGATAGATTTCACATATATATGATACCCTACTGATATAACCTAGTAAATTGAGTAATTTTACTGATTTCATCAGACCCGAAACTCAGGTTCATATTTAAACTCTTTTATAACCTTTTTAATGACCAAAATACCCCTACGGGGCGTAATGTGAGTCTAAATCCATTTTGGACATAATATAAGATATCTTTCTGATGTCACAACATAATTAAAGCATAATAACTTAGGAAACTTGCATATGACTCATTTGGTTACTCGTTACGCACTTTTCGCGTTCGGATCGGCGTATGTAACTAGTTTGCATATATTAGCCGAAACGGGTCAAACCATATCATTTTTGTCTCAAAATCCAGAATGTGTTTAGATTACCCATATTATACAAGTCTTCGAACTTGTCGGGTCAAAACCACATTCTAATCCGGTCTTCACCTTATCATGCGTTTGAACCGTATCTTTCTGTAAGACTAACCGGTCTAAGCTTAGGCTTAATTAAAGACTCGTTAGCATTCTAATTGGTTATTTATACCATCATTCCAGACTAGAGCCTTCTGGTAAATGGTACCTACGCTTACTTAAGTGAATACGGCTGAGTTATTAAATTCTTACTATTTAAGACAGGAGCTAGCTCAGGTAAATACTCTTAACTTATTTTCCCTATACGGGCTTGGGATACGGTATTATAATAATACCGCTTGGTCGGGTATTGAATATTTAATCTTATTATGGTTAAATTATTGAGGTAACCCGGTTTAATCTGTATTGTTTGAAATAAAGACCTTTAGGGGTTAATGACCATGTCCCGGATATCCTTGACATTATTGTGTTATAAAATGGCCACGCCTTATACACAGGGTGTAGGCATACACCTGACAGTTGTTTAAGGAAAAACGGTATCTCACTCTCTTGTGGGCCTATACTTGTGGCGTGTCTGTTAATCTGACTCGGTTTCTACATCGGGCCCTGAACGTATAACGAACATGTAAATCTGTATACAAGATTATAACTATAATTGTCCCAAGTTATAAAGAGTTTGTGCCTTGTGCATTCAAATCAATTTTTATTAAACCTTTTCAAAATGAGTCGGTTGAGTGTATTTACCAGTGAAAACTGATGTATTTTCCAAAAGGGTTAAGTGACAGGTACTGGACGTAATTGGCTGGAAGCTCAGGGCGTTAATAAGGAATCTTGCAAGTTCTAGGCGTCTAAAGTCTGTTGAATAATGTTTATGTTTTAAGATCCGCCTGTGGATCCTTTACTTTCCGTTGTAATACTGGATATTACGTTATATTCGGATTGTAATATAATTTACCTTTTGCTTCCGCTGTGCATTCATTTATATTGTGTTGTTTGACTATGATGATATCAACTACGTCACGATACTCTCCACCGGGCCCATCGGAAATACGTGGAAAGTCGGGGTGTGACAGGTTGGTATCAGAGCCAACACTGAGTGAATTAAACACTAGTCTTTTGTGTTTAATCTCAGTTACACAATTGCACATTCTTGAGTCTAGACAAGAACATAGGACTAATCCTAATTCGTTTTATTTGTTTCTTTTGTTAATTTCTGATTAGCCCTTGCATGGGCGAGTCATTTTTAATAGGAGTCCCGTTTAGGGCAACCACATATACTTGTTTAAGTTTAATGGAACGATTATATTTAAAAATATCATTCCTATATTATAAGATCTACCATTATAATAAAATGGCAAAATCTAAAAAGGACAAGACCTAGCCATGTGTCACGTTAAGACCCGGCCAAGATGGCAGTTCCTCAATTTAGGTTCAGATCCTTATTAACATCCCAAGTTAGGATTGTTCTGCGTTAATTACTAAAAAGAATCTTAAGGGTAAAACCTAGCCTAATTGTCGTTGCAGACATGACCAAGATGGTAAAACCTATTCGAAAGATTCAAACCCTTATTAACATCTGATATGTTATCATTAATGACAAAGATGTGATTCGATAAAATCACATAAGTCATTTTTAAATTGGGATGTTCTAAATTCCCTTATTTATATGAACATCCCTTAAGAATGAAGTGCCTACGGGCTATAATTAGCGTCCTCTGAGACTAAAGACAGTAGTAGTCTTTGACTCTCTGTCAAGAAAAGGTAATGAACTTTGATTCAAACCTTAATGCCTTGATTCTCTGAAATCATGACTTATAAATTAAATTTGTCTACGTGACTAGGCCTTTTGTGCTATTATTAACTTATAATTTAGGATTATGATAAGGATCCTGAACAATTATATATTTAACAAATTAACTAATATGTGTATTAAAAACATGGTTAATAAATCAATTAAAACAATAAAACTGTATAAGCTTCCGTATAAACCTTGTCCGTGTTTGACTTTTATGTAGCAATTAAAGCTATATGGCTAGGTCAGAAGAAGTAAACAGTCATCCCCTGGAAAACCACGATGATGAAAGGGTTAATATAACCAGAGGAGAGCTTCGTATACTGATTGATACAGCTGTATCTAAAGCTGTAGAGGAGCAATTTAGGGAGTATAGTGAAACTTATAGTAAAACCTCATCTGTACCCCACTCCAAGTCTGTCCCCAAGACTCATTCTGAGGCTCATAGCAAGCCACCCTCAAAAAAAGACGAGCCAAAGAAAGATGATGATCGACGTTCATCTAATGAACACAGTGTTCCATCCAAGATGATAGTGTTCGATAACGAACTGCGTACCAAGTCCTGTACCTATAAATACTTTGCTTCCTGCAAACCCCGAGATTTCACTGGGGAAAAAGGGGCAATTGATTGTATGACCTGGTTGGATGAAATGGACACAGTCGTCGATATCAGCGGTTGTGCTGAGAGGGATGTAGTAAAGTATGTATCCCAATCGTTCAAGGGAGAGGCACTAGCATGGTGGAAGGCTCTCATTCAAGCTGCTGGGAAGATCCCACTTTACAACATATCATGGGAACAGTTTGTTGCTCTTATTATGGAGAACTACTGCCCTCAACACGAGGTTGAGAGGATTGAGTCAGATTTCTTATCATTGGTGATGACAAACTTAGATTGTCAAGCTTACCTCACCAGTTTCAATACCCTGTCCAAACTAGTTCCTTACCTAGTAACACCAGAACCCAAGAGAATTGCTCGCTTCATTAGGGGTTTAGCCCCAGAAATCAAAGCCAGTGTTAAGGCTTCAAGTCCTACTACATTCAGGTCAGCGGCAGATCTGTCGCTATCTCTTACACTTGATGTAGTCAGAAACAAAGCTGCCAAAGCCTCTGAGGATGGAAAGCGTAAAAGGGAGGATGAGGATTCTCATCGTTCCGATAGGAAGAGGAACTCTGAGGATAAGAAGAGTTCCGGGTTTAAGAGAGACAGCCAGCAGTCGGGTGAGAAAACCAGGTGCGAAACCTGTAGGAAATACCACCTCGGAAAATGCAGATTTGAATCTCAGCCTCTACCGTGTGGAATTTGCAAGTCTAGGGAACATAAAACCCTGGATTGCAAGAAGTTGAAAGACGCAACCTGTTATGGTTGCAACGAGAAGGGGCATATCAAGACCAACTGCCCTAGGAATCAGAAGAAGCCCGAAGAAGCCAAGAAAACAAACGCATGATGAATGCCCAGGAGATAGTGCAGAATGAAGACTATATAGCAGGTACCCTTCCTTATCAAGCAGTTTATACAGAAATCTATTTGTTACTGGCACATATAATTCTATATAGAACAATAAATGTTGTGAACTGTTGTCTCCGCTGATTAGGACTCCGGTCATTTAACGCGAGATAGAAATTGGACAATGACACTATAGAAAATGCCCTAACAAATCGTAGATTGATATTTTATATCTATTAAGAATCACTCTTTTCTGATATCCTTATGGCATGCTTTCAAGTTATCCAAATTCATCACTATAATAAAGACAAGATGTGACATTTTGATCCCCTGTCAAAAAGGTGATGGATTAGGACCAAACTTTAAATGCCATTAAAGGTCTTTTGTGACCTAGGCTAAGTAAAATTTATATATATTAAATAACGTTCATTAAGAATGTTAATTCTATATTGACCGGTATGGTTTAATGAAACCATGGTTAGTATATAAGACCATGAGGATGATGAAAAGCAGTTGTTGGATCGCAACCAAGAGATTGATTCATTTAGTAATAGGAACAAAATCTTGAGTATGACAAACTCGGATGAGACATCAGTCAATCACGCCATTGATGATGCGACGCATGTCAATGACAACTTCGGGCACCACGTTCCACGCCCTTTGGTTTATTATAGGTACCAAAGGCGGGGAGGCGAGAAGGTTTAACCTCTGGTGCAAGAGGTTTACCTCTCGGAGACAGCCCTCCAGCCCCACTGTTAGGTGGTTGATACGGTCGACCAATGCTTCCTCCACTCCCGTCATTTCGTCAATAGCTTCCCTTAGGGCGTAAACATAGTTTACAAGAGAGTCTTCTGCTGTCGATGATCTCCTCCCTTGTCGGTTACTTCTTGAAGATGATCCGCTTGTTCTGCTTGCCATTTTCTGTGAAAGAAACCGAAGAAAGCTAATTTTTTACAAAACAGTGCCTCGGACACGGCCCCGTGCTCGATAAGCACGGCCCCGTGTCCATTTGTCTGCAGGATTTTAAGCTAAGGAGTCTTGGAGTTTTAAATTATTTTCATTATTTTTATCTGGGTTTTAAGCTTAGATAATTTAAAATAAAGTTATACAACTAACTTTAAACAAGAATCCTTAGCAAATAATCTTACAAACTGTACATAGAAGGTTGGAATCATGGGATTTCCAAGCTTCCATGGAGGAAATGTTGAAAAAAATTTGAAAGAAGAGGAAATGAATAAAAGTAGAAGGGACAAGATGGTCCTTGGGAACCTTCTTTTAGCACTTACCTAGGATGGTATGAGTGAAGATCCCAGGAATCTCTGTCTATTGAAGTGGTAAAAAATGAACAGGAATCAGGCTGCATTTAAAGAAAACGACAGCGCACTGGACACGGCCCCGTGTTGGCTGGACACGGCCCCGTGTGCAGAGGAAATCCTGACACATTTTGTCCGTATTCTAACAAAATCAGCAGAGAATCTTTTTGGTGAGCACGGGGGCGTGTTGACCTGGACACGGCCCCGTGTCTGGAGGCTGTCTTATGGAGTTTCGTTACTTCTAAGGAGCTCGTCAAAATCGGGTGGTTCCTTGCTGGTTGGAACAACCCCAAAGTGCCTTAGATACCTCAATTGTCCTAGACTAAGGCGAGAACGCAAGAGGTTGTCAGTGAGGGTAATTCCTATTTTCATTCTAGGTGGACAAGTCCAACCCTTTTCCGGGCTCTCGTTAAAGAAGGTGTATGCCGAATCGCTCAGGTCTATGTATGCACCGAACGAAGTCGATGGAGAGTCCTTCACGGCACAATCGGCACAGGGACGACTATCGTCCAAGTCTTTGCTAGGTATGAAGGTATTTTTGGGAGCAACGAGGTTGTCGGAATGCGGTTCCAACATTTCTTCATGGTCATCGTCTTGGGGCGGATCAATAAAATCCTCCCTAAGCTCTTTTAACCAATTCAGAATTAGCTCTTCTAGTTGAAATAACTCGTCAAGGAGCATTTCTCCTAGAATATCTGGCTGGGCGCATTCGAGGGAGAAATAGTGCTTATTTTTACTTTCGCCCCTCTTAAGGTTATAAGGAATCGGTGGGTCTATGTAGTGGGGCCTATAATTTAGAAAGTAACATTCTAATTCTTTATGTTCGCCTCCACATAATTGACACCACGTACCATAAGAGTGCCGAAAGTAAAAACAATTACTATCACTCATGTTTATGTCAGAAATTACCAACCGTCGGGATCTAACGGTTCTGTTTTCAGTAAGTGAATCTTGGGCACGGGGGCGTGTTGAGTGAGCACGGCCCCGTGTTCAGCTTACTGTCTGACATAAAACAGGATTGCCAGTTCCAATGATTTAGCACGGGGGCGTGTTCAGCGGGCACGGCCCGTGCTGAGCTCTGCAGAAGCTGAAAAACTAAGAAAATCCTAGAAAATTAAAAAGAAAAATAAAAAAAATGATTAGGCCGTTGATTCCTAACTTTCTTAAAATCCTTGTGTCCCCGGCAACGGCGCCAAAAACTTGATGTGCGGTAAAGTGTTATATATATTAGGTGTATATTTTAAGCCCCTTTAACACTTATTTTAGCCAAGTTTTAAATTTATAAAACACGATATTTTACTAACACTAAACACACATATGGGCAAGTGCACCCATCGTGGGCGTAGTATAGCGTTGGTAAGATACCGAGGTCGTCCAAGGACACAAGAGCTTTTAGTACCGGTTTATCCTCAACGTCTAATCAAAATAAAAAGTTTAGAAAAAGATTTTTAAACTAAGAAAAATAAAAGCTAACTAAAATGCTGAAAATAAAAATAAAAGAAAAACAGATAGACAAGATGAATCACTTGGTTCCGACTCGTATCTAGTATAACCTTTGATTATTTCCGCACTTTTGCACATAATTAAGAGATTATCTTAGTTATTGTAGTAGGCCCATCTTTTGAAGGTGACGTTACCCTCACCCCAGTAGTTTGAGTCAGCAAGGATACAATCCTAAAAGGGTGGATTATTGGAAGATAATGAATTAAGTTATTAATGCAATATTATGGTAGGCCCCGCTTTTGGCGGTGACGTTACCCTCGGCTAAGTAGTCTGAGTCAGCAGGGATACAGTCCTAAATAGCCGGGTTATAGTATTAATAGTAGTTAACTTATGAGGGGGTCAAAGAGTTTGGACCCCCGCCATCCAATACCGTGAAGCATTGAAGGAGGTCCTACTAAATTTGACCCAGGTCCATTGCAGGACCTCTAAACGCTGAACAATGGCAAGACCTTTACCAAACCGTTCCCTTAACCCCCGACCAGGTAGCCAACATACCTCCATATAGACCGTGGAGATATGAATGGTGAAAATCTTTTATTTTATATAGACAGTAAAATAATGCCAAGACACCACGGACAAACGATAAGGAAAGATCACCTTCAACATAAGTAACTAGTTATTAAAGTCATTAATACAAAACCAAATAAAAAGTGCAAAAGATTAGAAATAAAAAGTATTATACTAGACACTTTGTCTTCACCAAGTGATGTAAGAGACTTAGGCAAACATGGCCTTGATTGTCAAGAACTCTTACGATCAATCTTGGATCCCGAGACGACTCACACACTCTACGATGGACAATGGATGATGGTGGTGGATGATGGTGTTATGGTGGTGGTGGGTGGTGGATGAAGTGTGAGAGAGGTGGTGTGCCAAGGGATGAGTTGAAATGAAACCAAGCACTCCTATTTATAGGCTGAACAGAAGGCTGGGCACACCCCCGTGTCCGCTGGACACGGCCCCGTGCCTGTCTGTCACTCTCTCTCTTCATTAATTGTAATTCGCAATTACAATTAATGCGCCTGCTGTACTTTCGCCACGCCCCCGTGTCCGCTGGGCACGGCCCGTGGTGGGCAATAGAAGCTTCTATAGGTTTGTCTTTTCTGCTGCTTCTTGGGCACGGCCCCGTGCTGGCTGAGCACGGGGCGTGTTCAGTCTTCTGCCTTCTCTATTTTGCTTGGGAAGATGCCGTTGAGGGGTCGGGCAGTCCACTTATGTTCCTTTTCTTGTATTTATGTTGGATTTAGCTGTCTTTTTGCTTCTTTTGTGTTTTTGAGCTCATTTAATCCTGAAAATACAAAAGGAAGACAAAACCACTCTTTTTCCAATATTAGTACTTAAAAAGGGTTAGTTTCATGCCTCTTTTGATGTAATTTATATGTTGCATTTTACATACATCAGTAACATAAATGTGTCACTTATCTGATACAGAATATGATTGATGAACTAAAGCCCATGATTTGGAAATCTCTGTGACCTCTTTGTACCTTAATTATCTTCTCCTAAGATTACCCTGTTTACCCCTGAGAGGCAAGTAGAGTTAAGATTAACATCCCACCTTGGGTTGGAGTGTTGTAGAACTCCATGATTGATTATGGAATAATCGAAACCCTGATTAAGTAAACTTTAAGATTAGAGATTCATATAGTCTAACTCGATATTCCGAGAGTTTGATAAGAAAGACGGTTCATTTTGCTTATGCATTTATTACCGCAACCCTATTTTAACAACGATTAAGAATCGCCATCAAGTACCCAGGATCGTTGAGTTATTCAACTAGCTATAAGGATTAGCTACTCCTTAAGATTAGTTTTAAGCAATGATTGGGATAACCATCCCACCTTAAGATAAGCTTTTCTATAATAATTGATATGTAAGTATTAAGGCTGCTCCTTTGGAGACCTGGTATAGATGGAATGTTAAACATCTATTGTTAGATAGAGAATTGGTGAGTCCAATTATCAGGATTCGAAAGTTGCCTAGGAAACAACAAATAAGATCATACAAATCCATAATCGATTGTAAGTTGCCAGTATACGGCGGAAAATCAAGGATTCTTGAATGTAGCAACCCTCCTAAGTTCGTTTTAAAGAATAAGGTTCAACAAAAGATATCACCCTGGAAGGGTGTGCCAATTTGTTAATTATTAGACTAGTTAAGCTCTGAATATATAAAATCATTCAAAGGAATCGAATGTATCAAGATCAGATAGCTTAAAGCTAAAACCTTTTTAAGGAGTTGGATGGAGCTCGCAATACATTTCACACTAATGATTTAAGGATGTGTTTCGCCAATAAGTCAAGAAGCACTATCACATAATGATATGTAGATTTATGATATAATGAGCAACCTATGTCGATTAAGGATCGACAGGTGAAGAAGCTCCAAAAAGATACATGTGCCTATTATAGAGGTCAACTGTGGGAGCTTGGAAAGACTCCATATATGTTATAGGAGTTAGGTCCATTATGCGACAAAAAGTACTTCCAGCGTTTTAACAAATCTCGAGGTCGAGATTTCTTTTAAGGGGGTGAGGATGTAACACCTCGAAAATTCACATCCTATAATGTGTTGACACGTGTCATAAGCTTGAACGTGTGGAAGAATACTCTAGAGGGACTAAAGTTGACAAATAAAGAAACTATGTGAAAATAAGGGTTCAAAATGTCAACAATGGATAAATATGCCTTACAATAACCCTACAAGATGTTATACATTCACACGAATGAATCATGGATCATACGAAGCTAAATATAAAAGAAAGTGAGAGATTACAAACTACAGGGGTTAAATGTGTCAACATGTTTAAAGTATACCTCTGAGTGACCTTTTAGCAAACCCGAAGCTTTGTAACGATTAAATATGCTCACTAGAATACATGATAAAAATATCATCAAGTTTCGTTATCGTATGAGAAAGTTATGATCAAATTCATATACGAGGGGTTAAAAGTGTCAATGTAGGAAATTATGGCTTTTCGGGTGATTACAAAGTTAACCAAGGACTTAACAAAGTTTGTATAAGTCTTGGAACCCTCAAAAGTAAATTTAGAAGGCTTATATTGCAAGAAATAAAGTGAAAACCATGTTTAGAAGGTCCAGGGGGTGAAATGCAAATAATGGAAACTTGTTTGGCTGGTCATCAACATGCTCGCGTAGCGCGAGCATCTCCCCTTTTGCCGTCGCGCTACGCGACTGCCATGTCTGATCAGAATTACGCACAGGTGCCAGTTTCAGGTCTTTAACCGACTTAGATGCCTTGTTTTCAATACCTGGAGCTTGTTTGATGGTATTTTAAGGCATAGGGACACCTGGAATGATCTTGTAACATCAATAGAGTTGTTTGGCATGATCAAATTGATCCAAGAAACCTATATAAAGGCCATGATCTTGGGTTCTTCATTTGCTCATTCACTTGGAAGTTCACAACTCACTTCTTGGAGGTTCCTGGAGCTCAAGGATCATTCCTAGTGATCATTAGTCGTACTTAGGACTATTGTAAGTATGCTCAACCTCCTTTAATTCAGTTTTGCCTAGTTAATTAGCGTAAAGTCAAACCGTCGTAATTAAGATTTGACTTCTACTTTGACTTTCTGTTCTGACCCGTTTAAGCCAAGTTAAGGATTGCCTTAGAGCTTCTTTTGGACCTATATACATGTTAGTATAACCCCCTGTGATTATACAACTTGGTCCATTAGATATCCTATTCACATGCATGTTTCCGTTAATTGCTTATATGTTGACTATTATGCCCTTTTGACCTTAAAACGTGATTTTTGAAAAAGTAAAAGAGTAGAAACCTATGATAATCAACGTAAAACACACTAATGTTAGTCATTCGATAATCAAAGCCTTATTATCCAAAACACAACACAAAACCCACAAATATGGTGTTTTAGTAATCCCCACTATGTTATTTGTGGGTTTTGAGTGTCTTTTATTCTTGATATTATGGTGTTTTATGACTTTTTACACTTTGTAGGAAAAATGGACTTTGTAGCCAAAGTCATAAAACACCACTTTTTACTCTTTGTAGGGTGGGGTTCGGCTACAAAGTCTATTTTTCCTACAAAGTGTACAAAGTCATAAAACACCACAATTTCAGCCATAAACACACACTCAAAACCCACAAATAACAGAGTGAAGATCACAAAAACACAATATTCAAACCCTAACAGTCCATAAAAACTTCAAACACACCATCATAGAACTATGAATATAAAACATAACATGTTAATCAACATAAAACACACTAATGTTAGTCATTCAAAAATCAAAGCCTTATCATCCAAAACACAACACAAAACCCACAAATATGACGTTTTAGTAATCTTCACTTTATTATTTGTTGGTTTTGAGTGTGTTTTATGGCTGAAATTGTGGTGTTTTATGACTTTGTACACTTTGTAGGAAAAATGGACTTTGTAGCCAACTCTCACCCTATATATAATGAGGGTGTGAGTTGGCTACAAAGTCCATTTTTCCTACAAAGTGTAAAAAGTCATAAAACACCACAATGCTGACCATCAAACACACTCAAAACACACATATAACAAAGTGAAGATCACTAAAACCCTATATTTGTGGGTTTTGTGTTGTGTTTTGGATGATAAAGCTTTTATTATTGAATGACTAACATTAGTGTGGTTTATGTTGATTATCATGTTGTGTTTTATATTCATAATTCTACGATAACGTGTTTGAAGTTCTTATAGTTTTGTTAGGGTTTGGATATTGTGTTTTAGTGATCTTCAGTAAGTTATTTGTTGGTTTCGAGTGTGTTTTATGGCTGAAATTGTGGTGTTTTATGACTTTGTACACTTTGTAGGAAAGATAGACTTTGTAGCCGAACCCCACCCTAATGACCCCTAATTTATAAACTTGCACCTAAAATTTGACATCAGTTTGAGGTCTAGATTAAGAGTTATGCTCATTAGCGTAATTTGAAAGCTTTATGTTAATTAGACGGCATAATTAGCGTATAGCCTATTTAAACCCATTTTTTGATATCGAACTTTTTACCCACTGATATAATATAATATTTTGGGATTTTTAAAGAGTTTTATTTAATTTTTGGCTGATCATAACATAGGTCTTTAAGTATGATTCGGTTAATGCCGGTTTTACCCTTTTAAGCCATAAAATGAGTTTTACAAATCCTTTTGACCCCAAACCTTTTTCTACTGATCTAATATAATAAATAAAGTATTTTGAGCCTTCTGGAATTATAAAAATATCAGCTTTCCTTTGAAAACCCGGAATTGGCTCCAAATCGCCTTTTTGGGCATTTTGGACGCATAGTATGTATTAAGATTATGTTGAGCACATAAGGTTTGATACCTACTGATATTTTAAGTAAATTATTATATTTTTACAGTAAGCTAAATTCTTACACTCAGGTTTCCAGTTTTGACCTTTTAAGCCTATGAGAAATTACCAAAATGCCCTTAAGAGGCATAGTTTGGTTATAAAGGATAGATTTCACATATATATGATACCCTACTGATATAACCTAGTAAATTGAGTAATTTTACTGATTTCATCAGACCCGAAACTCAGGTTCATATTTAAACTCTTTTATAACCTTTTTAATGACCAAAATACCCCTACGGGGCGTAATGTGAGTCTAAATCCATTTTGGACATAATATAAGATATCTTTCTGATGGCACAACATAATTAAAGCATAATAACTTAGGAAACTTGCATATGACTCATTTGGTTACTCGTTACGCACTTTTCGCGTTCGGATCGGCGTATGTAACTAATTTGCATATATTAGCCGAAACGGGTCAAACCATATCATTTTTGTCTCAAAATCCAGAATGTGTTTAGATTACCCATATTATACAAGTCTTCGAACTTGTCGGGTCAAAACCACATTCTAATCCGGTCTTCACCTTATCATGCGTTTGAACCGTATCTTTCTGTAAGACTAACCGGTCTAAGCTTAGGCTTAATTAAAGACCCGTTAGCATTCTAATTGGTTATTTATACCATCATTCCAGACTAGAGCCTTCCGGTAAATGGTACCTACGCTTACTTAAGTGAATACGGCTGAGTTATTAAATTCTTACTATTTAAGACAGGAGCTAGCTCAGGTAAATACTCTTAACTTATTTTCCCTATACGGGCTTGGGATACGGTATTATAATAATACCGCTTGGTCGGGTATTGAATATTTAATCTTATTATGGTTAAATTATTGAGGTAACCCGGTTTAATCTGTATTGTTTGAAATAAAGACCTTTAGGGGTTAATGACCATGTCCCGGATATCCTTGACATCATTGTGTTATAAAATGGCCACGCCTTATACACGGGGTGTAGGCATACACCTGACAGTTGTTTAAGGAAAAACGGTATCTCACTCTCTTGTGGGCCTATACTTGTGGCGTGTCTGTTAATCTGACTCGGTTTCTACATCGGGCCCTGAACGTATAACGAACATGTAAATCTGTATACAAGATTATAACTATAATTGTCCCAAGTTATAAAGAGTTTGTGCCTTGTGCATTCAAATCAATTTTTATTAAACCTTTTCAAAATGAGTCGGTTGAGTGTATTTAACAGTGAAAACTGACGTATTTTCCAAAAGGGTTAAGTGACATGTACTGGACGTAATTGGCTGGAAGCTCAGGGCGTTAATAAGGAATCTTGCAAGTTCTAGGCGTCTAAAGTCTGTTGAATAATGTTTATGTTTTAAGATCCGCCTGTGGATCCTTTACTTTCCGTTGTAATACTGGATATTACGTTATATTCGGATTGTAATATAATTTACCTTTTGCTTCCGCTGTGCATTCATTTATATTGCGTTGTTTGACTATGATGATATCAACTACGTCACGATACTCCCCACCGGAAATACGTGGAAAGTCGGGGTGTGACATTTACCATTGCACCAACTTTCCTTTTCTTTTTATAGTGTCCACCTAATTGTATTTATGGGGTCCCCATAAAATTTAATATACCGGATCTACTAATTTTTTAAAAAACATTCGTGTCCGGGGACCCGATCCGTTCAATGTGGGTCCGCCCCTGACTGACGGACCTCTCTCACAATCCTTCACGAAAGCAACTCGATCCCTTCTCTGTTAATTATCCACATGAACTGAAGGACACCTCCACAGATCCGCCACCTTGTGTTGGAGATGCTATTACAACATGTTTTATTGCATCGGGTTTAAATCTATTCGAACTAGTTTGAATCTAGAGTTCTAGACCTTATAGCCATCTAGTTATGATAACTGACAAACTATTTAGAATTTTATATATATAGGGGACCGCTAAAATGAAAAACCTCCTCTAGTTATGAGAACCATGAGAACCACTTATTAGCCCTTTAATATTATAATCCAAAAGTAACAAAAATTAATATTAAATGATTTTTGTCTTATTATATCTTTAATATTATAATCCAAAAGGGTATTTAAGTAATTTTGTTTTTTTTGTCTTATTAAGTTTATTTTTTTTATTACAATTTTGTCCTATTACATTATTTATTTTTTTCTAAAATCAGATTTCTTTTATTAAACAAATATTTTGAAATCAGATTTTTTATATAAAAAACTTTTATGCGCGTTTTTTTACCACCCGTTTTTTACGACCCGTTTTACGCTCCGTTTTTTCACGCCGATTTTGCGACCGAAGTTTTTAAGTGCCGTTTTTAGGCCCGGTTTTAGGCGCCGTTTTTTGCCACGCCGTTTTTTACGTCACATTTTATACAAGCCGTTTTTGCGCCCCATTTTTTACGTCCCGTTTTAACGCGCCGTTTTAGCGTCCCGTTTTTATGTCCTGTTTTTACGTGCCGTTTATACGACCCGTTTTACGCGCCGTTTTTCTACGCCCCGTTTTTTCACGCCGTTTTTTGCGACCGGGTTTTTACGTGCGGTTTTTTATTCCCGGTTTTAAGCACCGTTTTTACACTTTTTACGTTTTACGTTAACCTTTTTAGACTTTTTACATTTTAAGTTTTACGTTAAAATTTTTACGTTTTACGTTAAAATTTTTAGGTTTTACGTTAAAACTTTTTACTTTTTACGTTAAAACTTTTTACTTTTTACGTTTTACGTTTTACGTTAAAACTTTTTACTTTTTACGTTTTACGTAAAACTTTTTACTTTTTACGTAAACCTTTTTACTTTTTACGTTTTACGTTAAAACTTTTTACGTTTTACATTAAAGCTTTTTACGTTTTACGTAAAACCTTTTACGATTTACGTTTTTTAACGCGCCGTTTTTTACACGTTTTTTACGCGCCGTTTTTCCAAGCGTCATTTTTTCCACGTTTTTTAACGCACCGATTTTTTCACGTTTTACGTAACACTTTTTACGTTTTACGTTTTAGGTAAAACTTTTTACGTTTTACGTAAAACTTTTTACGTTTTACGTAAAACTTTTTACGTTTTACGACTAACGTAAAACTTTTTACGTGTTGCGTAAACCTTTTAACGTTTTACGTAAAACCTTTTACGTTTTACGTAAAACCTTTAGTAAAAAGTTTTAGTAAAAAAAATTTACGTTTTTACGTTTAACTAAAACTTTTTACGTTTTACGTTAAAAAGTTTCGGTTGACGTAAAAAAGTTTACGGTTTAATTTTTTTTACAAAAACTTTTTTACGCAAAAACGAACGCACCCAGAAATCGCATACTCGGTGAAGCGTCTCAGATATATTGTTATCATCATCGACGCCTAGAATTAAAAAAAAACCCAACAAACAAAAATCAAAAGACCGAGTGGATTCTAGAAAAAAAAAAAGAAGTTTGGGCTCAGATTTTCCGATAATCAGAGGCTGCAAAATGGGGTTGCAGGTTCAAAAACCTACCCTCCGCCGTCCTTGCCGCGCCATTGTCAGTTTTTTTTTTACATCATCGCTGCCGATTTAAATGAGGCACCATATTCAACTGATTTAAACATTCAAAAAGGGACAAGAACATCAATTAAACATATTTCAAACCCAGATTCAACATTCAAACATATTCAAACGATTTGAACATTCAAAAGGGACAAGAACATCATTCAAACATATTCAAACGATTTGAACATTCAAAAGGAAACAAGAACATCATTCAAACATATTTCAAACCCAGATTCAACATGAAACCCAGATTCAACATCAAACCCATATTCAAACCCAAATTCAACATGAAACCCAGATTCAACATGAAACCCAGATTCAACATCAAACCCATATTCAAACATCAAACCCATATTCAAATCCAGATTCAACATCAAACCCAGATTCAACATCAAACCCACCAAAAAAATAAAAAAACCCAAACTTTTTTAATCAAAGAACCCAATCAAAACAGAAACAACAAATCAAAAGAACCCAATCAAACCAACAATCAACAACCGAAAAACAAACCTGACCCCGTTTAAACCAACAAACCACCGGTCTCCCCACAAACCACCACCGCCTTCCGCCGCTGCCGAACTCCCACCAAACCACCGCCCCACCACCGCCTTCCGCCTCTGTTTGGGGCCACCGGCATCACGAGCCGCCACCACAGCTGGGGGTGGCCGGCGATTAGTTTGGAATCAAGAAAGTGGGGGTGAAGAACATCATTCGGCCAGTGGGTTGAGAGAGATGCAGGTTTTATATTTTTAAGAGAGAGAAAGATGAGAGTGGTAAATGAAGAGAGAAGGTGGTTGTTTTGAGTTTTTTCTTGGTGTAGAGCATTTCGAAGAAGAAGAATAGAAATGGTGGTTTAGAAATTCATTTTAGAGAGAGATGAGAGATAAAAAGGAGATGTGACAATGATTGACAAATAAAGATGAGAGAGGATATAACAATAAATGAGGAGAGAGAAGGGGGATTAGACATTTGGGGTAAATGACCATACTACCCTTTGAATTGTCATATTCTGATTGGTTGAGAGTGGTTCTCATGGTTCTCATAACTGGAGATGGTTCTTATTCTAGCGGCTCCCTATATATATATATATATATACATATACATATATATATATATAGTGTATTCAAATGAGAAGAATTTTTTTGTAAGAAGAAAAAAGAAGAAGTTTCAACCAATAAGAATGCTTCATTTTACTTTATTTAATATTTGCATTTAATTTTAATATAAGGATATATTTGTAAACTTACATAAATCATTAATTTGTATTCTTCCAATTTAATAACTAACTAAATTAAATTTGTAACTCCTTTTCAAAATATATACTTTTCCAAATTAAAAAAAAAAAACAACTTAATTTAAAGTATAGAATAAATTACTAGTTGTGTAGGATAAATTACAAGTTGTGTAGGATATATTTCGAGTTGTACAGGATAATTTTCGACTGTGTAGGATAAAATTCTATAATGTGTGGGGTATATGTTGAGAAATTTTGATATGTGTAGGTTTTGTAGATTATATGTAGGATAATTAATGATTAGTTGACTAATTAATTAAAGAGATAAAAATTAATAATATGAGTTATAAATGAAATAGTATTTTACTAATATGCCATTTCTTATTTTTCTTCTCACATTAAATTTCTTCTTAAATGAACCTTCCCATATATATATATGGGTCCTAGAGTGAACACTAGTGTATTTAAACTGAGTCAACAAATTCTGATCATTGATTTACATCATAAAATCGTAAAATACACTAGTGTAATCTTGATCAAATCCGAACCATTGATTTACACTTGTGTATTGATAATCACGGGCTAGGATTAGTTCACACCACTACAAGAAAACTGGGTTTTTAGTACGCGCAAAAGCGTCCTAAAATGCTATTTTATAGGACCTTTCATTTAATAGGACCAACGGTAAAAGCGTTTCATATAAAGGGGTCGTAATAAGTCTCGGAACTAAAAAAGCGTCCTAACATCTCAAATAAGATTATGAAACCAATTTTATGGTCGCGTAATACGTCTTTGAACAACCAAAATAGTGTCCTAATAAAAACTTATTAGGACACTTTTACGATGTTCTAACATGTGCTTACATACTTTTAATCTTTTGATTCACTTACAAGCGTCCTTAGAAATTAATTGATAGGACCCTTATAATATAACACTATAGCTAATTTAGTACCAAGACAAGGGTCCTAATATACCAAATAAGATTATGAAACCAATTTTATAGTCGAATAATATGTCTACAGACAACTTAAATAGCGTCGTAAAAAGAACATATTATGACACTTTTACCTCCACAATATAAAAATGGATTTTTGTGGCACATTTTGTGTCGCAAAACTATTTATAATTACGTACATATGCTTTTGTTTTGCCTTGATATAAAAGACTTTTGTGGCACAAATTTTGTGTAGGTAAAAACAAACATCTTCTTTGACACTACAAATGTTCATCAAATTAATTTGATTACTTAAAACTGTTATTTATTTACAATATAAAATAAATCACACAATCACAAGGGTCACTAATAAAACAATAGACATCTTCATCTTCTTTGTAATACGAAACACCTTGTTATCATATTTAGTGTTCGATCCTAGCCATGCAATCCCATAACCACATACAACATATGTGTCCACTCCATCATGTCTCTCATGAAGACTCCACTATCATCATCTTAACCTGATCCTGTCGACATATACAAAACAAAATTGATGCATGTTAGTTGACTAAGGGGCTGTTTGGTAGCCTCTTAATGACCATTCAGATGCTACCTCTTAATGGTTTAAAACCTCTGAATCAATAATAGGTAACCTCAAGTCTGAATGGTTAAGAGGTAACCTCTGAATGGTAAATCATCACATGTCACATTCTTCTACCTTCTTATTGGTAAAATTCTTAATGGTTCCATTAAGAGGTAACCTCTTAATGACCATTCAGAGACTATCAAACAGCCCCTAATAAGAGTCCCCAACGAAATATTTATTTTAGGTATTACCTGGAACCAGCGTAGCTCTCAACATCCCACAAAATGGAACCAAACGTAACAGCCTCCAGCATAAGTTTTCTCAACCTACCAGATTTGATTTAAATAACTTCATCTTTAGAGGAAATCATATGTTCCTTAAGTTGGTAGGTCTACCAAACAAAGCTTTCGTATATTGCCCAATGATAGCAAAAATAACTACCATTTTATACCTGCAAAATAACTAAATAAGTATCGTACTACAACTACAACTTGTGTAGGGTATGAAAACATTAAAAACTTACCTTTTCTTGGTGAACTACCAATGAGTTTTTCTTCATACTTGATCACTAAAGTTCCTAAACGTCATATTACACGCTTATCAATCAAGCCAATCATAAAATATATTTTTTTTATTAAAAACCCAATTTTTTTTACACAAAAGAAGACCAATGATACACCTAGGGGTGTAAACAAGCCCAGAGGCTCGAGAACTACTCGTTATCGGCTCGGTTAAAAGCTTGAATGAGCCGAGCTTTAACGAGTCCGAGCTCGAGCCTAAAATAGAGCTCGTTTCTTTATCGTGCCGGAGCCTAAAATACAAAGCTCGTTTAGGCTCGCGAGCCTAAACGAGTCCAAACACCATTTTATTTTTTATATATAATATTAATAATAATGATAATGATAACAGTGGCGAGCCGAGCTTTGGCTCGTTCAAGCAATATTGAAACGAGATCGAGCTGAGCTTTTAGCTCGTTTGAGATTGTTCCCAAAATAACTCAAGTCGAACCGAGCTCGACCTCAAATAAGTAGGCTCGAACCAAGCCGAGCCCGAGCTCGAGCTTCATAAAAATATGACAAGCCGAGCTCGAGCCCAGTCGAGCTCGGACTCGGCCCGGCTCGTTTACACAGTCAGATACACCAATTGTTTTCTAAAAACAACAAACATAAAACAATCAAGAGTTTCTATTTGAAACCATCCTAATCACCTACTGGAACATTTATGGAACCTTTAAAACAAACAACATACCTTGCCTTATAGATCTTTGAACACACAAGCATCCCCTATGGAGATTTCTTATGGATTCATTAAGTTACGCCATCCAATAACAATAAAACTTAATGAATAATACATGAAAATTTAAAAAAAAATGTATTAGCAACACACCACAAGAGTATATGCAATATATAATATATAAGATAAATAAAACAAAGGGTGAAATTCACATACATTTTTGACGGTCCAGATTTTGCTGTTCGAACATGGGTGAATCAAGATGTTCCATGTTGAGACTGTTTCATCTGAAATGATATCACTGGAAGCATTTGGATTCTGATATTCATGAAGATATGTAGGGAACGACATTTCCTTTTGCGAATCCCATCTTTAAAGAATATACATGTTCCATCATCCTCATGCTCCTAAGCCATCACAACACATTAATAATTATACAGATTTTAATGGTGTACCTACTACAAGAGAGACAACTTAGAACAGAAACACATACATCTTTTTTTAGGTATGGAATCAGCAATCACATTTACTATTTAAATTTACTTACCATATATGCATAGGCACCTCTTCACAAAGTGAATAGCACAAGCTTCAAGGCACTGGTGTAAACCTATAATTAATAACTCTTTAGGTTAAACAATAGATAAAACAAAAGGTATTGTTGAGTAACTTGATCTTAATTCATGAGCAGCAGCTATGTAGATAGCCGATTGACTGCATATTTCAATTGAGATTCAGACTAAAAGGGGGGATATTCAACAGAATAAATAGGGCTAAATACCATTGATTTTCTTAGTTTTTTACGAATATCAAGTTAATTATCAACAATCAAGACTTACAATGGCTCTATCGAACTTGCATATGAAAGAGATGGGTTCAAATTACACCTCATCTTTTGTGTCAATCCTGTAACCCAATAATGATACCTGAAGTAGAATTTCATTGGAAGAAAAGCTTAAAAGAACAAATGCTGCGATGGAGGAACTGGATTATAGTTTAGATGAGGAAACAAAGCGACGGTACTTTGAGCCACACATCGATGGACCAGTAAAGTGTTTTTGCCCTAAGACACGAAACAAGAATGTGGTTTTTCATTTCCTGCAAATAGTCACACCGGGGGCAAAGCAAGTCCCCACTCTTGCTCAATTCATCCGCTATTAGGATCTTGGCATCCTTTGCTCTCCACAACTTTTCCACTTATAATATCCATTATTTTTTTTTTGTTTATGAACTCAAGTAAAAAAAAATCATTTCTCTTAATGATTTGAAACAAGAAAAAAAAGTACTTTATGAACACCAGGTAATGCTACTTCCAATCGGCTCATAACACCGTATTTTTTGGCAGCCCCTTTCTGGTGTAACTTAGATGTCTGTAAAGACATGTTACAAATAACATTTTAAGAAGATTGGAAATATGCACCTTAATGATAATTATCAAACTAATTATTGTTTTTCAAGAAACGAGCTTTCAAAACTCGAACACATGGCATTTAGGAAAAACAAAATTGAGCTCTTGATTAATTTTCATTTAGGCATTTCATCGAACACATGGTCTTCAAACATAGAGACCTTCAAAACCAACTATCAACACCACATTTATATGCTAACTTAAGTATAAACTTGTTATTAGCAGCAAAATACCACGAGAAATGCAAACCTAACGTTCTGTCATCAAACGAACTGCCATCTTTTCTCCCTTCCTACAAGTTGAGCACATCAAAACACCCCCAATATTATAAGAAATGCAATACAGAAGCAAAAAACTTACAATGAAAATCCACCAACGATAGTAACGGACACATGTTTCAAGCTGAACGGAAATGATTCGAAAAACAAAGGATATGTCGGCAGTGAAGGATACGTGTGTGATTAGGGTTTTTGGGGCGGGCTTGTGGCCTTCACGTTGGTGTGAGGTATGGTTCTCAATCTGGTGTGCGAAGGAGGGAGAATCATTGCCACCACTAATCACGCGGAGGTGAACCAAATTTGGCATGTGAAGGAGGTAGATCTGGGGTGCAAAGGAGGGAGAGTTGGATTTGGGTGAAACTAAGGGCATGTTTGGATGGGCTTATTAGAGTTAAAAAGGACTTTTGGGAAAATGACTTTTTGAAAAGGAGTTTTTTAAAAAAGTGTTTGGATTAGCTTATTGGTGTAAAATGACTAAAATGGGCATTCTTTTAAATATAAGGGGGTAAAGAAGGGGTAATTTAGTAAATTCATTTTTGAAAAGTCACTTTTGGATCCAAAAGTCATGAAATCTTGGCTTTTCAAAATCTGATTTTCCTTCTTTGCAAAAAGCTATTTCCAAAAGTCCTTTTAGTCTATCCAAACACAAAAACAACTTATTGGCTTCTTGATAAGTCAATAAGCCAATAAGTTGTTTTGAGAAGCCCATCCAAACATGCCCTAAAACCTAAGCTGGAATCTGATTTTTAAGTGGAGGGAAACAAACATATTTCAATTTCAAAAATAAGTAAAATAATTCGAGCTAAGCCGAGCCGAGCTACCAAGCGAGCCAAACCGAGCCAATTTGGCTCGTCACGAGCCGAGCCGAGCTAGGCTCACTTTCTAACCGAGCCGAGCCGGCTTGGCTCACTTTTAAACCGAGCCATATCGAGCGAGTTTTTTCCGAGCTAAATCCGAGCGAGCTGAGCCGCGAGCTTTTTGGACAGCCCTAGGCGTGGGTTGGGGCGGGGGGCTGGGTGACATGGCTGGCTGGTTCAATCTAGTCGTTGGGGGTAATCGTTGCCAAATTAAAAAAAAATATCCACATGGCTGGCCACGCCAAGCTAAGCCACACCACACCCCTAGTTTTTTAGTATTACTTTGTGAATCCCACCCTCGTCAGTGTCGAGTAATGCCCCTAACCCAAACTCATCCACACCTCATAGTCTAAACTAAAGGGTTATCGGATGTATCACTCCCAACTAAGACTATGGGGTGTGGAGTGGCTTGGGTTGGTAGCATTGCTCGACACGTGGCAGGTGTGGGCTTCACTAGTCCACACCTAAAAAAGTGGGGTGTGAAAGGGCGTGGCTAGGCGGCGTTGGGGTGCCATGTGACACCTAAATTTCTTTTTTCTTTGCTTTTTTATATTAATCATAGAATTTAGTAAATAACTTTAAAACATATTTTATTTATATTAAATAACAACAATATCCAGTTACGTAAATTTAGTTCGGAAAGAGTCGAATACACCGTCGCAATGCGTGACAGGTATAAATACTAGTTTAACTTATAGATGAACGGACACACAATCTTATTGTCTTGAAAATATATAACATGCTTCTTTGTCACCATTTAAAATTCAGTTAAGTACAAATGTTTTTAAATAAATTGATACATGAAGTATCTAACAAACAAAATATATACAAATCATAAAGGTCGGTCTGGTACGGCCAATTTTCGGTAGAAAACCGTAAATCAAATTGTTTGTTACGATTTAAAAGTTTTGAAACCAACCGACCAAAAGTAAAACAAAAGAACTGACTGCGAAACTAATTCGATGACTGATTTAGCAGTTTCGAAGTTTAATCTGAACCGTAAACACTCGACACCTAATAAAAATTAGGCTAGGGAATCATGGAGGGAAATGGTAGGAGGGAATTGATTTAGCTAAATTTTTTATTAAAGGATGTGAAGGAGGGAAAGAAGAAAAATGTAAAGAAGAAGTGCTCGAAAATTTTAGTGGCATACACAAAATTAAAGAACAAAAATTTGTGGCACAAAAGTTAAATGTTACTGAAAATGTGTGCTACACTATTATGGCATACGTAATGTGTCACTAAAAACCTAAAGTAGTGGCACAAAAGCTAAATGCCACTAAAAAATTGTATATTAATTGCTTGTTCTTGTTGTTTTTGTGCACAACCTCTGCTTCACATTGTTCATGGGGGGCATCTGATATCACCACCGCCGGCCACCACCGCCGGCCACCTCCACTACTTACCACCACCACCGTCCACCACTCACCGGCCACCACCACCACCGGCCACTACCACTACTCACCACCACCACCACTCACCGGCCACCACCACCACTCACCGGCCACCACCACCTCTCACCAGCACCACCAGCACCACCACCACCACTCACCGGCCACTACCACTACTCACCACCACCACCACCGGCCACCACCACTACTCACCACCACTCACCACCACCACTACTCACCACCACCACCACCACCACTCTCCCGCCACCACCACCACTCACCACCACCACTCACCGGCCACCACCACCACTCACCGGCCACCACCACCACTCATCACCACCTCTCACCACCACCACCACTCACCGCCCATGATTAAGCGGGTCAATAACCTAGTGTTATTATAAAACTCGAGCGAATAAACGTCCTATAAAACTTATGTTTTACGACTCAAATATCAAGTGTCCTATTACGGTGTATTATAATAACACTATAATGATTAAGTGTCCTATAAAGGTTAAAGTTATAAGACCCTAGTGTCAAGTGTCCTATTAAGTTATGTTATAATAGAACTCCAGCGAATAAGCATTGATGTTTTACGACTCAAATATCAGGTGTCATATTACAGTGTATTATAATAACACCACAGTGATTAAGCGTCCAATAAAGGTTAAATTTATAAGACCCAAGTGTCAAATGTCTTTTTAAGTTAAATTATAATAAAACTCTAGCAAATAAGCATCCTATAAAACTAATGTTTTATGACTCCAATATCAAGTGTCCTATTACGGTGTATTATAATAACACCACAATGATTAAGCGTCCTATAAAGTTTAAAGTTATAAGACCCAAGTGTCAAGTGTCCTATTAAGTTAGGTTCTAATATGACTTCGACTAGAAAGGGTCCTATAACACTAAACATTTATGACTTAACTACAACGCGTCCTATTAAGTTATGTTATAATAGGACCCCAGATGATCAAGTGTCCTAATACAGTACCACATAATGTGACACTAACAATTAAATGTCTTATAAAGTACTTTATTAGGATCTAAATTTTAAATGTCATATTAAATTATATGATAATAGGACCCCAAAAAATCATCCATCCTATTAAATAGTTTTTTAGGACACCGGTTTAGTAGAGTATATTATAAAAGAACCCCAAAAGTTCATTAGTCCTATTAAATAGTTTTTTAGGACCCTCTTTTAAAAGCACCCCACAGAAAAGGTCCTAAAAAGCCATTTTTGTTGTAGTGCACGGTTTACTATCAAGGGGTTTGTTCACAAATGAACCTAACTATATATATATATATATATATATATACTATATAATACATTTCCTTAGGAGTAAAATGTAATTTCCTCCCTCAATTTTAAGACGGCAGTCCATAAGTCATGTCTTTTCCCCAATTTTTTCATCATTTTCTCCCAAATTTGCCCCCAATTCAACGTTTGTTGCCTACATGATTCTTGGACAATAACTCATCACGTTGTTGAACATCAAGCGCCTGCACATTGAAGGATGGAATCATAATCATAAGGTTATGGTGTTCAATGCTTCACCGGTTTAACTTCTCGGCAATCATTATAGTCGGTTTACACACAAAAAATTTGTCTAATCACAACCCTACTGCATACAAATCCCCAAATCAACAGATCAATTCTCCAAATTAGGGCATTCAAATCTCAGAGCTAAAGGTAACAATCACTCTAGGTTTACGTATCACACGATTATTCATTTGAATTGCGAGTTACATGATCTGTTTAATTGTTCAATTGATTAATTATGTTAAAAAACGGTTGAACAAGATGTTGACGAAGTTTGAGACGAAGAGTAATCGAGTGAAAGGCTTGAGTTTCCACAGCAAGAGGTTGTGGATCTTGGCGAGTCTTCACAGTGGTGTGATTCAGCTATGGTATTACCGAATGGGGACGCTCATTGATCGGTTTGATGAACATGATCGTCCTGGTTTGTGGCGTGCAATTTCATCAGTCGCAACCGCTTTTTGTTTCTGGAGGTTTGTTATGTTATGTTTGGATTGTGTTCAGATGTATGGAATGGTTGTGGATTTTAGGGTTTTCATTACAGGTAGATGATCTGTTTATCATGTTATGTGAATTGAGGATTATTTGAATTTGTTGGTGTTCTAGGGGCTTAGCGGATTCGTATTTTAAGTTTGAGAAATGGTAGTGGTGATTGGAAGATTAGGGTTTTTTTTAATGTTAGTTGATCTGTGTATGATATTATGTGAATTGATGTTGATTTGAATTAAAGCTTGTTGTTTAGTGGATTATTTGAAGATTTTATGTTATAGGGACTTATCAGATCCATACGGAATAGTGTTATAAGTTTGTACCATGGTAGTGATGCGATTTTGTTTTGTTTTGAAACCTGACAAACCTTCGTTTCCAGTCCCGTCTGAAATATGAGACAACTTCGTTTCCAGTCCCCATCCCTGGTGTTGGCGTCTTCAATGGCTACAGTTATATATGGTGTCAAACTTCCAGTCTGGCGGTGTAGTGGATGAAACCTGGTTTCAGTTCCAGTTGTTTGTGCGCAGACAAAGGTATACTTGTTTTTTCATTTTGTATAAGTTTTATTATCCGCCAACTACAACTAAGGGATTAAACTCGTGTGTTCTTTAAAAAAAATATAGATTTTGCAGCAAAAATCCTATAGAAATCCAGCCGAGCCCCTTTGGTTCTACGCCTGCTTCTGTATTGCTTTCTTTATATGAATGGTTATAGCCAATCAGCTACAAATGTTACAACTAATGAAAGATTTTGTATTCTTTTTAGTTATGGTATCAACTTTCAAAGATCCAGGTTAAGGACGCTTTGTTTTTTCTACCGTCTGCTCTTCCATTCGCTAGAGATGAACTAGGAAAGAGATGGATGGTTCAATCAATGATGGTTTCATTTGGTCTGCTATACTGTAACACCCCGAAAATATAAAACTTTATATTGGAACTATAAAGTATAAATAGACGAGAATTTACTAACTAGGAATTTTTAACCTAGTTAGTTACAAGACTAGAAATAGCCTATAATAGGGTTAAAAGCTACTAAATGATATGTTGAACAAAGTAGAGGGGCCTTAGTTGTTAAATTTGAAACTAAATTAGATAAAACAAATAAAAATAAACCAAACACCCCATTTAGAGGTGTCTGGTCGATCAAGAAGGAGCAGGGGGCGACACCCCATCTTCAAAAACCTAAAACTTCATTAAATCAATCAATTGAAGGCTTAATCCAAGTCGAAATCGAAATTAGAGATTAGAATTGTGATCCTCATCGCAAGAGGATTCTAAGGTATGTAAAATCTGATGAAATCTCTCAACTTGAATTTCTCATGATTTTGGAAAAATCTGAAATTAGATGTTGCATGTGTGTTATTTGGTTAGATTAGGGATGATATGGTGTCTAGAAGTGAAACCTAGACAACTACATGTGAAATCATGTCCAATTTCAGGAAATTCCATGAACACCTTGAAGGTGGGTTGTGGGTTTTACAAGATGAAGATAAACACTAGGGTTTAGAATGATTATTCTAGTCTAATTTGATCATAGAAAGTGATTTCAGAAAAATATGATGTTTAAATATTATATAAAGGCTTTATTGATGTTAAGTTAGCTAATTAGCAAGCTATGAACTTGAATATGAAAGATATAAAAATTATGCACTTATAGTGTTTGTTGAAATGCCTCAATGAAGGCTTGAAACTGAATTGTTAAGTTAAAACGCATAATTATGATGTATGACAAAATGTGCGTTATGTATGTGAAACAAAAAGAGTTCTAAACATATGGTGATTGAACTCTATAGGAAAGGAAGCCGGGGCATCTAGCGGGCAAACCGGTGTGGACGCACGTTTGAAGGGCTTGCTTTAAAGGTATGTAACTTGATTTGTTACATTAAGTAGATTTTGATGATTATAACTTGCGTAATTGAATTTTAGAATAAGCGTTGTTTTGAATTAAAGCGGTGATATCGCTACATGGAATAATAGGTCAAAGTTGGTTGTAACTCGTTGGTAGTCGTCACAAAGGAGGATTCCTTAGACGAGCCAAACGGGTCGAATAATCAAGTAAGGCATGGTTGATGCTCCGGAATATGTTGGATTGATCTTTGATATTGGTTAATATATAACATATTAGAATTACGAGAATTTAATGTATTGGTATGCTAGAAAAGTGAAATCCGAGATTTGGGTTTGAGTGTAATAAGTAAATCAAACAAAACATGGATTTCCAGGGACTTACGGTAGTACCGTAACTTACGGTAGAGGTCAAGAGTTTACGGCGGTTCACTACTGTTTTACGGTGGACCATAAGTTCTCAGGACTTACCGTAACTTACGGTGACACCGTAAGTTACGGTAGAACCAGAAATAAAAATAGTGTTTTATTCATTTTGAGGTTGGGTCTCATGTTTATGTACAATGTAAAAATGTCAAAACTAATGTTTTTAATGGTTTTGACTCTAGGTGACGAGGTGGATCTTACGGATGGCGGTCAAGCAAATGTAGAAGAACCGAACACGATTTTGAAGCTTCCGCAATGTTTTAAATTTTACTTAGACTTTGTTCATGGGTTGTAAACAATTTCTTAAACAACTTTTGGATGTTCCAACTTAGTCTTTAGCTGACGAAGGTTTATGCTACTTATGATCTTATGTTATTTTAATATCTTTTGGGTATAAAAAAAATGCATTAAATTAGTATTAAATTCAAGTAAAATTTTAAGGGTGTTATATATACAGCGGTGGCGTGATGGTGGGGCAGGTCGGTGTAGTGGAGGTAAGTCGGAATAATTATGTTTATCTTGAAACTATGATATATTCCAATAGGTGTGATAAACTAGGGCAGGTCGTTTAGGGTTTTAGAATCATCAACCATGATATAGTCCGGTGCTTTCTGATTGTTCATGATTGTGTTTATCTGGTATCCAGGTCTTCGGTCATGAATCATGATTGTTATTTAATTTAGCTTTTGTTGGCTTTGTTTGCTTTAGGTTCTTTTCAGTTGCGCTTGAAATCGTTGTTGTGTGGCTGTGTAAGCAGATAATCATCGGTTTCATAATCGTTTTCGTATGGGTGATCATTGCTATTGGGTATTTTGTTTCAGTTTTGCCATATGCTTATAATTTTGGGTTCTTGTGATCTTTTCTTTTGCTTATAAGTGAACTAGATTGAACATCTTCTCTGTTTGTTGACAATTAGGGTTCAAAGTAAGATATTCAGATTGAAGAGATCTCGAAGTAATTTCACACGAAATTACTTAAGTATTGCTTAAGCCTATTTGATTTAGGTAATTTAAAATTCTATTTCTAAATGATGCAACACAATTGAAGTCTGTGGTTTTTGGGTTGGGGATATTGCAATCTTTAATTTTTATGACTATGTGAGATATTGACCAAAAGTGCTCTTTTTCGGCTCTGATTTGGAAAAAAGTTAAAACTGGGTGTTTGATGCTTGGATCAAACAGTCAATGTGGATGTCTTCTAATTTAGTAAATCTTGTTGTTTTCGGGCTCTAACAGTGTCACTCAAAGATTTCTTGTTCTATCCAAGGGTGCAGCTATGCCAGTGGAAACAATTATGGTGGCCAACCTTATATGAGACGAAGAAAATAAGGTTTTAAGGGAATTTAAGTAGAAATTTTAGGTGGTGAATATGGGTGATATTAGCTTGAAGATAATAGGTCAAAACTTAGCTCCTTGAACCAAAGTTCCTCCCTCAATTTTAAAACGACAGTTTATGATGGTATTATTCTTTACAACATATTAAAAATTGTTAAATGTATTTTAAATTTCCTTCACATGAAATTATGGGCTATGTTTTTTCTTCTTCTTCTTATTATTATTATTAGGTGAACCTGACCCTGAACTGAAAGTGTCATGTCGCCAAATCTCACCATTTTTGCCTCATAATTATCGAGATAATAGCCTCTCCACATATGTTTTTGTCTATACGGTATAATTTTTTAATAAATGTGATTTGTTATCTTGCATCTCTTCCAGTACTCTGTGATTAGGAATTTATGATCTAATTACAAGGTTGTTACTTATTTATTTGTTAGTTGGTGAATACCGGGAAAGAAAGGGCACAAGTCAGCCTTCTCTTAACTTGGGCGGTAAGTCTATCTTTTAGCATTTAAAAATGTCAATTTCTTAAATCTTAATTATTATGTTTGTATTACAGAACTCAATTGGAGGTATATCACATCTTTCTGGGGATCACGTAAACGAGCCATTTAGGTAAGTCTGGTTTACTTAGTGCTCAAAATCAACAGTCTTTGTTTTGTGGTTGTAACTTTTCTGTTCTTTTGTCGACAGAGGTGAAGATGGAGTCTCAGGCGTGCTTCTACATCACAAGTAAGTCAACTTAATATATTCATAATTCATGATTGGTAATTTAACCAGTTCACTTACAAATGGGTCAGTTCGGGTCTTGTCTCTTAACAGGTCAACCAGATTATGCAACTAGCTTAAGGAAACTGTTCAAGCTGGCCAAAAGTAGTCCAAAATGTTTGTTTATAGCAAAATTAGATTACAGTTTACAATTTAAATACAATAAATTTTGTGACATATTTGACAATGCTTTTAACTATTTAAGAATTAATAAAACATAATTATGCTTTGTAGGACAGCTAAAGGGAACCATCCTGTTACATTTGCTGTTGCGGCCTGTGAAACCCAGAATGTAAATGTTACTGTTTTACCGAGTTTTGGTTTGTCTGAAGGAAGCTCTGTTACAGCTAAAGAAACGTGGGGTAAAATGGAACATGTAATTATTATTGTTTCTTTTAATTTTTAACTATATTATAATCTGTTTGGTTTTCTAATAATCATTTTTGTCTTGTAGCATGGTCATTTTGACCAGGATAACTTCAATAATGGCCACACAGCTCCTTCATCAGATGGGGATGCAAATTGTGCCACAGTGTCTGCTTCAACATGGGTTGAACCAAATGGGAAGTGCACTGTTGCATGGTCTATAGTGGCTTTCATTATATCTGTTCATATTTGAGAGTCGTGTCACACGTATATGTGGCTTTCATTATATCTGTTAATCTATAGTGCCCGCCGCTAACAACCGAATTCCCAGTGCGTTAAAGAGTCCTCTAAATCTTCATTTTGTTCTCATTTCAAGGTAGCTTTACTAAAATCATTAATATGTTTTTTGCTGACATGTAACTATGCATGGTGTACACTGATGTGTGTGTTTTAGTATTGCTAATTGTTTGTTACTGATATAATTAGTAGTTATAGCTAGAAGGTAGTGTTGCCTGATGCAGGTAATGTTCCATTGCGTACTGTTAACTCCGCCGCATCGCGCGGGTTTCCCACTAGTATATATATATATATATATATATATATATATATATATAGGGGAAGGTTCATTTGAGAAGAAATTTAATGTGAGAAGAAAAAGAAGAAAGGGCATATTAGTAAAATAATATTTCATTTATAACTCATATCATTAATTTTTAACTCTTTAATTAATTAGTCAACCAATCATTAATTATCTTACATATAATCTACAAAACCTACACATATCAAAATTTTCCTACATATACCCTACACATTATAGAATTTTATCCTACACAATTGAAATTTATCCTACACACCTCGAAATATATCCTACACAACTCGTAATTTATCCTACACAAGTAGTAATTTATTCTACATTTTAAATTAAGTTGTTTTTTTTAATTTGGAAAAAATATATTTTTTGAAAAGGAGTTACAAATTTAATTTAGCTAGTTATTAAATTGGAAGAATACAAATTAATGATTTTTGTAAATTTACCAATATACCCTTATATTAAAATTAAATGCAAATATTAAATGAAGTAAAATGAAGCATTCTTATTGGTTGAAACTTCTTCTTTTTTATTCTTACAAAAAAATTCTTCTCATTTGAACCCTTCACTATATATATATATATATATACCATAACGAGGAGGATCGTATATGGTATATTTTACAAAACATTAAACCGTCAAATTAAGGTGATAAATTTTACAAAATTCAAACCGTCAAATTAACTTAAGATGGATTACAACCAGTCCTAAAAACTCCCTATCAATTCATAAAAACGGGATAACACGGACCAAGGTTCCCTTAGGCCATAAGACAATTAATTGCCAGTTTAAAATTCCAACCCTGCCAGTTTATGTTTTAACCATTTTAGATAAACCTTTTTATAATATAAGTACCATGTTATCAAAGGATGTTACTGAGTCATGCTTCAATACTTTAAGGGCTTTAGCCCATCATGATAATTAAAAGAAAAACAAAATTAAAATACTTATTGAGGAACACTAGAAAGATCTTCAAAGTTGGAAGATTTTATTTAGACTTCAAATATTTTACAAGTGTAGAATTAAGAGAGAGAAGAGAGGGGCAAAAGATTGCGTGCCTCTACCATTACAAACTACTACTATATATAGGGAAAACTAAAGGAATCAAACAAAACATAAAAAGAAGAACGGACAAAAAAGAAAAAGTAAAGTAAAAAGGGGACTCTATGATTGTCCTTGATGCCCTGTGTATAATGGCTGTTTTTCTTCAAATTCAAAGATGCCGTGTATAATGACTCTGCTTTTCTTAATTTTCAAAGATGCCCATTATGAGTGGGGTTCATATGTCGACTCAATTATTTTTCTTTCTTCTCTTCCTAGGATTCTTTCTTCGGATATATATATATATATATGTGTGTGTGCGCGCGCGTGTGTATTAAAAGGGAGATAAATGTATATATGTGAGATGCTAGTAAGGTAGACATAATCCCTTTTAATACAAATAAACTTTTAAACGAATTGTATCAAAATTGTCTAGACTTTGAGCAAAAAGATTTTTTTTTAAGTTCTGAAATTCTCATTGATAACTTCAGTGTGTAAGTATTTATACTTTGAAGATTTTGAGTTTCTTGAGGTAAAAGTCATTTGGATGATATATCTATTGTTTGTAACAAATTTAGTTTTTAAGCATTTACTTGTTTATGAGTATTTGTATAGACAATGACTTTCTAATGTATTAGATATCACCTAGAACATGATGAGAAACTAAATGACTTTTGGTGCATATTATTTGTAACAATCTCAACCTTCACTCCAACTTCTATTTATTCTTTTCCGTTAAAAAGACATGTATCTTTTATGTGAGGGTAACTTGTCATATTATCTCCACTTTATATCATACTAAAATACAGATTGCATCGCTCGTTTTCCAAATATTTATGACTAGGGGTGTGCAGAATTCGTTTCGAATTCGAAAAATTTGAAATTCGTTTAAATTCGATTCGATTATGAAGAATTCGTTTCGATTATAAAAATTCGAATTCGAATTTGATTCAATTCGAGTCAAGTAAATCGAATACGAATTTATAATTTCAAATTTGATTCGAAATTCGAATAAAACTTATACATTTTTATTTATTATTTTTATATATAATACATATATAACTTTTATTAGGCTATACTATAAATTATTTTCAAATTTTTTTCCAAGTATTAAAATTACCCATTACCAAACCCACTACATGGCACATTACTAAAACCTAAGTAACAAATCTATCAATAAATTTCTAAGCGTAAAAATATTAACTTGTAATGTGGAGTGGTTATTCCCGACTTCTCGTTTTGAATTTTAGACTTGTGGTACTTTATTTAGAACTTTTTAAGGTGATATGGTGCTTTACGCCTGCTTTAAAATTTATGTTTTATTTTGAAAGTTTTTACATGTTTTTTAAAGAATCTGAATTAAATCGAATTTATTCGAATTTTTAATCGAATACGAATCGAATACGAATTGGGTTTTTTTATTCGAATAAGAATTCGAATCGAATTCAGTAGGTTTTAATCCGAAACAAGATCTAGAATAACTAACATCTTTTTTTTTAATCGAATTCGAATCGAATACGAATCCAAGTAAAAATAAAAATTATTCGAATAATTCGAAAATTCAATATTCGATTCGATGAACACCCCTATTTATGACACTCAATGTACTTATCATTGTCTATAAGTGACCCAAACACAAAGGTCATAATCTGTAATTTACCCTACTTTTTATGACCGACTTTACGTATGTGTTAAAATATATATACTACAAGGTTCCATCATTTTATCAGTATCACGAATTCGATTCGGTTGGACCCAGGAAACTATTTAACTTAGTAGTTGATAAGGTGAAGAGTAGTGAATCATTTTGCCCCATTGCCGACGATAGACGATATAATACGCATATGTTAAGCATTTGGATAAGATTTATGTTTCACTACATACAATCCACATTACCCCGACCATTTTCTTATCTCTATCTTTCAGTCACTTTCTATTGTTTGATCTTTAAATTGACATATTTATACAATTTTTATATGATTTAACTTTTAATTAAAATATCCGAGAACTTTAAAGCCTTAGTACTAAATGTTTTAAGTTTGATAGATTTTTTTTGAGTAAAATTCACGGATAGTCCCTGTGGTTTGGTGAAATTTCACCTTTAGTCCCCAACTTTTCAGAATTGCACTCTTAGTCCCTGTGGTTTGACAAGTTGTTACTCGAATGGTCCCTAAAGCGGATGAAGGTTACTTGGATAGTCCCTATGGTTTGAAGTTGTTACTCGGATAGTCCCTGTGGTTTGACAAGTTGTTACTCGGATAGTCCTTGTCATTTCACACCCACTTAACCAGAAAAACTAACCTCAGTCCGATTTGGGGACTATCCGAGTAACAACTTGTCAAACCACAGGGACTAAGAGTGTAATTTTGAAAAGTTGGGGACTAAAGGCGAAATTTCACCAAACCACAGGGACTATCCATGCATTTTACTCTTTTTTTTTTAATATACTACTTTTTTTTCACAGTTAAACTACTAGAAAATAGCAACGTTTAATAAATCTATAAATAGAAAATTTAAATATATGTTTTAAGGTTGATAGATTTTTTTAATATACTACTTTTTTTTCCGCAGTTAAACTACTAGAAAATAGCAATGTTTAATAAATCTATAAATAGAAAATTTAATTTATAACCTAGCAAATATACTAGAATAGTTTCAACCATGTTTATTTGGTGGAACACATGGTCCTTTATGGGAATGGGATTTGATTAGACAGGGCAAGGAAAGTTCAAAATTAAATAGTTACTAACTTTTTGTAGGATAGGGTAGTATATTTTATTAATGACTAAACATTAAAATCATATTAAAAATGTGTAACTTATTATGAGAAGTACACTTCAATTGTATTTCTAATTCTATAAAGCAATCCATAACTGTAGAAGAAATAGGAGTTCAATCCATTAAAATGATAGCAATCCTTAAAAAAGAACAAGACTCATGTGTGTGTAGGAATCAAATTAAACAAAAAGTTTTTTTTTTTCCCTCTGTAACATAGTGACATCTTGGGGTGTGATAAAGTTTAGTGACCGTTAGGTCCCGGGTTGGATTCTCACAAGAGGCATTATAGGCTAGTAAATATGGATATGATCAGGTGGTTACCTAGATGGCACGATAATATTCCAGTAATCCGTCAGTGATCTAATTTACCATTAAAAAAACAAAAAACGTTTTTCAGGAAATAAAACTAAAGACGTAATCTAGCCATTTCATCATGGCTATATTAATGGCTAAGATGTGATAAGGTATGCAATTATAAAAATATATTACGTAATTATATACATATGTCACATAAGTAGAAGTAAGATTATATATAAACCTTTTTTTCCTAAAAACTGTATGAACCTAGTTGTTGCTATATGGATAATTTAACCAGTAAGTTTCAGGGGTATTATTGTCATAAACATTTTTGTTTTAATAATTTCTATATTTATGCTTTAAGTTGTGCTCCTCTCAATTAATAAATCAAATGATACATTTGTTTAAAAAAAGAATGATCATCAACAAATTGAAATCAAATATGCGTTTGCAAATTATCAATTCAACGAAAACAATTTTAAATTTCTTATTTCAAGCTTTTTATACCTTTTGTTTTTTTTTAAATCAACGAAACATATTACAACATCATCCCCTAAAATCGTTTTATTAAATCCATTTTAACCAAAAATATTTAGTTTTCACTAAAATCATATTACGTTTGAAGGAGAACAAGAACCTAATATAAACATATAGTTGATGTGCTGGCTACATATACATAGTTGTGCTAATTAGGAAAATATATTTGTTTTTTTAATTGATGTGCTGATTATACATGTATATTTACAGTTTATGCTAACAAACATAATCAACAATTTTAGTTGATATGTTGATGTGTTGATTAGAACAAATCGAACCAACACAAACATGTTCGAAATTAACACAAACAATATTGAAACCAGAACATATAGTTTTGAAATTAGCACATTCAAAATCAACACAAAATAAGTTTGAAAGTAGCACTAACATAACCATCATCATCATCAAAACCAACACAAACAGTTTTAAAAGCTACTTTAGTACTTTAAAAATGCCATTTAAAAAAATATATAGCAAATATTATACTCATATTAAAGATAAAAAATGATTAATTTTATGATGCGTTTTTTTAGAAAAATAATAAAGTATATAAATATAAAAGTTATTTTATATTTAAAGATATTGGTGGAACTAGTTGAAAAAATAACGAAATTTTAGTTTTAATCTTTTTATTTGATTAAATTAATACAATTACTAAAATACCCTTAAAAACTACTAATTAACACAACTAATAGTAAGGGTTGATGTGTAATCAATGACATCCATTGATTAAATATTTAGATGGTCCAGATCTCTTCTTACAATTTTATAATTAACATGGTTTGTACTAGATCTTAACTCCACATAAGTATATAACTTGTAATAACACTTTTACAAAAGTCACGGAGTTAAAAATGCTAAATGAGTTTAGGAATATTGCTAACCATAGTTTAGGAATATTGCTAACCATAGTGTATTTATAATACTTTCTCTTTGTTATCAATTTAATGTTAAAAATAGAACATTCTTTTATAACACTTTTGAATATGTTGGCTCATTAAAAACCATGTGTAAACAAAATTAGAGCTAAAGGAAAAAAAGAATGTAACATGTATGATGTGTAAGATTAAATATATTATGTTTAATATTTAATCTAGTAGCTATTATAATCATTTACATTATATAGATCAAAATATATAATAACCTATTAAATAATTAGTTGGTAATTGTTGATGGACCATATTACTCTTATTAACTAATTAGGTTTCCTCATGGGTGCTTATATAAGGAGACTAATGTAGAGGTTAAAGGGTTACACAGTTACACACTTAGACATACCCTATAATCATAACATCATCATCATCGACCTCTTCTCCTAACCGAATCCCCTATTCGGTTTAATCATCACCATCATCAGTCAGCACCCTAAGGAGGAACCAGACCACACTGACAAGTATGTCGAACTCCATGGCTTCTTCCATCACTGGATTCTCAACTGGACTGTCTGCGGTGACAGGTATGTTTTTATGTTTTCCTCTTATGTTTAAACAGAACCGATCAACATGTGGTATCAGAGCATATGTTGATTAGTCGGTTCCGTTTTGTAGCCGTAAATCTGGAATAAAACTGGAAAACAGAATTAAAAACCATAATAAAATCCATTTTCTGTCATCCGAGATGCCATTCCGGATTCGTCTCGGATCATGTGCACATTCTTTGTTACTGTTCCGAAATCAGATATTCAAAATATGTTTAAATGTGTAATAAATTCCTGATTTCGGATGAATTTTTGAATGTTTTAATTTTTAGGGTTCATCACATATTCATTAGAAAATTCGAAAAATTCCCTTAGTTTTGGAATGAATTTAGGATTATTGGGTGTTTGTTCCTGTTTGATTTATTTTTATCTAATTAGAATTTTCGAAATCTGTTATTTTATTAATCGATAAAATTTCGAAATCAACAGATAAATATAATTAACAATTAAACAGGAAACTTAATCCCATAATCCCTGAAATTTCGGATTTAAACCTTATCAATTATTAACTGCCTAAATTAAGGATTTAACAGCTTGAGGAACACATTTTGGATGATCATTTTGGACCTCATTTCGGACTAAGCGTCCATTACGGATCAACATCCGGATGATCATTACGGACCATCACGGATCATTTCGGGCTAAGCATCCATTACGGACCAAACATCTGCCTGATCATTACGGACCATCACGGATCATTTCGGACTAACCATTTCGGACTAAGCATCACCATTTCGGATGAATACAAGACATAATTCATCCGAAATCATTCGTCTTGGAATCATCCGAAATCATCCGAAAACGTCCGAAATCATTCGACTTACGCGTCTTGAACACATCCGAAATCATCCAAAATCATTCATTTCGGATGAGTCCAAGACATAAACCATACGAAATCATGAGTGTTCATAAAATGTCAAGACTTGTCCGAAATCCTATTACTTTATTAAGCAGTCAAGACTCGATCCGCGCTAACAGGTGGTTTGCTATTAAATAATTGATTTTGTAATTACTCAGTTAATTAATCAGAATCAGATAATGTTTTACAAAACCAAAATGACTTAACTTGAATGAGCTTTTGATGTATCATTTCTGGCCAAAGCTGATTTGATACATCTACTTATCGTTCATGTATTACGAAAGTTATGTTAAGTGTGCATCATAAACATGAATGTCTTAATATCTGGCCAAAGCTGATTTAATTCCTTCATAGATGACATACTTAACAAGTGTATAACTAAAGTGATTGTCTCAATTTATGGCCAAAGCTGATTTGTTACAATCATTTTGCACACATGCTTAAATGATTACACTTCTGGCCAAAGCTGATTTGTCTTTGTTTAAGTAGAATTTTAACTAAGTCTATTATTTTGATGTTAGTAATAGACAATATCACAGCTTCATAATTAAAATGGTCATTATTTATGCATGCCTTAGTTTAACGTGCCCTTAGATCACATTAGAACTTCTTCCTTAGTATCATAACTTGCTCATCTTATTTCCACTATCAGCATCCAATTGCGGGATTCCACCTTTGATTGGTGATAACTTTACTGCATGGAAAGATGCTCTCATGCTTACTCTTGAGCTGCTGGATTTCGATTATGCCTTAAGAGAGAATAAGCCAGCGGACCTTACTACTCAAAGCACTGCTGCTGAGCAGTTGAATCATGAAAAATGGACTAGGTGTAATCGCATGTCTCTCATGTTCATGAAGCAGTCCATCAGCAATGCAATCAGAGGAGCTATTCCTGATTCTGAAGATGCTAAAACCTACTTGGCTTCTGTGGAGGCGCAGTTCAAGGGGACGTCTAAAGAACATGCTAGTACCCTTATTCTCAAGCTGGTGACGACTAAGTATGATGGGAGGAGCGGCATTCGTGAGCACATCATGATGATGAATGACATGGCCAATAAGCTGAAGGGGCTGGAAATGGAAATCAGTGATGGTTTTCTCGTTCATTTCATCATTACTTCACTTCCTTCGTCCTTTGAAGCATTCAAGATCAATTACAACACTCAGAAGGACAAATGGACGATGAGTGAGCTGGTCGCTATGTGCGTACAGGAGGAAGAGCGTATGAGGATGGATCGCACTACTGATGTTGCTAACTTCACCACCTCCAACACTAAGAAAAGGAAAAACAATCATCAGAGGAAGGATGCTTCAAAAGTCCAAAGGCCCAATCCTAATACAAGTGCACCTTCCAGCTCTAAGAACTCCTTAGGCAGAATCCACTGCAAACTCTATAAAAAGACAGGACACATGCAGAAGGAATGCCCTGATTTTAAGGAGTGGCTGGCTAAGAAAGGTAACGATTATTTTATGATACTTGAGTCCTATAATTTAAGTGTTCCTGCTAATTCTTGGTGGTTTGATTTTGTTTTCTATGGTTTATGTTACCAATTCAACTCAGGGATTCCTTACAATCCGGAAGCTGGAAAGAAACCAAAGAACGCTTAAGGTTGGTGTTAGGTCCATTAGCAATAATCCTACTAATCCATAAACCTATTGGGCCTAACAATCTCCCCCTAGGTTTACTGGATTAGTTGCTGAATCCGTCAGGGGACCACTAGGCAACGGAGCCGGATCTGCAAATACACGATTCTTGAACTTCTTCTTCAGCTTAACTTTCAACAGATATCAGCATACCCACATCACTTTGTAGTTGCTCGACCGTCTGATCTTTGCTTGATTTTTGAGCTTGCAAAGATGAGATCTGAACTTCTTTCAGGGCAGTGTCTTGTTCCAACACAATCACTCTTCTTTGCAGCTTCGCTACATCAGCAGTCGTATCATCAACACTATCTCTTTCTTCAACAAATTTCATTTTGTTGGCTGCAAAGTGCATGGCTGCTTTATCATGCTCGGAGAAATCGGCACCACTGAACTTCCTACATTGAACCTGATGCCGCTTGAGCTTTCTAGTTGCAAATAAGTTGTTTCAGGCAGATCAAGATCGAAATCGAAATTTAAATCAAAATCGAGATCTTGCGTGCTTGTTTCTTGAGTAGCAGCAGTGACTTATGGATCGGTGGGCATAGTAGGCTATAGATTTGAGCTTGGACCAGAGAATGATTATCAGGTGCTGTTTTGGTTCTTCGTTTCTTGTTGGATGCCTTTTCAGCATCATCTTTCGAGTCATCATCAGTTTCAGGAATAGGTACAGAAGGAGGGTTTCCGACACTATTCTTCAATGATTCAATCAGGGCTTGAAGGTCTTCAGTCTTCATTTACGTTGATTCTTGAACGGGTTCCTCAACATTCTCAGAGACGATCACTTCCGCATCACTGTTGTTGTTTGTTTCCTCTTCAACCATCTCTAACACTTCAGTTTCTATCGCAGCTTTAGCAGCAACATTCATGAGTTGCTCGTCATGTTCTTCGGCAACTGTGGCATTCAAAGGCTTTGGTTTGAAAAGTAGACGGACCTGCAAACCTCGTAATTCGAATAAGTGGTCTGAGAAGATAATGAAAGGTTCCGAAATGATTAGGAGATGAGATTAGTTTGAAACGTGACTCGAAAGAGAAAATGATTGCCAATTAATAGTGTTTTGGATTGGGCCTGAGATCAAACGGCCAAGCCCCAACTCGGAACAATGGGCCGGATCTGATTCGCGTGATCCACGAGAGTGGGCCCTAATCCGAAACAGGGTGTCAGACAAAAAAAAACATCTTTTTTTTAATGATTTGCTTTTTCATGACAAAAAAAAAAAACTTTCTCAAAATCAACGATTCAACCAACCGAGCAACCCCTTTTTTTTTTTGGCAAAGAGATAATCAAAACAAAAGAAATTAATAATAGAAAACTAATGGAGGAGTAATATAGGGAGAACCTGCCATGGGATCAAAATCGTTCCCGAACTGATTAAGGGACACTTTTCAGCTCTTCGTTTACTTAGGCTGGTCCACGCAATTGTTGATATGTTTGTCCTCTTAAATCCACCGCTCAAACTTCAACTTTTTTGCTTTGAGATACGCTTTTAGGTAGTTTTATACTGTGACATCTGTGTGTCCCATTCCAAGGCATACCCCCGCGATCAAGGTAAGCACAACGGTTCATCGTAGCAGGTGAGTATACTGAGATCATCCTTTTATTCTATTTTTGTTTTATTTAACGCCAGACTTCCTGGTGAACAGGTCAGTACTTCCGTACAGCAGAGAGACCAAGGAAGATCTGACGAGGGCCCTTTTATTATATATTTTTTTTGTTAATGTCAGACTTCCTGGTGAACAGGTCAGTACTTCCGTACAGCAGAGAGACCAAGGAAGATCTAACGAGGGCTCTTTTAGCAAGATATCCTGACTGTGTCCAGGTCAGTACTTCCGTACAGCAGAGGGACAGCCCTGATATCCTGGATGAATCATCAGTATAAAGACCCGAAACCTCAGATGTTGGCTATCTATCAACGCAGGATTTAAGACCATGAAATCATACACCGTTGGTCTGTTACCCACGAGATGTCCAGTCCATTATGTTTGTATCACTTTTGCTTCTTTTGCTTTTCGAGCGGCAGACCTATCAACACATCGCAGTGGAGCCGAACCTGTTTAACATTGAAACCTTACGTGTGTTAATCAAGTTCTTTAACACGAAAATTCATTTCATTTCCCAAGCAACTATTTCTCCCCCTCAAACAATGCGTATGCACATATATAGTTTTTTTTTTTTTGCTTTTCTCCCCCTCAAACAATGCGTATGCACATATATAGTGTCGGGGATGTGTGTTCGTAAATGGAGATCTCGGTTCATGAAATCTGATACAGATCTGAAAAGTTTAATATCTGGTGATGTTTTTGTCCAATCCAGCGAATTTATTCATCTACAAAATCTGAATGTTTTGGTTAAAATATATGGGTGGCGGCTGCACATGATCTCACATCAAAATCATCAAAAAGACCTAAGAAATGTGAGCCATTGGATGATGGGTTGATCAATGATTAAAAATAAAAAAAGGGAAAAGGAATGTTTGGATTTCAGCGCCAAATGTGTGCATAATTCTATGGGGCCAACAGTGGAGCCGGACACCTTTGCAACTGGACCGAACAATATTGGCCCACTAAACATGAGCCCAGGTTTGTATAATAGTAAATCTGGTAATGAGAGTCCAATTGTTGTGAGAGTAGGATTTGTCTACAGCAACTACATCTGGACAAATTAAACTTGGGCTTCAAAATGATGGAACTAGAATGCTGAACGATATGGATCAGAATATCATTCGAGATCATTCTTCAGCATCTGACACATGATTTTCACTCGAGATACGTTCATGTTCATTGCTGGGCCACTAAAAGGAGAAGACCCAAGGTTGGAGATTGTCTAAACCGTAATAAAGAGAGCATAAAACTAGGGGGAGATTGTTAGGTTCAAAGTTTTAAGCTTATCTTTATTACGTTTTATTTATGATTATTTGGTTTAGATTAGAACTTGGGCTTGGGCTAGGCCATGTGGGCCAATGAGGTAGAGGCTCCTATAAATAGTCTTATTAGATTATTAGTGGTAGAGCTCTCCTATTGTGTAATCATGTAGGTCCCCAATGAGAACCTTGTACCCGACAATCCTAGAGATTGTGTGCAAGGTTCTCGAAGATCGTACCAGACAGTCTTCGAGACTGTGTGCGATCTAAGCAGCGGTACTGAGTTCTTTAATGAATAATTTCTTTTTGTTCTTGTCGGTTTGATCTTACTTTCCGCATTCGATCGAACCGTTGAGTGATATCACGGGTTTTTCGGGACTAACAGTTGGGGATGATCGAGAATTAGAAGTGAAGGCCATTGGAACATTACAATTATTTATGAAAACTGGTTTATGTATTAAACTTTATGATACCTTATATGTTCCTGAGGTAACTCGGAACCTTGTATCAGGACCAAAGTTAGACATGGACGGTTTTATTGTTTCCCATGGTCATCACAAACTCTCTATCCTCTATGATTCTGTTCTTTATGGTACTGGTATTCTGGATGGTGGTCTCTATAGATTAGAACTAGATGATAATTTTTCCAAATCTTTGTTGTCATATAACATTAATGAATCACTTACAAAGATGAAAGAGAAACGAGACTTAGAAACCTCATCCATGTTGTGGCATCAGCGTTTAGGCCACATCTCAAAAGAACGATTAAATCGTCTCGTAAAGGATGAAGTCTTACCTCCTCTCGATTTCTCTGATTTTGGAACATGTGTCAAATGTCTTAAAGGTAAAATGACATTAGCGAATAAGAAAGGTGCCACTAGAAGCTCTAATTTATTTGAACTCATTCACACTGACATTAGTGGACCCTACCAAATCGCAGGCATAACAGGACATACTTCATTTATCACTTTTATTGATGATTATTCTCGTTACATGTACTTGTATATTATTAAGGAGAAGTCTGAATCTCTTACAACTTTTAAAGATTATAAGGCTGAAGTTGAAAAGCAATTAGATCGTCAGATTAAAGTTGTGAGATCAGATAGAGGCGGTGAATATTATGGAAGACATACTGATGTGGGTCAAGCTCCTGGTCCATTTTATGAGTTTTGTAAGGGCCAGGGGATTGTGAACCAATACACCATTCCTGGTACACCTCAGCAGAACGGTGTCGCTGAAAGAAGAAACCGTACCCTTATGAACATGGTGCGCAGTATGTTAGCCAACACTAATTTACCATTATTCCTCTGGACTGAAGCGTTAAAAGCAGCTGTTCATATACTCAATAGAGTTCCTTCTAAGTCTGTCCCTAAAACTCCTTATGAACTTTGGACAGGAAGGAAACCGAGTCTTAAATATATGAAAGTATGGGGCTGCATTGCTGAAGCAAAACTTTACAATCCTTTCCTGAGGAAACTTGACCCTAAAACAGTTACCTGTTTCTTTATTGGGTATCCTGATAATTCAAAGGGTTATCGTTTCTATTGTCCTTCTCATGTCACCCGTATTGTTGAAACCAAGCGTGCTGCGTTCCTGGAGGATTTCAAGGTCAGTGGGAGCAGTACCAATCCTTATGAAGAATTGCAAAAAGTACAAGACGCGGGGGGGAGAGACTCGTCGCTTACCATTACTCCGATTACTCCTCTTGTACCCAATGCAACTATTGCACCTAAAGCTACTGCACCAACTCCACATTTACCTCTACAATCAGAACCCATTATACCTCATGACGAAGGCACATCAAACGCCCAAAACCAAGACAACGCTGAACCCGATAATCCACTCAGGAGGTCATCTAGGTAAAGAAGGCCTACTAATTGGGATGATTATGTTACCTACCTGACTGAAATGGATCCCAGAAAGCTCAATGATCATATCTCTTAAAATGAAGCCATTAGTAGTGATCAGTCTTCTGAATGGAATAAAGCAATGATTGATGAGCTTGAATCCATGAAGAAAAATGATGTTTGGGATTTGATAGAATTACCCAACGGTGTCAAACCCGTAGGATGTAAATGGGTGTTCAAAACAAAACTGGATCCGAATGGGAACGTTGAACGCTACAAAGCGAGATTGGTTGCAAAGGGCTACACTCAGAAAGAGGGAATTGATTATCAAGAGACGTTTTCACCTGTCTCTCGTAAAGATTCATTAAGGATCGTCATGGCCCTAGTAGCTCATTTTGATTTAGAGTTGCATCAGATGGACGTTAAAACCGTTTTTCTTAACGGAGACTTGGACGAAGATGTTTACATGAAACAACCTGAAGGCTTTAAACCTGAAGGTCAGGAGCATTTAGTCTGTAAGTTGAAGAAATTCATTTATGGGTTAAAAAAAGCATCACGTCAATGGTACCTCAAGTTTGATGAAGTCATGAAGAAACAAGGTTTTATGAAGAATCAAGTGGATCAATGTACCTACCTCAAGATGAGTGGGAGCAACTTTACTATACTTGTCATTTACGTAGATGATATTCTATTGGCAAGTAATAGTTTAGACATGTTGCATGAGTTGAAGTGGTTACTCTCGCATAACTTCGACATGAAGGATCTTGGAGATGCTTCTTACGTCATTGGCATCAAAATTCGCCGAGATAGACACAAAGGGATCTTAGGATTGTCCCAAAAGGCTTACATAGATCGTGTTCTTACACGTTATAACATGCAACAATGCAAACCCTCCGTCGCTCCAGTAGTTAAAGGAGATGTTTTCTGTTCATTTCAGTGTCCGACAACAGAGGTTGAGAAGGGGCAAATGAGCCAGATACCATACGCGTTAGTAGTCGGGAGCCTGATGTATGCTCAAGTCTGTACTCGCCCAGATATCGTTTATATTGCTGGAATGCTAGGCCGTTATCAGACTAATCCTGGCCTAGATCACTGGAAAGCAGCTAAGAAGGTACTTCGATATCTGCAAGGGACGAAAGACTATAAACTGACTTATAGAAGAAGTGATCATTTAGAAGTGGTGGGCTATTCTGATTCTGACTTTGCCAAATGCAAAGATGACAAGAAATCCACTTCGGGCTATATCTTTATGTTAGCAGGCGGCCCTATCTCATGGAAGAGTCATAAACAACAGTTGACCACAACTTCCACTATGATGGCAGAGTACATTGCTGTTTATAACGCAACCTGTCATGGAATGTTGCTTAAAAATCTGATCACTGGACTCAAAATCGTTAATTCCATTTCTAGTCCATTGAAGCTTTACTGTGATAATTCAGCTGCCGTTAGTTTCTCGAACAGTAACAGTTCGACTGGAGCTGGTTTATATCTCGATACAAAATATCTGTTCGTACGTGACCGAGTTGAGCAAAATAATCTTTGTATCGAGTATATTAGTACTAAAGATATGCTTGCGGATCCGATGACTAAAGGTCTCCCTCCTAAGGTTTATGAAGAACATGTTCGGAATATGGGATTTAGTAAAGACCTTGTTTAGCATATTGTACTAGCTTATGTTTTATGATTAATGAAATTTCCTCAGTTTGATTTTATATCTCTCTTAGAATATGTTCAACCGGTATAATGACATATAGACAAATGAAGTTACAAATCAAACAAAGGGCTTATGCGTATTTTGATCATAACGATTAGGTCTTAAATTAAGGCTATAGTATGACTAATGGGGGTCCTGAGTCGCATAATGATTCAACGGCTGTATTTCTCTGCTATAGTACTTGTTTAAGGCTAAAATGAGTGTTAACTCCTGATCAGGCTTATCTAATACTCATGGTAAATGATTACTCGGCTAAGTGGGAGAATGTAAGATTAAATATATTATGTTTAATATTTAATCTAGTAGCCATTATAATCATTTACATATATAGATCAAAATATATAATAACCTATTAAATAATTAGTTGTTAATTGTTGATGGACCATATTACCCTTATTAACTAATTAGGTTTCCCCCTGGGTGCTTATATAAAGAGACTAATATAGAGGTTAAAGGGTTACACAGTTACACACTCAGACATACCCTATAATCATAACATCATCATCATCGACCTCTTCTCCTAACCGAATCCCCTATTCGGTTTAATCATCACCATCATCAGTCAGCAGCCTAAGGAGGAACCAGACCACACTGACAAGTATGTCGAACTCCATAGCTTCTTCCATCACTGGATTCTCTACTGGACTGTCTGCGGTGACAGGTATGTTTTCATGTTTTCCTCTTATGTTTAAACAGAACCGATCAACATGATGCTCTCTCAATTTAATATATATCTTTAAGTGACGAAAGTCCATCTTTTGCGAAAGTTCAAAATTTTTATGCGGAACAATTTTGAATAGGGCGTGCTAAGTTATCACTTGATCTCATTCGGTGTACATCTATTAAATGATCGTTTTGTGTAGGGGTGAGCAAGTTTAGGTCCGGACCGAAAATAACTGAGAACCGAACCGAATATATACCCAACCCGACCCGAACCCAAGTACCTAGGTATTTAGATCGGTTCCAATTTTTCATATAAAATTGGGTCGGGTCGGGTCGGTTGTCGGTTCTTTTCATGGTGAAACCCGACTTGGACCTATGGACCGGAACCGACCCTATATTTAGGGTAGTGAATCGGTTCTGTATTTTATGTTTGATCGGTTCTCGGGTCGGGTTTTTCCTTTTGCTCACCCCTAGTTTTGTGGATCATATGATGCAAAGAAGTTTGGAAAGATGTGTTTGGTTCAGTCACCTTTATGGCCTCTTCCTTTTTATAACGTTCTTTACGTTGACCCGTGTTGTTGTTATCATAATATCCATGAATGTGTTTTGTTACATTCGTTAAACATGTTCTTGGGTAGCTCCACCTATGAATATCTATTTAGTTCGAGGAAAACAAACATGAGGACAAGATATGCATCATGTATATTCAAGCCTAACTAAAATGGATAACTAAAACATAAACTTCAATCTTTTACCCCGTGAAAGTACCATAATATTGATTTTACCCACCACTGCCTCATAATCAAACATGGGTTACATCTTGTCAACAAACTTAGACAACATGATAGATCTAGTTATGTATAACACAATTATTAACATGGTAGTATTTTGACTTTTCTTTTCCTTTTTTTTGTTTTTGTTTTTGTTTTTTTTTTCTTAGTCTTTTTTGTGTTTGTCTTTTTATATATTTTAATCTTCGACTTTTAGCATTATCACTTACAACCCCTTAACTTTCTAAAGACTTTGTAATCGATTTTTACGTGTTTTTTATACGTACATATCGGTATGAATTCAAGTTGATTTGCGTTTTGACATAAATTATTCTCTAAAATAAGTTGGTCAAATATAATATGTTCTTATGCTTATTACTATTTACGCTTTCGGTTGGTCTACGTATTGACATAAATTTCATTTTCCTGGAAATGAGTCGGTCAAATATAGTACGTTGTCGTGCTTATTTTTATATACATTTTCATTTGGTCTACGTTTTAACATAATTTTTTTTTCAGAAACCAGTCGGTTCAAATATAATACGTTTTTATTAGACGGTTTAAATTCGATGTACTTTACATTTCAATGCCACGGCAACGCGCGAGGCAACTTTCTAGTAGTGTATAATTAAGTAGTGTATAATTAGCAAGAAACATTAATGTAATCAGAATGTTTAATTAGGGTAAATCTAGACCAAGAAATTCCTTTTCATCCCCCAAGGTTGAAATGATACCTTTTTCAACATCACATCAAGTGACCTTTAGTTCCTAAGTAGTGATTTACTTGTAAAAAGCTTTAAACTTTTGAGACTTTCAATTTGTAATCCGAGATTAAAAACTATTTTAAAGTTTTATCATCAAATCAACAACATATACAAAATTTAAAGGTGATTGTTATTCTTTTTCTTTTCCGGAAAATACTTGTAGGCGATTTTTCTACATACTTTAGCCCAACCCATATATTGGCAGCTTCACATGTAAATTTCGGCCCAAATAACAGCCCATTTTTCTTTTAGTTGAGCCCAAACAGAGTTAATTTGCAGTCCAGTCTACCGCTCAAAACAATTAATTATTTGTTTAATTCTGTTCTTGTATCTCAATTCTTTGTTTAATTCTACTCTTGTATCTCATTTTCCTTTCATTTCAATTCCAAACAACCTTTTATTGTAATTCCAAACTTTGTAACCAGTAGAAAAACCATGGCCTAATTTATTGGCTTCTCTTTATGTTAATACAAGCACAACCTAAAACATATTATTTTCTTAATTTTCTTCTAATCCACTTTTTAAAAGCTTGGAAATAATAGTGTATAAATTAATCTATTCAAAGATTCACTTTTCAGCCTCAAGTTTAAATCAGCAACACTATTGTAACCCATTATCACCATAACATTAAAAAATTAAAACAAGTAAAAATAACATTTATAATATACAATAATACTAAGGGGACCCGGGGTGGGGGAATCTTTCCCCGTGATATATTAGTTTCACACGTGGAAGAATCAAACAAACCACCGCCACCGATAAAAGTTAACGCGTAAACAATGGATCCCGTGATATTTTTGACGCGTGATAAATGGAAGGATGCGAGGGAGTGTGAGGGTTTGTTGTTGGGTGTTGTGAGTGATGGACATTTCCACTAAAAAAAGTTGTGAGTGATGGAATAACGGTTGATGACATGGCGGAAATTGATTGGATGTTGTGAGTGATAAATGAGTGGTGATGATAACCACCCCTACCCCCTAATAACATAGCTAATATTCAAAAACGTTAATAACATAAGATAACGTCATGTATAACACAACATAGATAAACTAATATCCAATAACGTGAATAATATAAGATAACGTAATGTATAACACAACATAGATAAATAAGAGAACGTCATGTATAACACAACATAGATAAACTAATATCCAATAGCATTAATAATATAAGATAACGTAATGTATAACACAACATAGATAAACTAATATCCAATAACGTGAATAATATAAGATAACGTAATGTATAACACAACATAGATAAATAAGATAACGTCATGTATAACACAACATAGATAAATTAATATCCAATAACATTAATAATATAAGATAACGTAATGTATAAGACAACATAGATAAACTAATATCCAATAACGTTAATAACATAAGATAACGTAATGTATAACGCAACATAGATAACATAATGCATCACGTGTATAGTATAACACAAGTAATATATAACATGTATATAAGATGAACTGCTATACGGGTTGAAGATATCACATATAACATAGGTAATGTATAACGTGTATATAAGATGAACTGTTATACGGGTTGAAGATAATGTATAACGTTTTATACGGGTTGAAGGTATCACACATAACATAGGTAATGCATAACGTGTATATAAGATAAACTGTTATAAGGGTTGAAGATAATGTATAACGTGTATATAAGATGAACTGTTATACGTATATAAAATGAAATTTTATATGGGATGAAGATGTTATGGAGAAATAACTGGCCTTAATGGCTAGGAAATAAGGTACGGGTCCAAGATTAGTTGGAGCAAAAAGCCCAAACGAAAACGTAAGAAAATGATGACAAAAGTCGAATAAAAAAGACCATTTTGAGTCACTACACACATGAACAACATTTGAGCCAAGTATGATATACATGAGCCAACCTTCATATAATTCTCATTCTAATTTTCTAGCGAACCATGTGCTTTACTGATTCACCATAAGCTACAGTTTTCTTGACCACAGCTCTTGCACGAAGCTGGCTCCTCAAGTCTCCACCTTCTCCAACTGTATTCTCTTTTTGCATCTGCCCACCTAATTGCAATTTATTACAAACAAATGTCAAGCACTAAGAAAACACACAAATCAATGAAGATAGTGATATTCATTTGGCCAAAATTTGAAATGCAGTTTCAGCTTTTGTATTTTCATCCTAAAAGCTGTTTAAACATTAAGCATTAAACGGCCAATATTTTAAACTACTTCCTTTGCCCGGGCTGTGCCCGGGCTGAGGTTTGAACCTGAAATCTCACCTGAAAAAGAAAGCCCGGGCTGAGGTTTGAACCTGAAATCTCACCTGAAAAAGAAATATGCCTAAGCCTCACATCCGCAAAACTTGTTTAATTAACATGCCATTTTCGGATTTATATTTTTAAACCGTTTAATTAAAAGTGTTGACTTGTTTAATTGGTCCAAATATACTATATAGTAATAAAATATATACGTTTAATAAGGTAACCCGCCAGCCAAGGGCGCTTCTTAGGTGAGCAGCAGCACACCTTGAAACAAAACTAGTGTATTTTATAGGGCAAAACCCCGATCGCACCCTTAAAAATAACCCCTCATCCGCACGCCTTGAAAATATTTCCTGGGCTTGGGTGAGCAGGCGTACCCCTTGAAAAAAAAACTAGTGTATTTTATAGGGCAAAATCTCGCTCGCACCCTTAAAAATAACCCCTCATCCGCAGGCCTTGAAAATATTTCCTTGGCCCGCCACTGCGACAGCAGCCCCTTCACAGGCCTGTTTTAACCCATTTGGTCCAACCCCTCAAAAAAATTGATTAGAACTAATTTTTAGGAAGCCAACCCGTTAATCTGTTTGACTCGTTTAAACAACGAAACACAATGCCATGAATACATACTTCTAATTGGGCAAAAGCTCATAATGTATAATTTTAACCAACATCAACAAACAATAAATAAACCCTAACCATTTACCTCTAAATAAGTGTAATCTACAAACAACTAAACTTAAGTGTACCTGAATTCATATTTCCTCCATGAGTACTCTTATAACAAACATGCTCATTAGTAACCAATGGAGAATACAAATAACAGTCTGCTTCCAAAAAGTCAACAACTTTCTCAATCCACTTCTTGTTCCTTTCTTTAACCGGCATAACCACATCATCTTGAACTCCTACAACATAAACCAACATAAACAAAAGAGTAAAATGCCAAAATAGTCCCTAAGTTTAGATCACTTTTCCACTTCAGTCCAAAATGAAACTTTTCGTATCTGGGTCCCAAGGTTACATTTTTATTGTCATTTCCATCCAATTGACAAACTGAGTTAGAAATCTCTGTTAAACTCCCATTTGTATCGTTTTCCTCATTTAAATGAAGGTTATAATCGTCATTTTATGACTGGATATATTATAATTAATCGTCATTTGAACGAGGAAAACGACCAAAAAAAAGGTTAACAAAAATTTCTAACCCAGTTTGCTAATGGGATAGATGATAACAAAAATGAAACCTCGGGGACCCAAATACAAAAAAAAATTCAGTTTTTGATTAAAGTGACAAAAGTGACCTAAACTTATGGATATTTTGGCATTTTACTCTAAACAAAATTATGAAATATATTATAAATGCAACTTATAAACTAATAAAAAATCATATGAACTTCCATATAATTCCATAAAAGTAAAACTTACCAGCAGATGAAGAAGTAAACATATGCTTAGGTGGAGGAAAATCAAAAGATGGTTGAGGAGAAACCACAGGGTTGTACATGTGAGAATCCGAAACAAGATACGAAACAAGCTTGTTGAAGAACAAATGTTTGGCGGCGTGTTTCTTGTGCCTATGCTTGCGTTTCATTGGATGTTTGTTGTTGATTCCTAACGGTGTAGTTGTAGTAGATGATGGAATAACATGCTTCTTCATTGTTGGGAAGTTTCTTGATATAAAACAAGTGATACTTTTCATTTCTGGATACAAGATTTTGTATTACAAGATGTTGGGTTTCTGTTTTGGGGTTTCGGATGTTGAAGGATAAAGCCATAAAGGATGACGTGGATAAGCAGTCGGTTTGGTGTCGACACGTGGTATTTGAGTACACGTGGCTGTTTATAGTGCTAAAAGAATCCGAAGAAAGTTTCATTGGATACTTGACCGTGATAACAAGTTAATAAATTTCTATTAGCGGGTGTTTGGGCCTCATATGGTGTATTCGGGTCTATGTGACTCGTAATACTTGTTATTTGTTAATATGGCCCCTCATAAAGAGATGTCAACCCAAATTCCGGCCCGTAAATAGTATGGACTCATAAGTTATAAGAGAAGCCAACCCAAAATTTGACTAGGAATGTGCAACGGTTTAGAACCGGACCGAACTGAACCGAACCGGAACTATTAATTGCTAAATTTAAGAACCGGAACCGAACCGTATTGTAATGGTTCCGGTTCGGTTCCGAACCGGTTAAACGATTCTCGTGTAAACGGTTCTCGCGGGAACCGGTTGACAATTAAATCCTAAAATTAACAATTCAATAAAAATGAATCAAACCATTTAAAACATTAATTAAGAGTTGCAACATTCAAAGTTCAAACCAACTAAAATAAAAGTAGCAAATCAACAATAAAAAAATTCAAGACATAAAACAAACTCTAAATAAAATTATTACAACCATCGTGTTAACAATTAAAACAAACATCTTCAAACTTCATTCGATCTTCATCCTCTTAATCTTCTCATAAACATCTAAATGAAACCAAGTGTTAGCAATTAAAAAAAATAAACGAAAAAAAAATAATATTTAGCCTTTGTGAACTCGTTGAATTTTTCGCATTGCTCCTCCTCTTCGTATATATGTTTTCTCTCGGTTCGAATCCAATCTTGAGTGCAAATTAACGCCTCAACAATGATGGGGGATAATGAACTTCCATATGACTCCACTACATGTCCCCCCATAACGAAAGCAGACTCAGCCAAGATATCTGAAAAAAAGTAATAAGTTGAATTTATATTTTTAAAAATTTATTAACTTTTGAAATAACAACTATTATCTTTCGCCATACGTGCTAGGGTTGGATATCTACTTGAATTAAGAGGAATAATAATAGAAGGGAATAAGAATTAGGATAGTCGTATGATGTTGAAAAACCCATAAATAAAATAGGGTTTTAAATATTTATAATCCCAACTGGTTCTAGCGGTTCTTTAACCGGAACCGAACTGGGAACTATTTTTACCCAAATTTAAGAACCGGAACCGGACCGTATATACAAAAATACGGTTTAGATCTAGCAGTTCCGGTTCGGTTCCTCGGTTCTGGTGGTTCTGAACCGTATACTGCTCAGCCCTAACTAGGATTAATAAAATGCATGTAATGATAAAAGGCTCAAGTGTCTATTTTACACTCAATCTCAATCGTTCCCTTATACGACTTGTATGAGGTTGTACAAGCCATATAAGGTTAACTTTAAATAACTAGACCTATATGAGTTGTATATTGTTAGGGATAGATTTTCTAAACCTAAGGATCACGGATCCTCAAATGCGGCCAGGATCACGGATCCTCAATTCTGTTTGAATTAAGGATCCTCAGAAGACGTTGCAGGATTAAGGATCCAGGATCCTCATTGTTATCCTAACACTAACGGTTGTTTCCATTATATTTAAGCTTGTTTTGTAGGAATGAACTAGTGGGACTTGGTCTTGCCGATATTCTTGGGGAATATGCTCTCAATATTCTACACGTGCATAGCTTAATGACCGTTTTAGAAGTCGTGGGTAGCTTGCACATTTAGCGGATAGTTTGTTATTTAGATTATTTCTATTTTTAAAAGGGATAACAAGCTTGAATGACAACAATTAGCAAACACACACACTCTCTCGCAAGCTCTCAGAAACTCATTGGCAATCACATACATTTTGCACTCTAGTGATCCTTGTAACAAGCTTGTTATCATCCCGAGTTGTAATCATCATTTGTTTAATTATAGTTGGTGATCGGTAGTTTCCATCACCCGAGGTTTTTTATGCCGGAGATCATACATTGATCAAGGGCTTTTTCCTCGTATAAATCCTTGTGTCACTTGTTCATTTCATCTACAAGTTGTTCATACATTTGTTCATTGATTCAAGCATCATACCTCACAAAGAAGATTTGGTTACATTATCCTAGTCTGATTTTTTACCAAAACAGTTTGGCGCCCACCGTGGGGCAATCGGTGCTTCATTTCTGAAAAATTTTGTTCATTGTGTTCATTTAGGTTCATTATCTTCAACCATATGGCTTCTTCAGCGAAGAACACTTCAAGCTCTATGCCGACAGTCACTTCTTCACAGGGCATTCCACCTTTGCCTCCAGCACCTTTTGGATCTCAGAAGAATGCTGAAAATGCTGCGAAGAAACAAAGCCCCATCTTCCCAAAACCACCAACTTCTGCTGTTTCTTCTAGCCCTTCTAACAGTGATCTTTATTCTTTGATTTTGCAGATGAAGGATTACATGCAGCAGCAGGACAAAACTAATGACAGGATCCTTCGAGAGATTGATGACATAAAAAAATTGAAGAGATCAGCAGAGGATCACTCTCCACTGGTACCTAGATCACTGAATTTTGACACTCCAACTATAACTGCCTTGCAATCTGCAGCTCCGGATATCCAGTACCAGAGTGGACCATTGGGAAGGTGTTATGGATCAACAACTATGAGTCAAGCTTTAGGGTCCCACTTCCAACATTCAAGATCCTCTTTTCAGCCTTTAGGATCCTCTTTCCAGCATCAAGGATCCTTCGTTAGCTCAGGAGGATATATGGGAACGCATACAGTTCAAGGATCCTCCCAGGTTCAAGGATCCTCCTCTCAGATTCAAGGATCCTCCCAGGTTCAAGGATCCTCCTCTCAGGTTCAAGGATCCTCTCAGGTTCAAGGATCCTCCTCTCAGGTTCAAGGATCCTCATCTCAGGTTTACGGATCTATGGATTATCCTCCAAGACCCCCAGTCACAGCACATCAAGGATCCAACATCTTCCAGGATCAAGGATTCTTAAGGAGTGTACAACCAGGAAGTTCAGATGTTCATCAAGGAGACTTCATTCCTATGCAAACTAATGCTTCATCTGGTCCCTCAATTGTACCAGAATCCCGTCAATATGGATTCACATCTGGAATTCCAAATTGAATCCTTCAGGAGGTAACACTTTGAATAATTCTTATAACACTAACCATGGCTTTGTGCAGGATATAGGTATCAATCAGGCTATGGCTAGGGAATTAAAGAAACTGAAGGATATGATATCCAGCGTTCCAGGAGTGGTTAAGCCCATTCCTGAAATTGCAGATGGAAGCCACATGATATCCCGTTTTGCACCACCCATTTGTGATACATAAATTCCAAAGAGGTTCCAAATACCAACCATGAAGCTGTATGATGGTTCGACGGATCCAGAAGAACATGTAGCTCAATATAGAGAAAGGATGGAGATCAATCCCATCCCGGAGAGATTAAAATAAGCATGTTTGTGCAAGGGTTTTGGATCCACATTAATAGGATCAGCTCTTAAATGGCTTCTAAGTCTTCCACCTTACTCTATTACTTCATTTGCTAATCTAGTTAATCTGTTTAATAGCCAATTCTCATGTAGTAGAAAATTTGAACGTTTAACTAGTGATCTATATAGGGTAACACAAGGTCAAAATGAATCACTTAGAGATTATATCACTAAGTTTAGTAAAGAATCCTTGGATATTCCTAATTTGGATATTGCTACGGCTATGGAAGCCTTTAAAATGGGTTTACTTAGGGATTCACTGTTCTATGATGATCTTGTCATGACCCCTTGCAGGAATCTTGATGAAGTAAGAACCAGGGCCCTTAGATTCATCTGACTCGAAGCAGGAAAAGCAAGGATCCTACTTCAGGAATAACAAGTCCAAGTCTTACAACAAATCTGATAATCAGAGCGTGCATGCAGTTGAACAGGAAGAGGATGATGAAGATTATCCTCCAATTTCTGAATATTGCTTTTCCGTTGATAACAATGAACTAATCTTTGAAATGCAGAACCTAGGTGAAAAAGCAAGATGGCCCAGAAAAAGTGATAAGCCAGCTGCAACAAAAGACAAATCCAAATGGTGTGCATATTATGAAGATTTTGGTCATCTCACTGAAGAATGTATTGCACTGAGAAAAGAGATTGGTTACTTGTTAAGCAAAAGACATTTGAAGGAGCTTTTGGGAAGAAAAAAGTCAAGGATCCAGGATCCTGAAAAGGTTCCAGAAAGAGCTCCTGCTCCTCCGACAGATGCACAAGTTATAAACTTTATATCTGGTGGATCAGACATTTGTGGTACTTCCTTTTCAGCAGCCAAGAGACATGCCAAGGAAACCAAGATGGATAATGGGGATAGACCGATCCGAACCTCTACTGTTACACAGGAAAAAGTTATAACTTTTGATGAGAATGATTGTGCTGACGTTCAGGATCCTCATCATGATGGTCTTGTTATTACCTTATTTATATCTAACCATTTTGTTCGCAGGATTTTGATAGATGGAGGGAGCTCAGTAAACATCTTTCAGCTTGATGTCCTCAAGAAAATGAACATCCCTGAATCGGACATTATCCCGAGATCCTCAGTTCTTGTGGGATTCAGTGGAGAAACCAAGAATACATTGGGGGACATTAAACTTCGCATCTACATAGAAGGACTTCATTCTTATAAAAAATTTTGTGTTATAGATTGCTTATCCTGTTGCAATGTTATCCTTGGCAGGCCATGGATACATGACATGAAGGCAGTTGCATCTACATATCATCAATGTGTGAAGCTTCCTAGTCCATGGGGGGTGATAAAGATTGAGAGTGACCAACAAGAAGCAAAAAATTGCTATACCTCATCAATGAAGCTAGCCTCAAGACCAAGGGAGCAATAGCAATTAAAGCATCCTCCAAGAGATGTCCTGGAGGCAAGAGAACAAGATGTGAAAGATATCCTTATTGATCCTCATGATCCTGAATCCAAAGTCTTCATAGGATGAGGGATCCTCAACAACATCGAACAGGATTTGGTATCCTTCCTCAAGAGGAGAAAAACTACCTTTGCCTGGAAGCATGAAGACATGACAGGTATCTCTAAAGATATAATTACTCATAAGCTTGGCATTGACAGGTCATTCAAACCCATACATCAGAAGAGGAGGAAGTTTGCACCTGAGAGGAATGCTATTATTCAGGAGGAGGTAGATAAACTGCTCCAAGCAGGTATGATTAGAAAGGTTAAGTATCCAAGATGGTTAGCCAATGTGGTTGTTGTTCAAAAGAAAAATGGAAAGTGGAGGGTATGTGTCGATTTTACTGATTTAAACAAGGCATGTCCCAAGGATCCTTTCCCATTGCCCCACATTGACTCAATGGTGGATGCTACCGCGGGTCATGAGTTGTTGACTTTTATGGATGCTTCATCTGGATTTCAACAAATTCAGATGGAACCGTCTGATCAAGAGGATACAGCCTTTATGACCCTAACTGGTATCTATTGTTATATTGCTATGCCATTTGGACTAAGGAATGCAGGTGCTACTTATCAAAGGCTAGTCAATATGATGTTTAAGGAACAAATAGGACACACTATGGAAGTCTATATAGATGACATGGTGGTTAAGTCCAAGAGAGCTGAGGATCACCTTAGAGACCTGGAGGAAGCATTTGATATCCTTGACAAATTCAATATGAAATTGAATCCTTTAAAGTGTCACTTTGGTGTTAAAGCAGGCAAGTTCCTAGGCTACATGGTAACAAAAAGAGGCATAGAAGCAAGTCCAGAGCAAATCAAGGCAATTGTGAATATCAAATCTCCTGCCAATGCTAAGGATGTGCAAAGATTGACATGGAGGATCACAGCCTTGAACAGGTTCATATCAAAGTCATCAGAAAAATGCAAGGAATTCTATGACATTTTGAGAAAGAACAAGAAATTTGAGTGGACTGAAAAGCATGAGAATGCTCTCAAAGCCCTTAAGGATTACCTATCCTCAGCTCATGTCTTGATGAAACCAGAAAAATGGGATAGATTATCCTTATATCTAGCGGTATCCTCCAAAGCAGTAAGTGCAGTCCTTGTCAAGGATCACGAAGGTACACAACATCATGTCTATTATATAAGTAAGAGTTTGCTTGATGCTGAATCCAGGTATTCACACTTAGAAAAACTTATACTTGCTTTGATTATGGCATCCACTAAACTAAGACATTATTTTGAAACTCATGCCATTATTGTTAAGACTAATTTCCCAATTAAGAATGTTCTCAGGAAACCTGAAATGTCAGGAAGGATGGCCAAATGGGTAGTGAAGCTTAGTGCTTATGATATAAGATATGAACCAAGAACTGCCATTAAATCCCAAGCCTTAGCTGACTTTGTGGCAGATTTTAGCAGTGACTTACAAAGAGAAGCTAAGTTAGAAGTTCAGCAGCTTGAAGCGACTAAGGATCCTTGGATACTCTTCACTGATGGAGCCTCTAATGTCAAAGGAACAGGACTTGGAATACTACTAAAATCGCTACAGGGGGATATAATACCCCACTCAATAGCTTGTGAGTTTCAAACTACTAATAATGAGGCTGAATATGAGGCATTGATAGCTGGTTTGCAAATTGCCAAGCATATGAGGATCAGGTATCTTGAGATACATGTAGATTCATTGCTAATTACTAATCACTTTAATGGATCTTATGTTGTTAAAGGTGAACGACTAATCAAATACCTAGAGATAGTCAAGGAAATGGCACTCTCTTTTGTTTCCTTTAGTTTATCACAGGTACCTAGGGAAGAAAATGCAGAAGCTGATGCATTAGCCAATCTTGGATCATCATTGAAGATCCCAGAGGATATCAAAATTCCTATCATACATATTTTGGCTCCTGCTATTGAGGATCATATAGCTATGGAAATAGAAGAGGATTCTGTAGTCGTTCCCAGTGATAATGCACAATCTCATTCAGGATCATGGATCCTTCCAATTATGAGATATATACAACATGGAGAGATTCCTATAGGAGAGAACCCCAGGGCTTTCAAAATCAAGGTATCTCAATTTCCAATATTAAATGACATGTTATATAAACGATCTCTTGCAGGTCCATATCTAAGGTGCATATAGGATCTTGAAATTCAAGAAGTCCTAAAGGATTTTCATGAAGGAGATTGTGGAAACCACACTGGGGGTAGGGCATTGTTCTCAAGGATCCTTAGGACTGGATATTATTGGCCTACTATGAAGAAGGATGCTGTGGATTATGCCAAGAAATGTGATGCCTGTCAGAGACATAGTAATATCCTTCATCAGCCAGCAGAGCTCCTGCATCCTATATCATCTTCTTGGCCATTCATGAGATGGGGAATTAATATAGTTGGTAAACTTCCCAAAGCACCAGGAGGAAAAGTATTCATGCTTGCCATGACTGATTACTTCTCCAAGTGGATAGAGGCTGAAGCCTTTGCTCAAGTCAGAGAAAAAGAAGTGATATCCTTTATTAAAAGAAACATTATTACCAGATTTGGTATCCTTTCTGAAAATGTTTGTGATAATGGATCCCAATTTATTGGGAGTAGAACTACTAACTTTTGTGACAGCTGGGGGATCAAGATGATAACGTCAACACCTGTCTACCCACAAGCCAATGGTCAAGCAGAATCATCCAACAAGATCATCATCAATAACTTGAAAAAGAAGCTTGGATCCAAGAAAGCAAAATGGGCAGAAGAACTACCTTATGTACTATGGGCTGATAGAACAACCCCCAAGAATGCTACTGGCCAGACTCCATTTTCTTTAGCGTTTGGAGCAGAATCAGTGATCCCTACAGAGATGGTGGTTCCTACTGCTAGAACAAGCATCCGTGATCCTGAAGGAAATGCTGAAAACTTGGTTCAAGACTTAGATACCATAGAAGAACTCAGGGATTTGGCAAGGATAAGAATGGCTAGTTATCAACAAAGGATGGCTGGAGCTTATAACAAGAATGTCAGGATTAGGAAGTTTCAAGTTGGCGATATGGTGTTGAGGAAAGCATTCCAAAATACCACCAATCCTGCTAATGGCAAGTTAGCACCTAAATGGGAAGGCCCCTATCTTATTGAAGCTGAGGCAGGAAATTGGGCATATCGATTATTAACAATGGAAGGAGATTTGCTACCAAGAGCTTGGAATGCTGTCCACTTAAAGAGATACTTCATGTAATAAGGATCCAGGATCCTCAAGTATTTTCGTGTCCGATTTTCATGAAGGATCCTTAGAGGATATGTAGGATCGTTTTACCGACCAAACGAGTCGATCAGAAGAGTTTTTGCTCAATACGAAAGGCGGAAACAGACGTATCAAGTTCAATTCAGCTAGATATACACTTTAAACTGTCTTTAGATTGATTTGATAAGTTTTACAGCGAGAAGACACTTCGGCAGCACTTCGGCTCTCCATCCGGAATCTAATTTCGTTTCAAATGACACGGCTCAACCTAGTATATATAGGCATGGTAATTTCGCTTGAATCAGCCCAAGCGAAATCACTTTCAAGCGAAATTAGTGATTTCGTTTGAACTGACTTGATGTGATTTTGAGCGGAATTACAAATTCTAATTCCGTGCGAAATTACCTCTCACCCTATATTTGACATTTTTCTCGTACAACGTGCCCTGATCTATCTATATACAAACAAGACTCGATACAAGACGAAGTTGACAGACGGATACACCAACAGACTCCCCCTCGGATGTTGACGAAGTCTTCGGTGTCGAGTCTTCAATCTTCAGTCTTTATCAGTCCTCTCGAACTTCTCCCGAAGTGTAACAACTCTCATCAAAACTATTATTTATTTTATTAGTTCATCCAATAGGAAACTCTAATTGAGACACCCAATTGATTCTGCACAAACCCTAAAATTTTCAGAATAATCAGAATCAAGATCAGGGCCCCTAAAACTCAGGGGGGGGGGGTAAACCCTAGTTACGATTATCTAAATAACTTGTTTTCAGTTTTGAATTTTTCGATTTCGTCAACTCAGCAAGCCTACAAATACACGTAGCTACCCTATGAAACTAGGTTACCCTTCGCGTCACGCGAAGCCCAGGGCAGGACCCCTCGCGTGACGCGAGGGGGGTCAAAATCTGGCTATAAATAGTGGACTTTGGGACTTGAATTCTGCAATTGAAACGACGTAAAATTTCATTACGTACGCTGAGATATCGTAGAATTACTATCAAAACACACACGGATCACTAATCGCCGCCGCAATACAGGGTAATAACTCGATCGCTGATACGATTCAATGTCCGATCGATTAAACTATCCAATGGATGTTTAAGTGCTGCCCACATTAGGGTTTATGCTTTGTCATTCGTTGTTAATTCAATGGATGTTTAAGTATCACACTTTGTCATTCGATGTGAGGGTTTAATCTCGTGAGTTATCGTAAATGCTGTATTAAGTTACTAACCAAATTGTGTGCCTATTATTAATTTAGGTTAAAAGGCTAATCAGTAGGCTAGGCTCTGCTCAAATTAAATCTGCAATGTGAGTCATTCTCTTTTTATCAAATTTAATTTCCAAATCATGTTTACTTCTAAAAAGTTATAATTACAGTGATTAAGTTTATGTAGTCACCAAATTACAGCCGGTATGTGGGGTTTGTATACAATACTTGATAATCGTCACCATTGGACAACGGGTTAGCCAAGGGGTGATATGACCATAGTCACAGACACCATTGGACAACGAGATAGCCAATGTGTGGTTGAGTGACAAATACTGTGGGTAGTTGGTTGATATCTGAAACATTGTAATCTCTCTTAATACTGTAAATTATAACAAACGAGTCGTTTTCATAAAAAGAATGATTCACTCAGTATTTCCCGCTGACAAAACCTTTTTCAAACATGTTTCAGGTGATCTGTTGTGATCCAGGAAAAGTGCCGTGAAGCACTACAAGCTTAAGGAAGTGGCTCAATATAAAAATAAGGAAACATGTTTTGTAAAATAAAAGATTTCTCCGTGAAATCTCAAGATTGTAAATTACTGGGTTTTATCCCGAGTTGTGAAATAAAATAATCGGGAAATATTTCAGTTTTAAAAAGATCCTGATGAAAACTTCCGCTGTTAATTAAATACCACGGGATTTTCTGTCCCGCGGCTCCTGAAACGGGTCAAACCGGGTCGGGGGCCGTGACAGAAAAAGGTGGTATCAGAGCCACTGATTTAAGCCTATTAAGTATTTAGAAAATACTTAATTTTACTGATTGCCATTTTGTGATTATGTGTTTTATTAATTGAATATTTGTGTACAGTATGGGTAAGCAAAAGCTTTCCAACATCTATCTTAAATTAGATAGGTCATCCAACGAGAAGGGAAGTTCATCCCAAACCAAACCCTCAAATCACTTTGCAATCCCCGAAGAAGGAATATTTATGCGAAAGGCACAATATGAGGAACCACTTTCTCCTAGTAAAAAAAGTCTGATTATTAGGAAAAGTAAAGAGAAAATAAAGAAATCTCGAGAAAAGAAAGTTAAACAGGAAACCCATGAATTAACCAGTAAATCACTTTGGGAAGACAAGTTAGATGAAAAATGGGTAGATCTTTATATGCTAGCCACAGTAGCAGTAAATGCAAATCTTTAATAATTTTGATTCAAGTTTTAGCACCCTTATTAAATATAAGCCAGAAATCTGATCCAGTAAATAAATAAATCTACAAATAAAACCTAGCATGTTTTTAATTTTCAGTTGTTTTGTAGTTACCCAATATGAAATAATATTTAAAGATTTTCTATGAAATTTGTTATAAAATTTTAAACTTAGTAACTGTGTGTAATTTTGCATAACAGCATGAGTGACTTGTCTGACGCCCTTCAGAATTTAAATCTCTATATGGTAAAAATAGAGGTTTCCAGAGATTTCAATTGGTATATACCAGACATAGAAGAACCTGTTGAATTCAATGCTCCACCTCCGGAGAAACCTAAACCCAAGAAAATGAGGAGATTTGTGGGATGGAGACGTGTACGTAGGAGGAAGCCTACAACTAGGAAGATCCCTAAAATAGAAAATCCCTTAGACAAAGGGAAGGGAATTGAAGTTGGGGAAGAATCTAGGCAGATGGGAATACAGTTTGAAGAATATTCTAAGCAGATAGAAATGGAATTGGGAGGAGATTCTAGGCCACCGGGAATGGAATATGGAGAAGGTTCTAGGCAAACCCAGAGGGAAGTCGGGGAAAGTTCTAGACAGGTGGAGGAGTTACCTTTTCAGGAGGAATTAGATCGGGCATTGGCGAGCTGTGATGTTGTCAGGCCAATTAATAATAATCTATACCCTACTCTTGAAACACAACTACCGATGAACTTGGACCCCGCAATCCCAGAACCTATAATCCACACCCAGCCTCTAGGGATAGATGAATGGTGGACAAATGATTGGAAGTTCCAAAACCTGATCAACAGTCCTTATTCCTTTCTCCCTCAGTTCGACCCGGAACCATTACCAAATCCACCCATGAGTAACGAGAACTTAGCAGAACTCCGCCATTTTGGCGAAGAGTTAATGGATGCGGGAAATAGAATCCGGGAGATAGGGGGACAAATTGCCTGGAAGTATGATGAAAGGGAGCTTCGTTTTTAGGAAGACAAATGACGAGAGATAGTGGGTTGGTGAACTTGTGGTTGTATAATAGCAATAATGATCTAATCTTGTGAAATAACCTAAATAAAACTTTGTAAGATAATGGTGTGTATGGACGCATAATATAAAATATATAAAAATGGAAATCGAGAAATCGATAGTTTTGGCTATGTGTGTTTTGTGAAATTTATATGATTGTTTTGTATATAATTGTTATTTATTTGATACTAATAAAATTAAATATATTAGCAGATGGAAAACGCTAATAATGAACCAGTTAATGAGGTTAATCAATCTGAGCAACAACCGGGGGATCAATATATGACTAGGCAGGATATAGAAAATATCGTTGCTCAAGGGATAGCCAATGCTATTCCAGCAATCGTTGCTGCTATTAAAAATCCAATCGAACCGCAACAAATCGTTCCTAGCAAACGTTTTTTTAAGATAACTTCAGTAATAGCGTAAACGGAGGCAATGATCATATTAATCATGATGATGAACCACGGCAAGCTCCGCTCCCTAAGAAAATGAAAGCTGCAACGCCTGGTTGCACTTACAAAGAATTTCTTGCTTGTAAACCCGCTGAATTTGCAGGCAATGAAGGAGCGACTGCGGCACTGCGTTGGTTAGAGAAAACCGAGGCAGTAATTGCCATAAGTAAATGTGCCAAGGATGATCAGGTCATGTACATGTCAAATCTGTTCAAAGAAGGGGCGCTAGAATGGTGGAACACGGTGTTACAAGCCAAAGGAAGAAATAGGGCCTATGCCATGACCTGGGAAGAATTTAAAAGTCTTGTAGAAAGAAAATTTTGTCCCGAATATGAAAAATATCAAATGGCGAATAAGTTCTTAAACCATCGAATGATGGGTGTAGATTGTCGTGGTTATACTTCGACATTCTTTGAATATGCTAGAGTGGTACCAACGCTGGCTTCGCCAGAACCGGTACTCATTTCTCGTTATATATGGGGATTGATTGGTGAAATCCGCAATATCGTTAAAGCTGCTAGACCTCGCACTATTGACGATGATGTGGAATTAGCTAATACCCTAACCGACGAATTGGTACGCACAAGAGATGAAAACAGGAAAAAGGAACTGGCTCAGAAAATTACCCAAGGATTTCGTACGGGTAATAATAGCAGTTTCAGGAGAAGAGGAACGGGACAATCCTCAATTCCGCCTTTCTGCAGAAATTGCAGAAGAAAACATTTTGGAAAATGCAATGTAACCTGCAACTTTTGTAAAGTTGTAGGACATCGTGAAGAAAACTGTAGGAAGAAATCCACAATTTGTTAAAATTGTGGAGAAACTGGACATTTCAGGCCAGATTGCCTGAAACTAGTTAAACCAGCTGAAAACAACAAAGCCAAAGCTGCAGAAGGAGCTACTAAGAATTCCAATTAACTACTCAAGAAGCAGAACTCATTCCAGATGTGATAGCTGGTACGTTCTTAGTTCACAACATTTACGCAAAAGTATTATTTGACTCTGGTGCAAACCAAAGTTTTATAAATACTTCATTCTGTCAAGCTCTTAACTTACCTTTAATCAATCTTAGGCAGATTTTTACAGTCGAAACGGCAGATGGGAATTCTGTAAAAATAGATAAGGTTTTGCAAAAAGAAAATATAGAACTCTTAGGTCATAAATTCTTTGCAAACCTATTACCTATGAAATTAGCCGAATTTGATGTTGTGTTAGGAATGGATTGGTTAGTAGCCAACCATGCTCGAATCCTTTGTGATAAGAATTCCGTAGAGATTCAAACACCTAATGGAGAAGTAATCATGATTACAGGAGATAAACCACGTAAAACCATGAAGTTCATATCAGTAATGAAAGTTGCTAGTTATGAACGAAAGCAAGGAATAGTGTATATGATTTCGGTAATCATTAGCACTAAGGGTAAAGAACTTAAGGAAATACCAGTAGTCTCAGAATACCCAGATGTATTTCCAGAAGAATTACCAGGATTACCACCTGATAGGGAGGTAGAATTTAATTCATCTGATTCCAGGAACTCTACCGATAGCTAAGGCACCTTATCGGTTAGCACCCACAAAAATGTTAGAACTGAAAAAGCAATTAGATGAATTACTAAGTAAAGGTTTCATACAACCTAGTTCATCCCCGTGGGGAGCACCAGTGTTGTTTGTTAAGAAAAAGGATGGTTCGAAGAGAATTTGTATTGATTATAGGGAGTTGAATAAGGTTACAATTAAGAATCGATACCCATTACCTAGGATTGATGATCTTTTCGATCAACTTCAAGGAGCTAGATATTTTTCTAAGATCGATTTACGCTCTGGATATCATCAATTGAAAGTACAAGAAGAAGACATACCTAAAACTGCTTTCAGAACTAGGTATGGTCATTACGAGTTTACAGTCATGCCCTTCGGATTAACGAATGCACCTGCAGCATTCATGGACATGATGAATAGAATCTGTAAACCGTATTTGGATAAATTTGTAATTGTTTTTATTGACGATATACTTATTTATTCAAAAAGTCAGGACGAGCATTGTGAGCACTTGCATGCACTCTTAACTTTGTTAAGAAAAGAAAAGCTGTACGCCAAATTCTCAAAGTGTGAATTTTGGTTGCAAGAAGTGCAATTCTTAGGTCATATGGTAAATCACGAAGGTATTTATGTAGATCCTGCTAAGATAGAGGCGATTACCAAATGGAAGGTTCCACAAACTGCAATGGAAATTAGAAGTTTTATAGGTTTAGCTGGATATTATAGACGGTTTATTAAGGATTTTTCCAAGATAGTTGTACCATTAACTAAGCTAACCTGTAAAGCAGTTAAGTTTGAATGGGGATCTAAACAAGAAGAAGCCTTTAGAATCTTGAAGCAGAAATTAACAAATGCTCCAATCTTAGCTTTACCAGAAGGAACTGAAGATTTTGAAGTATACTGTGATGCTTCAAAATTAGGATTTGGATGTGTATTAATGCAACGCAAGAAGGTAATTGCGTATGCTTCAAGACAATTGAAAAAGCACGAGGAGAACTATACGACTCATGACTTAGAATTAGGAGCCGTAATTTTTGCCCTGAAAATCTAGAGACATTATCTGTGTGGAAGTAAATTTACTGTCTATACAGATCATAAAAGTTTAAGATATATATTTGGGCAAAAAGAGTTAAACATGAGGCAAAGGAGATGGATGGAAACTCTAAGTGACTACGACTGTGATATTTAATATCATGAAGGAAAGGCAAATGTAGTTGCAGATGCCTTAAGTCGTAAGTACCATGAGAAACAACGACGAGTTCGTGCTCTTAGGTTAAATCTACAGTTAGATTTAATGGAACAATTGAAGAATATTCAAGAAACAGCAATCAAGGATGATGCTGAAGGAATGAAGGGACGAATAAAAGAATTAGAGAAAGGAGCTGATGGAATTTGGAGATTCCACAAAAGTAGAATATGGGTACCTAAGCAGGGAGAATTGAGAAATAAGATTTTAGAAGAAGCCCATAAATCTAGGTATACCATACACCCTGGGAACAATAAAATGTATCAAGATTTAAGAAAGAATTTCTGGTGGATAGGCATGAAAAAGGATATAGCTAAATATGTTTCTAAGTGTCTTACTTGTTCACAAGTTAAGGCAGAACACCAAAAACCTTCAGGTCTACTACAACAATTAGAAATGCCAGTATGGAAATGGGAACTCATAACAATGGATTTTGTTACTAAGTTGCCCAAAACCAGAAAAGGTAATGATGCGATTTGGGTAATTGTGGATCGATTAACCAAATATGCTCACTTTCTACCAATGAAAGAAACCTTTAGCATGGAAAGATTGGCAAAGTTGTATGTAGATGAAGTCGTATCTCTACATGGAGTTCCACTCTCCATTGTATCAGATCGAGATAGTCGTTTTACTTCTCATTTTTGGACGAGTTTCCAACAAGCAATGGGAACTCGACTAAATCTGAGTACCGCATATCATCCACAAACAGACGGACAAAGTGAAAGGACGATCCAAACTCTAGAAGACATGCTCCGAGCATGTGTGATAGATTTTGGTGGAAATTGGGATGATCACTTACCATTAATTGAATTCTCCTATAACAATAGTTATCATTCAAGTATTGAAACTGCCCCTTTGAAGCACTGTATGGAAGGAAGTGTAGAACTCCAGTTTGTTGGGCAGAAATAGGAGAAAGTCAATTATCAGGTCCCGAGATAGTGCAAGAAACGACCGACAAGATTACACAAATCAAGGAAAGACTGAAGACAGCTAGAGATCGTCAAAAGAGTTATGCAGACAATAGATGCAAGCCATTAGAATTCCAAGTTGGAGACAGAGTAATGTTGAAAGTTTCCCCTTGGAAAGGAGTTGTTCGATTCGGTAAGAAAGGAAAACTAAGTCCAAGATACGTAGGACCATTTCCAATGATCCAACGTATAGGACCAGTTGCTTATCGTTTACAACTACCAGAAGAATTAGCTGGAGTACATGATGTATTTCATGTATCCAACCTCAAGAAATGTCTATCAGACGAATCTTTGGTAGTACCTCTCCAAGACATACAGATAAACGAAAAGTTAAAATTTGTAGAAAACCTCTTCAGATAGAAGACAGAAAAGTGAAGTTTCTCAAGCACAAACGACTAGTGCTAGTTAAAGTAAAGTGGGATTCAAAACGAGGACCCGAATACACTTGGGAACTGGAATCAGAAATGAAGCGAAAGTATCCTTAATTATTCCAGTAAATCTCGAGGACGAGATTTTTATTAAGGTGGGGAGAATGTAACAACTCTCATCAAAACTATTATTTATTTTATTAGTTCATCCAATAGGAAACTCTAATTGAGACACCCAATTGATTCTGCACAAACCCTAAAATTTTCAGAATAATTAGAATCAGGACCAGGGCCCCTAAAACTCAAGGGGGGTAAACCCTAGTTACGATTATCTAAATAACTTGTTGTCAGTTTTGAATTTTTCGATTTCGTCAACTCAGCAAGCCTACAAATACACGTAGCTACCCTATGAAACTAGGTTACCCTTCGCGTCACGCGAAGCCCAGGGTAGGACCCCTCGCGTGACGCGAGGGGGGTCAAAATCTGGCAATAAATAGTGGACTTTGGGACTTGAATTCTGCAATTGAAACGACGTAAAATTTCATTACGTACGCTGAGATATCGTAGAATTACTATCAAAACACACACGGATCACTAATCGCCGCCGCAATACAGGGTAATAACTCGATCGCTGATACGATTCAATGTCCGATCGATTAAACTATCCAATGGATGTTTAAGTGCTGCCCACATTAGGGTTTATGCTTTGTCATTCGTTGTTAATTCAATGGATGTTTAAGTATCGCACTTTGTCATTCGATGTGAGGGTTTAATCTCGTGAATTATCGTAAATGATGTATTAAGTTACTAACCAAATTGTGTGCCTATTATTAATTTAGGTTAAAAGGCTAATCAGTAGGCTAGGCTCTGCTCAAATTAAATCTGCAATGTGAGTCATTCTCTTTTTATCAAATTTAATTTCCAAATCATGTTTACTTTTAAAAAGTTATAATTACAGTGATTAAGTTTATGTAGTCACCAAATTACAGCCGGTATGTGGGGTTTGTATACAATACTTGATAATCGTCACCATTGGACAACGGGTTAGCCAAGGGGTGATATGACCATAGTCACAGACACCATTGGACAACGAGATAGCCAATGTGTGGTTGAGTGACAAATACTGTGGGTAGTTGGTTGATATCTGAAACATTGTAATCTCTCTTAATACTGTAAATTATAACAAACGAGTCGTTTTCATAAAAAGAATGATTCACTCGGTATTTCCCGCTGACAAAACCTTTTTCAAACATGTTTCAGGTGATCTGTTGTGATCCAGGAAAAGTGCCGTGAAGCACTACAAGCTTAAGGAAGTGGCTCAATATAAAAATAAGGAAACATGTTTTGTAAAATAAAAGATTTCTCCATGAAATCTCAAGATTGTAAATTACTGGGTTTTATCCCGAGTTGTGAAATAAAATAATTGGGAAATATTTCAGTTTTAAAAAGATCCTGATGAAAACTTCCGCTGTTAATTAAATACCACGGGATTTTCTGTCCCGCGGCTCCTGAAACGGGTCAAACCGGGTCGGGGGCCGTGACACGAAGTATCTAACAATGTAAAGTATCCTTTATCTCTCTCTTCTCTTTATCAACTTATCTTCTCCTCGGATTTTGATCTAATCTTCAATTCCAGAATATCAACTTGGCTCTTGAGTCTTCTAATTCTCTTTATCAGATCTCTTGATTCCTTAAGTTCATCAGCATCAGCATCTTCAGACTCCCCTTTGCTATCAAACTCCCCCTTGAGTTGTGCTAGGATCATAATCTGGCTTTCACAGGTTCACAGGATCTAAATTTGGCTCTCTATCACACCAGAATCAGGAACCTTGCTTTCAATCTTTTATCCAAAGATCTGTGACTGACTCTTATCCCGTTTCCTGCACAAATCTCTACCCAAAAATAAATTTCACAAATTTAAAATTTGACAAATTTATTCTCTGCTTACCACTTGTATACACAAACACACAACAAATGATTTTACAATGTTGATCTCTGATGAACCACTTGTATGAATGGAATGATTTAACATTTAAAAACTTCTAATGACCACTTGTAAGCAAACATTCAAAACATTTTTCATTTTAAACCAACTCTCCCAAACCTGTTCATTATGTTTAGCACTTGGAATTTTGAAAATCAGCCCTTCAACATCAGTTGTCGAAAATCTTTTTGTATTTTCAAAATTTATGCTAAAACACACTTAAAATCTTTTTGAATCTTTAAAGAAAAAGAACATACAATAAAGAAATATATACAGACAATATTTTTGTGAGTTTGTGTAAGAGGATCATATTAGTTTTTGAGACAAATCACCAACACCGTTAAGCTTTAAACATTTTAAGTTCTAAACGATTCACTTAGATTGCCAGTATACTGATCCACTTTAAATTTTCACACAAATTTCAACTATTTCGAGATACGAGATTAATGTTTTAAACACTTAAACTTATTCGCGTGTCCCACCTCAGAATATACTCCCGTATCCAGATCCCAATATTCAGTCTTACAGGTGAGTATACCTAGATGATATCTGTAAAGGGTTAAATGTGAGGGCCGTGAGAGCTCAGGCTATTGCTTCCGCAAAATCAGAGAGATGACGGCTTCGACTTTTGGTGGGTTCCCTTTAGAGAATCTTTTCTTCAACAGCACATGATTAGCATTTTGCAATGTTTCATCATTTTTTATGCTGAGGGTAGGCTTATTTCAAGTAAGCGTAAAGTATTCTCCGGGGACTAGGCCATTGCTTCCACAAAATCAGAAGTCCCGGGATAATACCCCAGATATCACTAAGCATAAAGACCTAGTATCTCAGAAAGATGGACCTTTCAAACAAGATTTCGGGGGTTACCCATATATCCGAGAGATGTTCCCCACGATATAAGCAAGTTTGAAATTTAGGTTTATATCTCGACACAATCTACTAAATGTGTGAAAACCTACTGGCACATCATCAGTGAGACCGTTTATCACATTTAAACTTTCCAATTCTTTAGCATGCTGTGATAGTCCACTGATGTACTATCATTTCCTCTTTTTCACAACAAAACTCATTTTTGATTTTTCATGTTTTTGACTTTTTCAAATTTTCTAATGTTTTTGGATTTTCTGAAAATTCTTAATTCTTACTCCCCCTAAAATTCAAAATCATTTAAAGAAACTTTGAAAACAAACTATACAAGTAAAATGCCAACTGATATCGAATCACTTCAAATCGCCATCCACTTGGCATAAACAATCAGAACTCCCCCTGACAACAAACTATTTTCCCATTATGATTTCAAAACACTTAAGTTTGTTTTAATCAAAATGGTTTTTCCGGAAAATTAGTTTTGTTGATTTTCACAAACCATTTGTAGGTTAGGGGTTCAATTCATCACCTTGTTCTTCTTTAACCACTTGAAAAAATATAACAATTTTAAGTTCAAACAACAAACACCACTTGTAGAAAATCAAGTACAACTTAATGTCCCTGATTTACCACTTGTAAGTCGAAATATCACAAACGTGAATTTCTCAAGAAAGATGCCGATTCCTGCTCCATGATTACCAACTTGGGAGCTCCGGCAAGTCTTGATTTTTCATTCATCATAATAGGTTCCATCCCAGTCACAAACCTGGGATGACTCACCCTTACCTGATTTCTTCAATTTTTTCTCATAAAACTCCTTCACCCCTTTAACCTTCCATCAACCATTTTACCAAAAATATGTTGCACTTTGGGGTTAAAAGTTTTTTCAATATCAAATTCTTTCTTTTCTGAGAAAAAATGATTTGAAATCTCAATATTACCAACTTTTTGTTTAAAATTTTCAGCTCGCAATGGTGGAAAATTAACATCATCCATTGGCGGTACTGACGTTTCCACTTTTAACTCAACACGTGGCTCCTCTGACTTTGTGGAATCAGATTCATCGCCTGAAAATAGCTCCTCTGATTTTGACGAATCAGAATCATTGCTAGAACTATCATCAGATTTCTTAACAACCCACTTTTGATTGTCAAGATTTGCTTTCCTCTTGTAGAACCTTCTTGAACATTCACCAACCTCAAACTTCGAATTTTTGAAAACTTTAAATTGTTTGGTTGGTGGTTCATTCTCAACAATCTTTCCTTTCAGTTTTTCAGAGACTCCCTGTTTTGTTTGGATTGCCTTTAGACAATTCCTAGCAATATGACCAACTGTTTTGCATTGAAAACAGGTTCTTGTCTCCTTCTTTTGTTGAGAAACTTCCTTCTTCATCTCTTCTTTCTTCTTAGCAAGGAATTCTTTATTTGATTGATTCCTGGACAACTTCTCCTTTTCTTCTTCAGTTGACATTCCTGAAACAAACACAGTTTTTGGTTTATAAGTTTTCTCATTTTTATGGTTTTTTAATGGATTAAATCCAAGACCTTTTCTTTTGAAATTACCATTATGGTTGGGTTTCTTTTGAAAACCAGAACCAGAATTGTAACTTTTTTTCTTGTTTTCTCTTTGTTGAACTCTTAAGGTGTACTTTTTAGGTTTTTCAGAAAGATTTACATCTTTTATTTCAGAAATATTAATTTCTATTAGTTTGAAAACCTTTTTGATCATTTCAGTTTTAACACCTCTTATTGGAAATTCTTCATCAGAATATAATTTGTCCGAATCACTCAAAGTATATGCTACTTTGAATGTTTCATCATTCAAATTAGACTTTGATAACATAAATTCTTTATTGTAAACCCTTTTGTCCTTTTTGACTGTTGACTTTGACTGGTCAGACTTTGACTCTGAGTTTAACTCCGACTTTGATTCCTCGGTTTCATCGTTATCCAACACCTGATCGACCACTTTCTTTATTAATTCGGACTCATGATCAGTGTCAGACGATGTGAAAGTTACATCAATGTTGTCTGGCAAGTTTTCTGTAGACTCAGACCCCCACTGTAAATTGGTTGCCTTTTTGACTCTTTCTGAATTTGGATTTATAGGAGAATATCCATTTTCAAGCAAGGGTGGACACTTGTTGTAATTGGCACTTTGTTTCTTACCAGAGTCATTCACTTCAGTATCCTTCTTCTTTTCAGAACTCTTTTCTTCAGATACTTCATCTTCATCAAATGCCTTCATGCCTTCCACTGTTGGATAAATCCTGTCAATGACATAAGAAGTACAAGAGTAACTTTTTAACAAACGGTTTACTCTTTCTGTTTCAATTCGCTGAGTTTCCAGTTTTTGTTCCAGAACAGCACACTTCTCAATGTAATTGTTAACGACTTTCTGCTTTGTCATGAAAGCTCCTTGAAGTTGTTCATAGCCGTTGCTTGTTCACTGCTAGATTGATTGTATTGATTCATTGCTTTGTTCAGAACATCATAAGATTCCTTCAATCTGTTCATGTTATGAATCAATGTACTGTTCTGCTTCTTCACTGCTTCACAGTTTTCACATTTCACAGGAACTTTTTGTGCATTAACTTCTTCATCAACTTTGAAAGCTGGAATGTCTTTTATTTTCTTCCTTATCACAGGAACTTCTTCATCATCACTGCTAACATATTTCTTAATCTTTTTCTCTTTCCTTTTCTTTTGAGTCTTTCCATCATCACTGTCACTCTCTTCAATCATTTTTAAGTGCTTTTCCATTCTTCTTGCATAATAATCATCATCATTATCACTATCTTTAGAAACTTGAGCAACAAATGCTTTATGATTTGACTTCTTGTTAGGATCATAATTATCCCAACTGAAATTTTCCCAAGTAAAACCTTCTGGAAGTCTTTCATCATCTTGATTTATCAGACATGCTTTACTATTGGCTGAAACATATTTATCCCAACTGAAATCTTTTGTTGACTTTTTATCATCTTGATTCACCATACAAGCTCTCTTTGATGATTCTTCGATTGCCTTTCTGGCATGTGCAGTTTGTGGTTCTTGTTGTTGTTAAGCAACTTGATGATAAATTGCTTTCCGATAATAGTCATTGTTGTTGAACGGATTTTGAGCTCCACTTGCTTCGCGGTTTTTGCACTCCCTCTTGAAGTGTCCTTTTTCCCTGCAATGAAAACAAGTAACTTTAGATTTATCAAATCCTAAAGTAGAAACATTTGCATCACGGAAATCATCTCTTCTTGTGATTTGTTTAAACTTCTCAGCTCTTCTCAACACACTCGCCAAACACCATTTTATATCCATCAATTCCAGCTCTTCAGCATCAATCTGATCGTAATCCTCTTTTGTCAACATTGGATTCCCGATCCGACCTGCAACTAAACTCTCATATGATTCCAAAACGGTTCCCAACAACGACATGTGACCTTTAGCAACCTCTTCCGAGAAATTTTCACCATTCTCAAGATTTAAAACAATGTTGCATTGTAATTTTTTGCCATTCTTTGTTGCAGAAAAGTTTGGATCAAATGATGGATATGGAGAAAATCCTGTTTTGATGTTTGATCCTTGAGATGATCCACCAGATGAATTTTTAGCATTAAATGCAATTTCAATCTTTGGTGACATATTGGTTTTATCACTGATTCCTCCTTTGTAATACAACCCAATATCTTGTTCACCATCAAAATCTTTCATTCTTGAGATCTTTCTTTGTTCCATCTCATGAGCTTCAATCTTTTCAATAAACTTACTGAGTGTTAAACTACCAAACCCTTTCTTGTTCCTTAACATCATAAGATATGTGCCCCAAGTTTCATGTGGCAACGCATCAGCCAGCTTTTCAATCAACTCTTCATTATCTTTTGTGATGCTTAACCTCTTCATGTTTGCTAATAGATTGCAATATCTTTCTATGATCTGCTTTGTGTTTTCATTTTTTAAACCCTGAAATAAATCGAATTCCTTTTTCAAAAGCGATTTTTTGTTCTTGACCATCTATTGGCTACCAACAAACTTCGATCTTAATGCTTTCCATATTGAATATGCACTTCCATTGTGTTGTAGTAAGATCAAGATATCTTCTTTAACTGCTTGATGCAATAGACTAATCATCATCTTTTCATTTTTGTATTTCTTTCTATCATCAATACTTAGATCTTTAATAGCAATCTCTTCTTCTTCTTCATCATTCGTCGGTCTAACATACTTTGTTTCAACACACTCCTAAGCATCCAAATAATTTGCTTGCACCCAATTTTCGAATCGTTCCTCCCATCCTTTATACTCTTCAATGTTCATAAGCTTTGGCGGTTTTTGCATAGTGCCCGTTTCATTTTCCATGGTCAAGTTCTGAGTAACACTAGCCGGAGTAGTCGGTGTCACAGCCCCAGCCCCGGTTTGACCCGGTCAGGAGCCCCGGGACAGGAACCCGTGGTATTATTTAATTGATGCGACAGGGGAAGATTTTACAGGATCTTTTAAAACATGAAATTCCTGATTATTTTATTTCATAATTCGGGATATACCCCGTGATTTACAATAGAGGAATTTTACTAGGAAATTCCCTATTTTACAAAACATGTTTATTTATTTTAACTGAGCCACTACTTCAAGCTTTGTTAGTGCTTCGTATCACTTTTCCTTGGTTCACAGTAGTCACCTGAACATGTTTTAAAAATATTTTGTCAGCGGGGAAATACTGGTGAATCATTCATTTTGACAAAATGACACCTAGTTATAAATTACAGCATAAGAGCGATTACAATGGTTTTTATTTTATTTTTATCTGGCGCCGTGTCACCTCCTGGTGACGATGGTCATGCCACTATTGGGTCTTTCCCCAAGTAGTGATGATTATCACTGTTAGGATTTATTAGCCTAACCGTGAGAAATTAGTAATGTGCACAATACCCCACTAGCCAGTGATTCAAGATAACCACGACTTAATCCCTGTAATTATAACCTTTGAAAATAATTTGGAGTATTGTAAAACATTGTTGATAAAAAGAGAATGACTCACATTGCAAGTTTAACGGGCAGAGTTTAGCCTACTGATAAGCCTGATAACCTAATTTAAACAACAATGCACATGAACTAGGTCAGTAACTAATACAGCATTTACGATAACTCACGAGATTAAAACCCTCACGATGAATGACAAAGTGCAATACTTAAACATCCTTCGAATTCACGACGAATGACAAAGTATAACCCTAATTTGAGCAGCACTTAAATATTCATCGGATAGTTTTAATCGATCGGACATTAAATCATAGCAGCGATCGAGTTAATACCCTGTATCGTAGCAGCGCCTCGGTATCTTAAATTTCGAATTTGAGCAGTGAGAATTCGTTTTTGAGTTTTGGTTTCGACACCAGTGAACTGCTCATGATCAAACCTATTTATAGCTGATTTTTGGGTCTCTCGCGGCCCGCGTAAGCCATAGGCCAAAGCTTACGCGACCCGCGTGGCCACCTAGTCTACGTGTAGGTCTGATGGGTCACGAGTAGGTTTGCCAGATGGTCAACACGTGGCCCGGATGCTTATCCTGTCAAACTTCAAGTTGACGCGGCCCGCGTAAGGGTCTGGTCATCCTTTACGCGGCCCGCCTGAAGACCAGTTTTCTTGATTTCTTGATTTTGAATATGGATTAGGGTTTCAGGGGTCCGGGTTTTTACTTACGGGTCAATTTGGGACATTTTTGAAGGTCCTTACATCCTCCCCACCTTATTTAAAATCTCGTCCTCGAGATTTATTGAAATAAGTGAGGATACTTTCGCTTCATTTCCGATTCCAGCTCCCAAGTGTATTCTGGTCCTCTTTTCGAATCCCACTTGACCTTGACCAGTTCTAAGCGCTTGTGCTTAAGAAATTTAATCTTTCTATCTTCTATTTGAAGCGGTTTTTCTACGAACTTCAACTTTTCATTTACTTTTATATCTTGAAGAGGTACTACCAGTGATTCGTCCGATAAACATTTCTTGAGATTGGATACATGAAATACGTCATGTACCTCAGCTAGTTCTTCTGGTAGTTGCAAACGATAAGCAACGGGTCCTATACATTGAATTACTGGGAATGGTCCAACATATCTTGGACTCAGCTTTCCTTTCTTACCGAATCGAACTACTCCTTTCCAAGGAGAAACTTTCAAAAGTACTCTATCTCCGACTTGGAATTCTAGTGGCTTGCGTCGATTGTCGGCATAACTCTTCTGACGATCTCGAGCCATTTTCAGTCTTTCCTTGATCTGAGTGATCTTGTCGGTAGTTTCTTGCACAATTTCAGGACCTGATAATTGACTTTCTCCTATTTCTGCCCAGCAAACTGGAGTTCTACACTTGCGTCCATACAATTCTTCAAATGGGGCAGCTTCGATGCTTGCATGATAGCTATTATTATAGGAGAATTCGATTAAAGGTAGGTGATCATCCCAGTTTCCACCAAAATCTATCACACATGCTCGGAGCATGTCTTACAGGGTTTGTATCGTTCTTTCACTTTTCCCGTCTGTTTGAGGATGATATGTAGTACTTAAATTTAGTCGGGTTCCCATTGCTTTCTGGAAACTTGTCCAGAAGTGGGAAGTAAAACGACTATCTCTATCCGATACAATGGAGAGTGGAACTCCATGTAAGGATACAACTTCATCTACATACAACTTGGCTAACCTTTCCATGCTAAAGGTTTCTTTCATGGGTAGAAAATGAGCTGATTTGGTTAATCGATCCACAATTACCCAAATCGCGTCATTACCTTTTCTGGTTTTGGGCAACTTAGTAACAAAGTCCATTGTTATGAGCTCCCATTTCCATACAGGCATTTCTAATTGTTGAAGTAGACCTGAAGGTTTCTGGTGTTCTGCCTTAACTTGTGAACAAGTAAGACACTTAGAAACATATCTGGCTATATCCTTTTTCATTCCTATCCACCAGAAATTATTTCTTAAATCTTGGTACATTTTATTGTTACCAGGGTGCATGGTATACCTAGATTTATGGGCTTCCTCTAGAATCTTATCTCTTAATTCTCCTTGCTTAGGTACCCAAATCCTTTTCTTATGGAATCTCCAAATTCCATCACTTCCTTGCTCTAATTCTTTTATTCTTCCTTTCATTCCTTCAGTATTATCCTTGATCGCTGTTTCCTGAATAATCTTTACTTGTTCCATTAAGTCTAATTGTAAACTTAATCTAAGAGCACGAACTCGTCTTTGTTTCTCATGATACTTACGGCTTAAGGCATCTGCAACTATGTTTGCTTTTCCTTCGTGATACTGAATATCACAGTCGTAGTCGCTTAGGATTTCCATCCATCTCCTTTCTGTTGGTGCACTAAATGTCTGCTGATTACGTCATAATCAAGTCTTGTGTCTAGAATTGTTTGAATGTACACACAACAGGATCTTAATTAGGTTTAGATCATGTTTGAGATAAGGTTTTCGCTTGAAAGAGTGTTGTGGGAATTCAAGCGAAATCAGTTCATTAACTTTATCACAATTTCGCTTGAATTAATCTCAAGCGAAATCAATTGATGAGATTTCGCTTGAACAACAACTCATATCATTTCAAGCGAAATCCTGTGATCTATATATAGGGGAGTGTGTGTGTCATTTGAAGCAGATCTGTATGTGTTTGTAAGGAGAAGTGCTGCCGGTTTTGTATCAGAAAACGTTGTATAAGCACGAATATCAATAAGAAAAGAAGGATTAAAAGGATAATAGCTGTTATGACTTTGTTTACGTTGATTCCGCCTTCGTACGCAAAGATGAACTGCCTTAACTGACGGTTTAAGGTCGTAGAACGGTCCAACAAGTGGTATCAGAGCTCAGGACGAGGAGTTCATACCATAGCAGCGGATTCTCTTCTTTCTACTCATTTCTTTTTATATTTTTCTGATCTGAACGAGTTCCAACGGTCGAAATGGTCTGATTTTCGAGTATATCGTGTATAACAGTGTTTTAACAAAGCCTATAAAGATTCGGACTAAAATTCAGACTAAAACTTGTTAAAAATGACCTAAAACAGAATTTCGCTTGAAAGTGTTCGAAATTAATAGTTGTTTTCGCTTCAAAACAGAAAATTTTGGCTGGATTTCGCTTGAAATTGTTGAAGCGAAATTGATTAACTGTGGTTTTCGCTTGAATCAGATCTGATCTCGGATTTTGCTTGAAATCAGTTGAAGCGAAACTGATCCTGTGGTTTTCGCTTGAATCAGATCTGATCTCGGATTTCGCTTGAAATCAGTTGAAGCGAAACTGATCTTGTGGTTTTCGCTTGAATCAGAATTGTTAGTAGATTTCGCTTGAACCTAAGCTGGTTGTAGTTTTCGCTTGAGACTGTTTGAAGCGAAATTGTATTTCTGGATTTCGTTTGAAACATAGCTTGGATCAGATTTCGCTTGAACAGTTATATAGAGCTGATTTCGCTTGAAGCTGTTTATACTTCAAGGATTTCGCTTGAACTTGCTGAATTTTCAAAACTTAAAATTTTTCTAAGTGTTTGCTGATTTTGCAGGAACATTCACGATGGATGATCTTTTCATGAACCCGTTTAGCGACATGTACGCGTTCGCTGGAGATTCTGGAAACAATGATACTTTGTCAAGCAATGTGAATGATAACCCGCCAAAGAAGAAGAAAAAGGAAGCTTGGGAATCGGAAAGTGCTTTCGGAACGTTCAATAAACCTCCAAAGCTAATGGCTATTGAGGAATACAGTCGATGGTCAAGAAAGTTTGAAGACTGGTTGATGGCATTCGCATTTCCCAGCTGGAAGAGTTTGAAAAACGGTTATGAACATGGAAAGAAATATGGTGAAACTTTAAGAGCAGCCGAGGAAATTGAATCGTTTGTAGCTGAACAAAAGTGTGTGGCATTGTTATTTCAGTCCGTCCGGGAAGACATAATCTCATTGATCGATTATTCAAATGCAAAAGATCTTTGGGAAAAGTTAGAAAAGAAATGTTTAGGTAGTACTGAAATCGTGAAAAACAAAAAGAAACTTCTTAGGAAAGAGTTTGATATGTTTGGTTGTCTTAAGAATGAGTCAGTGTGTAAAATGATAGAAAGGTTCGGTCATCTGAAGCTGGAATTATCAAGACATGATATCAAAATTTCTGAAGAAGATCTTATCGACAAATTGTTCGATTCGTTACCTGACGAGATGGATTGGAGATATTATGCGCTGATGCTGAAGAATACTATCAAAGAACCAGAAAAGCTGACATTAGATTTGCTGATTGAGAAACTCGAGAGTCATGAGTTGGAGTTGAAAAAGACATACAAAGTCAATCACTCATCTTACCAGCAGAATTTGGACTTGTATTATCCAAAGAGCAAGATGCCAAAAGCAACTTCTCCAAAAACTGCGTTTTCTGCTGAAAATGTGTCGACAGCTGGCAAAGAAAGTCAAAGTACTCAAAGCAGTGGAAGTCACAGTGGTTATCACAGTGGATCTTCATCTTCTGGAAATCATCCAGATGCAAAGAATCGTTTTCAATGTAACATTGCGATAGATTTGAAGAATGCTCAGAATTTTGATGAGGAATCGGCCAAGCAGCAGATGATCTTCCTAGCATCGGTGTTGGAATCGTATGAAGGGTTAGTAGCTGGGAAGATAGGCAACACAAATCTGACGAAAGAAGATTACGATCAGATTGATCCGGAGGAAATGGAACTGATTGATATTCGTTGGGCTATGGCAAGTGCTGTTCGTCGTGCACAAAGATTCATGGAAATTACCGGAAGAAAGACAATTGGTGGTGCATCTACTAAGTTGGGGTTCGATAAATCGAAGGTGACTTGTTTCAAGTGTAAGCAGAAGGGTCACTTCAAACGAGAATGTCGAAATGCTTATGCTGATGAATCGGAGAACCCTTTCAGAGATGATTACTACAAGAAGGCAATCTATCATCAGAATAAATCCGAGCCGCCTAGATTGAAGCAGGTTGAAGACAACAGAGAGAAATCTAGAGCTCTTGCGGTGATTTATGATGATGAGGGTTATGACTGGAGTCAGGAGGTTTTACCAGAAGAAGATGCTGTTGGTTACGCATTCATGGCAAAAAACGATGAACCTATTCCATGGAAAGACGATCGAACTGAAGAGCAAAAGTATAGATACAGAAAAATGATAGCTGAAAACAAAATCATTAGAATATCTCGTATTTTTCTGGAAGCGAGGAGAGCCAATAGATGGGATCCAGATAGAGAGTGCTATCTTGATGAGTATGGAAATATTGCAATTGATGATAGTACACTTGATATTGAAGCCATAATCCAGCAATACAAAGAAGATGATGAGTACTGGCAACATAAATGGTGGGGAACTCCAACCGAGAAAATGAAAGATGAAGCGAAGAAAGAAAAAGAAGAGAAAGAGAGAAAAGAGAAAGAAGAGATCGAGAAAGCAAAGAAGATTGATACTGGAGTTATTGACACAACACAGGAGTTGACTGCTGAAAATCTTGGAAGAATGGCTGACAAAGTGCTAGCTGCTAAGGCACTTGAGGTAGACTCTAACTCCGTGTCTGAGTCAAAAAGCCAGGTCAGTTCAGATGTGTCAACAAATGTGTCAGGTAAGAAAATCGATGGAAATGCTGATTGCAAAAATTGCAACAAAGAGTGCAAATTTTGTAGCACAGTCACGTATCTCAACGGGAAGAAAGTTGATGATCTGACAGCTAAGGTCAGAAGCGTTGAGAATCAGATTCTTGATCGTGACAAAACAGTTAAAGCTTCAACTGAACGGATAAGAGAATTAACTAAACAAATTGAAAATGATAAAATTGATCATGACAAAATTAAACAAGAAAATGAAAAGTTGATTCTTGAAAACCGTCAGATTTCTGAAAAATTTGAAAAACTCAAAAGCACAATGAAAGATTGTGATGATCGAAATGGTAAAACTTTTAAAGAAAATGAACATTTGAAAGCAGTGCTTAGAGTCAAAGAAGAATCAATCAACCAACAACTGGATGAAATCGCTAAATTGAAACTTAAAGTTCAAGATGCTGTTATCGAAAATGAGCGAATCCAGTTGAAGCTTAACAGTTACAGCTCTGCAAGCTTTGTTTTGCAACATATCATTCCCAAACCTATCGGGAAAGACAAAGCGGGCGAAGATGTGTATTGTGATGGAACTAGGGTGGGGTTTCATCAAGTTCCACCACCTGTTCTTGATAACTACACGAAAAAGCAATCTGGGTTGGTTGAAATTGAAGAAGAAAAAGAAGTTAAACTTCCGGAGAACATTGATGTTACTTTTACATCATCTGATGATAGTGTTCAGACAGAGATTGTTAAGAGCACAGCTGAAAGTGTTTTAATGTCTGATTCAACTGAAGATGATGGGTGTTTCTTGGATAAATACATTCAGAAATCAAAATCCAAAAACAACTTAAGTGATGAACCGGGTCTTGTGATGTACAAGATGGCTGGATCTGATAAGTTGTATTCGGATTCTGAGTTTCCAATTGAGAATGTTAATGTGAAAAAGTTAACAAATGTTTTCAAATTGGTTGAAGTTGAGTTGTCAGAAGTGAACAGTTTGAGTCAAACAAAAAGGCAAATGAATTTTGAGAAAGATAAAGCTTATTACAAAAGCCTGTTGTTCCACCACGTTTTTATAATAACAATCGAAACAGTTGGTCAGGTGGTTATCGGGGTGGTAATAGTTATCAGAAGAAGAGTTTTCAAAACAAGAGGTTTGCTGAAAAGAAGGTGTTTGTGAACAGTTCAAGTTCACTTTCTGATGAGGAAAATGAAATTTTTTCAAAATCAAATAAAGAGTTCTTTGAGAAAAGAGCTTCACATTATCAGTCTGAAGGCACAAGTCGAGTTGTTGATACTCGAACATGTTTTAGATGTAATCAAGTGGGTCACATTGCACGAAAGTGTACTAATGTGAAGCCTAAGACTGAAACTGTGAAGATTCAACAGAAGAAAGTTGATGTGAAGGGTAAAGCACCAATCGTTGTTGAGAAAAAGAGTGTGAAAAATAACAACATCAAAGTGAAAAATGAACCTGTAAAGAAAGTGGTAATTAAAAATGACAAGTTTTATAAACAGGTTGCATTATCTCAACAAGTTTGGAAACCAAAAACTGAAATGAAAATTTCAACTTCTGAAGTGAAAAAGGCTGAAGAATCAATTTCGGTTGATTATGATGCAAATTTTCCACCTTTGAAGGCTGAAAATTTCAAAATTCAAATTGCGAGAGTCAAGGTTACACCTAAGGCTGATGAGGCCTGGGTGGACACCATGTTCGAATAAGCAGTTTGAATTGCCGGAGCTTCCTTGTTCACGAAGCATGAATCGGCATCTTTATTAAAGTTGGTTAATTTGAAGTTTGTTATGTGCAGGATCTTCCAAGAGCCATTTCAAGATGGATCATGGATAGTGGCGCATCTCGACATATGACAGGAAAAACTGCATTACTGTATGATGTGAAGAATATCAATGGTGGTTATGTGGGATTTGCAGGTCATGAAGATGGTAGAATTGTTGGTGAAGGAACGTTATCCAATGGGATTGTGACGTTTGAGAGAGTTAACTACATCACTGAGCTGGAGAACAATCTGCTTAGTATCTCACAGATTTGTGACAACATGTATACTACTCACTTCACTGATAAAGAATGTTTGATTTTGAAACCTGGTTTTGTTGTTCCTGAAGAATGGATTATCATGAGGGCACCTAGAGTGAATGATTTATATGTGTTAGATATGTCTGTAGCAACTACAACTACTGGTCAAGCACATTGTTTTGTGTCTAGAGCAACTGAGAAAGAATCAAGATTGTGGCACCGCAAGATGGGGCATATTCACCTAAGGAAGATGAATCACTTGGTGCACAATGATTTGGTATTGGGTGTTAATATCAAAGGTTTTCATCTGGAAGGGGAGTGCATTAGCTGCATCAAAGGCAAGCAGAAGAAAAAGTCACACCCTACAAAGCAAGGCAATTCAGTTTCGAGACCTATGGAAAGACTTCACATGGATTTGTTTGGTCCGGTGAATGTCAAAAGTATTACAGGAGATTACTATTGTTTGGTCGTTACTGATGATTATTCCAGATTTTCATGGGTTTCTTTTTTGAAGACGAAAGATGAAACATTTGACAGTTTGATGGGTCTGTTCAGGAAGATTGAGAATTTGTACCAAAGGCGTATCAAGAGAATTCGAAGTGATAATGGTACTGAATTCAAGAACAGCAAGATGGAAGAATTTTGTGATGAAAGAGGTATTTTGCATGAGTTTAGTGCTCCGTATACTCCGCAGCAGAATGGAGTCGCAGAACGCAAAAACCGGACGCTAATCGAGACGGCTAGAACTATGCTCGCAGACTCAAAGTTACCGATTAATTTTTGGGCTGAAGCTGTTTCCGCCGCATGTTATACGCTCAACAGGGTTCTCACTGTCAAGAAGTTCAACAAAACATGCTTTGAGCTAATCAATAATCGCAAACCGAATTTGAAGTATCTAGAACCGTTTGGGTCACCCTGTACGGTTATAGAGCCTCATGGAAAGTTTGGTCCGAAGAGCATTGAGGGTATATTTGTTGGTTATGCAAATCCGATGCGACGTGTTTTCGTTCCAAGTGAGAAGCGGATTATTGAAGCCGCAAATGTTGAATGTCAAGGTTATACTATGCCGCCACAGAATCCTGGTGATTCATGGCGTTATCATTATGACAAACTTTGGGATTCGTTTGACATGAGAGAAGAATCAGAGGATGATGAAGATTTCTTTGATGAGTTGGATATTTTGCGTGAATATGAGTCGCAGCTAAGGTTCCCAGCTGAGTATTCGAGGAGACCACGGGAAACTTCCAATGACGATGAAGCAGGTCCAAGTAATGCTGGTGAACATGATGATGTCCAACAGAATGAAGTTGCTCAAGATAATCAGTCGGCTCAGAATGATAATCTAGAAGCTGAAAACATGCCAGTATTTGATCATGGTGATTCAGATTCAGATTCTGAGGGGGAGCAAATTCAGATTTCAAGTCAAACAAACCAAGTTGGTGAACAAGATGCAGAGCAGAATGTTACTAATCTGGAGGGAAATGTAGATGTTCAAAGTGAAGTGATGCCGCGAACTTTTTCATATCATCCAGAGGAGTTGATCATAGGAGAATTGCAAGCTGGAGTTCGCACTCGAAATCAGATTGATAAAGGGCTTACATGTTTTTATACAAAAGTTGCTCCTTTGCAAACTGAATTCTCATTGAGTTGTTTTATCTCGCAGGTTGAGCCAAGAACTTACAAAGAGGCGCTTACTGAAGACTCTTGGGTCAATGCAATGCAGGAGGAACTTAGTCAATTTGAGAAATTGGGAGTGTGGAAGTTAGTTGATTTGCCGGATGGTCAGAGAAAGATTAACACCAAGTGGGTGTTCAAGTGCAAGAGGGACGATAGAGGAGTTGTTGTAAGGAACAAAGCTCGACTCGTTGTTCAGGGATTTAGTCAACAGGAGGGGATTGATTTTACCGAAGTCTATGCTCCTGTAGCACGACTAGAGGCAATCAGAATTTTCCTAGCATTTGCGTCTTGGAAGAACTTCAAAGTTTATCAGTTGGATGTTAAATCGGCTTTTCTCTACGGGAAAGTGAAAGATGAGGTTTATGTCGGTCAGCCACCGGGCTTCACCGATCCAATCCACAAAAACAAGGTCTACTTATTGGACAAAGCGCTGTATGGTTTACACCAGGCCCCGAGAGCCTGGTACGAGACTTTGTCTCAACACATACTAGCCAACAAGTTCATTCGTGGAAAAGTGGATGCCACTCTCTTCACTAAAAAGGTCGATGGTCATCTTCTGATAGTTCAGATTTATGTGGACGATATAATCTTTGGGTCGACAAATGAAAATCTATGCAAAGATTTCGAATCAGTGATGAAGCAAAAGTTTGAAATGTCATCAATGGGGGAGATGAAATTCTTTCTGGGTTTACAAGTTGAACAACTTCCTGAGGGAATTTTCATTCATCAGTCAAAGTATGTTCATGATATTCTAGAGAAATTTGGGATGTCAAGTTCTACTCCAGCTGCTACCCCACTTGCAACAAATCATGGGATTCACCCAGATCTCACCGGAGACAGGGCTGATGAAACGTTTTACCGTTCCATGATAGGTTCTTTAATGTACCTAACTGCTTCACGTCCTGATATAATGTACCCAACGTGCCTCGCAGCAAGATTTCAGTCTAACCCGAGAGCATCGCATTTGATCATTGTGAAGAGGATATTGCGCTACCTGAAAGGAACTCCTTCATTGGGGTTGTGGTATCCTAGAAAAGGCGACTTTACGCTCGAAGGGTATTCCGATTCGGATTTCGGATGCTGCAAAGTCAATTCAAAATCAACAACTGCAGGATGCCAGTTCTTTGGTCCTAGATTGGTTACCTGGCAGTGTAAGAAACAAACGTCTGTGGCGTTATCTACATGTGAAGCGGAGTATGTTTCTGCTAGCAGTTGCTGCTCTCAGATCTTGTGGATACAGCAACAGATGCGCGACTACGGTTTGTAGTTTCTTAACACACCTCTTTTTGTTGATAATGAGGCCGCAATAAATATAACAAAGAATCCAGTACATCACGCTAAAACTAAACACATAGAAATTCGTCATCACTTTATTCGTGATTGTTTTGAGAAAAAGTTGATTCGAATTGAGAAAATCCACACTGACGAACAGAAAGCTGATTTACATACCAAAGCTTTTGATAAAAATCGGTTTAAATATTTGTTAAAACTGAATGGTATGAAGCTTCTTTCGGTGTCGGATGGAATTGTGGGCGTTGATGAGAGTACTGTTGCGGATGAAGACGAGAAACAATCTGCAATGGTTTGTCGATTTTTTACTTGTTTTGGTATTTAGGGGGAGTAGATAGTTGTATATAGTTTATATTTTCAGAAAATACAAAAACAGTAAAAAATGCAAAAATACAAAAACATGATAAAATCTGAAAAAGAGCTTGTGTATATAGGGAAAATGATAGTACATCGGCTAGACGATTACAGTATGCTAAAGATTTGTAAAGTATAAATGAGTTAAACAGTCTTACTGATGATGTGTCGATAGGTTTTCACACACTTAGTAAATTTATTCGGGATATAAACCTAAATTCAAACTTGTGAATTTGTGGGGAACACTACTTGGATATATAGGTAACCCCTGAAATCTCGTTTGAAAGGTCTCTTAATCTGATATACTAGGTCTTTATACTCAATGATGTCTGGGGTATTATTCCGGGACTTCTGCTGAACGGTGGTTCTGACCTAGTCCCTGGATAATACTTGCTGCAATGCTTGAAACACAGCATTAAACCCTCAGCATGCCGAAACAATAAAATTGATAGTCGCTGTTGTTGTAAGCAAAAAGATCCTCTAAAGGGGACACACCGTAAAGTCGAAGCTGATATCTCTCTGCGTATACGGAAGTATCGATCTGAGATCCCTCGGCCCTCGCATACCTAATTTATATACAGATATCATTGTAGTATACTCACCTGTAAGACTGATTATTGGGATTCTGGATACGGGAGTATATTCAAGAGGTGGGACACATGAATGAGCTAAGTTCATAATTCATCTAAATCGTATCCTGAGTAAATTGAAATTTGTGTGAGAATTTAAGATGGATCAGTATATCGACAATCGAGGTAAATTGTTTAAGTCTGAGTATGAAATGAAGCTTAACGGTACTTGTGATTTGTCTGTAAAGCTGATATGATTCCCTGACATGCTCGCCAAAATTTTGTTTGTAAATAGTTTACTTTGTTTACTTTCTGCAATTTAAGTTTTCTGTATTTCATTTCTTAGTTTAGATCACTTTGATAAAATCCAAAAAGATTTTATTTCTGCTTTATTTTCCGACAAACCAAAGTGGAGAGTTGATTGTTGGATTCTTAGTTGTTTGAAGCAGATGCAGGAGATTCTGGACTGAAGAATGAGGAGAGCTTACTTTGATGAAGTTTGATTTGTTTGAAAAGTCAAAAACAAGTTCATTAACTTGATACTTGTTATTTTCAGAAAATGTTTGAAATTGTTGTTTTTAAAATCAGTTTGATTCGTCAAAAGATCAACCAAGGTCATTAAATTGGACTTGGTAGATTAATCAAGTGATCAGGGTCATTAACTTGGACCTGAATACTTGAGTGGATTGTTAAAGCTGATTGAGTTTGTGAGTTATTGTTGAAAAGATAGAATTGTAATGTTTGTTGGTTGAGTAACAGGTTTGGACTTCATTATTCCTCACGGAAGCTAAATGTTAAAGCTTGAACCAGATATCTCAGATTCTAGCATATCGAGAGGGGGAGTCTGTGAAAGGGGGAGTCTGGATCAACGGTGAAAGGGAAGATTGAAGTTTAAAGTTTGAAGATTGAAAATAAAGATTGAAGAAAGTTTTTACAATGTTTGAAGATTGATAAAGACAAAGACTTGAAGCCAAAGACTTCATCAACATCCAAGGGGGAGTCTGTTGGTGCACTAAATGTCTGCTGATTACGTCATAATCAAGTCTTGTGTCTAGAATTGTTTGAATGTACACACAACAGGATCTTAATTAGGTTTAGATCATGTTTGAGATAAGGTTTTCGCTTGAAAGAGTGTTGTGGGAATTCAAGCGAAATCAGTTCATTAACTTTATCACAATTTCGCTTGAACTAATCTCAAGCGAAATCAATTGATGAGATTTTGCTTGAACAGCAACTCATATCATTTCAAGCGAAATCCTGTGATCTATATATAGGGGAGTGTGTGTGTCATTTGAAGCGGATCTGTATGTGTTTGTAAGGAGAAGTGCTGCCGGTTTTGTATCAGAAAACGTTGTATAAGCACGAATATCAATAAGAAAAGAAGGATTAAAAGGATAATAGCTGTTATGACTTTGTTTACGTTGATTCCGCCTTCGTACGCAAAGATGAACTGCCTTAACTGACGGTTTAAGGTCGTAGAACGGTCCAACATGCCTCATGTTCAATTCTTTTTGCCCAAATATGTATCTTAAACTTTTATGATCTGTGTAGATAATAAACTTACTTCCATACATATAGTGTCTCCAAATTTTAAGGGAAAAAATTATAGCTCCTAATTCTAAGTCATGAGTCGTATAGTTTTCCTCGTGCTTTTTCAATTGCCGTGAGGCATACGCAATTACTTTCTTGCGTTGCATTAACACACATCCTAATCCTAGCTTAGAAGCATCGCAGTAAACTTCAAAATCCTCTGTTCCTTCTGGCAATGCTAGAATTGGGGCGTTTGTTAGCTTTTGCTTCAAAATCCTAAAAGCCTCTTCTTGTCTAGGTCCCCATTCAAACTTAACTGCTTTACATGTTAGCTTAGTTAATGGTACAACTATCTTAGAAAAATCCTTAATAAAGCGTCTATAGTATCCAGCTAATCCTAAAAAGCTTCTAATTTCCATAGCTGATTGCGGAACCTTCCATTTGGTGATTGCTTCTATTTTAGCAGGATCTACGTGAATACCTTCGTGATTCACCATGTGACCTAAAAATTGCACCTCCTGTAGCCAAAATTCATATTTCGAGAATTTGGCGTAAAGCTTCTCCTTTCTTAACAAAGTTAAGAGTGCATGCAGATGCTGACAGTGTTTATTCTGACTTTTGGAATAAATAAGTATATCGTCGATGAAGACAATTACAAATTTATCCAAATACGGTTTACAGATTCTATTCATCATGTCTATGAATGCTGCAGGGGCATTCGTTAGTCCGAAGGGCATGACTGTAAACTCGTAATGACCATACCTAGTTCTAAAAGCAGTTTTAGGTATGTCTTCTTCTTGTACTTTCAACTGATGATATCCAGAGCGTAAATCGATCTTAGAAAAGTATTTAGCACCTTGAAGTTGATCAAAAAGATCATCAATCCTAGGTAATGGGTATCGATTCTTAATTGTAACTTTATTCAATTCCCTATAATCGATACACATTCGCATCGATCCATCTTTCTTTTTCACAAACAACACTGGTGCTCCCCACGGGGATGAACTAGGTCGTATGAATCCTTTGCTTAGTAATTCATCTAACTGCTTTTTCAGTTCTAACATCTCTGTGGGTGCTAACCGATAAGGTGCTTTGGCTATTGATATAGTTCCAGGAATTAGATGAATTATAAATTCTACTTCCCTATCAGGTGGTAATCCCGGCAATTCTTCTGGGAATATATCTGGGTATTCTGAGACTACAGGAATTTCCTTAAGTTCTTTACTTTTCGTGTTAATGATTACTGAAATCATATACACCATTTCTTGTTTTCTTGAATAACTGGCCAACTTCATTACTGAAATAAATTTCAGTGGCTTTTGTGGCTTATCTCCTGTAATTACAACTAATTCTCCTGTAGGTGTGTGAATTTCTACGGCATTTTTATCACAAAGAATTCGAGCATGGTTGGCTACTAACCAATCCATTCCTAACACAACATCGAATCCAGCTAAATTCATAGGTAATAGGTTTGCAGAAAATTTATGGCCTAAGAGTTCTATCTTTCCTTCTCGCAAAACCTTATCTAATTTAACAAAATTCCCATTTGCTGTTTCGACTGTAAAAACTTGCCTAAGTTTTGTTAAGGGTAGCTTAAGAGGTTGGCAGAATGAAGTATTTATAAAACTTTGGTTTGCACCAGAGTCAAATAATACTTTTGCATAAATGTTGTGAACTAAGAACGTACCAGCTATTACGTCAGGAATTAGTTTGGCTTCCTGCGTGGTCAGTTGGAAGGCTCTTACGTTTTTCTTGGTAGTTCCTTCTGTAGGTTTGGCTTTGTTATCAGCTGGTTTGACTAATTCCGGGCAGTCTGGCCTAAAATGTCCTGCTTCTCCGCAGTTATAGCAGACCGTTGCTTTCTTCTTCCTGCAGTCTTCTTCTTGATGCCCTGGAATTTTGCAGAAATTGCAATACCCTTTGCATCTTCCAAAATGCTTTCTTTTACAGGCATTGCAAAATGGAATAGTGGAAGTTTGCCCAGTTCCTCTTTTCTTGAAATTGCTACGGTTACCCATACGGAATCCCTGGGTAATCTTTTGAGCCACTTCCTTTTTCTGGTTTTCTTCTCTTGTGTGTACCAGCCCGTCAGTTAGGGTGTTAGCTAATTCCACTGCATCGTCAATAGTGCGAGGTCTTGCAGCTTTAACAATATCACGGATTTCGCCAATCAAACCCCAAATATAGCGGGAAATAAGTACCGGTTCTGGCGAAGCCAGCGTTGGTACCACTCTAGCATACTCGAAGAATGTCGAAGTATATCCTCGATAATCTACACCCACCATTCGGTGGTTCAGGAATTTGTTCGCCATTTGTTCTTTTTCATATTCGGGACATAATTTTCTTTCCACTATCCGCTTAAATTCTTCCCAATTGATGGCATAGGCTACATCGCTTCCCTTGGCTTGAAGTACTGTATTCCACCATTCTAGCGCCCCTTCTTTAAAAAGATTCGATGCGTACATGACCTTGTCTTCCTCTGCACATTTACTTATTTTAATAACTACCTCGGTTTTCTCCAACCAACGCAGTGCTACAGTCGCCCCTTCATTGTCTGCGAACTCAACAGGTTTACAGGCAAGGAACTCTTTATAAGTGCAACCAGGCGTTGCAACTTTTATTCTTTTGGGAATTGGGGCTTGCCGTATATCATTATTGTTGTTAGTAGGATTACCGCCTCCGTTTACGCTATTACTGAAGTTATCTTCATAAGTACGTTTGCTAGGAATAATTTGTTGAGGTTTATCTTGGTTTTGAGCAGCAGCCAGGATTGCTGGAATAGCATTGGCTATTCCTTGAGCAACGATATTCTCGATATCTTGCCTATTGAGGAAGTGATCCTCATTATTCTTCTCAGACTGGTTAACTTCGTTAACTGGTTCATTACTAGCGTGTTTCATCTGTTAATTAATATATATAAATTATTAGCATAAAAGAAATAATGGATATATGTAAAACAATTTGCACACATTTTACAATACATGTATAGCCAAAATTGTCGATTTCTCAACTTTCATTTTTATATATTATATTATGCATCCGTACACACTGTTATCTTACAAAGAGTTTTATTTTTAGTTATTTTACAGAATTTATATTTTTACTATTATTATTATTATTATTATTATTATTATACAACCACAGCTTCACACCCCCACTATCCCTCGTCAGCTGGCATTTCAGACACGACGTTCCCTCTCGTCGTACTTCCAGGAGATCTGTTCTCCTACCTCCCGGATCCTATTCCCTGCATCTATCAGCTCCTCGCCAAAATGGCGGAGTTCAGCTAAATTTTCATTACTCATTGGTGGGTTTGGTGCAGGTTATGGGTCGAACTGAGGGAAAAAGGTATAAGGGTTATTTAGGAGGTTTTGAAACTGCCAGTCGTTGGTCCACCATTCGTCCATTTCTCCTAGAGGTTGGGTGTGGATCAGAGGGTCTGGAATAGCTGGTTCCAAGTTTATTGGAAGTTGGGTTTCGGCAGGATAAGGGAAGAGGTTTGTATTAATAGGCCTAAGGATATCACAGCTTGCCAGTATGCGATCTAATTCCTCTTGTAGTGGCAATTCCTCGGCTTGCCTAGAACTTTCCCCAATTTCCATTTCTGCTTGCCTAGAACCTTCGTCAATCTCGATCCCTTTTCCTTTATCCATAGGATTTTCTATCTAGGGAACTTTCCTAGTTGCTGGTTTTCTCCTGCGTACACGCCTCCAGCCTACAAATCTTCTTCTTTTCTTAGGTTTTGATTTCTCTGGAGGTGGAGCTTGAAATTCCATAGGTTCCTCTACATCAGCTAAGTAACCAGTAAAGTCTCTGGAAACTTCCACTTTCACAGGATAGAGATTGAGATTCTGAAGGGCTTCAGATAACTCATTCATACTGTTTAGCATATATGCAAAATGCACACAAAATGCTAAGTTAAAATTTTATGAAAATAAAATTTCACAGACAAATATTTAATTGTTTAAGTATTATTACACACAGTACGACTTTCTAATACAAATTACAACTGAAATTCAAAATATACTAGGGTTGTGTATTCATAATTTATTGTATTTTCTTTTACTAAGTGATTTATCTAGTGGGCAAAGTTTCTTGTAGGTGATATGAGTGCTAGTACTGGGTCAGAGTATTTAAAAATTAGCATTTACTGCTGTAGTGGCTAACATAGAGAGATCTACCCATTTTTCATCTAATTCATCTTCCCATGATGGGTTATTGCCTATTTTCTGACTTTCCTTATTAATCATCATTCCTTTTTGTTGTGACTTTCTAATTTTCTCTTGGCTTTTTCTAATAATCCAACTTCTTTTATTAGGGGTAAGGGGTTCCTCAAACAGTGCCTAACGAACAAATATTCCTTCCTCAGTATTTGCTGAGTATCTTGAGGAATTTGAATGGGATGAGGTTCCTTTATCTTTTGATATACTATCTAGTTGACGATAGATGTCCGAAAGTCTTTATTTACCCATACTGTAACTAACAAATAGTCAGTTAATAAAACACGTAATAACAAGATGGTAATAAGGAAAATTAAGTATTTCTAAATACTTAATTGGCTTAAATCAGTGGCTCTGATACCACCTTTTTCCTGTCACGACCCCAGCCCCGGTTTGACCCGGTCAGGAGCCGCGGGACAGGAACCCGTGGTATTATTTAATTGATGCGACAGCGGAAGATTTTACAGGATCTTTTAAAACATGAAATGCCCGATTATTTTATTTCATAATTCGGGATATACCCCGTGATTTACAATAGAGGAATTTTACTAGGAAATTCCATGTTTTACAAAACATGTTTATTTATTTTAACTAAGCCACTACTTTAAGCTTTGTTAGTGCTCCGTAGCACTTTTCCTTGGTTCACAGTAGTCACCTGAAACATGTTTTAAAAATATTTTGTCAGTGGGGAAATACTGGTGAATCATTCATTTTGAAAAAATGACACCTAGTTATAAATTACAGCATAAGAGCGATTACAAGGGTTTTTATCTTATTTTTATCTTGCGCCGTGTCACCTCCTGGTGAAGATGGTCATGCCACTATTGGGTCTTTCCCCAAGTAGTGATGATTATCACTGTTAGGATTTATTAGCCTAACCGTGAGAAATTAGTAATGTGCACAATACCCCACTAGCCAGTGATTCAAGATAACCACGACTTAATCCCTGTAATTATAACCTTTGAAAATAATTTGGAGTATTGTAAAACATTGTTGATAAAAAAAGAATGACTCACATTGCAAGTTTAACGGGCAGAGTTTAGCCTACTGATAAGCCTGATAACCTAATTTAAACAACAATGTACACGAACTAGGTCAGTAACTAATACAACATTTACGATAACTCACGAGATTAAAACCCTCACGATGAATGACAAAGTGCAATACTTAAACATCCATCGAAATCACGAAGAATGACAAAGTATAACCCTAATTTGAGCAGCACTTAAACATTCATCGGATAGTTTCAATCGATCGGACATTAAATCGTAGCAGCGATCGAGTTAATACCCTGTATCGTAGCAGCGCCTCGGTATCTTAAATTTCGAATTTGAGCTGTGAGAATTCATTTTTGAGTTTTGGTTTCGACACCAGTGAACTGCTCATGATCAAACCTATTTATAGCTGATTTTTGGGTCTCTCGCGGCCCGCGTAAGCCATAGGCCAAACCTTACGCGGCCCACGTGGCCACCTAGTCTACGTGTAGGTCTGATGGGTCACGAGTAGGTTTGCCATATGGTCAACATGTGGCCCGGATGCTTATCGGTCAAACTTCAAGTTGACGTGGCCCGCGTAAGGGTCTGGTCATCCTTTACTCGGCCCGCCTGAAGACCAGTTTTCTTGATTTCTTGATTTTGAATATGGATTAGGGTTTCAGGGGTCCGGGTTTTTACTTAGGGGTCAATTTGGGACATTTTTGAAGGTCCTTACAGTCGAGGTAGTAGCAAACGCGTTATAAAATTCCTCATCCATGTTTCGGTAACAAGTTTCACAAAACTCTGACACTTTCAAGCGAAATCAAATCTTTCACACGAAATAACACTCTCAAACGAAATACCTCTTCACACGGAATTACCTACTCAAACGAAATACCTCTTTCACATGGAATTACCTGATTTCGTGTAAAATAACACTCTTTCAAACGAAATCACTGATTTCGCTTGAAATACCCAAATGAAATACCAATCTGGTGCGAAATTAGTGATTTCACGCGAAATCACTCAAGCGAAATAACAATTTGAAGTGGAATAGTGATTTCGAACGGAATCACTCAAGCGAGATACTGTTTTCGAGCGAAATTAAGGTCTTATCCCGGGCGAAATACCGCTAACGTCATCATATCGCGCTGTTTTTGCCAAAATTGATTAGGATTTAAGTCGATTTTAGATCTGAAACTTTCTAGGGTTTGTTAAAACACTATTGCGCGTATGATGTGAGAAATTCAAGACATTTTGACCGTGAAAAGTTGTTAATTTTGAAAAAGAAGGTGTAGAAATCAGAATTTGCAGCTGAATTGGTAAGAACTCTTCTTCCTGAGCTCTGATACCACTTGTAGGATCGTTTTACCGACCAAACGAGTCAATCAGAAGAGTTTTTGCTCAATACGAAAGGCGGAAACAGACGTATCAAGTTCAATTCAGCGAGAAGACACTTCGGCAGCACTTCGGCTCTCCAACCGGAATCTAATTTCGTTTCAAATGACACGGCTCAACCTAGTATATATAGGCATGGTAATTTTGCTTGAATCAGCCCAAGCGAAATCACTTTCAAGCGAAATTAGTGATTTCGTTTGAACTGACTTGATGTGATTTCGAGCGGAATTACAAATTCTAATTCCGTGCGAAATTACCTCTCACCCTATATTTGACATTTTTCTCGTACAACGTGCCCTGATCTATCTATATACAAACAAGACTCGATACAAGACGAAGTCGACAGACGGATGCACCAACAGGATTGATGATCCTCACTCTGGTAATGATCTAACCTCAATTTATCCACTTCTTTAATTAATTTATTTACAAGGAGAAGGATCATGGATCCTTTATCCTTCCTTCACTTAATTCTGAGTTTTACAGAAGATTGATATATCCTTAACGAAGGATCAAGTATCCACAGAAGTCTCCTAAGTTTTATGGGCTGGATCCTTTATCCTTCCTTCACTTAATTCTGAGTTTTGCAGAAGATTGATATATCCTTAACGAAGGATCAAGTATCCACAGAAGTCTCCTATGTTTTATGGGCTTGTCCCCAGTCTTTTGGGCCAGTCCCCAGTTTTTTGGGCCTGTCCCCAGTTTCGCAGTAGCGCACGATGATCCTGGTGCAGTTTAAGGTAATGGGACCAGTACCCGCTTTAGGGGCTGACAATTTCATTGTACTGACTGTATTCAGGATCCTACGTATAATGGTAGACGTACCATACATCCGTTCCTAAGGTTTCTAACATTTTCACGTTAGCTAAGGTTTTGGCATTTTCATGTCACTAAGTTTGGATAGTCGCTAGTGAGGGCCATACTCCAGTTTACATAAGATCCTTTGGGCTTGTCCCCAGTTTTTTGGGCTTGTCCCCAGTTTATTGGACTTGTCCCCAGATTGTTGGGCTTGTCCCCAGTTGCTAACTCTTCTCTTATATTGGCTTAGTCCCAAGTTATGTTCCATTTCAGGTTTTTGAAGCTAAACAACTAAGGATCCTTGATCCTAACCTTTTATTAAGGTTTGTCTTCTTGTTATCCTGATTGTAAGTATTGAAGGTTTAGGACCCTAACTTGGATTCCCATGTATGATCCTTAATCACCTTAATTTTATTCTTTGTTTTTCTAAGTGACCCTTATTCTTTGACAACAGGATACATGATCCTTAAGTTACATCACTTTTTTGAATTTTATGATTATAGGATATTTGATCCTTGATCATATCCTAAACTTTTTGACATAATTTACTAAACTTTTGTTCTTAACTCATGAATTCAAACAAAATATATCATAACAATTGAAAGGTAAAATATTCACAAATATAACAACACATGAGATAGTCAAAAGATTAAGCTTTTATTTATTTAGTAAAAGGTTAACCCTCTAAAGGTTGTCAAAATTACCTACCCCACGCATCTACCAGCAATCCGTGGCCCGTCCGCTGGGGTAGGTAAAGGGTGTCCATGATAATGAGTTCTAATAAGTGCAGGAATAAAAAGAGGGCATGATCACAATGGCTTCATCCCCCAAACAGAGGATCCCTCCACCATTTGTTATCCTACCTATTGTCTGAAGGATCAGTGATCCTTAAACCTAAGAGCTATTGTTTAGAGTTATTACAGACCCACCATTGTTCAAAATACATCAACAATAAAAAAACTACCAAACCATAAAAAAGGGCTCCGGCCACGTCTAGAAATTTCCATCATCGCCCATTTTTGCAGCTCACACATTCGCTGCATCACCGTCAACCCCAGCCTCTGCATCCTCAGCCTGATCCTTAACCCCGCTGCCACTGGCTTCAATCATTAGGACCTCTCCAGTCTCCTCTTCATCGTCAAGCTCAGTCAGCTTAGCCTTCCAACCTTCCTGGTCCCAGGTGGTTCTGTCAAAGCTAGGATCATCAGCTTCCTTTGCCATTTGCAATTTAATTTTGAGCATAGCAATTGTGGCGGAAAGCTTAGCACCCTCCATCACTCTAGCCTTCTCCTGATCAGCAGTGATGTGGGCCATGACCAGCTGCTTTTTCACCAAATTGAGCTCCTTCTTGAGGGAAGAGATAGTCTGATCCTTAGCCAGGTACAGCTTTTGGAAGTCCAGCTCCTTTTGCTCAGCCTCTTCAGCATAGGAATCCATAAGCATTTGGATCTCAGCAAATTTCTGTAAAGGAATGTCACGCATCAGGATCCATTATCCTCAATATGGGTAGAATAGATTTAAGGATCAAGGATCCTTACCTCAGAAACGTATTCCTCAAACTGATGCTGGAGGAGAGGCAGGCCTTCAAGAGTGTCAGCGGTTTTCCTTTTTTTTCCACCCTTGCCTTTGGTGCTGACAGCCTTAGGAATTGGGACGCTGGGAGTTGCAGCAAGTCGTTTCTTGCCGGACCTGGAGGAAGCAAATGCGTCAAGATCACTGACGCTGAAGCGGGAGGCTGATTTTGTAGACTTTCCGGCACCTACAAAGGACAAATAAAAGATAAGTATCCTTATTCTATATCTATTTAAATATTTAATTATGCCTAAATGAGAATACTTACTTGACATGGTGACTGAACCAGAGGATACTTCTTGTGAATCCTTTGTTTTGGCCTGGAATGTTCTAACTGCGGGATCAAGGCTCCAAAAGGCAGCTATCCTTTCTTTTGTTGCAGGTGACTGAATGAGATAAGAGACTGAGATAGCTGCACAAAAAAGGCAGAAAAGGATCAGTTATCCTCAACAGAAACAGAATCACCCTATGATCCTTCTATAAGGATCCTATATCCTACCATGGGTGGTCCACTCTTTGGGGAGATCTTTCCCGTCTGGACTAGAATCTCTCTTAACAAAGAAGAAACGGTTTTTTTTCCAGTGGGTATCAATCTTTGTGGTCTTAAGGATTGGATGAGGATCACCAGGCTTATGTTTGAACAAAAAACGGTGTGAACCATGGCTCACAAGATTATACAACTCAGCCAGTTCCGACATTCCCATCTCTATGCCTTCCTGCTCAATGATGTTCTCTAGGGTATGCAGAACCCTCCACATCATCGGCATGGCCTGGATATAGCACATACTGGTGAGTGCAAAGAAAGATTGGGTGAAGGCAGGGAAAGGATAGGAGAATCCTATCAAGAATGGGGTGGCCGGAAAAGCAACCCAAGTGTCAGATGTTAGGGGAGGATTTTCTAATCCTAAGGATCACGGATCCTCTAGTGCTGCCAGGATCATTAATCCTCAATTCTGTTTGAATTAAGGATCCTCAGCAGGTGTTGCAGGATCAGGATTCAGGATCCTTATTGTTATCCTTATACTAACAATTGTCTACCTTGAACGTAAGCTTGTTTTGCAGGAGCAAAGGCATGGACCAAGTCTAACCGAAATTCTTGGAGCATATTCCTTAAATATTCCGCACGTGCTTGGCTCTTGTGGACGTTGTGGAGATCGTGGGGAGCTTGCATAATTGTCGGACAGTTTGTTATTTTAGTTATTTCTAATTTAAAATGGGGATAACAAGCTTGAGTAGAACACTTAGCTAATTTTGGCATTCACACACTCTCGTAACAACACTCGAACAGCTCTCGACAGTTTACTTGGCGATTTCATACATTTTATTGCACATTGCACATTAGTGATCCTTGTAGCAAGCTTGTTATCATCCCGAGTTGTAAACTTCTTTTGTTTAATCTTAGTTGGTGATCAGTAGTTTCCATCACCCGAGGTTTTTTATGCCGGAGATCAACTCTTGATCAAGGGCTTTTTCCTCGTATAAATCCTTGTGTTAATTGTTCATTACATTTCTAAGTTATCTTTAACATTGTTCATTGATTCAAGCATCATTCCTCACAATAAAGATTTGGTTACATTATCTTACCCCGATTTTTGACCAAAACAGTTTGGCGCCCACCGTGGGGCAATTGGTGCTTCATTTCTAAAAAATTCTTGTTTTTGTGATCATTTCGGTTCATTACAACCAAGCAGATGGCTTCTTCAGCAAAGAACACTTCAAGTTCAATGCCGGCAATGAATTCATCACAGGGCGTTCCTCCTTTACCTCCACCACCTTCTGGATCCCAGAAGAATGCTGAAAATGCTGCAAAGAGACAAAGCCCCATTTTTCCAAAACCACCAACTTCTTCTGTTTCTTCTAATCCTACTGTTTTGGTCAAAAATCAGACGAGGATAATGCAACCAAACTCTCTGTTACGGGGTATGATGCTTGAATTGGTAAACAACAATGAGGATCACTATGAAATGAATTGCACAGGGGACACAAAGATTTATACGAGGAAAAAGCCCTTGATCAATGTATGATCTCCGGCATAAAAAACCTCGGGTGATGGAAACTACCGATCACCAACTCAAATTAAACAATAATCCTTTTACAACTTCGGATGATAGCGAGCTAAGTACAAGGATCACTATAGTGTATCGTGTAGAAACGTATGAAAAATGCTAAGTGTTTTGCCGAGAGCTGGTGAGTGCAGTTGTACGAGTGTGTGTAGCCAAAAAATAGCCAAGTATTGTCTAATTAGCTCGCTACCCCTTTTAAATTTAGTAAAACATCTAAATAACTAACTATCCGCAATTCATGCCTTCTCCCCACGATCTCCATAACGTTCACCATGGTCAAGCACGTGCGGAATAAACGTGGAATATTCTCCAGGAACGTTACCAAGACTAAGTCCAAGCTGGTACTCCTGCAAAACAATACCGAAATCATAGCAGACAATCATTAGTATAAGGATCCTTAGGATGATCCATGATCCTGATCCTGAAGCACTTCTGAGGATCACTAACTGACACAGAAGTAAGGATCACCAAGCAGGATAATAATTGAGGATCACGGGTCATTAAGAAATCCTCCCCTAACAATTGCCCCCAAAATATATGGAGTAATATTGTAAATAAACGAGTTGTATTTTGTTGATCTTATCCGCAACAAACTAACGGATAAATAGCCGTTAAGATCGAACTAGCCGTTGCAAACCTGACGTCACTGAAGTGACTATCCTGCAAATCATCATTATAAATAGGAGTTAGAGATAGGATCAATTTGCATTTAAATCCAAGAGAAACTCCCTTTAAATTCTCATCCGAAGATCAATCAGGTATCTCTTTTCCTATTTCTCCTTCTCTTACTCTGTTTTTCTTTCTTTACCAACATCACGTTAAGAATGATGCTCCGGTCCTCCCCCGCCAAGGATCACCAGAAGGATAGCCCCTTGAAGAGTCAAGGGATCATCAAAGATTCAGCGAATGAGAGGTGTTGCTTTACTGATCCACAAGTAGACAAGATCCGGTACTGCTTTCCGGCGAACACCTTTTTCAAACCCTTCGATCCCACTGTTCTGAGCGACTATATTTCTGAGACATGGGTAGCTTTTCCTGTTACCCCATTCACCATAGGATACACCTATCCTTTTCCAGCCTTTACCCAATCCTTTTTCTCCCTTACCGGCATCTCCTACATCCAAGCTATGCCGATGATCTGGAGGGTCTTATATACCCTTGAAAGGATTATAGAGCAGGAAGGGATTGATTTAGGAATGTCGGAACTGGCAGAGATGTATGATCTCACGACGTTTGGATCCCACCGATATCTGTTTAAGCGAAAACCCGGTGAAGAACACCCCATTTTTAAAGCCACCAAGAATGATACAAACTAGAAACGACGTTTTTTTCTTTGTCAGAAGGGATTCTATTCCAAACGGAAAGGATCTACCAAGGAAGTGGTCCACTCATGGTAGGACAGAGGATCCTGAGAAGGATCACCAGATAGTCTTGTTTTTGTATAAGGATCACTAACACCCTTTTGTTTTATGTTATACAGCTGTCTCTGTTTCGCACCTCATACCATCACCAACCACCAAGGAAAAGCTTGCTGCTTTTAGAAGGCTTGAACCTGTAACCAGATCATTCAAGACAGACACCCAGGATTCACAAGAAGTATCCTCAGGTTCTATCACCATGTCAAGTAAGTATCCAGTTCTTTGTATAGTTAAAGACTTAAATAAATAGTTAAATAGAAATAGGATAAGGATACTTATCTATTTTGAATGTGTAGGTGCCGGAAAAGCTTCCAAGCCTGCCTCCCAGTTCAACATTGCCGACCTTGACACTGTTCGATCCAGAAAGAAGAAGGCCACTGCCAGCCCTAGTGTCTCCATCCCCAAGGCACTCACTAAAGGAAGGGGTGGAAAGAAGAGGAAAAACTCTGAGATAGAGGATCTACAAGGCCTGCCACTGATCCGCCACCAGTTCCTCGAATACTTCAATGACGTGAGGATCACCAATTCTGCCTAGGTATCCTACTTATTTGAGGATCACCTGATCTTGAACTGCTTTGTCTTTTTTGCAGAAATTTGCTGAGATTGAAGACTACGTGGGTAGTGTTGAGGAGCTGGATAAGAAGATTGCTGACCTCCAACAAGTTGCAGTGCTCAAGGATCTTAAGATTGCTGATCTCGAAAAAGCCCTTCAAGACGCCAAGACTCAGACAGCTAAAATCTTGATCGACATTGACTACGAGAAGCATGATCTCATAGAAGGTGCAAAGGTCTCCGCTGCCATCACAATGTATAAGACAAAACTAAAGATGGCCCAGGAAGCTCAAGATCCTGACTTTGACAGAAGCAGCTGGGATGTTGAGGGCTGGAAGGCGAGGTTAGCTGATCTGGAAGATGATGAGGAGGCTGAGGAGGTTTTGGTGATCGAGGCTGGAGGCAGTGCGAAGGATCAGGTGAAGGATACCAAAGCTGGAGGGGATGAAGATGCAGCGAAGGTGTAGGCTGCATGATTGGGCAATGATGGACATTTCTAGACGTAGCCGGAGCCCAATTTTTTTAAATTTGGTAGTAGTTTTTTTTGTGGTTGTGCTGTTTTAAAACAATGATGGTCTGTATTTGAACAATAGTTTTAGGATTAAGGACCTAGGATCCTTTGGATAATAGGTAGGATTACAAATGGTGGAGGGATCCTCTGTTTGGGGGATGAAGCCATTGTGATCCTGCCGCCTTTGATTTCCTGCACTTGCTATAACCGCATAAACAATGGACACCCGTTGCCAACCCATGTGGACGGGCCACGTTTTGCTGGTAGAAACGTGGGTTGGCAATTTTGACAACCTTCGACGGTTAAACCTTTGTTAATAAAATAACTTTAATCGTTTTTGGCTTATCTTGTGTTGTTATCCATGTTTGTCCTTTTAATTTTCAATTGTTTTGATGTACACTTGTCTGAGTAAGAAAAGTTGAACAAATTAGATAAAAAAAATTTAGAATATGATCCAGGATCAAATATCCTATAGTTGAAAAATTCCAATAAGTGGTATATTTTAAGGAACATGAGCTCAGTTGTCAAAGTATAAGGGTTATTCAAATAATCAATGAATAAAATCAAAATAGTTAAGGATCATACCTGGGGATCCAAGTTAGGATCCTAACCCTTAATACTATAATCAGGATAACCATAGGACAAACCTTAGTAAGAAGTAAGGATCAAGGATCCTTAGTTGTCTAACTTCGAAAACCTGAAATAGAACATAACTTGGGACTAAGCCAATATAAAAGACAAGTTAGTGACTGGGGACAAGCCCAAGGATAACTTGTGTAAACTGGAGTATGGCCCTTACTGGCGACTATCCAAACTTAGTGACATGACAATGTCAAAACCTTAGCTAACGTGAAGTCGTTAGAAACCTTAGGAACGGATGTATGGTACGTCTACCATTATACGTAGGATCCTAGGTATAGCCAGTACAATGGAATTATCATCCCCTAAAGCGAGTACTGGTCCCACTGCCATGAACTATACCAGGATCATCGTGCGCTACTGGCGAAACTGGGGTCAAGCCCAAATAACTGGTGTCAAACCCAAGTAACTGGTTGCTTTTGTGGATAACTATCCTTTTGCTAAGAGTATCTGAACCTTCAAAACTCAGAATCACGTGAAAGGGAGATAAAGGATGCAGGATCCTTATCCTTATGTGAGAAAGTAAGGAAATGAAATAGTTTGAGATTAGAATGTTACCAAAATGAGGATCATCTGTGCTCTAAGGATACTTATCATGTGAGGATCATGGATCCTTATCACATGAAGTATTTCTTCAAATGGACAGCATTCAAGGCTCTAGGTAGCAAATCACCTTCCATTGTTAGCAATCGATATGCCCCCTTTCCTGCCTCAGCTTCAATCAAGTAAGGTCCTTCCCATTTTGTGCCAACTTTCCATCAGCAGGATTGGTGGTATTCTGAAATGCTTTCCTTAGTACCATATCACCAACTTGGAATTTCCTGATCCTGACATTTTTATTGTAGGCTCCAGCCATTCTTTGCTGATAACTGGCCATCCTTATCCTTGCCAAATCTCTGATTTCTTCTATAGTATCCAGGTCTTGAACCAAGTTCTCATCATTTTCCTCAGGATCACGAATACTTGTTCTAGCAGTTGGAACCACCATTTCTGTAGGGATCACTGATTCTGCCCCAAATACCAAGGAGAATGGAGTTTGGCCTGTAGCATTCTTAGGAGTTGTCCTATCAGCCCAAAGCACATAAGGTAGTTCTTCTTCCTATTTCCCTTTCTTGGATCCAAGCTTCTTCTTCAAATTGTTGATGATGATCTTATTGGAGGATTCTGCCTGACCATTAGCTTGTGGGTGGACTGGTGTTGATGTTATCATCTTAATCCCCCAGCTGTCACACAAGTTAGTAGTTCTGCCCCCAATGAATTGGGAACCATTATCACATATAATTTCAGAAGGAATACCAAATCTAGTTATAATATTTCTTTTAATGAAGGATATAACTTCCTTTTCTCTGACTTGGGCAAAAGCTTCAGCCTCTATCGACTTGGAGAAGTAATCAGTCATAGCAAGCATGAACACTTTTCCACCAGGTGCCTTAGGGAGCTTACCAACTATATCCATGCCCCATCTCATAAATGGCCAAGTGGAGGATATAGGATGCAAAAATTCAGCTGGTTGATGAAGGATATTGTTGTGTCTCTGACAAGGATCACATTTCTTAGCATACTCCACAGCATCTCTCTTCATAGTTGGCCAATAGTATCCTGTCCTCGGGATCCTTGAGAATAATGCCCTGCCTCCAATGTGGTTTCCACAATCTCCTTCATGGAAGTCTTTTAAAACTTCTTGGATTTCAGTATCCTCAATGCATCTTAGATATGGTCCTGCAAGAGATCGTTTATACAACATATTATTTAAAATTGTGAATTGAGATACCTTAATTTTGAAAGCCCTAGGGTTTTCTCCTGTAGGAATCTCTCCATGTTGTAAGTATCTCATAATTGGGAGGATCCATGATCCGGAATGAAATTGAGTATCCTTACTAGGGATAATTATAGAATCCTCTCCTATTTCCATAGCCACATGATCCTCGATGCCAGGAGCCAGGATATGGATAATGGGGATACTTATATCCTCTGGGATCTTCAAAGATGATCCTAGATTAGCCAATGCATCAGCTTCTGCATTTTCTTCCCTTGGTACCTGTGTCAAACTAAAGGAAACAAAAGAGAGTGCCAATTCTTTGACTATCTCCAAATATTTGGTTAGCTTTTCACCTTTAACAGCATAGGATCCATTAAAGTGATTAATGATTAACAAAGAATCTACATGTACATCAAGATACCTGATCCTCATATGCTTAGCAATTTGCAAGCCAGCTATCAAGGCTTCATATTCAGCCTCATTGTTAGTGGTTTGGAACTCACAAGCTATAGAGTGGGGTATTATGTCCCCCTGTGGCGATTTTAGTAGTATTCCAAGCCCTGTTCCTTTGACATTTGAGGATCCATCAGTATAGAGTATCCAAGGATCCTTGGTCTCCTCTAGCTGCTGGACTTCTAACTCAGCTTCCTTTTGCAAATCACTACTGAAATCTGCCACAAAGTCGGCTAATGCTTGGGATTTAATGGCTGTCCTGGGCTCATATCTTATATCATATGCACTAAGCTTCACTGCCCACTTAGCCATCATTCCTGACATTTCAGGTTTCCTGAGGACATTCTTAATTGGAAAATTAGTTTTGACGATAATGGCATGAGTTTCAAAATAATGTCTCAATTTAGTAGATGCCATAATTAATGCAAGGATAAGTTTTTCTAAGTGTGAATACCTGGATTCAGCATCAAGTAAACTCTTACTTACATAATAGACAGGATGTTGTGTACCTTCGTGATCCTTAACAAGGACGGCACTTACTGCTTTTGAGGATACCGCAAGATATAAGGATAACATATCTCCTTTTTCTGGTTTCATCAAGGCCGGGGCCGAGGATAGGTAATCCTTAAGAGCTCTTAAGGCACTTTCATGCTTCTCAGTCCACTCGAATTTCTTGTTCTTCCTTAGGATATCATAGAATTCCTTGCACTTTTCTGAGGATTTGGATATGAATCTGTTTAAAGCTGCAATCCTGCCTGTTAACCTCTGAACATCCTTAGCATTGGCAGGGGACTTGATGTTCACTATAGCTTTGATTTGTTCTGGACTGGCTTCAATGCCTCTCTTTGTCACCATATATCCTAAGAATTTACCTGCTTTAACACCAAAGTAACATTTTGAAGGATTAAGTTTCATGTTATATTTGTCAAGGATATTGAATGCTTCCTCCAAGTCTCTTAGGTGATCCTCAGCCTTTTTTGATTTTACCACCATATCGTCTATGTAAACCTCCATAGTTTGTCCAATCTGATCATTGAACATCATATTCACTAGCCTTTGATAAGTTGCACCTGCATTTCTTAGTCCGAATGGCATAACAATATAACAGTATATACCAGTTGGAGTCATAAAGGCTGTATCCTCTTGATCGGATGGTTCCATCTGAATTTGTTGAAATCCAGATGAAGCATCCGTAAAAGTTAACAGTTCATGACCCGCAGTCGCTTCCACCATGGAGTCAATGTGGGGTAATGGGAAAGGATCCTTGGGACATGCCTTATTTAAATCAGTGAAATCGACACATACCCTCCACTTTTCGTTTTTCTTTTGAACAACAACCACATTGGCCAACCATCTTGGATACTTGACCTCTCTAATCATACCTGCTCGGAGTAATTTCTCTACCTCCTCCTGGATAATGGCATTTCTTTCTGGTGCAAATTTCCTCCTCTTTTGATGGATTGGTTTGAAGGACCTATCAATGCCAAGTTTGTGAGTGATTATATCTTTAGATATACCTGTCATGTCTTCGTGTTTCCATGCAAAGGTAGTCTTTCTCCTTTTGAGGAAGGATATGAGGTCTTCATTTATTTCGCCAAGGATCCCTGATCCTATATAAATTTTAGATTCAGGATCATCAGGATCCATAAGGATTTCTACTACATCCTGTTCTCTTGCCTCCAAGACATCCCTTGGAGGATGCTTTAATTGCTATTGCTCCCTTGACTTTGATGCTTGTTTCATTGATGAGGTGTAGCAGTTCTTAGCTTCTTGCTGATCACTATCAATCTTCACTATTCCCCAAGGACTAGGAAGCTTCACACATTGATGATAAGTGGATGGGACTGCCTTCATGTCATGTATCCAAGGCCTGCCAAGGATAACATTACAACAAGATAAACAGTCAATAACACAAAACTTTTGGTAAGAATGTAGGCCTTCGATATAGATTGGGAGTTTAATGTCCCCCAGAGTATTCTTAGTCTCGCCACTGAATCCCACGAGCACAGAGGATCTTGGTATGATATCGGATTCAGGAATATTCATATTCTTGAGGACATCAAGCTGGATAATGTTCACAGAGCTTCCTCCGTCTATAAGGATCCTGCGAACAAAATGGTTAGAAATAAAAAGAGTGATAACCAAACCATCGTGATGAGGATCCTGAATGTCAACACGATCATCCTCATCAAAAGTTATAACTTTTCCTTCGGAGACACTGGATGTTCGAATGGGTCAATCTCCATTATCCATCTTGGTTTCCTTTGCATGTCTTTTAGCTGCAGAGAAGGATGTTCCACAAATGTCTGATCCTCCAGAAATAAAGTTTATAACTTGTGCATCTGCTTGAGGGGCTGGAGCTTTCTCTGGGATCCTTTCAGGATCCTGAGTCCTTGACTTCTTTCTCCCCAATAATTCTTTCAATTGCCCCTTGCTCAACAAGTATCTGTTAGGGGAGGATTTTCTAACAATTAGTGATCCTTATTCGTTATCCTAATTAATGATCCTTACTTCTGTGACAGATAGTGATCCTCAGAAGAGCTTCAGGATCAGGATCATGGATCACTTTAAGGATCCTCATACTGACGATTGTTTGTTTGTGTTTTGTATTACTTCGCAGGAGTAACAAGCTTGACTTGGTCTTGGCAACGTTACTATGGAATATTCCACGGGTATTTCGCACACGTTTAACTGGAAATGGACGTTGTGGAGAACGTGGGAGCTTGGCACAAAAGTCGGATAGTTTGTTAGTGTAGCTAACTTCTATTTTTAAAGGGGTGACTAGCTAGAATTATAACACTTAGCCAATTTCAGTTACACACACTTTCATATAATCGCACTCTTGAAGCTCTCGACGAACACTTATTAGTTTTCACTCATTTTTACACATTTCACCATAGTGATCCTTGTACCTAGCTCGTTACTATCTGAAGTTGTAAACATTTATTGATTTATTTGAGCGTGGTGATCGGTAGTTTCCATCACCCGGGGTTTTTTGTGCCGGAGATCAACTCTTGATCAAGGGCTTTTTCCCCGTATAAATCCTTGTGTCATTTGTGCAATTTACATTGAAGTGATCCTTGTCATTGTTCTACATTTTAAGCATCATACCCTGTAACAGAGAGTTTGGTTGCATTATCCTCATCAGATTTTTTGACCAAAACAGTTTGGTGCCCACCGTGGGGCAATTGGTGCTTCATTCCTAAGAAGTTTTTCTGTTGGTGGTCGTTCCGGTTCATTGCATACAAATACATGGCTTCATCATTGAAGAATACCTCTACTGCGATGTCTGCGGTCAATTCATCTCAGGGCATTCCACCTTTGCCTCCATCACCTTCTGGACCTCAGAAAAATGCCGAGAAGAAACCAACTCCAATTTTCTCCAAACCTCCAACTTCTTCTGCTTCTTACACTCCCACTACTAGTGACATGTTTACTTTAATTTTGCAGATGAAGGATCACATACAGCAACATGATAAGACTAATGAAAGGATTCTCAAAGAAATTGGAGATCTCAAGAAACAAAAGAAAACGGCAGAGGATCGTTCTCCACTGATGCCCAGATCTTTGAATTTTGATACTCCGGTGATTACTTCTCAGCCATCAGTGGCTCCAGATGTTCGATATGTGGGTGGACCAAAAGGAGTGCACTATGGAACAACAACAGTGACCAAGGCATTAGGTCCATACTTCCAGCCAGCAGGATCCTATCCTCAGCATATGGGATCCTTCATGAATTCAGGAGGGTACTCAGGAGCGCAGCAGATTCAAGGATCTTCCATTGTTCCAGGATCATTCCAGGTTCAAGGATCTTCCATTGTTCCAGGATCATCCCAGGTTCAAGGATCCTTCTTCGTTCCAGGATCATCCCAGGTTCAAGGATCCTCCTTTGTTCCAGGATCATCCCAGGTTCAAGGATCCTCCTTTGTTCCAGGATCATCCCAGGTTCAAGGATCCTCCATTGTTCCAGGATCATCCCAGGTTCAAGGATCCTCCTTTGTTCCAGGATCCTCCCAGTTTCATGGATCCTTCCAGATGCCAGGATCCTTGAGGAGTTTGCAAACAGGAAGTTCAGATGTCCATTAGGGAGATTTTATTCCAATGCAGACCAATGCTTCTACCGGCCCCTCGATCATTCCAGAGCCCCAACAATATGGATTGACATCCATTCTTCCTAATTTGAATCCAATGGGAGGTAACACTTTTAATAATTCTTATACTACTAACCATGGTCTTATGCAGGATCCAGGTATCAATCATGCCATGGCCAGAGAATTGCAAAAACTAAAGGATATGATATCAAGTGTTCCAGGAGTGGTCAAACCTATCCCAGAGATTGCAGATGGGAGCCACAAGATATCTCGTTTTGCACCACCAATCTGTGATGCTGAGATACCCAAGAGGTTCCATGTGCCAACAATGAAGCTGTATGATGGTTCGACGGATCCTGAAGAACACATAGCACAATACAGGGAGAGGATGGAGATCAATCCAATCCCAGAAAGGTTAAAGGAAGCATGCCTGTGCAAGGGATTCGGATCCACTCTTACTGGATCAGCTCTCAAATGGCTGCTAAGTCTTCCCCCTACTCTATTGCCTCATTTGCTAATCTAGTTAACCTATTTAATAATCAGTTTTCTTGTAGTAGAAAATTCGAACGATTAACTAGTGATAAATATAGGATAACCCAGGGTCATAATGAATCATTAAGGGATTACATTACCAAATTTAGTAAAGAATCCTTAGACATTCCCAACTTGGATATAGCCACGGCTGTTGAGGCCTTTAAAATGGGATTGCTTAGGGATTCGTCGTTCTATGATGATCTTGTTATGACACCATGCAGGAACTTAGATGAGGTAAGAACCCGGGCACTTAGGTTCATTCGGCTAGAGGATGACAAGAGGATCAAGGAGAGGTTAGCAGGATCCTCAAAGCAAGATAAACAAGGATCCTCGTTCAAGAACAACAAGTTCAGATCCTATAACAGATCCGATAACCAGAACGTGCATGCTGTTGATCAAGAGGAGGATGATGAGGATTATCCTCCAATTTCTGAATATTGTTTTTCTGTTGATAACAATGAACTAATCCTTGCGATGCAGAATCTAGGTGATAAAGCCAGATGGCCCAGAAAGAATGATAGGCCAGCTGCAACCAAAGATAAATCAAAGTGGTGTGCATACCATGAAGATTTTGGGCATCTCACAGAGGAATGCATTGCGTTGAGAAAGGAAATTGGATACTTGTTGAGCAAGGGGCATCTGAAAGAATTGTTGGGAAGAAAAAAGTCAAGGACTCAGGATCCTGAAAGGATCCCTGAGAAGGCTCCAGCCCCTCCAGCAGATGCACAAGTAATAAACTTTATTTTTGGAGGATCAGACATTTGTGGCACATCCTTCTCAGCAGCTAAAAGGCATGCAAAGGAAACTAAAATGGATAATGGAGAAAGACCCGTTCGAACATCAAGTGTCTCCGAAGGAAAAGTCATAACCTTTGATGAGGATGATCGTGTTGATATCCAGGATCCTCATCACGATGGTTTAGTTATTACTCTTTTCATTTCTAACCATTTTGTCCGCAGGATCCTTATAGACGGAGGAAGTTCAGTGAACATTATCCAGCTTGATATTCTAAAGAAGATGGGTATTCCTGAATCAGATATCATACCAAGATCCTCCGTGCTCGTGGGATTTAGTGGCGAAACTAAGAATACCCTGGGGGACATTAAACTCCCAATATACATCGAAGGCCTACACTCTTATCAAAAATTTTGTGTTATTGACTGTTTATCTTGTTGTAATGTTATCCTTGGCAGGCCCTGGATACACGATATGAAGGCAGTCCCATCTACCTACCATCAATGTGTGAAGCTCCCTAGTCCTTGGGGAATAGTGAAGATTGATAGTGATCAGCAAGAGGCTAAGAATAGCTATACTTCATCGATGAAACCAGCCTCAAAGTCAAGGGAGCAATAGCAATCAAAGTATCCTCCAAGGGATGTCTTGGAGGCAAGAGAGCAGGATGTGGTAGAAATCCTCATGGATCCTCATGATCCTGAATCCAAAATTTATATCGGATCAGGGATCCTCGGCGAAATGAAAGAAGACCTCGTATCCTTCCTCAAAATGAGAAAGACTACCTTTGCATGGAAACATGAAGACATGACAGGCATATCTAAAGATGTAATCACTCACAAACTTGGCATTGATAGGTCATTCAAACCAATCCATCAAAGGAGAAGAAAGTTTGCACCGGAAAGAAATGCCATTATCCAGGAAGAGGTAGAGAAATTGCTCCGGGAAGGTATGATTAGAGAGGTCAAGTATCCAAGATGGTTGGCCAATGTGGTTGTTATTCAAAAGAAAAACGGAAAGTGGAGGGTATGTGTCGATTTTACCGATTTAAATAAGGCATGTCCCAAGGATCCTTTCTCATTACCCCACATTGACTCCATGGCGGATGCAACTGCGGGTCATGAACTGTTAACTTTTATGGATGCTTCATCTGGATTTCAACAAATCCAAATGGAACCATCCGATCAAGAGGATACAGCATTCATGACTCCAACTGGTATATACTGCTATATTGCTATGCCGTTCGGACTAAGAAATGCAGGTGCAACATATCAAAGGCTGGTGAATATGATGTTCAAGGATCAGATTGGACAAACTATGGAGGTTTACATAGATGATATGGTGGTAAAATCCATAAAAGCTGAGGATCACCTAAGGGACTTGGAGGAAGCATTCGATATCCTTGACAAATATAACATGAAACTTAATCCTTCAAAATGTCACTTTGGTGTTAAAGCAGGTAAATTCTTAGGATATATGGTGACAAAGAGAGGCATTGAAGCTAGCCCGGAACAAATCAAAGCAATAGTGAATATCAAATCTCCGGCCAATGCTAAGGATGTTCAAAGGCTAACAGGCAGGATAGCAGCTTTGAACAGATTTATATCCAAATCCTCAGAGAAGTGCAAAGAATTCTATGATATCCTAAGGAAGAACAAGAAATTTGAGTGGACTGAGAAGCATGAAAATGCTTTAAGAGCCCTCAAAGATTACCTATCCTCAGCCCCGGCCTTGATGAAACCAGAAAAAGGCGATGTGCTATCCTTATATCTTGCAGTATCCTCAAAAGCAGTAAGTGCGGTCCTTGTTAAGGATCATGAAGGTACACAACATCCTGTCTATTATGTAAGTAAAAGTTTACTTGATGCCGAATCCAGGTATTCACACCTTGAAAAGCTTATTCTTGCATTAATTATGGCATCTACTAAGTTGAGACATTATTTTGAAACTCATGTTATTGTTGTTAAAACCAATTTCCCAATTAAGAATGTCCTCAGGAAACCAGAGATGTTAGGAAGGATGGCTAAGTGGGCAGTGAAGCTAAGTGCATATGATATAAGATATGAGCCTAGGACAGCCATCAAATCCCAAGCATTAGCTGACTTTGTGGCTGATTTCAGTAGTGATTTACAAAAAGAAGCTGAGTTAGAAGTCCAGCAGCTAGAGGAGACCAAGGATCCTTGGATACTCTATACTGATGGATCCTCAAATGTCAAAGGCACAGGGCTTGGAATACTACTAAAATCGCCACAGGGGGACATAATACCCCACTCTATAGCTTGTGAGTTCCAAACCACTAACAATGAGGCTGAATATGAAGCCTTAATTGTTGGTTTGCAAATTGCTAAGCATATGGGGATCAGGTATCTTGAGGTACATGTAGATTCATTGTTAATTACAAACCACTTTAATGGATCCTATGCTGTTAAAGGTGAAAACCTAACCAAATATTTAGAGATAGTCAAAAATTCGGCACTCTCTTTTGTTTCCTTTAGTTTGACACAGGTACCAAGGGAAGAAAATACAGAAGCTGATGCATTGGCAAACTTAGGATCATCCTTGAAGATCCCGGAGGATATCAAGATCCCTATTATCCATATCCTTACCCCGGCTATCGAGGATCATGTGGCTATGGAGATAGGAAAGAATTCTGCAATTATCCCTAGTGAGGATACTCAATCCCATTCAGGATCAGGATCATGGATCTCACCAATTATGAGATACTTACAACATGGAGAGATTCCTACAGGAGAAAACCCTAGGGCTTTCAAATCTAAGGTATCTCAATTCACAATTTTAAATAATATGTTGTATAGACGATCTCTTGCAGGACCATACTTGAGATGCATTGAGGATCCTGAAATCCAAGAAGTTTTAAAAGACTTCCATGAAGGAGATTGTGGAAACCACACTGGGGGCAGGGCATTATTCTCAAGGATCTTGAGGACAGGATACTACTGGCCAACCATGAAAAGAGATGCTGTGGAGTATGCTAAGAGATGTGATCCTTGTCAGAGACACAGCAATATCCTTCATCAACCAGCTGAATTATTGCATCCTATATCCTCCTCTTGGCCATTTATGAGATGGGGTATGGATATAGTTGGTAAGCTCCCTAAGGCACCTGGTGGAAAAGTATTCATGCTTGCTATGACTGATTACTTCTCCAAGTGGATAGAGGCTGAAGCTTTTGCCCAAGTCAGAGAAAAGGAAGTTATATCCTTCATTAAAAGAAATATTATAACTAGATTTGGAATTCCTTCTGAAATTATATGTTATAATGGTTCCCAATTTATTGGGGGCAGAACCACTAACTTTTGTGACAGCTGGGGGATTAAGATGATAACATCAACACCAGTCCACCCACAAGCTAATGGTCAAGCAGAATCATCCAACAAGATCATCATCAACAATTTGAAGAAGAAGCTTAGATCCAAGAAAGGGAAATGGGCAGAAGAACTACCTTATGTGCTTTGGGCTGATAGGACAACCCCTAAAAATGCTACTGGTCAAACACCATTCTCTTTGGTATTTGGGGCAGAATCAGTGATCCCAACAGAAATGGTGGTTCCAACTGCTAGAACAAGTACCTGTGATCCTGAGGAGAATGATGAGAACTTGGCTCAAGATCTGGATACTATTGAAGAAATCAGGGATATGGCTAGGATAAGGATGGCCAGCTATCAACAAAGAATGGCTGGTGCTTACAACAAAAATGTTAGGATCAGGAAGTTTCAAGTTGGAGATATGGTATTAAGGAAAGCATTTCAGAATACCACCAATCCTGCTGATGGAAAATTGGCTCCAAAATGGGAAGGCCCTTATTTGATTGAAGCTGAAGCAGGAAAGGGGGCATATAGATTGCTAACCATGGAAGGTGATTTGCTACCAAGAGCTTTGAACGCTGTCCACTTGAAGAAATATTTCATGTGAGCAGGATCCTCATGGCACAGATGATCCTCACGTTAGGGGTATCCTTGAAGGATCCTTAAAGTATCGGTGATCCTTACTTCGGTAATATCCTAATCTTGAACTATTTCATTTCTTTATTTTCTCATATAAGGATAGGGATCATATGTCCTTTATCCATCTCTCACGTGATTTTAAGTTTTGAAAGTTCAGGTATCCTTAGCATAACATTGGTTATCTGCAGAAGCAATCCGTTCCTTGGGTTTAACCCCAGTTATTTGGGCTTGCCCCAGTTCCGCCTGTAGCGCATGATGATCCTGGTATAGTTCAAGGCAGTGGGACCAGTACTCGCTTTAGGGGCTGATAATTCCATTGTACTGGCTATACCTAGGATCCTACGTATAATGGTAGACGTACCATACATCCGTTCCTAAGTTTTCTAACGTTTTCACGTTAGCTAAGGTTTTGGCATTTTGATGTCACTAAGTTTGGATAGTCGCCAGTTAGGGCCATACTCCAGTTTACATACGATCCTTGGGCTTGTCCCCAGTTATCCTTGGGCTTGTCCCCAGTTATCCTTGGGCTTGTCCCCAGTTGCTAACTCTTATCTTATATTGGCTTAGTCCCAAGTTATGATCTATTTCAGGTCCTTGAAGACAAGCAACTAGGGATCCTTGATCCTTACTTCTCTCTAAGGTTTATCTTATAGTTATCCTTATTATGGTTAGGATCCTAACTTGGACCCTCAGGTATGATCCTTAACTATTTTTAATTCTATTCATTATTTATTTGAATAACCCTTAAAATTTGACAACTAGACTTGTGATCCTTAAAACATATAGCTTTTTGGGATTCTTTAACTATAGGATATTTGATCATGGATCATGTCCTAAATATTTTCAATATGACTTATTCAAAATTGTTTATTCAATAAGTGTGCATCAAAACAAAGGAGAATTAAAGAAACAAAAGGATAACAACACAAGATAAGCGACAAAAGGTTAAGATTTTATTTATTAACAAAAGACTAACCCTTAAAAGGTTGTCAAAATTACCTACCCCGAGCATCTACCAGCAAAACGTGGCCCGTCTGCTGGGGTAGGTAAAGGGTGTCCATGATAATAAGTTCAAAAAGTAGTGCAGGAATATAAAGGCGGCAGGATCACAATGGCTTCATCCCCCAAACAGAGGATCCCTCCACCAATTGCAATCCTGCCTATTGTCCAAAGGATCATACATGATCCTTAATCCTAAAAACTATTGTTCAGTACAAACCATTAAATTGTTCAACAAAACAACCATCAAACTAAAAAATTGGGCTCCGGCTATGTCTAGAAGTTTCCATCATCGCCCAATCATGCAGCCTAAACCTTCGCTGCATTACCACCTCCAGCTCCACTTGTTTCACCACCTTCACCCTTGCCTCCAGCCTCGATCGTCAGGATCTCTTCAACCTCCTCAGCCTCTTCATCGTCCAGTTCAGCCAGCCTTGCCTTCCAGCCTTCAACATCCCAGGTGCTCTTGTCAAAAGCAGGATCCTGAGCTTCCAAGGCCATTTGCAGCTTGGTCTTATACATTGCTATGGCGGCAGAGATTTTGGCATCTTCGGTGATCTCATGCTTCTCATAGTCAACATTAACCAGCACCTTGGTCGTCTCCTATTTGGCATCCCGGACTTCCTTTTGAAGATCAGCAATTTTGAGGTCCTTTAGCAATGCAACCTGCTGGAGGTCGGCAATCTTCCTATCCTGATCCTCAACGTGGCCAACATAATCCTCAATCTCAGAGAATTTCTGCAAAAGGGATAAAAGATAAGGTCAGGACTAAGTGATCCTCAAATCAGCAGGATATATCAGCAGGATATGTCAACAGGATATACGAAGCAGAGAGAGTGATCCTTACCTCATTGAAGTACTCGAGGAATTGGTGGCGGATCAGAGGTAGACCCTGCAGATCCTCAGCTTCAGAGGCCTTTCTCTTCTTGATTCCCTTTCCTTTGAGGGGTGCCTTGGGGACCGAAGCTGTCGGACTGGTAGGAGCTTTTCTCTTGGAGGATCTGACGGTGGTGAGATCAGTGACATTGAACTTTGAAGCAGACTTGGTGGATTTTCCAGCACCTACACAACCAAAACAAGATAAGTATCTTCACTTAACTTATATTTCATTATTTATTTAAATTTTAAACAAGGATACTTACTTGACATCGTGACAGAGCCTGAGGATACCTCCTGTGAATCTTGGGTTGTTGTCTTGAAAGATCTTGTTTCAGGATCAAGTTTCTTGAAAGCGATGAGTCTCTCTTTAGCAGCAGGAGACAGTCTGAGATGTGAGACGGTGATAGCTGCATAACAAGAAAGCAAAAATATATAAGTAATCCTTACATCAAAAGAAAGTTTTCTGGTGATCCTCCTCAGGATCCTCCACCCTACCATGGGTAGCCCATTTCTTGGGTAGATCCTTTCCATCCTCAACAGAATCTCTCTTGACGAAAAAGAAACGCCCCTTCCAATTAGCATCGTTCTTGGTGGCTTTGAAGATCGGGTGTTCCTCACCAGGCTTACGTTTAAACAAATAGCGATGAGAACCAAAGGTAGTAAGATCATACAGCTCTCCCAGCTCTGACATTCCTAGGTCTATCCCTTCCTGCTCGATGATCCTTTCAAGGGTGTACAAAACCCTCCAAATCATCGGCATGGCTTGGATATAAGAGATGCCGGTTAGGGAAAAGAAAGATTGGGTGAAGGCTGGAAAAGGATATGTATAGCCTATGGTGAACGGAGTGACAGGAAAAGCAATCCACTTGTCGGAGATATGATCACTCAGGGCATTGGGATCAAAAGGTCTAAACTCGGTGTTCGCCGGGAAGCAGTGGCGGATCCTATCAATCTGTGCATCATTGAAACAACAGCGTTCTTTAATGGAATCTTCGATGATCCCCTGGCTTTTCGGAGGGCTGTTTTTCGGGTGATCCTTAGCTGGGGAGTTTCGGAGCAACATCTTTGATAGAATGGTGAAAAGAAACGGAAAACAGAGCAAGAGAAGGAAGAAGATGAAGAGAGAATACCTGTTTATCTTCGGAATGCAGTTATAAAGGGAGTCTTTCTGAAATTTTAAATGCATTTGATCCTATCTTTATCTCCTATTTATAATCATGATCGTGCAGGGTTGTCACTTCTGTGACGTCATGGTTGCAACGGATAGTTCCACAATAACGGCTATATTTACGATAGTTAGTTGCGGATAAGATCAGGAAAATTTAATTCGCTTATTTAACATTTCACTCCTTATATTTTGGGGGCAATTGTTAGGGGAGGATTTTCTAACAATTAGTGATCCTTATTCGTTATCCTAATTAATGATCCTTACTTCTGTGACAGATAGTGATCCTCAGAAGAGCTTCAGGATCAGGATCATGGATCACTTTAAGGATCCTCATACTGACGATTGTTTGTTTGTGTTTTGTATTACTTCGCAGGAGTAACAAGCTTGACTTGGTCTTGGCAACGTTACTATGGAATATTCCACGGGTATTTCGCACACGTTTGACTGGAAATGGACGTTGTGGGGAACGTGGGAGCTTGGCACAAAATTCGGATAGTTTGTTAGTGTAGCTAACTTCTATTTTTAAAGGGGTGACGAGCTAGAATTAGAACACTTAGCCAATTTCAGCTACACACACTTTCATATAATCGCACTCTTGAAGCTCTCGACGAACACTTATTAGTTTTCACTCATTTTTACACATTTCACCATAGTGATCCTTGTACCTAGCTCGTTACTATCCGAAGTTGTAAACATTTATTGATTTATTTGAGCTTGGTGATCGGTAGTTTCCATCACCCGGGGTTTTTTGTGCCGGAGATCAACTCTTGATCAAGGGCTTTTTCCCCGTATAAATCCTTGTGTCATTTGTGCAATTTACATTGAAGTGATCCTTGTCATTGTTCTACATTTTAAGCATCATACCCTGTAACAGAGAGTTTGGTTGCATTATCCTCATCAGATTTTTTGACCAAAACAGTATCCAATTTCTTTTCTCAGTGCGATACATTCTTCTGTGAGATGCCCAAAATCTTCATGATATGCGCACCACTTTGACTTATCTTTAGTTGCAGCTGGTCTGTCATTTTTCCTGGGCCATCTAGCTTTATCACCTAAATTCTGCATCGCAAGGATTAGTTCATTGTTATCAACAGAAAAGCAATATTCGGAAATTGGAGGATAATCCTCATCATCCTCTTCTTGTTCAACAGCATGCACATTCTGGTTATCAGATTTGTTATAGGATCTAAACTTGTTGTTCTTGAATGAGGATCCTTGCTTCTCTTGCTTTGAGGATCCTGCTAACCTCTCCTGGATCCTTTTGTCATCCTCTAGCCGGATGAACCTAAGGGCCCGGGTTCTTACCTCATCTAGATTCCTGCATGGTGTCATAACAAGATCATCATAGAATAATGAATCCCTAAGCAATCCCATTTTAAAGGCTTCAACAGCCGTAGCTATGTCCAGGTTAGGGATATCTAAGGATTCTTTACTAAATTTAGTGATATAATCCCTTAATGATTCATTATGACCTTGGGTTATCCTATACATATCACTAGTTAAACGCTCAAATTTTCTACTACAAGAAAACTGGTTATTAAATAGGTTAACTAGATTAGAAAACGAGGTAATAGAGTAAGGGGGAAGACTTAGCAGCTATTTAAGAGCCGATCCAGTAAGAGTGGATCCAAATCCCTTGCACAGACATGCTTCCTTTAACCTTTCTGGGATGGGATTGATCTCCATCCTTTCCCTGTACTGTGCTATGTGTTCTTCAGGATCTGTTGAACCGTCATACAACCTCATGGTAGGCACGTGGAACCTCTTGGGTATCTCAGCATCACAGATTGGTGGTGCAAAACGAGATATCTTGTGGCTCCCATCTGCAATCTCCGGTATAGGCTTGACCACTCCTGGGACACTTGATATCATATCCTTTAACTTTTGCAATTCTCTGGCCATGGCATGATTGATACCTGTATCCTGCATAAGGCCATGGTTAGTGGTATAAGAATTATTGAAAGTGTTACCTCCCATTGGATTCAAATTAGGAAGAGCGGATGTGAATCCATATTGTTGGGGCTCTGGAATGACCGATGGACCAGTAGAAGCAATGGTCTGCATTGGAATAAAATCTCCCTGATGAATATTGGAACTCCCTGATTGCAAACTCCTTAAGGATCCCGGAATCTGGAAGGATCCATGAAACTGAGAGGATCCTTGGACCTGGGAGGATCCTGGGACGTAGGAAGATCCCTGAACCTGGGAGGATCCTTGAAACTGAGAGGATCCTTGAACCTGGGAGGATCCTGGAACATAGGAGGATCCCTGAACCTGGGAGGATCCTTGAAGCTGAGAGGATCCTTGAACCTGGGAGGATCCTGGAACATAGGAGGATCCTTGAACCTGGGAGGATCCTTGAAACGGCCAGAATCCTTGAATCTGCTGCGCTCCTGAGTATCCTCCTGAGCTTACGAAGGATCCTATATGCTGAGGATGGGATCCTGCTGGTTGGAAGTATGACCCTGAAGCCTGAGTCATTGCTGATGATCCGTAATGCACTCCTTTTGGCCCTCCCACATATTGAACGTCTGGAACCGCTGAAGGCTGAGAAGTTATAACCGGAGTATCGAAATTCAAAGATCTGGGCATCAGTGGGGAATGATCCTCTGCCGATCTCTTCTGTTTCTTGATGTCTCCAATTTCTCTAAGAATCCTTTCATTGGTCTTATCCTGCTGCTGTATATGCTCCTTCATCTGCAAAATCAGAGTAAACAAGTCACTAGTAGTAGGAGTATAAGAAGCAGAAGAAGTTGGAGGTTTTGAGAAAATGGGAGTTGGTTTCTTCTCGGCATTTTTCTGAGGTCCAGACGGTGGTGGAGGCAAAGGTGGAATGCCCTGGGATGAATTGACTGCTGACATCGCACTGGAGGTGTTCTTTGATGATGAAGCCATCTGCTTGGATGTAACGAACCGAAATGATCACAAAAATGAGAATTTCTTAGGAATGAAGCACCAATTGCCCCACGGTGGGCGCCAAACTGTTTTGGTCAAAAATCAGACGAGGATAATGCAACCAAACTCTCTGTTACGGGGTATGATGCTTGAATTGGTAAACAACAATGAGGATCACTATGAAATGAATTGCACAGGGGACACAAAGATTTATACGAGGAAAAAGCCCTTGATCAATGTATGATCTCCGGCATAAAAAACCTCGGGTGATGGAAACTACCGATCACCAACTCAAATTAAACAATAATCCTTTTACAACTTCGGATGATAGCGAGCTAAGTACAAGGATCACTATAGTGTATCGTGTAGAAACGTATGAAAAATGCTAAGTGTTTTGCCGAGAGCTGGTGAGTGCAGTTGTACGAGTGTGTGTAGCCAAAAAATAGCCAAGTATTGTCTAATTAGCTCGCTACCCCTTTTAAATTTAGTAAAACATCTAAATAACTAACTATCCGCAATTCATGCCTTCTCCCCACGATCTCCATAACGTTCACCATGGTCAAGCACGTGCGGAATAAACGTGGAATATTCTCCAGGAACGTTACCAAGACTAAGTCCAAGCTGGTACTCCTGCAAAACAATACCGAAATCATAGCAGACAATCATTAGTATAAGGATCCTTAGGATGATCCATGATCCTGATCCTGAAGCACTTCTGAGGATCACTAACTGACACAGAAGTAAGGATCACCAAGCAGGATAATAATTAAGGATCATGGGTCATTAAGAAATCCTCCCCTAACACCTACTACTAGTGATCTTTTTACTTTGATTTTGCAGATGAGGGATCACATACAGGAGCAGGACAAAACCAACGAAAGGATCCTCCGGGAGATCGGTGACATCAAGAAACAGAATAGATCAGGGGAGGATCACTCTCCTCTGATACCAAGGTCACTGGACTTCGACACTCCAGTTGTAACTGCCCAGCAATCTGCAGCCTTAGACATTCAGTACCAAACTGAACCATTGGGAAGACATTATGGAACAACAACTATGAGTCAGGCTTTTGGGTCTCACTTCCAGCCTCAAGGATCCTGTTTTCAGCCTTCGGGATCCTCTTTCTAGCATCAGGGATCCTTCGTTAGTTCAGGAAGATATTTGGGAATGCACACAGTCCAAGGATCCTCTCAGGTTCAAGGATCCTCTGGGGTCCAAGGATCCTCCATGGTTCAAGGATCCTCTCAGGTTCAAGGATCCTCATTTCAGGTTCAAGGATCCTCTCAGCCTCAGTGATCCTCTCAGGTTCAAGGATCCAACAGCTTTCAGGATCAAGGATTCTTGAGAAGTATACAACCCCCAAGCACAGATGTTCATCAAGGAGACTTCATTCCAATGCAGACCATTGCCTCTTCTGGTCCTTCAATCATACCAGAATCCCATCAATATGGATTCACATCTACAATTCCTAACTTGAATCCCCTAGGAGGTAACACTTTCAATAATTCTTATAACACTAACCATGGTTCTCTGCAGGATACAGGTATCAATCAAGCTATGGCTAGGGAATTACAGAAGATGAAGGATATGATATCCAGCGTTCCAGGAGTGGTTAAGCCCATTCCTGAAATTGCAGATGGGAGCCATAGGATATCTCGTTTTGCACCACCTATTTGTGATGCTGAGATACCCAAAAGGTTCCAAATACCGACTATGAAGCTGTATGATGGTTCAACAGATCCAGAAGAACATGTAGCTCAATATAGAGAGAGGATGGAGATCAACCCCATCCCGGAGAGGTTAAAAGAAGCATGTCTATGCAAGGGTTTCGGATCCACACTCACAGGATCAGCTCTTAAATGGCTGCTAAGTCTTCCCCCTTACTCTATTACTTCATTTGTTAATCTAGTTAATCTGTTTAATAGTCAGTTCTCATGTAGTAGAAAATTTGAGCGTTTAACTAGTGATCTATATAGGGTAACACAAGGTCAAAATGAATCACTTAGAGATTATATCACTAAGTTAAGTAAAGAATCCTTAGACATTCCTAATCTGGATATAGCTACGGCTGTAGAAGCCTTTAAAATGGGTTTGCTTAGGGATTCATTATTCTATGATGATCTTGTTATGACCCCATGCAGGAATCTTGATGAAGTAAGAACCAGGGCCCTTAGATTTATCCGATTAGAGGATGATAAAAGGATCCAGAAGAGATTGACAGGATCCTCAAAACAAGAAAAGCAAGGATCCTACTTCAAGAATAACAAGTTTAAGTCCTACAACAAGTCTGACAACCAGAACGTGCATGCAGTAGAGCAGGAAGAGGATGATGAGGATTATCCTCCCATTTCTGAATACTGTTTTTCTGTTGATAACAATGAACTAATTCTTGCAATGCAGAATCTAGGTGAGAAAGCAAGATGGCCAAGGAAAAGTGATAAACCAGCCGCAACAAAGGATAAGTCTAAGTGGTGTGCATATCATGAGGATTTCGGACATCTCATTGAAGAGTGTATTGCACTAAGAAAAGAAATTGGTTACTTGTTAAGCAAGGGGCACTTGAAGGAGCTTTTGGGATGAAAGAAATCAAGGATCCAGGATCCTGAAAGGATCCCGGAAAAGGCTCCTGCTCCTCCAGCAGATGCACAATTTATAAACTTCATATCCGGTGGATCAGACATTTGTGGTACTTCCTTTTCAGCAGCCAAAAGACATGCCAAGGAAACCAAGATGGATAATGGAGACAGACCCATCCGGACCTCCACTATTACCAAGGATAAAATTATAACTTTTGATGAGGATGATCGTGTCGATGTGCAGGATCCTCATCATGATGGTCTTGTTATTACTCTGTTTATTTCTAACCACTTTGTTCGCAGGATCCTGATAGATGGAGGAAGCTCAGTAAACATCATTCAGCTTGATGTCCTCAAGAAGATGAACATTCCTGAATCAGACATTGTCCCAAGATCCTCAGTTCTTGTGGGATTCAGCGGAGAGACCAAAAATACATTGGGGGACATCAAACTCCCCATCTATATTGAAGGACTTCATTCTTATCAAAAATTTTGTTTTATAGATTGCTTATCCTGTTGTAATGTTATCCTTGGCGGGCCATGGATACATGACATGAAGGCAGTCCCATCTACCTATCATCAATGTGTAAAGCTTCCTAGCCCGTGGGGAGTGGTGAAAATTGAGAGTGATCAACAACAAGCTAAGAATTGTTACACGTCATCAATGAAGCCAGCCTCAAGACCAAGGGAGCAATAGCAATTAAAGCATCCTTCAAGAGATGTCTTGGAGGCAAGAGAACATGACAACTCCCAAGAATGCTACTGGCCAAACTCCATTCTCTTTGGTATTTGGAGCAGAATCAGTGATCCCTACAGAGATGGTGGTTCCTACTGCAAGAACAAGCATTCGTGATCCTGAAGAAAATGCTGAAAACTTGGTTCAAGACTTGGATACTATAGGAGAACTCAGGGATTTGGCAAGGATAAGGATGGCCAGTTATCAACAAAGGATGGCTGGAGCCTACAACAAAAATGTCAGGATCAGGAAATTCCAAGTTGGTGATATGGTATTAAGGAAAGCATTTCAGAATACCACCAATCCTGCTGATGGAAAGTTAGCACCAAAGTGGGAAGGACCCTATTTGATTGAAGCTGAAGCAGGAAAGGGGGCATATCGATTGCTAACAATGGAAGGAGATTTGCTACCAAGAGCTTGGAATGTTGTCCACTTGAAGAAATACTTCATGTAATAAGAATCCATGATCCTTAGCTAACAAGTATCCTTGAAGGATCCTTACAGGACAGAAGATCCTCATTTTGGTAATGATCTGATCTCAAACTATTTCATTCTTTAATTATCTTATATACAAGGATAAGGATCATGGATCCTTTATCCTCCTTTCACTTGATTCTGAGTTTTGCAGAAGGTTTAGGTATCCTTAACAAAGGATTGACTATCCACAGAAGTATCCAGTTATTTGGGCTTGACCCCAGTTATTTGGGCTAGTCCCTAGTTTTTTGGCCTGTCCCCAGTATCGCCAGCAACGCACGATGATCCTGGTACAGTTCATGGCAATGGGACCAGTACTCGCTTTAGGGGCTGACAATTTCATTGTACTGGCTGTATCCGGGATCCTACGTATAATGGTAGACGTACCATACATCCATTCCTAAGGTTTCTAACGTTTTCACGTTAGCTAAGGTTTTGGCATTTTCATGTCACTAAGTTTGGATAGTCGCCAGTGAGGGCCATACTCCAGTTTACACAAGATCCTTTGGGCTTGTCCCCAGTTATCCTTTGGGCTTGTCCCCAGTTATCCTTTGGGCTTGTCCTCAGTTATCTTTTGGGCTTGTCCCCAGTTATCCTTTGGGCTTGTCCCCAGTATATTGGGCTTGTCCCCAGTTACTAACTCTTCTCTTATATTTGGCTTAGTCCCAAGTTATGTTCTGTTTCAGGGTTTTGAAGTTAAACAGCCAAGGATCCTTGATCCTTACCTTTTACTAAGGTTTGTCTTTTGGTTATCCTGATTGTGAATGTTAAAGGATTAGATCCTAACTTGGATTCTCAGGTATGATCCTTAACCACTTTGATTTCATTTATTATTTATCTAAGTGACCCTTATCCTTTGAAAACAGAACTAATGATCCTTAAGTTACATAACTTTTCTGAACTTGTCGACTATAGGATATTTGATCCTTGATCATATCCTAAAACTTTTAAACATGATTTACTAAACCTTTATCCTTTACTTACAAATTCGAAGAAAGTGAACAACAACAGTAGGAAAATAAAGAATTCACAAGGATAACAACACGGGAAATAGACAAAAAGTTGAAGTTATTTTTATTCACAAAAGTTTCTTCAAAGGTTGTCAAAATTACCTACCCCAAGCATCTACCAGCAATACGTGGCCCGTCCGCTGGGGTAGGTAAAGGGTGTCCATTGTTAATAGGTCTTTGAAGTGCAGGAAATATAAGATGGCAGGATAACAAGTGGTTTCATCCCCCAAACAGAGGATCCCTCCACCACCTATTATCCTACCTATTGTCTAAGGATCCATGATCCATAACCCTAGAAACTATTGTTCAAAGTACAACCCAACATTGTTTAAAACACCATAACAAAAAAACTTTCAAATCCTAAAAAAAATGGGCTCCGGTCGCGTCTAGAAATATCCTTCATCGCCCATTTCAGCAGCTCACACCTTGGCTGCATCACCACCAGCATCATCACCACCAGCATCATCACCACCAGCTTGATCCTTCCCGCTGCCACTTGCCTCGATCGCCAAGACCTCGGTAGCCTCCTCTTCATCCTCCAGCTCTGCCAGCTTTGCCTTCCAAACCTCCTTGTCCCAAGTGGTCCGGTCGAAGTCAGGATCCTCAGCCTCCTGAGCCATTTGCAGCTTGATTTTGTACATGGTGATGGCAGCAGAGACTTTAGCATCTTCCAACAGGTCGTGTTTCTCGTGATCAACATTTATCTGGGCCATGACCACCTGCTGCTTTGCCAGAGCAAGATCCTTCTCAAGGCGAGAGATAGTTTGATCCTTGGCCAGGAAGAATTTTTGATACTCCAGATGCTTTTGCTCTGCCTCCTCGACATATGCATCAAACAGCATTTCGACCTCAGCAAATTTCTGCAAAGAAGACAAGGTAAAGTTCATGATCACATGATCCTCAAGTGGGCAGGATAATCGAGCATAGTCAGTGATCCTTACATCAGCAAAGTATTCTTGGAACTGGTGGCGAATAAGAGGCAATCCTTCAAGATTGTCGGCTTCGGTGGCCTTCCTTTTCTTTCCCCCTTTGGAGGTGGTAGGCTTGGGGACTATGGTGCTTGGGCTAGCAGCAGTCTTCTTCTTCCCAGACCTGGGAGCAACAGCAGTAAGATCGGTGACACTGAAGCGGGTGGCAGACCTTGAGGATTTTCCAGCACCTATCAATCCAAAACAATATATAAGTATTCTTGTTTTATTTGCATTTGAACATTTAACCATTTGTAAACTTGGATACTTACTTGACATTGTAACAGAACCTGAGGATACTTCTTGAGAATCCTTGGTGTTTGCTTGAAATGTTCTTACTGCAGGATCAAGATTCCGGAAGGCGTTGATCCTCTCTTTGGTTGCAGGAGATGTAATGATGTGTGAAACAGAAATAGCTGCAAAATAGAAACAAAGGGGTTAATGATCCTCAGCAGAAACAGGGTATCCAATGATCCTTCTATAAGGATCCTCTATCCTACCATGAGTGGCCCATTTTCTGGGGAGATCCTTCCCATCAGGGATAGAATCCCTCCTGACGAAGAAAAAACGTTTCTTCCATTTAGTATCGTTTTTGGTGGTCTTGAGGATTGGGTGTTCTTCGCCGGGCTTGTGTTTGAATAGAAAGCAGTGTGAACCATGGCTCACAAGATTGTATAGTTCAGACAACTCCGACATTCCTAACTCAATATCCTCCTGCTCAATGATTCTTTCAAGGGTAAATAGAACCCTCCACATCATTGGCATAGCCTGGATATAGGATATGCCGGTAAGGGAGAAGAAAGATTGGGTAAAAGCAGGAAAAGGATAGGAGTATCCTATAGAGAATGGGGTGACTGGAAATGCAACCCAGGTTTCGGAAATAAAATCACTCAGGACGGTAGGGTCAAAGGGTTTGAAAACAGTGCTTGCCGGAAAGCAATGGCGAATCCTGTCGATCTCAAGATCGGTGAAGCAACTACGTTCCTTCGGAGAGTCTTCAATGATCCCTTGGCTTTTTAAAGGACTGTCTTTTCGATGATCCTTAGCAGGGGATGATCTTAGCTTCATTGTGATTCGGAGATTTTGAGAAAGAAGAAGAACAGAGTAAGAAAGAGAAAGGGGAGAGAAGTACCTGCTTGATCTTCGAATGAGGATTTAAAGGATGTAACGCACGAATTTAAATGCTTCCTAACCCTTATCTCTAACTTGAATTTATAATCATGATTTTGCAGGGATGTCGCTTCAAGTGACGTAGGATCTGCAACGGATAGTTCGATCTTAACGGCTATATATCCGTTAGTTTGTTGCGGATAAGATCAAGAAAATATAACTCGCCAAAATTACATTTCACTCCTTATATTTTGGGGGCAATTGTTAGGGGAGGATTTTTACATCCTAAGGATCAAGGATCCTCAAATGCTACTAGGATCATGGATCCTCAATTCTGTTTGAATTAAGGATCCTCAGTAGGTGTTGCAGGATCAGGATTCAGGATCCTTATTGTTATCCTTATACTAACAATTGTCTACCTTGTGCGTAAACTTGTTTTGCAGGAACAAAGGCATGGACCAAGTCTCACCGTTATGGACGTTGTGGAGATCGTGGGGAACTTGCATAATTCTCGGACAGTTTGTTATTTTAGTTATTTCTAATTTAAAATGGGGATAACAAGCTTGAGTAGAACACTTAGCTAATTTTGGCATTCACACACTCTCGTAATAACACTCGAACAGCTCTCGAACACTACTTGGCGATTTCATACATTTTTTGCACATTGCACACTAGTGATCCTTGTAATAAGCTTGTTATCATCCCGAGTTGTAAACTTCTTTTGTTTAATCTTAGTTGGTGATCGGTAGTTTCCATCACCCGAGGTTTTTTGTGCCGGATATCAACTCTTGATCAAGGGCTTTTTCCTCGTATAAATCCTTGTGTCAATTGTTCATTACATTTCTGAATTATCCTTAACATTGTTTATTGATTCAAGCATCACACCTCACAACAAAAGATTTGGTTGCATTATCTTAGCCTGATTTTTTACCAAAACAGCTAGTCCTGCTCTAACGGCTATATTTACGATATTTAGTTCATTGCAGATAAGATCAAAAATATGACTCATTAAGTTGTATTTTATTCCTCATATTTTGGGGGTAATTGTTCGGGATAGATTTTCTAAACCTAAGGATCACGGATCCTCAAATGCGGCCAGGATCACGGATCCTCAATTCTGTTTGAATTAAGGATCCTCAGAAGACGTTGTAGGATTAAGGATCCAGGATCCTCATTGTTATCCTAACACTAACGGTTGTTTCCATTATATTTAAGCTTGTTTTGCAGGAATGAACGAGTGGGACTTGGTCTTGCCGATATTCTTGGGGAATATGCTCTCAATATTCTGCACGTGCATAGCTTAATGACCGTTTTAGAAGTCGTGGGTAGCTTGCACATTTAGCGGATAGTTTGTTATTTAGATTATTTCTATTTTTTAAAGGGGATAACAAGCTTGAATGACAACAATTAGCAAACACACACACTCTCTCGCAAGCTCTCGGCAACTCATTGGCAATCACATACATTTTGCACTCTAGTGATCCTTGTAACAAGCTTGTTATCATCCCGAGTTGTAATCATCATTTGTTTAATTATAGTTGGTGATCGGTAGTTTCCATCACCCGAGGTTTTTTATGCCAGAGATCATAAATTGATCAAGGGTTTTTTCCTCATATAAATCCTTGTGTCACTTGTTCATTTCATCTACAAGTTGTTCATACATTTGTTCATTGATTCAAGCATCATACCTCACAAAAGAAGATTTGGTTACATTATCCTAGTCTGATTTTTGACCAAAACATATATAACACATGAATTTTAGCTACAAAAAGTTGGAAAATTGAGGTGTTAATTTTTTTAAATACTAATTTTATATGTTATGTATTTTAACGTGTTGTATTGTGTGTTATTGTTACGTATGGTATATTTTTTCAATATTAATTTTAAACATTTTATACGTATTGCATTGTATCGTTACGTTTCGTATCGTATCGTATTGCATTATAATGTATCGTACCATATTATACATTATACGTTACCAATGAAGCATTCAAAACATTGTAAACAAACATCACAGATATAAACATACTGAAACTACAAATTTAACTAGATAATAAGGCTGTACATATATAACAAAATAAAAATACATCAAAATGTGAAAACATAAAAAACAACGACAAAATATCCTAAACCAGCGCCTGATCCATGCGGATCCTGGCCCCCACCGTTCGATCAACATCTGTTGTTGCATCGATATCACCCACGATGACCCCCCATTTAAAGGTCCTCATTGCGGGCGTGGCGGCGGTCTATCTGGCGCTATAACCGCTGCCCCATCCTCTGTAACACCGTCGCGATAGCAAGAGGAAAATCATCGTAAACGTGCGGGGGGTACTAAGGCACCTCCGTGGTGGCGACGGCAGTGGAGGTGGGAGCTGGACGTCGACCGGAGCGTCACCCTCATCCATCGGCTCGCCCTGCTCCACATAAGAAGGTATGAAATCTGACAACTGCTACGGGACAAAAATCTCATCGTCTCGTTCGCAAAATCTAAGGCCAGTCTCTGAAATGTCGCGCGTAATGCGCATGCCGACCAATGCCTTCCGACATAATCTTCTCGAAAGGATCGGGTCGGCCAAAAGGTCATCACCATCCGGATAGAGGCCCAAGCTACGGGGATGTATCATTAAGGGGAAGAAAGTCTGACCGCCTCTCAAGCTTAACAGGTGAACAATCATACCATACCATACCATACCATACATATTAGCAAGCAGGAGTCTCGCCTGAGGCATCTCCATCCTATGGTCTCGGGTTGCAAATCCCATTTCTAGAAAATGTATGTTGTGAAGTTGGCTGTTTTAGTCTCCCGATAAGTCCTTGTCAAAAAGTTTCCCTCCAGATATTTTCGTTAACCTTCAATTCCTCTACCAGTTGTTCCTAAATAAAACTTAACTGGCTTTGATTAATTCCTAAACCCATAATGACCATCCGACTTGACATCCTTTATTCTTGAAATGAAGGGGTGAAACAGTTCTGAAAATTGATCTTTAAAATGGATGATATCATTAACCGGTTTATCCCCCTGGATTAATGGAAACCTATGGTGCTCGCGTGGCTGGTTTTTTCTTGAGGCCATTGAACAATTGCGTTGCTTACTGACTTTTGAGACTTTACAACAATACTTGGTATTAGAGAGTCTTGCAGCGATACATAAAAGCTGGGTCGTGGAGGGTCGCATATGCTTTATTCGGATTGCGTAAATGAGCTATGTCTAGCAATGTCATCTCTCTTTTGTTTTTGGACCCTTAAAATTGGACACCCGTGAGCGTCATTTCTTCTTTGTTTGTCGACATATGTCACCAGTTTATGCACACTGCTTTATGTGAATTGAGGTGTCTCTTTAAATCAACATGTTAACTCTCGACTCTATTGGTTGTAGTTTATTAAAAGTTGACCATTTGATTGGGTCATGCAGATACAAATTTTGTATGTGATGCCATTGACCATTCACATAATCAGAAGCATCTAAAAATATATAACACAATCAAATTTTGTTTTTGAAAATGTATGTTTGTATGTATGTATGTGTGTGTATGTATGTATGTATGTATGTATGTATGTATGTATGTATGTATGTATGTATGTATGTATGTATGTATGTATGTATGTATGTATGTATGTATGTATGTATGTATGATCAAATACAAAATAATCTTAACCTAGGAAGTGTAGGAAACCGGGTCAAACGAACACCGGTTGACCTCATCCAGCCGAGTTGGAACCGTCTCGTCGAATCCTATTCAAACATATATAGGGTTTAGCTTTTAGCGTTTAGAGTTTAGAGTTTGACTTTTAGGGTTTAACATTAGTATTTAGGGTTTAGCATTAGTATTTAGGGTTTAGCTTAGGGTTTAGCATTTAGGGTTTAGCTTTTGAGGTTTATAGTTTAGATTTTAGGGTTTAGCTTTAGGGTTTAGAGCTTAGCTTTAGGGTTTAGGGTTAAGGGTTATGGTTTCGACGAGCCGGTTTCAACGCTACTAGAATGAGCTCAATCAGAGTTCGTTTAACCTGATTTCCTACACTTCCTATGTTAAGGACATTTTGTACCGAATCTTTATCATGTATTTATGTATGTATGTCACTACTAGAAAATTGGGCAATTGTGACCAAAATTTGCTACCGAAAAAAATGGTAGCAAATTTAGTCACCAATTTGCCACGAAAATGAAAATAAGTGTATTTATCATGATAAGGTAGCAAAGTGGTTGTAATTTTTGCCACCTTTTTATTTTCGGTGGCAATTTGTGGAAAAACACGCAAAACCATAAAAATAAAAAGGTATTTGTTAATTGTGACCATATTATCGGTGACAACATGAAAATTCAAATAGGCCGGTTATTTTCCTAGTAGATCCGCGTGCTTTAAAACTCAATCTATACATTTAATAAAAGAAACTTGATTGAGGACACATGTTAATCTCTCGACTACTCTTTAATTAGGTTTCCCTCCTAAATTATAATATTTTTATTGTTATTTTATTCCTAAAAATATGCCATATTCCTAGATATTTAATTAACTGAAATTATATGTTATCAATCGATAATAAGTAGAAAAATCATTTTTATTGTTATTTTATTCCTAAAAATATGCCATATTCCTAGATATTTAAATAACCGAAATTATATGTTGTCAAATGATAATTAAGTACAAAAATTATTAAGGTGACCCCAAATTATTTCTTTGCGTATCATTAAATATTATTCTTTCTGTTAAAAAAATGATATTATTATTAATTAATACTATCGCATAGGACACTATGACTAGAGGGCATATTGAATTTAGGTTTTTTACTTATAGTTTGTTAGTTTATTTTAAGAAATTGTATATATAGTTAGGTTCTTAATTTTTTTGTCATTTAATATTATGTTATTGTCTTGTGTATTATATGGATTCAATGGATTCACTGAAATTATATGTTATCAATCGATAATAAGTAGAAAAATCATTTTTATTGTTATTTTATTCCTAAAAATATACCATATTTCTAGATATTTAACTAACCGAAATTATATGTTGTGAGATGATAATTAAGTACAAAAATTATTAAGGTGACCCCAAATTATTTCTTTGCGTATCATTAAACATTATTCTTTCCGTTATAAAAATTGATATTATTATTAATTAATACTATCGCATAGGACACTATGATTAAAGGGCATAATTGAATTTAGGTTTTTTACATATAGTTTGTTAGTTTATTTTAAGAAATTGTATATATAGTTAGGTTCTTAATTTTTTTGTCATTTAATATTATGTTATTGTCTCTCTCATCATCCACCTGGGTTTAGGGTTTCAAATAGAGGATTTCAATCGATCTGAAACCCTAACTCACCATCCAAAATGTCTCAAACTGGAAAATTAATGCCCAATCTGGACCAAAACAGCACGAAATCCTCAATCTCACCGTCCTCCAGAGGATGGATCCGTACATCAAGGAGATCTTAATCACCGCTGCACACATCACCTTCTACGAGTTCAACGTCGACCTCAATCAATGGGTAAATTCATGTTTTTAGCTTTGATTATGGTTAATTATGGTCCCAATTTGAAATCTATTGGTTTTTTAGAATAAATTTTGGGTTTATACTATTAGGTTATGCTTTTGTTCTTATTTTGAATTTTGAATTGTTATTTGATTAATTGAGGCCTGATTGTGGCTGTGATAGAATATTTGAATGTTTTCAGAGTGTTTAGTGTTGTAGATATTATTTGTTGTTTTGTTTTGTTTTGGTAACGGTGGATATAAGTGTGTTGAAACTTGATTTTTAAAGTTATGATTAGTTTTGGATCGAATCGGTAGGAATTGTTGCAAAAGAAGAAATGGGATTGGATATTGATGTGAGATTAAAGATGGACAGATCTGGATATGAAGTAAGAAGTAGGATCCATGACATACCTAGTTTAGTATGTAGATTAATGATCTGCAACATAAGAAAACAGGTTTCTAGCAGATCATCTACTAACAGGGGTAGAAGATGGTGGTGGTGGTCTAATATGACTTTAGGTTAGTTTTCCTTAATTGACCTTTATTGTCTATACTTTTGTCTACTAAAGATGGAAGCCTGTCTTTTTCATCCGGAAGGTAAAAGTACATTACGAACTCTCGGTGATCTTCACCTTGTAAGTAGAGAAGTTGTAGTACTTTGAAACCGTCATATTGACACACGAATTGTGTTTTGCCGTACGTCATGAAAGGAACGGTAATTGTGCTGCCATCAAGGAGATGGAAATCGGCATCTGCTGTGGATGAACGGTTGAACTTCTCGAGCCATGCTCCCTTAAAGTAGATCGCGTTTGCAAAGATTAGCCATGTTAGATTGTTAACTGAGCTAAGCCCGAGCCGAGCTCAAGCTCTAAACTATCTTTTTGGTAAAAGTTCAAGGCAAAAAGTTTACGAGACTCCAGTAATACTCTGTTAACCAATTGCATCATAAACACAACTTGCAGGGTTATTTCTTCCAAGGGAATGTTGTTAGTCAATCTTTACATGGTTTTAGAAAAAGAGTTTGTTTTTGTTAAAAAAAATTACTTTTTAAAAGCTGGAATTGGTTAATGGGGTGAAAATTAGGTTTTACTGAGGTAAATCTTGAAGTTATCCACCATAACATGCAGTAAAAAGAGTCATTTTCAAGAAAAAGATTGAAACCCTAGAAATGCTCCCCTTTTCCTAGTGGTGCACATAGAACATGACTGCTAATTAAATTTTGTGCTAATGGGATTGAACAGTTCTTTAAGTGTAATAATGACAGTTTATTTTGCGAGCATATACCAGTGATTATTCTATAACTAAGACCACATCATCACACTGAAGTTTGTTATATTGAGTTAGAAACCTGAATATATGTTATTAACATGTTTATAGAGGTACTACACCGGTACTTAAAAGGAAGATGTTAAGTACAATCATGGCTGGACACTATGAAGAAAGTGAAAGGATCCATCAATTGTTTTGACTTATGTTTTTCACGAGGCATTTAGAGCTAAACTGTTACATGCTTGTATGTTTTAGTATTTTATTTTTTGGCATACAGAATTTTTTTTTTTTGTCGCAGTCAAATGCAGTTAATAGCTTTGGAAAATATAGTAGTGATATTTGCTTAGATTATGATATTGTTAGTTTTTCGTGATCTAATATCGCGAGCGTTCATGACATTTCCATTTGGTTATATCAAGTGGTAGATTGTAACTTAAATTTTTAATCCAGGCGCAACACGTTTGTTTCCTAAACTGGGCATCAGTTATCTTGACATGAAAGTTTATCTTAGTGTGTTCTCTTTTTCTTTTTTATATTTTCATATACGTAAATGAATAGATTTACCCAAAATATATTACTATATACAAGTATAATCACTTACTGTTAATCTAGATCATGTTTTGCTAACCTAATTCAGTTAAGTTGTTGTCCTTCGGTCTAATTATCGCAAGCACTTGGAGCTAGGGTGTAAACGAGCCGGGCCGAGCCCGAGCTTGACTGGGCTCGAGCTCGGCTCGTCATGTCTTTATGAAGCTCGAGCTCAAGCTCGGCTCGGTTCGAGCTTATTTATTTGAGCTTGGGCTCGGCTCGCGAGTAAAACCCAAAGATCGAGCTCGGCTCGAGCTATTTTGAGAACAACCTTGAACGAACAAAAAGCTCGGCTCGAGCTCGCTTCAACGAGCCAAAGCTCGGCTCGAGCTCAGTCGCCAATGTTATAGTCATTATTATTATATTATATAAAAAATAAATAAATTTTTGTTTGGGCTCGATAAGTATACGAGCTCTAATTCAGGCTCGAGCTCGGGCTCGTCAAAGCTCGGCTTGTTCGAGTTTTTAATCGAGCCGATAACGAGTAGCTTTCGAGCCTCTGGGCTTGTTTACACCCCTACTTGGAGCCATCTTTTCTGCAACCGATTCTGTTTGCACTTTGCAGGTAAATATGTCTTGTCGAAATAGTCGTCGTTAATGATGCCACATCGGTTGTACTTTTCAATGCAATTACAAAATTTGATCTATCGGACATGAACACTTATCTTGAGGCAATTACTATTTCTAATTGATAATCTGTGTACTTTACTCAAAACTAAAAGATAGGACACAGGTCAGCCTAACCTGGACCGACCCATAATAAAAATGATTTTTTGACACAAATTGTTTTGACCCGTTACCCAACCTGTCAGCTCGCTTATCTTGAGGCAATTACTATTTTTCTAATTGATAATAATTTTGCAGTCCGAGAAATTCTTTTGGGGCAAGTGTTGTACTGTTTGGACTAATTATGGTTGGGAGAGCATGTTTTGTGTTCCCTATTTCAATAATATCCAACTTAACAACAAAGCCTACCGATAACAAAATCGAGTTTAAACAGCAGGTAACCAAGTTTAACTACCTTTTGAAATTTCTTGGCCCATTAATATTTCTCCATATGCATATTTTATTAATTAGTTTACTTTATTAATCTCTCACAGATCACGGTTTGGTGGGCTGGTCTAATGCGAGGCGCTGTCTCTGTGGCACTTGCTTATAAAAAGGTAAAAACTAATATTCAATTTAAATTAGCATGTCAATCGTGTCGAATTCGTAAGTTGAAATAATACACGACCCATATATTTCTTTCTGTTAAAGACATCCACCCTATCCCGCACACGCTTCAACGTGTAACCTGAAAATGACTTGTATAACCCATTTATCTAAACGAGTCAAACAGGTTTCCCTTTAAAATATATAATTTTTTATCCAAATTTTAAATGGGTCCCCATTATTTTCGTGTCGTTTTTCAGGCTTTATGAGGAATTATTGCCCCTAGTTTAAGTATGATTTATGTTAATATCTGAAACATATGCAATTTACTGGGTCTGATGAACAACATATGGAGCCAGCAAATGCACTTTTGATCACCAGTACCATTATTATAGTTCTATTCAGTACTGTGGTAAGTATCTTGATAATTTATTTTATAGATTATATTATAATTATAATGAACTATTTATTTTATCATGAAATGCTTAATTGCTTGCTTAAAAGTTTGTACTTTTTTTATTGTTGAAACACAACAGGGGATATTTGATGCGGTTTTGAAGGGATACATAGACTTTGAGTCGGACCCGTGGCCTCTTATATCTGACAGTGCAAAGGATCTTATTAGGAAGATGTTTCAGACCGCCTAACTGCTCATGAAGTTCTATGTATGTTGTGACTTGGTTATATATTGTTAGAATACCTTGCGTTTTTGCTGTCATTTAAACGTTATCTGAATGATACATGTCATCCTTGGATTTGTGAAAACGGTGTTGCTCCTGATAGAGCACTGGATACAGTGTTCTTTCTCGTTTGAAGCAGTTCTCTGCAATGAACAAGTTAAAGAAAATGGCTTTGCGGGTACGTTCATAGTCTTGTTAAAATTTGCAAAAAAGATTCGATTTTTACATAAGAAATGGTACAAACGATTAATTACACGAATGCTATATTTGATTTATGCAAAAGTAATCTTGAATGTTTTTTTGTTGTTTGGGTCTAGGTTATAGCCGAAAGCTTGTCTAAGGTTTGACTGTTTGAGAGAGATGTTCAAAGAAAAAGATAAGGTGGATAAAGATACTATGCTCGATAGGATGTCACAAATTGAAGCTATGTTAACAAGTACAATTCGAAGATAGGCTACAAACACTTGATTTTAAATGTTTTGATGTTTATCATATTAGGATAATTTTAGTTATCTGATGTTTTAGCTAGTATTTCTATTAGAATATTTTATATGCTTTTGATACAGAGATGTTTTATATAATTTTGGGTTTTCGTGATCTTACTTTAATATAATTTTGTAATTTGATTGATATGTAATTTTTATGAAAAAACAGGGAAAAATGGAAAATCAATCCGAATAAAAAACCAATATTCAAGCAATCACAAAATGGTAGCAAATAATTCAACAAGTTCGTTAAATGCTACCGATTTTCAATGAAAATGGTGGTTAAATGGTGGCAATATCAAACGGTGGCAATAAAGTGGCAAAAAATCCGTCACAACTCGATAGCAAACAAGGCGGACCGTAGCAAACAAGAAGCGGTGGCAAATAATTTTAACCAATTTTGTGGTGGCAAAATATAAAATGGTCGCTATTTGGTGGCATTAGGGCAATTGACACGGGTGTTTTTGTCACCACATTTTCGATGGCAAAATGGTGACAACAGAGAAATTGCTACTGTTTTGTGACCAAAAGTTTGATGACAAAAACCCTCTTTTCTGGTAGTGTGTATGTACGTACGTGTACGTATGTAGAGAGATTAGATTATTAACATATGTAGCTGATATTTAAATTACATATATTTTAGCATATTATATCATCATTAAAAAGGAGATATTATAACTAGAAATGTATGCACCAACAATTGCTTATGCATAAATATGAATATTGGATATAAACAAATCATTGGAATACATTCACCGTCAGACAAAAACAACAATGAAAAAAAGGACATTCATTTTAAATCATTTTTTTAATCATACATTCATGATTCATCCCTCCTACTAGAATTTCGTTATCTAAAAATAAAAAATAAAAAAGGGTAATTGCACGGTACCTCTGACCGCGGAATGGATCTCCCTTCCCAAGCTAGCGACCCGGCAACGCTGTCTGACGGTGAATACGCAGCAGGGTTCGAGGGGAGCGAAGAGTTATCTAAAAATAATATTACATTGATCAGGAAAAAGATAAATATGAAAGATCGAGAACACCAAATTGTCATAATTATGTTGTTTAGATGCATATGGCAACAGGAAGAAAAATGACAAAGAAGGGGTGCATAATCTATTTATATGAATATAAAACTTACATTATTCACATTCACAATCAGAACTCAAGTGGCAAATGACAACTTCAACTTCATCCTTCCTAGTCAAGGTGTCATATATCCACCTCAGTGCCACATCCTCAACTTCATTCTTTAGTATTTTTTATATATGTCCAGCTTGTATTCTTTTAAGATATATTTAAATAGGTTTGAGGATTGTTTGTAACTTATTTAATAAGAATTAACATCAAACCATAGATGTAACAAACTGATTAAAGTTGGAATTGTTAGACTTACGGTAGAAAACCAGCTAGTTTCACGTAACTTCCTGATGCAGGGCCAAGTGTGGAGGAGCGGGCTATTTTGTATTTGGAGGCCCAAGATCGTGTAACAAAAGGGGCTTCCCTAAAATGGCTCTAACTTGGGCTACGGGGGTCCGTTTTGGGCGTACGACCAGGCGAAACGAACGTGAGAACGAGCTCCATCTTGCTGCAAACGCCTATGGCGGTTTGGGTCATCGTCCGGGCCAAAAAACGCTTATTTCTATTACTTATTTGCATTTTTATGTTTTTTTAACTATTTTGGGCATTTTGTTTTAGGCCGTGTGTTTGACCCGTTATCTTTTTTAGGCCCATTTCGAATTTATGTTCTTATTTATATGTCCCTCTAGTAATTTGAATAATCAGAATTGAATTTTGAAACTACTGAATTTTCACTTCAAATTCCGTGCCTTTTGGGAGGAATCTTGGGGGTTGGGGAAGAACTACAGGGTATTCTTAGAATCAACGTGTTCGATCTTCGTTTCCGTATCTCGTGCTACATCACTTCCTTAGGTTTTTTCTGAAACTGAGATTATGTTAGCTCAAAGAGTGCATGCAAAACCAAAATCAGATTTAGAAACACTTTAAAACAACTTCAAGTTGCAATATTAGGTCTACATCACATCCAAACACCCCATAAGTGGTTGTTGTGAGTTGTAACACAATATATGTTCCAATGTATGGTTTTATATCATCATAATTAATAGTACTTTGATGTAGAGGAAAGTTTGTCATTATTACCAAGTTATGATGATGTAAAACTTTTTTGTAATTATCTACTGTTAGTTTCATACAGAACATTGTTTTATGTATATCACCTAGCTATCATTTAATTAGTAATCTTGCTTGATTTATGTTGTGAAAACGGTCCGTATCAAACACTTATCAAATAGCATACTTTAGTTCTATCACTATCCAACATCACCACAAGCTTTGTCGCCATAGATCACCCTTTCGAGATGACATGTCGTCGCGAAAGGCTCGTCCAAAATTATTTTTTCAGTTAAACAACATTATTATTATTAACTAAAATAAAGTACACCTTATGGTATGGCGACGACATATCAATTTAAAAAAATAAGAAAATAATTTAGCATTCACTTATAACAAAATTAAGAAAAAAAATCAAACTACTCCTAGGTGACTGTCGTCCCCATAGGATAAACCAAACGACGTCATTTATGTCTCCAATGATAGCAAGTTAAAATAAATAAAAAATAAAATCAACATGTCGTCGCCATAGAGTTTTAGAATGGTGCTCACATTTTGACATTTTCCGCCTAACCTATCGTCATGGGCAACATGTTGTCGCATAGGGTGCCCCAAAACAAAGAATCCAGGGATCTTCCAGGTCGTCACCATCGGTTACCCGATGCCGACAACAACATATTGTCGCCAAATCCTTTGTCTCGATAGACCCATATATTTGTAGTGTGTTCAGAAGCACTTCAAAAATCAACACCTTAGCATTGGACATTGATCATTTAATTGGTGTTATCAAACAAACTAATTAGGAACTTGAATTCCACAGTTATATATCATTTTTCATATTATCTTTATTTTTTATATTTTATAAGAAGACAAAAAAAAGTAGTATTGATCTATTATTGATCAACCATGTGTGACTGATCACATGCACCTAATAAAATTAAAACCAATGACACATAGGATCACAAATTTCTGTTTTGGTGGGAAGGAAGATTCTGGTTTCCATAGGAATGTACCAGTGAATAATTATTTATATCATGTGTCATGTAGTTAAGTTACAATTACCAGTTACCACCCTTTTAATTTACATATAAACCTTAATAACCTGTTTCAAGTTTAATCAAAATTTATTCTTCATATCGATATGGAAAGGTTCATACGAGAACAAGTTGACACACAAAACTATAGCGATATAGAAAGGTATTTTGGTATAATTAATCATTGTAAGTGTAGAGATCTCCTAAGATACTAAAAGAAATTTTTAGCCACCATTTGTAGATTGTAGTATTCATCATCATTATCATACTCAGTAAATCCCGCCAATGGCAAATATAAGGCAAGGTCTGAGGAGGGTAAGATGTAGACAGCCTTACTTCTACCCCGTAGGAAGAGAGAGGCTGCTTCCAGTGAGACCCTCGGCTCGATGGTAGTTTTGCATCAACCCTTGGACATAAGGCACATAACACTTGGCAATTAAGACAAAGGCTAATTAGTGCATGTACTCCCTTGTCTTTCGGCTATCAACGCCACCACATGATGCATGATTAACCACCCCCCTGTTTTAACTTTATTTTCACGAAATTAGTAAAATAACGTTAAATTTAGTGCACTTTAATAAATAGGGTAGCATGTCCCATATGTGTAGATTGTAGTATTGTAAAAGATAATTATGAAAATCTAGAGTAACATGACCCAGATGTGTTATCAATGTTAATAAATAGGATAGCATGTCCCATATGATAATATATAAATTATAAGGACCAAAGTTCAGAATATTTTAAAGATTAGGTACCCAAGATGTTGAAAATGTGAGTATAAAAAGGGACATTGAGGATAGTAAAGATTCAAATTTGTGGAGTAACACAATCAAATTACAAACACAATAAGCTTCATTGGATAAAATGGGGCATGTAGAGTTTTACAAGCCAATAATTGTTATGATTGTGATGCAATTTACATATGGAGCAGTCTCCATAACAACTAGAGCTTCTCTTTTGGAAGGAATGAACCCTAGAGTTTTTGTTTTCTACAGACAAGCCTTTGCCACTTTGGTCATTGCTCCTGTCGCTTACTTTTCAAGGTACGTTTTAGCGTGTTGTACTTAAACTCGTTAAGTTGTATGTTTATTTCGATCAGGCCATCTTAGAATGTAACTTCACGCCGATTTTGATATGTGTTTCTGTGTGGCAGGAGTAAAATTACGAGTTGTTGTATTGGATGGAAAAGCTTTTGGTTGATCTTTCTGGCATCTTTGATAGGGTAAACATGATTTTTTACTTTTTTAGTCTTTATTTAACTCCTAACGTGATCTAATGAAGTGAATATGGGTTAGCAAATGTTAAACAAGCATGCATATTCGTATCTATAGTATGCTTTAATGTGCTAATTCACACGCATAAAACAAGAATGTTAATATAAATCCGGCCTCTTGTATCAATCAGTATTGTTCGCTTTTCTCAGTTCACATATTTGTTTTTGGTTGCTCGAGATAAGACTTGCCAAAAGGTCAACGATCCTAGTATTTAACTTACTTAAACACGCTTAACATTAGATTTCTTCTCTCATCCACACCCACTGCACAAGCAAAATGTGGTGGTGATATTTTAGGCAAGTCTTATGAGATAAAACAGAACGATACGATGTATGATTTTCCTAAGGTGTTACAATTAAATTCTTAAACTAATGAAAGTTGCCCATTGTCTCAGATAATCACTAAATGTTATGGCAGAACCAGAACTTTTCAACTTATTCGTCCTGATAAAAACCCGTTTAGATATATATTATCTTTAACCATCTAAATGCGACTATTTATGGTTCAAATTATAATTATTTATCTTTTTTTGTATATTTTCCTTTTCAGAATAACAACCAGCCAAATGATATTCTTAGAAGGCTTATACTTAGCCTCAGCATCAGCTGGAAGTGCCATTTTCAATCTTGTCCCTGCCATCACCTTTGTTGTAGCCTCCATTGTTGGGTACTTCAACTTTCTCTAAACAAGTCATAAAATATGCATACAAAAATCTCAATCTTATTTGATTATATTCGACATTAATTTGTAGATACGAACCAATAAATATACGAAGCTTACGAACCATGGCCAAGATATTTGGGACGATCGTGTGTGTTACAAGTGCAGCTGCAATGGCACTCATCAAAGGCCCTAAACTACTAAACGCAAACTTGCCTTCATCGAATTCTCTATTGTTAAATTCAACTGAATTTGATAATCTTTGGCTTTTGGGATGTTTATGTCTCTTTGGCAGCAGTTGTTGCTGGTCATTTTGGCTGATTATTCAGGTATATAAAGGATATATAGTGAACATACTAATGTTGCAAGAAATGCGTAGGAAACAGTCATTGCAACACTTTTCCGACAAAAATGACTTTGTCGAAAAGCTATCCTATAAAACTTTTTCCGACAAATCCTTTGACAATTTCGACAGATAAGAATTTCCAGCAAAATTCCTAGGAAACCCTGTCAGTATTTTATCGGTATATTGTCGTTAAATTAGGATTTTCTGCCGCTAGTATTCTGTGGAATGTGTAGGTATTCCGACGCTTTTTTTTTCCTAAAACATGTTCGGTTGGAATTTACAACAGGTACCGGTCACTAAAAGCTATCCTGACCACCTATCATTATCTGCTTGGATGTGTTTTATGGCGACGGTGCAATCTGGAATAGTTCTATTGTTTACTGACCCACATTTGGAAGCTTGGAAAATTACCTCATATTTTCAAATGGGATCTTTGTTATATGCGGTAATTAAATTGTTTACCACTTCAAGTTAACATATCTATGTTCTTGACTTAAATCTTATTAATGACACCTTACTTTGATGCTTTCTCTTGATCAGGCTATTGTTGGTTCGGGGATTTCCATATTCGCGCAATCATGGATTATCCAGAAACGCGGTCCAGTGTTTTCAGCAATGTTCAATCCTTTAAACACAGTCATTGTGACCATTTTTGCTTCTATATTCCTTAGAGAACAGATATACTTAGGAAGGCAAGTTAAATTAAATATTTGGGAACACATGCTTTAGCGACACTTTTTTGGTCACTAGGGAAATTTTTAGTTCTTTTACATATATTTATTCAGTTTTTGTTGTATATTGATGTAAACCTCTTTCATAATGCAGTGCGGTAGGTGCAGTTGGGATCGTGATTGGACTGTATGTAGTGTTGTGGGGAAAGGCCAAAGATCTTGAAGAAATGAAAGAACAACAAGAGAAGAAGATGATGTTGTCGCAAAAAGATCAAATCGACGTAGTTAGGATTATGGTTGATGAAGCTAACCTGGAGGAACCCCTTTTGCCCAAACAAACAAACAAATTCTAATCTTGTTAGCGAGGTTCTAAAATGCGTACCTAAAGACTTTCATACAATAACAAGTTTTGAAGGTTCAAATGAGAATAATTTTTTTGTAAGAAGAAAAAAAAGAAGAAGTTTCAACCAATAAGAATGCTTCATTTTACTTCATTTAATATTTGCATTTAATTTTAATATAAGGGTATATTGGTAAATTTACATAAATCATTAATTTGTATTCTTCTACTTTAATAACTAACTAAATTAAATTTGTAACTTCTTTTCAAAATATATACTTTTTTTCAAATTTAAAAAACAACTTAATTTATAGTGTAGAATAAATTAGTAGTTGTGTATGATAAATTACGAGTTGTGTAGGATATATTTTGAGGTTTGTAGGATAAATTTCAACTGTGTAGGATAAAATTCTATAATGTGTAGGGTATATGTAGGAAAATTTTGATATGTGTAGGTTTTGTAGATTATATGTAGGAGAATTAAAGATTAGTTGACTAATTAATTAAAGAGAGAAAAAATTAATGATATGAGTTATAAATGAAATAGTATTTTACTAATATGCTCTTTCTTCTTTTTCTTCTCACATTAAATTTCTTCTCAAATGAACATTCCCTACAGGATAATATAACCTTATTGTAAGTTATGAAATGAATTATAGGAATTGTTACTTCATTGATTAATCCGTGTTTTGAAATGAACTATTATTATTACTAGTAATTAATTTTCAGATGAACAGTCAAGGGTGCAAAGTGTCCAAAAAGTAAAAAGTAGTCACTAAAGTGTCCAGAAAGTAAAAATTATAGTCACTAAAGGGTCCTAAAGTAAGAAAATAGTCAGTGAAATTAGCTATGTGAAGTATCGGTAGAAATGTCATGATAACAAGCAATAGTGACATGTAGTGAATATATTTGACCTTTTGTGACACAATAAAAACATGATTGATAGACTATGAACAATGGGCAATCCGTTCCTCAAGTCCGCTCAACAAACCAATGCACAAAGCCACAAACAAACTTTCTTGTTGGAGGAGGTGATCCGATGGGAGGTAGCCCGCTCAAGCGGACGGGTATGGTAAGGAAGGAGTGGGGACGACCCACTCACAATACTATCTTTTTGTGTAAAAAGTGGGGTGTGATGTGAAGGTTTGAAATGGTTTATTGTTAGAGGAAAAAATGGGGTTTACAATGATGTAGCATGCTGACTAGGCAGTCTGTTGTATGGACTTGGTCCATAGTTGTGGGTGCTCTTATCGATTGACCAAACTACTGCCACATTACTGTCATGTATGAATTTGAGCAATAATTGAACATTCAATAACTAGATGTAGTTGGATAACTAAAAAAATGTTTAAAAAAAACAATGTGATAGGTTAGATCGGGGTGGGTACCAAATTCTTCCTCATTAACGTCGCAATTGGAATAGTGATGGAGATCTCAATGGCGCCTCGGTGAACAAGCCAGTGTCACGGTCATAGAACTTGTTTTGTAAATATCAACTGTCACTAAAGATGTATCACTCGTTTAAAAATGATTTTGTGTCAAACAAGTCACTCGTATAAAAAGGACCTTGCGTAAAACATGCCAACAAAAAAAGTTAAAAATTAGAAAAGATCTTGTGTCAAATGTGACACTCATTTGCAAAGTTAAATGAATTGTCACATAAAACCGAAGGATGTTATTAATAAAAAAGATACAAATATTAAGGTACATAATTAGATGATTTTATTAAAAAAAAGTACTTAAATGTGTGTAATATACTATCTTTATTAGTACTTTAAAATGCATTAGTCAGTAAATAAAACTATAGAAGTTCCACTTAAAAGTGACATTGGTTCAGTGGCACATGCAATCATCAAATTTGTTTTTATGCTCCCCGTTTGGATTAATAATTCAAGCATTTTCTCTATCATGTATAACTCGTAAATGATATTTTAAAGCAAGATTCACATGATTTACGTCATAGATTTATGATTGAGCGGTGTCGAGTTTCTGATTGATCTTGGAATGTTGATAGCCATCATAGTATTTTAATCTTATAGAATAAACAATAAATAATAGTTTTTTAAGTATAATGATAACCTATTTTTATAAACAATAAATAATAGTTTTTTAAGCATAATGATAACCTATTTTTAGGGTGAGTATCAAATAGGAAGTTTATTTTGGCTAGGAATGATAGAAAGCAATAGGATTATGACATGTGACAAAATTTAAAATAAAGAGCAAGGGTATTTTAGTCAATCGTATCCTTTCTGATTCCTTCTTCTCCCCAGTAACTTTAAAATTCACCATTTTCAAAACCCACCATCTTCAACCATTTCTTCACTTTCTATCTCAATAATCACTACATTATAGTGCGATTTTCATCACAAATCAATGTTTCAAACACACGGTTGACCGTCAACGTGTTATTCAGCTTTTTTGAAGAAACCCAGTATAATTTTATACAAAATCTCGTTTTTTCCATGTGATTTTGAAGCGAATCACTCGATTCGTTTGATTCGATCGCTGATAAGTGTTTCTAACATTCAAATTTCGTCAATCGGTGAAGAAATATGAAGAAATCTATGTAAGAAATTTTTGAATCGCATTTTTACGATCTGGGTTTTTAAATCTAGTCATTGGGTTTTACGATCTTGGCGGGGGTCCGGGGGGCAGCGCCCCTGGGAGCAGGGTCCAAGGGGCGGCAGCCCCTGGCTGGGTCCAAACTGCTTTAATAAAAATGCATCAGAAAATTTATTTTTCCAGAAATTGTCTCATTTCGAAGACAAAAATTCGTAGTTAAACACATTTTTTAAGTGTTTTCTGGCCATTACGTTTTAGAATTAAGACATTTTATGTGTTTTCTAACCATTGCGTTTTAGAAAAACACATTTTTTAAGTGTTTTTAGTCATTGCATTTTAGGTAAAAACACATTTTTAGGTGTTTTCAGTCCATTGTATTTTAGAGAGAACACTTTATTTTGTGTTTTTAGGCCATTGCGTTTTAGAACTAAGACATTTTTATGTGTTTTCTAGCCATTGCGTTTTAGAAAAAACACATTTTTGAAGTGTTTTTAGTTATTGCGTTTTAGGTAAAACACATTTTTAGGTGTTTTCAGTCCATTGCGTTTTAGAGAGAACACTTTATTTTGTGTTTTTAGGCCACTGCGTTTTAGAAATAAGACATTTTTATGTGTTTTTTGCCTATTGCGTTTTAGAAAAACAGATTTTTGAAGTGTTTTCTGGCCATTGTGTTTTAGGTAAAAACACATTTTTAGGTGTTTTCGGTCCATTGCGTTTTTGAAAAAAAAACATTTTTAAGTGTTTTCTGGCTATTGCGTTTTAGAAATAAGACAATTCTTTGTGTTTCTGGCGCATTGCGTTTTAGGTAAAACACATTTTTATGTGTTTTCATTCCATTGCTTTTTAGAAAGTACACTTTCTTTTGTGTTTTTAGGCTATTGCGTTTAATAAATAAGACATTTCTTTGTGTTTTCTAGCCATTGCGTTTTACAAATAAGACATTTCTTTGTGTTTTTAGTGCATTGCGCTTTAAAAAAATGTCATTTTTTAGGTTTTTTTCCATTGTGTTTTACGCAACTGGGTTTTTTTCCATTGCGTTTTACACAACTGGGTTTTTGAAAAAAAAAATCAAAAATATAGCAATAGTATACTCGTTTTAAAGATAAAAAAACGCTCGTTTTTTTGGTGCAATTTTTATAAAAAAAAATAATGTCGTATGAAATAGTTATTAACGTTTAAAAATGAGGGGGAATTAGAGGAGAGAGAAACTATTGTCTTGTATTAACTAGAATGCCCCTAACAAACCCACGCGCCTCCAATTTTTTCCTTCAATTTCACTCATTTAATCTTAGCCCTTGGTTACATAAATAGATGGTCAAGATTACTTTCTAAGCTTTCTACCCAAATAAATTTCCTTTTATATCCTAACCCTCTATTTTTATATGCCAAATGCCAATTTCAAAGCCGGCCCAAAGGGGGAACGGGGTGGGCAACAGCCCAGGGGTCGAAATTTTAAAAAATCTATATTATATTATGTTATGTTATGTTATGTTATGTTATATCGGCCCAGGGGTCGAAATTTTAAAAAATCTATATTATATTATATTATGATATGTTGTGTTGTGTTGTATTGTACTGTACTGTACTGTATTATATTGTATTATATTATATTATGGGTAGGAGTTGGGTACAAAGTTTACTTTTCCTACAAAGTGTAGGAAGTGTTCTCATTGTGACATGTGTTATCAAGGAATAATATACTAAAGGGCATAAATGTAATTGAATAATTAACTTATTTATGAAAGATTTATCTCTTAAACAAAAATTGAGATATTTAAGGAAACAATAACTCTTTTAAGAATTCAAAATTGTAACTTAGTTATAATACGAATAATGCATACTAAATCATATTCTATTCTGTTTATTATTATTATTATTTTTTTTTTTTTTTTTTTTTTTGCATCATTCACAAATTCTTTATGTTGTGTTTTAGCAATTATTGGTTTATTCACATTGTGTTTTACCAGTTACAAGTTTATTCTCATTTGTTTTTTATCATTAACATGTTTAATAAAGGACATGTACTTGTAGTTATTTGTTGTTGTATTTTTTAGTTATTTGGTTCATCAATCAATATGTGTTATACTAGACACTAGTCAGTGGTGTGTATTTTCTTGACGTTGTGTTTTAACCACATGTACCGGTGTTTATTTCTTCTCATAGTGTTTTAAATGTATATACCATTGCTTATTTCTTTGCAAAGTGTTTTATAATTTAAGAATTGGTAAATATTGTGTAATATATATATTGCAATGATCAAATGGTGTTTTATCAGATTTGGGCACACCATTCAAACTATAAAACACATAATTCTTTAAATAGATCACCTAAACTTTAAAAGGCATATGCTCACTCAAACGCTATCTTAAAACACACAACTTATCTTTATAAAACACATCATTCCTTAAAGAACACAATCCAAACTATAAAACATATTGTTATATAAAACACCACGTTGTTATATAAAACACACCATTGCTAGTAAAATTGATCAACTAATTGAAACGTAATTCTTTTACATATGTAGCAATATGGTACTTATATTAAAGATAAAAAAACGCTTCTTATTATGGTGTAACTTTTTTATAAAAACAAATTAGGTATAGAAAAGTTATTGACGTTTTAAAAAGATGGGGGAAAGTTGCATGTGACTTTCATGTGGGTTCCTAAATTTAAGGCATACTAAATTTACTTTAATACCCTTAATCTAAGAAATCAATTAATTTAATTAGAATAAATATTACAACTTTACCACTCATTTAATCCCATCCATCAGTTAGCCTAATCTAATGGCTATGATCACTTAGTACACTTTTTAGAAAAAACACACTTTATAGAGAAACCTGACCCATTATATTATATTATATAAAAAGAAAACTTTATATACTTTTGTTGAACAATCAAACTCACTAAAATTTTGTTTATTTTAAGCCACTTAAACACTAAAACTTATTTTTAATTAAACTCCTCACTTTTTTACTCATCAATACTCAATAATGGTTTAAGCTTAATTAAATTTGGTCTAACTAGATATAACACCTGCGCGCGTTGTGTCGCGGTACATAGCAAACATCGAATGGTTTAGTACAAACGTTATGTGATGCGTTAACCATATGAAAACACACGTTTCGACGTATCTGGTTGAACTCAATGTAACCTATATAAGCATTGCAATTGGATCAAACATAAAGTAAATCAAATTTATATCATACAATAATAACGTATTATATGTGACCCGAGTCATACATAGAAAATGTAACGGGTATAATGGAAAAGCTGACACGTATAGTCAAAAGAGATGAATTAGTGCTTTTGAAAAGAAACCACAATTTGACTCCACTCGGTTCGAAACAAAATTTACAAAATATCACCTGACTCGTTTCCAAAAAAAAAGTTTACATCAAAACATACACCAACTCAAATATATACCGAAGCGTACATAAAAATATGCAGGTAAAAAATATTTTTTTTAAACGAAAACGTATTATATTTGACCTGACTCGTCCCCAGAAAAAGTTTATGTTGACACATAGAGCAAATCGAATTTATACCGGTATGTACATAAAAATATACACGTGAAAAATTGTTTTTCTTAAGTAAAGGAGGTATAATAGTAAACTCGAAACAAATTATTAGTAACAAATTTAATAGGTTAAATATGTTCGTAAAATGGTGCCAAGTAGCACTAATGTCAAACCACTGCCAGTGAACACCAACATCGGAATAAAAAAGTAAAACATAACACCGTGCAAAAAATAAACGTATCATCGTTGAACCACGCACGCCCATTGTGGCGTGCTAATGCGAAACAATTAGACAAAAACGTAAAACATAGAAAAGAATAACTAAGTCGATCTAGGATCTGCGCATTGCCTATCAAACGGGAAAAACATGCAAAAAAACGTTGAACCCCACACGCATGTTGTTGCGTGTTGACTCACAAAATTTAGAACGAAACAAAAAACGAAAACTTGCGAAAGATGAAAAGTATGGGGATACCAAAGTTGAAAATAAAAAAATATTAGGGTTAAATTGAAAAGTTGAAAAGCTTTGGGTTAAATTTAAAAAAGCCAAAGGGGTTAAAATATAAAAGATAAAAACAATTGGATTGAAAGTGAAAAATACAAAAACTTTTTTGAAAAGCTCCCAATGCACATATTACAAGTATATAAAGCAAAAACATGTTTCTAATTTATAGTTTGGAAATAAGAACGCTTTCTTTTCTACTAACCCAGGCCCAAAAATTTCAAACATTCTCGGATGGTCATTGCCAATTTTGCCCCTCCTATACTACACAACTCATATAACAATTACAAACATTAGTTATATTCATTGAAATGATATTAAGATGAATTGTTCTTTGCAAATTAATAATTTTGTAAAACTTTTCTTTTAACTAATTTACAATAATATTATCTATCTATCTATATAAAATCAAATGAATGATTGGTGCCATGCAGGTGCCTGGCTGTCACACCCCGATATTTCCACGTATTACCGGTGGGGAGTATCGTGACGTAGTTGATATCATCATAGACAATTTATCACAGTTTATATACACAGCGGAAGTCGAAAGATAAAAACATTACAAACCGAATGAAAGTAATATCATTTATTACAAAACGGTTGTAAAGGATCCACAGGCGGATCGAAGTTAAAAAGAAACATTTTTCAGCAGATTTATAAACATCTAAGCTTGCAAGACTCTTTATTGATGCTAGGAGTAGCCAGCCTATTCCGATTAGTACCTGCACTTAACCTTTTTGGAAAATACATCAGTTTTCACTTGTAAATACAATTAACCGACTCATTTTGAAAATGTTTAAGAAAATTGATTTGAATGCACAAGGCACAAAATATCTTTTATAACTTGGGATAATTATTTAAATATAAACTTGTAAAAGAATTACATGTTTGTTATACGTTCAGTAGCCCGAGCTGAATACCGGGTTAAAGATTAATTGACACACCACATAAGGATATCCGCGGTGAGTTATTCTCGAACGGCGGTTATATCTTTTTATTTACGCACCGGCAGGTGTATGCCTACACCCCGTGCTTAAGTCGTGGCCATTTCAATGAATAATGCTAAGGATATCTGGGACATGGTCATTAACCCCCCAAAGGCTTTAAGCAAACAAAACAGATTAAACGGGTCATCTCAATAAATTAACCTTCATATGATTAACAATTCGATGACCGACCAAGCGGTATTTTATATACCGTACCCCAAGCCCGTATAAGGGAAAATAAGTTAAAAGTATTTACCTGAGCAAATTATATAAATTTATCCCAGTCGTACAAATCAGCAAGTGCAAGTATCTTTTACTGGGCTCCTAAATCTGGAACGAAGGTTTTAATAACCTATTAGATTCCTAACGGGTCTAAATTAAGTCTAAACTTAGACCGGTTAGTTTTAAAGAAAGATACACGGTTCGAAACGCACGCTTAAGCGAAGACCGGATTAGAATGTAGTTTAGACCCGACAAGTTTGTATACTTGTATAATATGGGTAAACTAAACACATTCTGGATTTTGAGATAGAAATGATAAGGTTTGACCCGTTTCGGCTAATTTATGCAAACTAGTTACATAAACCGCACCGAACGCGAAGGATGCATAACGGGTAACCAAATGAGTCATGAACAGGTTTCCTAAGTTAATATGCCTTAAATATGTTGTGATATCAGTAGGATACCTTCCATTATGCCCAAAACGAATTTAAACTCAAATTAAGCCCCGTAGGGGTATTTTGGTCATTTTAAAGGTTATAAAAGAGTTTAAATATTAATCTGAGTTTCAGGTCTGATATAATTAGTAAAAATATTTATTTTTATAAGTCATAACAGTAGGGTATTGCATATATGTGAAATTTATCTTTTATAACCAAACTATACACCGTAGGGGCATTTTGGTAATTTCACATAGGCTTTAAAAGGTCAAATTTAGAAATCTGAGTTCAAAACTTTATCTTACTGTTAAAATATAAAAATTTACTAAAAACATCAGTATGTTAAAAATAGTTTTAACCCATACTATGCGCTTAAAACGCGTAAAAGTCGGTTTTAAGCGATTTTCGGGTTTAAATAGGAAATCTGAGTTTTTGGTCAGTTTATAAAGTTAAAAATATTTTATTTATCATATAAAATCAGTAGCAAAAAGTTTGGTATCAAAATATTATGTAAAACCCATTTTATTCTAGAAAAGGGTATAACCGACAATTACCGAATTGAAGCAAGTACTCTATGTTATGCTCAGCTTAAAAATAAATAAAAATCTTCAAAAATCCCAAAATATTATATTACATCAGTGGGTAAGAAGTTTGGTGTCAAAATTTGGGTTTAAATAGGCTATATGCTAATTATGTCGTTTAATTAATAAAAAGCTTCTTAATTACGATATTGAGCATAACTCCTATTCTAGACCTCAAACTGATGTCAAATTTTTAGGACAAGTTTATAAATCAGTAATAAAGGTTTTTGTCCTCTCACATTTTCAAAAATCTCGTTTTAAGGTCAAAAGGGCATAATGGTCAATATTTAGGCATATAACGGAAACATGCAAATGAATCGGATAAACTAGGGAACCAAGTTGTATAACCTCAGAGGGTTACACTAACCTATAACCTGGTCCTAATAGAGCTCTAAGGCATTTCTAAAATATGCTACATTGGGTCAGAACTGAAAGTCAAAACAAAAGTCTACTTTTGCGACTTTCGGTCCCGAACCGAGCCTAAACTGAAAATTGTCGGGTTGAACATGCTTAGACATGTTCTTATATTAATTACCAAGTTATACAAGTGATAAAACAGGTTTCATGGCTTCTACATTGCTAATTATGCGTTTATTCGAAAATTAGCTTTTTGTTGACTTTTTATAATTAAGTTTGACCCGACAATTGACCTAGTTAGAGTGGAAATCAGAGGGTGCCCTTTTAAGGGTTTATTACCCACATAATTACCAACTCATAGCTACTTTCAATTCGAGAATTGACTGGACCATTAGTGATTAATCACTAAGTCAAACCTTAATTACGACAGGTTTGACTTTAGGCCATTAAACTAAAAACTGAAATTAGAGAGGTTAAGGAAGCTTACTGAAGTACTTAGTACGATTTAGAAGCTAATGGAATCTTGTGTGAGGTTCAGAAAGCTCCAGAGAAGTCCTTGGAGTGAGTTGAAGTAGCTTTGAAATGAGCAAGAACAATGGTTGCAACATGAAGCTCTTGTATAGCAACTTAAAATGCATGAGATCATTCCAACAAGGTCTATGGGTGATCCTTAATGAGTCCCAATGTCACACCCCGATTTCCACATGTCACCGGTGGGCCCGGTGGGGAGTATCGTGACGTGGTTGGCAACATAATAGTCAAACAACACAATATTTAATATGCACAGCGGAAGCAATTGAAATATATATTTCAACCGAATAAAATATTGTAATATCGTGTATCACAAACAGTTGAAATTTTATCCACAAACGGATCGAAATAAAATAGGAAACAGTAGTTCAACAGACGATAGGCATCTTAAGCTTGCGAGACTCTTTATTGATGCTAAGGAGAGAATCCAGCCTATTACGCTTAGTACCTGCATTTAATCTTTTTTGGGAAAATACGTCAGTTTACACTGGTAAATACAATCAACTGACTCATTTTAAAAATGAGTAAAAATTGATTTGGATGCACGTGGCATAAACATTTTATAACTTGGGATAATTATTTAAATATATAATCTTGTAAATGAATTACATGTTCCTTATGCGTTCAGTAGCCCGGATCGTGTCCGGGTTAAACAGGGATACGAATCTTTTAAACAGGTCTTACCATCATGGCCAGGTCTTCATAGTGACACTCAGGCTAGGTTTCACACTTAAGATTCTTATTCAATATTTAAATAGGCAGATATTTATTAAAAAGGAATGATTTTGATTTATTTATTTCATATAATATATTTATGCAGATAATAGCAAAAATGAAATTTATAAACTTACATTCCATTAATTTATTAAAAGGTTACACGTCGCCCTAAACGGGACTTTTTAAATAAACAAACTTACCCACGCAGGGGTTTAAACAAGGATTTACCCACGCAGGGGCTTAACAACAAATATCATAATAGTCCACGCAGGGACTTACACAAATAACATAATAGTCCACGCAGGGATTTAAAACAATAACATACCCTCGTAGGGGTTGACAGAAAGATAGACCCACGCAGGGGTCAAAACAAACAAACATACCCACGCAGGGGTTTATACAGCAAGACTGGCCCACGCAGGGGCTCAACAACAATTGGAAGGATTTAGTGGTCCTTCTTGCTCTTCCCTTTGATCAAGCTTGTCAATCCTTGGAAGAATCTTTGTCTCTCCCTGCGGTCGCGGTGAAAGTCTCGCTCAACCTGATCCAGTCTCTGAAGAATTTCCTCCCGTTCTGGGGGAGAAAACCGTGGCGGCTGCGATTGCGTCCGTATGATTGGTCTGGCAGGTATCTGGTACCCATGAGTTTGGTACCCTGCTCCCCAAGGAGCTCCATATGGTCCTTCCGGGTTAAAGGCGTTGTAATTTGCCGCTACCAAGTATGGGTCGGCTTCACCGTAACCGTAGTTGTTGTGAGCTGGCGGCTCAAATGGGTTGTACGCCATAGAACCCGTGTATGCTGGAATCGGGTTATCAAAACCAATCGGTGGTGGTTGCTGAGCAACTGGTTGCGAAGGCCCACCCATCTGTGGGTCTTCCTGAAGTGGCGGGTAGTGACTACCACTAGATTGGCGTGGGGAGCTAAAATGGAAATCCCCCGCTCGCGCAAACATACGTGCGCCTGTCCTCCTATGCCTCGGCGGTTGAGGAGGTGCCGGTTGAACTGGTGGCGGTGGAGGCGGTGGCGTGACTGCCACAAACCGTGAATCCACAGAGGGATCCTGTTGCTGCTGCTGCTGCTGATGAGGCGACGAATGATGCGAGGGTGTGAAGTACCACTCGTGCTGAGTAAACCTCGCCTGAAAGCTGTCTAGACCACCGTAGGGTGATCCGTGAAAAGAAGAGCCATTCGAAATCTCAATGGGATGGTTCGGTGTACCACTGGCAGGTTCGACGGGATCCGTGTCCTCGTCCATATCCTCCGCGTGATCACCAGAGAAATGATCCTCTGGTCCCAATGGGTTAAAACCCACTGGCTCTTGTATGTAGTTGGCCGGGTTAAACCGGCCCCTGAAGACAGTTGTAGGGTCTCCAAAAGAATTGTGCGATAAGGATCGCTGTAGAGGTATGTAGGAAGGTTGTGGGTTATTGGGCTCATTTCCCGAATGTGGCCCATAAGAGTTATGCACGGGAGGCGTCGAACTATGCGAAACAGATCGCCTCGCAGGTTCAAAAAGCTTCCTCCGGTTCTGTCGAGGATCGTCACTCTCGGTGGTAGAAGGAGCTCGCATATGCGAAGGTCCTGCCTCGTCGTCATTGGGGGCGGTGATTGGCCCCTTTCCTCGTCCTCTTCTTCGGAAGAATCTTGGCGGCATTTTCAATCCTGTCAATACAATATAAGATAACGACAAGAATATATAAAATAAAATAAAGGACAACAAAATCAAACAAGGTAGAATTTGTCCTATGTTATTTGTCTAGACTTGAAAGTTTAGATATGTGCAATTGTGTTATTGAGATTAAACACAAAAGGCTAGTATTTAATTCACTCAATGTTGGCTCTGATACCAACCTGTCACACCCCGATTTCCACGTGTCACCGGTGGGCCTGGTGGGGAGTATCGTGACGTGGTTGGCAACATAATAGTCAAACAACACAATATTTAATATGCACAGCGGAAGCAATTGAAAGATATATTTCAACCGAATAAAATATTGTAATATCATGTATCACAAACAATTGAAATTTTATCCACAGACGGATCGAAATAAAATAGGAAACAGTAGTTCAACAGACGATAGGCATCTTAAGCTTGCGAGACTCTTTATTGATGCTAAGGAGAGAATCCAGCCTATTACGCTTAGTACCTGCATTTAATCTTTTTGGGAAAATACGTCAGTTTACACTGGTAAATACAATCAACTGACTCATTTTAAAAATGATTAAAAATTGATTTGGATGCACGTGGCATAAACATTTTATAACTTGGGATAATTATTTAAATATATAATCTTGTAAATGAATTACATGTTCCTTATGCGTTCAGTAGCCCGGATCGTGTCCGGGTTAAAGATCAATAGACACACCACATTATTCTTTTATGCACTGACGGGTGTACGCCTACACCCCGCGCTTAAGTCGTGGACATTTCGTAAAATGATGCCAGGGATATCCGGGACATGGTCATTAACCCCCCAAAGGCTTTAAGTAAACAAAACGATTTAAACGGGCCGATCAAATTATTCAATTAACCACCAAACGATGGAAGATTTGATGCCCGACCAAGCGGTATTTTATATACCGTAACCCAAACCCGTATAGGGGAAATAAGTTAAAAGTATTTACCTGAGCAAATTATAAATCACAATAAGCAAACGCAAGTAGCTTTTACTGGTACTCCTAATCTGGAACGAAGGTTTATAATAACCTATTAGAATCCTAACGGGTCTTTAGTTAAGCTTAAGCTTAGACCGGTTAGTTTCAAAGATATGGTTCGTACGCACGATTAAGCGAAGACTGGATAGAATGTGATTTAGACCCGACAAGTTCAGAGACTTTCTTAATATGGGTATTTCATACACATTCTGGATTTTGAGATAAAACCGATAAAGTTTGACCCGTTTCGGCTAATTTATGTAAACTGGTTACATAAACCGAACCGAACGCGTAATAAGCGTAACGGGTAATTATTTGAGCCATATACAGGTTTCCTAAGTTAATATGCTTCAAATATGTTGTGACATCAGTAAGATGTCTTTTATTATGCCCGAAACGTATTTAAACACAAACTATGCCTTATAAGGGTAGTTTGGTCATTTTCAAGGTTATAAAAGAGTCTAAGTATTAACCTGGGTTACCGGCCTGATATAATCAGCAAAAGTACTTAGTTTACTAAGTTATAACAGTAGGGTAAAGTATATATGTGAAATTTATCAATTATACCCAAACTATGCACCGTAGGGGCATTTTGGTAATTTCACATAAGCCGTAAAGCTCAGAACTGAAGTCTGAGTTAAACAACTTTTGCTTACTGTTAAAATATTATAATTTTCCCAAAATATTAGTAGGTATCAACCCTTGTATGTTTAAAATAGTTTTAGTACATACTATGCGTTTAAAATGCTTAATAAGACGATTAGAGGCCATTTCCGGGTTCGATACATAAAGCTGATATTTTTATTATTCCAAAAGGCTTAAAATAATTTATTTATCATTTAAGATCAGTAGCAAAAGGTTTGGGGTCGATTAGATATGTAAAACTCATTTTATGGCCCGTAAGGGCAAAACCGACAATTACCGGATTAAGCCTACGACTATTAGTTATGCTCAGCCTAAAATTAATTAAAAATCTTCAAAAATCCCAAAATAATATATTACATCAGTGGGTAATAAGTTTGATATCAAAAAGTAGGCTTAACTAGGCTATACGCTAATTACGCCGTTTTATTAACATAAAGCTTCTTAATTACGCTAATGAGCATAACTCTCAATCTATACCTCAAACTGATGTCAAACTTTGCATACAAGTTTATATATCAGTAACTAAGGTTTCTACACTTTTACATTTTCACAAATCACGTTTTAAAGTTAAAAGGGCATAATGGTCAACATATGAGCAATTAACGGAATCATGCGTATTAATTGGTTAACTAATGAACCATGGTGTATAATCACAGAGGGTTATACTAGCATGTAACCTGGTCCAAATGAAGCTCTTAGGTATTTCTAAATCATACCAAAACGGGTCAGAACTGAAGTCAAAGCAAAAGCAAAAGTCAAAGCTTTGTGACTTTCGGTTCCGAACCGGGTCTAAACAGTAAATTGTCGGGTTGAACATGTTTAGACATGTTCTTACACTAATTACCAAGTTATATTAATGACCAAACAGGTTGTATGTGTTCTACATTGCTAATTATGCATAAATTGTAAATTAAGTATCCTGTTGACTTTTTAATAATAAGTTTGACCCGACATTTGACCTAGTTAGAGTGGGAATCAGGGGGAACCCTTTTAAGGGTTTATTACCCACATAATTACCAACATATAACTACTTTTGATTCGTCTAATCACTGGACCATTAGTGATTAATCTTAAAGTGAACCGCTAATTACGACGGTTTGACTTTTAAGCTATTACTAAGCAAAAACTTAACTAAGGAAGGATTAGCAAACTTACAAGAGTCCTATGAACGACCAGAGATCACTTGAGAGAAGTCTTGTGCTCCAGAATGATCAGGAATGCAAGAATGAAGGTGTGAAGAACTTGTTGCAACTCATGGCCCTTTTATAGTGTTTAATCCACCATAGAATGTTGACACACAACTCTACCACTGACCACAATTCATCCACAAGTGTCCCTAGTGTTCTAGGGGTTGCCTAGGGATCGCCCATGAAGTGAAACATCTGTTTTGGGTCGATTATGCGCGAATACAGGAGGCTGTTTGAACTTTCTGTATCTGGGCGGGCCATGCAGCCCGCGTAAGGGTGTTGATGGGCTTTACGCGGCCCGCTTGGGCTCTCTGATCAGACAAAAACGTTTTCAAGTTGTTGCATCTCGTCTCTTGGCCCTTCCGAAAGGTCAATTAAGCTAATTTCTTGCAATTTGACCCCTTCTTATTTACCTATAAGGGCTTTAAGACTTTTACCCACTTTACCAAGTCCCTGGACACTTCTGGTTAACCCGAAAAGTCATAACTTTCAACGTTAACGCTTTAACCCCTTGTATACGAATTTGATCATAACTTTCTCATACGATAACGAAACTTTATGAAATTTATATCATGCATTCTAGTGAGCATAATTAACAGTTACAAAGCTTCAGGTTTGTTAAAAGGTCACTCAGAGGTATAACTTAAACATGTTGACACATTTAACCCCTGTAGTTTGTAATCTCTCACTTTCTTTCATATTTAGCTTCGTATGATCCATGATTTATTCGTTTGAAGGTATGAGCAACATGTAGGGTTAATGTACAATATATTTATTCACTGTTGACATTTAGAACTCGTATTTTCATATACTTTTCATGTCTGTCAAATTTAGTCCTTTCAGAACATTCTTTCACACGTTCAAACATATGACACGTGTCAACACAATATAGGACGTGAATTTTCGAGGTGTTACATCCTCACCCCCTTAAAATAAATCTCGACCCGATATTTACTGAAATAAATAAGGGTACTTTTCTTTCATTGTGGATTCAACCTCCCACATATATTCGGGACCTCTACGGGCATCCCATTTGACCTTTACAATAGGTACATGCTTCCTTCGAAGCTTCTTAACCTGTCGATCCTCAATCAACAATGGTTTTTCCACAAATTTCAAGCTCTCATCTATATGCACATCTGTATGTGGTATAACCAGTGATTCATCAGCGAAGCACTTCTTCAGATTGCAGATGTGGAATACATTGTGAATTCCACTGAGCTCTTCAGGTAAGTTTAACTTATAGGCAACTGACCCGACATGTTCGATAACCTCGAAAGGTCCTATGTATCTCGGGCTTAGCTTGCCTTTCTTACCAAATCGCATCACCCCCTTCCAGGGTGATTCTTTGAGCAATACCTTGTCACCTACTTCGAAGTGAAAGGATTTACGCTTTGGATCTGCGTAGCTCTTCTGTCTATCTCGGGCAGCTTTGAGACGGTCACGAATCTGGAAAATTTTGTCCGTCGTTTCAAAGACTATCTCTGGTCCTGATAATTGTACATCTCCGACTTCCACCCAACAAACAGGCGTTCTACACTTTCTACCGTATAAGGCCTCGAAAGGCGCAGCCTTTATGCTGGTGTGGTAGCTATTGTTGTAGGAGAATTCGATTAAGGGTAGGTGGTTATCCCAACTACCACCTAAATCAATTACACATGCAGGTAGCATGTCTTCCAACGTTTGGATGGTACGCTCACTCTGTCCGTCAGTCTGAGGGTGGTAAGCCGTACTGAAATTCAAACGCGTGCCCAAAGATTGTTGGAAACTTTTCCAAAAATGTGACGTGTATCTAGTATCTCTGTCAGAGATGATAGACACAGGTATGCCATGTAAGGCTACAATCTTATCCACGTATAACTGGGCTAACATGTCGGAGCTGTAAGTCTCCTTGATGGGTAAGAAATGTGCTGACTTAGTCAGTCTATCAACTATAACCCATATTGTATCATTTCCTTTCCTTGTCTTAGGTAACTTGGTGATAAAATCCATGGTTACCATTTCCCACTTCCACGTAGGAAGTTCAGGCTGTTGTAGCAAACCTGACGGTTTCTGATGCTCGGCTTTAACTTGCGCACATGTCAAGCATTTAGCTACATAGGTGGCTACAGACTTTTTCAAGCCTATCCACCAATAATTTGCCCTTAGATCCTGGTACATCTTATCAGCCCCAGGATGAACGGAATATTTAGAACTATGGGCTTCCTGAAGAATAACATCTCGAAGTCCCCCATAAGTTGGAACCCATATTCGTCCATTCAATCTCAGAATTCCATCTTTGCCAAGAGATAACTGCTCCTCAGTTACTCCTAGCTTTTCATTAGGATAGTTAGCTTCCAACACAGCTTCCTTCTATGCAGCTAACAACCTTTCAGTCAAACTGTTCTTTATCTCCATGCACTTGGCATTGATTCGGATGGGTTTCACCCTTTCCTTTCGACTCAAGGCATCAGCGACTACATTCGCCTTGCTGGGATGATATCTGATTTCACAATCATAATCATTTAAAGTCTCCATCCAACGGCGTTGCCTCATATTTAAATCCTTCTGATTAAACAGGTGCTGGAGGCTCTTGTGATCAGAATAAATCACACATTTGATACCATATAAATAATGCCTCCACAGTTTTAGTGCGAATACCACGGCACCCAACTCCAAGTCGTGGGTGGTGTAATTCTTTTTATGCACCTTTAACTGTCGTGATGCATAGGCAATAACTTTGCCTTTCTGCATAAGCACACACCCCATGCCAGTGTGCGATGCATCGCAGTAAACCACAAAATCTTCTATCCCATCTGGCAATGTCAGTACCGGGGCGTTGCTCAACTTTTGCTTTAGGATATCAAAGGACTCTTACTGCTTGGGGCCCCAAACGAACTTTACATTCTTCTTAGTTAAGGAGGTTAGGGGTGCAGCAATCCTTGAAAAATTTTCGATGAAACGCCTGTAATATCCTGCCAATCCCAGGAAGCTACGAATCTCTGTAGGCGTCTTTGGCTCTTTCCAGTTTATAACTGCTTCTACCTTAGCGGGATCCACTTGGATACCACGCTCACTCACCACATGTCTAAGGAATTGGACTTCTCGAAGCCAAAACTCACACTTGGAAAATTTGGCGTAGAGTTTCTCATGATGTAGAAGTTTGAGAATACATCGAAGGTGTTTCTCATGGTCAGCTTGATTCTTCGAGTAGATAAGATTTTCGTCGATGAAAACGATGACGAACTTGTCTAAGTAAGGCTTGCAAACGCGATTCATGAGATCCATGAACGCGGCTGGTGCATTAGTGAGCCTAAAAGGCATCACTAGGAACTCGTAATGACCAAAACGAGTCCTAAATGCTGTTTTGTGCACGTCTTCATCTCTAACCTTCAGTTGATGGTAGCCTGACCGCAAGTCAATCTTCGAGAAATAACTTGCTCCTTGCAATTGATCGAACAAATCGTCGATCCTGGGTAAAGGATACCTATTCTTTATCGTGACCTTATTAAGCTCACGATAATCGATGCACAGACGCATCGATCCATCCTTCTTCTTGACAAACAAGACTGGTGCTCCCCAAGGAGACGAACTAGGTTTAATGAAACCTTTAGCTAGCAATTCATCCAGTTGTGTTCTCAATTCCCTCATTTCGGTTGGTGCTAACCTGTAAGGTGCTCTAGCAACAGGTGCTGCTCCAGGGATGATATCAATTCTGAATTCCACTTGCCTATCTGGTGGTAAACCAGGTAGTTCTTCAGGAAAAACTTCTGGGCATTCAGAAATGACGGGGATGTCTTCTATCTTCGGTTTAGGCTCATCAAAAATCACTTGTGCCATGTAGATAACACAACCCTTCTTTAAACACTTTGAAGCCTTGAGCATAGTCACTTGCTCAGGTAGCCCATACTGGGTATCTCCCCGAATGGTAAGTGATTCACCAGAGGGAGTCTTTATCACCACTTGCTTTCTGTTGCAGACGATTTGGGCCTGGTTATGAGATAACCAGTCCATACCCAAGACTATGTCAAAACCGGCCAACTTAAAGGGAAGTAGAGACAGAGGAAAAGAGTGGTTCTTAATGGATATAACACATCCATCTAACACAGTTGAGACGGTTTCTAAGGTGCCATCTGCTAACTCTACCTCATAATTTATACTCAAGGTTTTGACAGGTAAATTCAGCAATTTGCAAAATTTATGATCTACGAAAGACTTATCAGCGCCTGAATCAAAGAGTACTCTTGCATATACATCATTTACAAGGAAAGTACCTGTAATCACATTTTCGTCTAGAACCGCTTCCTTTGCGTCCATTCTGAAGACCCTAGCGTTGGTCTTCTTGGCCTCTTCAGGCTTCTTGGCGTATTTAGGGCAGTTGGTTTTAATGTGCCCCTTTTCATTGCAACTGTAGCAAGTTGCATCTTTCAGCTTTTTGCAATCCAAGGTCTTATGGTCCTTGGACTTGCATATCCCGCAAGCAAAAGTTCTTTACGAGTTCGATTCGAGTCTGCACTTTCCAAAGTGTTGTTTCTTACAAATCTTGCATTTGGGCTTCTCACCAGACTGATGCCCATTTTTCCTTGACTCGGATCCCCTCTTGTTGTCACCGTTTCCACGGTGCTTCTTGCTCGACCTCCGTGAATTATCATCTTCACGTTTTCTCTTCTCAGCATCCTTATTCCTCAGCGATCTTTGCCTGACCGCATCCAAAGTGAGGGACAAAGATATGTCAGCTACAGATCTAAAAGTAGCTGGCCGAGAAGCCTTCATGCTTGCCTTAATTTCCGGGGCTAAACCACCGATAAAACGAGCTATTCTTTTTGGTTTCGGGGTTACCAGATACGGAACCAACCGGGATATTGTGTTGAAGCTCGTAAGGTAAGCTTGGCAGTCAAGGTTTGTCATCACCAATGATAGAAAATCAGACTCTATCTTCTCAACCTCATGCTGGGGGCAGTAATTTTCCCTGATGAGGGCAACAAATTGATCCCATGACATGTTGTACAATGGGATTTTCCCGGTGGCTTGAATCAGTGATCTCCACCAGGCTAAAGCTTCGCCCTTAAAAGATTGCAACACAAACTTGACTATATCCCTCTCAGCGCATCCGCTGATATCCACAACCATGTCCATCTCATCCAACCACGTCATACAGTCAATGGCTCATTTCTCCCCAGTGAAATCCCAGGGTTTGCAGGAAACAAATATTTATAAGAGCAACCCTTGTCACGGGGTCCTTGATTTAGTACAACCTGCTGAGATGGAGCACTGTGGTGGTTCGAGGAAAGTCGATCATCATCTTTCTTCAGTTCTTCCTTCTTGGAAGGTGGCTTTGAATGCGGAGTAGATAGGGTCCTACTCCGAGTCCCACTATACTCTTCGTACTGTTGCTCCAATGCCTTTGTAACTGCGTCGTCTACCAACGCTTTCAATTCAGCACCCGTTAAATGAACTCGGGCGTTATCAATATTCTCCACTGGATGGCTATTAATTTCGTCTGAGTTAGCCATTTTAATTGAACTGTTATATAAAACAAGGACAATAGTTTATTTGGGAGTTTATTATGGAATTGCCCCTTAGGGTAATTCATTAACCATGGTAACAGAGACCATATTTGGTTAATTTATTAATCATATTTATTTAGGATTTCTATTATAATTTATCCTAATTATAAAACAATAACAGTTTTATTTGTGGCACAAAAGGCCTGGTCACTAGGACATTTTAAATTATAAGCTATGATTTCAGAGAATCAAAACATGAAGGTATAATGGCACAACAGGCCTAGTCACAAGGACATTTATAAATTATAAGCTCTGATTTCAGAGAATCAAAGCATGAAGGTTTGAACCTAGTTCATTACCTTTATCTGACAGGAGTCATCGCTACCACTGTCTTTTGGCTCATATGGAAATGAGCAGGGCCCGTAGGCGCTATATTACCACGTATGGTCAAAATATGATCATCTTAATTGATGACCTAAACCCATGATTCAGATATCATAAAATTGGGTTAGGAATCTTTTGAAGAATCCAATAATAAGAATGACGTGTGTGATTTTAATGAATCACGTCTGCCAGAAGTGTTAACATATTTTCAGATGTTAACAGGGATACGAATCTTTTAAACAGGTCTTACCATCATGGCCAGGTCTTCATAGTGACACTCAGGCTAGGTTTCACACTTAAGATTCTTATTCAATATTTAAATAGGCAGATATTTATTAAAAAGGAATGATTTTGATTTATTTATTTCATATAATATATTTATGCAGATAATAGCAAAAATGAAATTTATAAACTTACATTCCATTAATTTATTAAAAGGTTACACGTCGCCCTAAACGGGACTTTTTAAATAAACAAACTTACCCACGCAGGGGTTTAAACAAGGATTTACCCACGCAGGGGCTTAACAACAAATATCATAATAGTCCACGCAGGGACTTACACAAATAACATAATAGTCCACGCAGGGATTTAAAACAATAACATACCCTCGTAGGGGTTGACAGAAAGATAGACCCACGCAGGGGTCAAAACAAACAAACATACCCACGCAGGGGTTTATACAGCAAGACTGGCCCACGCAGGGGCTCAACAACAATTGGAAGGATTTAGTGGTCCTTCTTGCTCTTCCCTTTGATCAAGCTTGTCAATCCTTGGAAGAATCTTTGTCTCTCCCTGCGGTCGCGGTGAAAGTCTCGCTCAACCTGATCCAGTCTCTGAAGAATTTCCTCCCGTTCTGGGGGAGAAAACCGTGGCGGCTGCGATTGCGTCCGTATGATTGGTCTGGCAGGTATCTGGTACCCATGAGTTTGGTACCCTGCTCCCCAAGGAGCTCCATATGGTCCTTCCGGGTTAAAGGCGTTGTAATTTGCCGCTACCAAGTATGGGTCGGCTTCACCGTAACCGTAGTTGTTGTGAGCTGGCGGCTCAAATGGGTTGTACGCCATAGAACCCGTGTATGCTGGAATCGGGTTATCAAAACCCACCGGTGGTGGTTGCTGAGAAACTGGTTGCGAAGGCCCACCCATCTGTGGTTGCTGAGCAACTGGTTGCTGGAATCGGGTTATCAAAACCCATCGGTGGTTATCAAAACCCATTGGTTAACTAATGAACCATGGTGTATAATTACAGAGGGTTATACTAGCATGTAACCTGGTCCAAATGAAGCTCTTAGGTATTTCTAAATCACACAAAAACGGGTCAGAACTGAAGTCAAAGCAAAAGTCAAAGCTTTGCGACTTTTGGTTCCGAACCGGGTCTAAACAGTAAATTGTCGGGTTGAACATGTTTAGACATGTTCTTACACTAATTACCAAGTTATATTAATGACCAAACAGGTTGTATGTGTTCTACATTGCTAATTATGCATAAATTGTAAATTAAGTATCCTGTTGACTTTTTAATAATAAGTTTGACCCGACATTTGACCTAGTTAGAGAGGGAATCAGGGGGAACCCTTTTAAGGGTTTATTACCCACATAATTACCAACTTATAACTACTTTTGATTCGACTAATCACTGGACCATTAGTGATTAATCTTAAAGTCAACCGCTAATTACGACGGTTTGACTTTTAAGCTATTACTAAGCAAAAACTTAACTAAGGAAGGATTAGCAAACTTACAAGAGTCCTATGAACAACCAGAGATCACTTGAGAGAAGTCTTGTGCTCCAGAATGATCAGGAATGCAAGAATGAAGGTGTGAAGAACTTGTTGCAACTCATGGCCCTTTTATAGTGTTTAATCCACCATAGAATGTTGACACACAAGTCTACCACTGACCACAATTCATCCACAAGTGTCCCTAGTGTTCTAGGGGTTGCCTAGGGGTCGCCCATGAAGTGAAACATCTGTTTTGGGTCGATTATGCGCGAATACAGGAAGCTGTTTTAACTTTCTGTATCTGGGCGGGCCATGCGGCCCGTGTAAGGGTGTTGATGGGCTTTACGCGGCCCGCTTGGGCTCTCTGATGTAACATCCATCTCAATTAAACATGGTTATAACCTTAATTACGCATTTTATACTAAAAATTGACTTTCTAAAAACTTTGTCAAGTCAAAGTTCATACGTGTTTAAAGTAAACAAAATATAGTTCCAAGTGTTTACATAGTTCACTTAAAACAAAAACTAAGTAAAGTCATTGCGGAAGCTTCATTTGACATGTGTTCGGTTCACTTGATTGCTTGATCGTCGTCCGGATGCATGCTATACTCATCTATGATCAAAACCAACTTAAAAGTTAGTTTTGACAGCTTATAAACATGTATAAATAAGTTCCAATATCAAATAATGATAATCAAAAATAAAATTTCCAAAATCATGCCTCCCGCGTGTCGCGGAAGGCAACCTTTAATCTGTCGCGAGTCGCGACACCTGTCGCGTGTCGTGCCCCAATTGAGAGACCCTGTCGTGTGTCGCGGAGGAGACTGATTTCCAGCAGGTCCGTTTCTGAATCCTGTATTTTCTGCCCAGCTCAATTATTCAACAAAAATCGAACTTTAAACGGGCATAACTTTTTATCTACTAGTCCGTTTTAGGCGATTCTTTTTCCTATGCTTTCGAAATTTAATTCTCCATCTTATGGAGTTAAAACCTGACATTCAACTAGTTCAAAAACTCAGATTTCAAGCTCTCGGCTTGAAATCCCTTTTTAACACTTTTGACCCGTTAGAGAGATTTACCATTTACTTTAAATTTCACTCTCCCTTCATCCATCATTTTACTACATCAAAGTATCTACTTTTATTTTGAAATCTTAATACTAATTCCTAAACAACCCATATGGATCGTTTGCCCAATCTACCCATGAAGGACTTTTTGGTCAATTTTAGTTCCTCATTCTTACGACGAAGAACTCCTACCAATTATTTGACCAAAATACCATTTTTCTATAACCACAATTCTAATTACGCGTACCTGGCTTGGGTCATAGCATTGACCCATTTACATAACTTTTGCTTTAAATCTTTCTAGTTAAAGCAACGAAAACATGTGTTATTTCCTGTGATCACAAAACTCAACAAGCGGTCGTAAGTTATATTATTGCCAAATGGTATTAACACACCATTTGACCCATTTAGTCGAAATTACCATTTATCAATATATGATGGTATTTTAATACCATCTTGCCCCTTAAACCTATTCCAATTTACACTGTGGGTTCTTATTGCTTAAAAGACAGTCCTTAAATTATTTGACCCGTTAAGACTTACACCAAAAGGGTTGTCTTTTCAGCTCTTTTATCTATCCGTCGACTGATGTACAAATTATTAATTAGCCACTTCTACCCCTTACGGTTCACCCAATAACGTGATGTTCAATATTTCTTATTAGTTAGTCTCCACCCGACTAGTCTTCCATTTTTACCCTTTTTACCATAGTTTTTGGTTTCTTACCATTTTTCTTTATTCCGACTTACATTGTATTGTGCCGAAACATAGTATCTCAAATATTTAATCATAATTCAAAATCTATACTTACAAATAAGTGTATTGTAATCTAAAGAGGGGGTGTAAGCTTAACTTACCTCGCATCCAAACTATGCCTTACTTTTCCTTATTGATTTGTTTGACCCGCTTCGTCCTCAAGCTTCCACTTAGCTCGTTTAGCGTCAAACTAACATCATCATTCACAAGGTGGTTACATTAGTCATTAACAAATACGACTATTCCACCTTACGTATTTTCTATGTCGAAATCATTATTCGACTTCGTCATTGGTTAATTTTAACTTTCTACTAGTTAACTACCTCTAATCATATGATACGTGAAATTAACTAAAATCTACATTATGATTAGATTCCGTATTATCACGTATCACCCCTAATTAAATTAATTAGGAAATTACGCGTTTCATTCATTGTTTCAACATATGAACATTGTGGGCATAATTTATAACATCAACAATCGAGTTTCGTATCACTGAAAATAGGCTGTTTTTGGTGACATGTTTAACCTGTTTACATGTCTTCAAAAATTATGATTTTTTTATGTGGTGTACCACTCGAAAGGCTAGACCTTGTGTTAAAATTTCAAGATCTAACTCTTTACCAAAAATTCGTAAAAATTCATTTACTAAGCTGCAATCAGATTCGTCACTTCTGACTGCAGCTTACGGAAAAATTCATTTAAAATTCCTCGTTTATCCGATTAACGAAATTCCAATTGGAGATTATTTTAATCACTTAATAATTTCTACAGTAAGAATTTGAGATCATAACTCAATCCCTAAATTGAGTTATGACATTTGTAATGGGTTGCAATTTCTGCCAGAAAACGCAGCTTGAACCTTTGATACGAAAAAATTCATAAAACGCTCAATTTTCGTCGAAAAAATGTTATTCCAGTGGGGTTTTAAAGATATTTCCTGGAATTACATTTTAGACTCAAGAAACACATGTTTTTGTCATGTTTTATCCACGTTACAGCCAATACAAGTGGGCTGTAAATTCTGATCAGAAGCTGTTTGAATTCAGCTTTCAACTAAAACATGTTTATGACATTATAACACTATCTTTAGCAATCAAAAACCCTAACAACAATCACCTTCAATGGTGTTCATGGATTTCACTAGAATTAGGCATGATTTCAACATATACTTGTCTAGGGTTTACTCCTAAACACTACAATGTTCCTATTTCATCCATATAACAAGCATGCATCAACAATTTTTGAATTCTCTAGGTTTACTCAGAAATTCAACTAGAGATTTCTCATGAAATTTACATACCTTGTGACTCCTTTTTCAGTGGAGATCACTAATACGTGCTCGGATTTTGATTTGGAAGTGATTTGGACCTTCAATTTGAGAGATTTAGCAAGAACTAGGGTTGGGCTCCCATGGAGCTTTCTTCTGGTCGATCATACGCACGCCCCTGTGTGTGGGGTTTTTTTTTTTTGTTTATAATTAAGCTTTCATTTTATCCATCTTTGGCCCCTCGTGTTTGGTTAGTTATCAAGTAGATCACAACTCCTTTAGTTTAAACAATATTCCCTCTTATTTACTAGGTTAGACATTCCTAGTTAACATAATAGGTTTGGGGAAAATTATGACCCAGTCTGTTTTAAGTCCCGTTAATTCGGGCCTTTTATTCACTTCATTTTCCTCAAAAGGATTTGCCCAACTTTTATTTAACATTAGGTTTATTTATTTAAATCCTAATATTTACCGGGTAAGTTTTACCACTAACCGTATTTTACCCGACCTTTAGTATTTACGTGGTTTGATTACCGAACCCGTTTTCGGGGTGTTACAAGTCTACCCCCCTTAAAGAGGTTTCGTCCTAGAAACCTTATTTACAAAGTTCATTGGTTTAATCAAACAAACCAAGTTTCGTTTTCAAGGCACCCGTTTCTTTTGGTCAAAAGTTTTCATTTATATTGACGCGTATGTCTTTCGTGTGTAAGGCCTCGCGGGCCGTTATTTTTTTTAGCTTATATCCTTTATCTTTATTGACCGAATTGTCACTTGACCACTCATTCGCATTAGTCTTGTTAACAGGTTTATCCCCTTCTGTTGTCATTTCGGTAATGACTTCGCCCTTTTTGTGGCGTAACACAATTTAAATAATTGTGGATTCTTTTGTCGATTTTGCCTGTTTAAATGTTTTAGTGAAATTCTTCACTTTAACCCCTTCGATTAACTTAGCGAAACTCATCGCTTTTATACTAACTTTACCTCCCATTATTATTTTACGCGGGGAGTTACAACCAGTTTTCCTCGTTTTATCCAAGTGACCCGCAAGTTCTTTTACTTAGCCTCGTAAGCTTTTTCTTTAGATTTTCACCTTTTTAAGGTGAGAACCCCAACCATTCGTTTCTTTCTATTTGTGACCCGAAGGTCTTTTTTTTTTTTTGGTCCCGTAGACTTTAACACTATTTATAATCCCGTAGGTTATGATGATCCCGTAGATCGTCTTTTATCCATGTATATATTCAAATGTATATATACATATATAGCTTCAAAGCATCTCTTATTATGTTTGGAATTGTTTATTTTCGCTTATGAACTTTAGTTGGCCTTGACCTTAGTCTAAAGCTTCGTTCGTTTACTCTTGGACTAATCTTCCGACTTTATGACTTTTTACGTCATTTACACGTCGGTTTGTTCTACGCTCACCGTTTCCCCGGTTCATAATTATACTTCTTTACGACCCGTTACCCGGGTTCTTTATTATTTCGCGCTTCCATTATTCAGTTTGTGCTTACTTGCACTACCAAGCTTTTTATACTTTATTTATCTTGTTTGACTTATTCGTGTGAGATTTCATTACTCATGAACGTCAAACTTCATTCTTTATTCGACCCGTTCAAATTTAGAATAGTTGAACATAGTTATCAAAATTTATGTTTGCAATTTCTCATTGTCTTTTAGTCGTGACTCTTAATCCGAGTCCTTTGACTTTCTATTTCGCGTACCCGTCTCTTGGTTTACGCGTGCTTTCAAAATCCTTCCCATACATCGGGTATCTTTACCGAAGTCACCATCAAGTAACCATTCTTATATGGTTTTAGACGTCATCTTAATTTATTTGGTCGTCTTAGCGAAGTCCGTTGCTTTTATTTAGTCAGGTCTTTTATTCTTTTATTCTACCCCTTGGACTTGTTTGTGTGAATTTCATCACTTTTGACAATCAAACTTTATCCCCTATGCCTTAGCATTCACATTAGTTGGTCTGTATTTTTATTTACTTTAATCTTTGTCCCTTCTCTTGGGCTCGTTATTCTAACGTAATACGCTCCCTGTCATCCGACTTGCGTTTACGTTTATTATCAAACATCTTACTTGTTTGATTCATTTGGGTACCTTTTTAAGTTTGTCACATTCACCCCGTCCTTACTACATCGGACATAAATGTGTCCACTACAAGAAGTTCATGGTATCATATGCCACTACTTACTTGGCCAGAGTAAGCGATTGGTACATGACACACACGACCTTTTTACAGTTTTCACATCACACCCTATGTAAGTAACGCCTCTATTTAGTTTTCTTGGAAATAATATCCTGGATAGGTATTCTATTCAGGTTTTCCAAGTTTTTAATTTACATATGCAACAATCATTCTCTACATGTTTGTTGCATATTGCTATTTGTGCGATTATATTTAAAAGCGTGCACCTGGTAATGCTTGCCCCGACGGGCGTTCCTTGCCGTTATTCTTATTTGCGATTGTTACGCGATTTGGTCCTTGGTGAGCATGCTCCACTTGTCATACCTCGGACCGTTACTCCGTCATATCCGTAATTTATTCTATTCTCGTCATCTTCATATGCGAGTGTCCTTCAATCAAAACATTCACAAAGGTTAGTAATGTTGACATCAATAATAGCCCGTATTATAATACGAGGCTTTCTGCTATACGTGTCAACGCACGTAATTTCATTAACTGTATCAATCATTTTAATTGGGGTAGCGTGTATTACACGGTGACCCTATGTGTTGTTTACAATACTTTAACATGCTAAACCACTAACATACTTGCACTTACCGGATTTGCGATCAAGCCTCGAACCGAACACTTTATTCTTTTAACCTTGGGCTCTGATTACCAACTTGTAACATCCATCTCAATTAAACATGGTTATAACCTTAATTACGCATTTTATACTAAAAATTGACTTTCTAAAAACTTTGTCAAGTCAAAGTTCATATGTGTTTAAAGTAAACAAAATATAGTTCCAAGTGTTTACATAGTTCACTTAAAACAAAAACTAAGTAAAGTCATTGCGGAAGCTTCATTTGACATGTATTCGGTTCACTTGATTGCTTGATCGTCGTCCGGATGCATGCTATACTCACCTATGATCAAAACCAACTTAAAAGTTAGTTTTGACAGCTTATAAACATGTATAAATAAGTTCCAATATCAAATAATGATAATCAAAAATAAAATTTCCAAAATCATGCCTCCCGCGTGTCACGGAAGGCAACCTTTAATCTAACGCGAGTCGCGACACCTGTCGCGTGTCGCGCCCCAATTGAGAGACCCTGTCGTGTGTCGCGGAGGAGACTAATTTCCAGCAGGTCTGTTTCTGAATCCTGTATTTTCTGCCCAGCTCAATTATTCAACAAAAATCGAACTTTAAACAGGCATAACTTTTTATCTACTAGTCCGTTTTAGGCGATTCTTTTTCCTATGCTTTCGAAATTTAATTCTCCATCTTATGGAGTTAAAACCTGACATTCAACTAGTTCAAAAACTCAGATTTCAAGCTCTCGGCTTGAAATCCCTTTTTAACACTTTTGACCCGTTAGAGAGATTTACCATTTACTTTAAATTTCACTCTCCCTTCATCCATCATTTTACTACATCAAAGTATCTACTTTTATTTTGAAATCTTAATACTAATTCCTAAACAACCCATATGGATCGTTTGCCCAATCTACCCATGAAGGACTTTTTGGTCAATTTTAGTTCCTCATTCTTACGACGAAGAACTCCTACCAATTATTTGACCAAAATACCATTTTTCTATCACCACAATTCTAATTACGCGTACCTGGCTTGGGTCATAGCATTGACCCGTTTACATAACTTTTGCTTTAAATCTTTCTAGTTAAAGCAACGAAAACATGTGTTATTTCCTGTGATCACAAAACTCAACAAGCGGTCGTAAGTTATATTATTGCCAAATGGTATTAACACACCATTTGACCCATTTAGTCGAAATGACCATTTATCAATATATGATGGTATTTTAATACCATCTTGCCCCTTAAACCTATTCCAATTTACATTGTGGGTTCTTATTGCTTAAAAGACATTCCTTAAATTATTTGACCCGTTAAGACTTACACCAAAAGGGTTGTCTTTTCAGCTCTTTTATCTATCCGTCGACTGATGTACAAATTATTAATTAGCCACTTCTACCCCTTACGGTTCACCCAATAACGTGATGTTCAATATTTCTTATTAGTTAGTCTCCACCCGACTAGTCTTCCATTTTTACCCTTTTTACCATAGTTTTTGGTTTCTTACCATTTTTCTTTATTCCGACTTACATTGTATTGTGCCGAAACATAGTATCTCAAATATTTAATCATAATTCAAAATCTATACTTACAAATAAGTGTATTGTAATCTAAAGAGGGGGTGTAAGCTTAACTTACCTCGCATCCAAACTATGCCTTACTTTTCCTTATTGATTTGTTTGACCCGCTTCGTCCTCAAGCTTCCACTTAGCTCGTTTAGCGTCAAACTAACATCATCATTCACAAGGTGGTTACATTAGTCATTAACAAATACGACTATTCCACCTTACGTATTTTCTATGTCGAAATCATTATTCGACTTCGTCATTGGTTAATTTTAACTTTCTACTAGTTAACTACCTCTAATCATATGATACGTGAAATTAACTAAAATCTACATTATGATTAGATTCCGTATTATCACGTATCACCCCTAATTAAATTAATTAGGAAATTACGCGTTTCATTCATAGTTTCAACATATGAACATTGTGGGCATAATTTATAACATCAACAATCGAGTTTCGTATCACTGAAAATAGGCTGTTTTTGGTGACCTGTTTACAAGTCTTCAAAAATTATGATTTTTTTGTGTGGTGTAGCACTCGAAGGGTTAGACCTTGTGTTAAAATTTCAAGATCTAACTCTTTACCAAAAATTCGTAAAAATTCATTTACTAAGCTGCAATCAGATTCGTCACTTCTGACTGCAGCTTACGGAAAAATTCATTTAAAATTCCTCGTTTATCCGATTAACGAAATTCCAATTGGCGATTCTTTTAATCACTTAATACTTTCTACAGTAAGAATTTGAGATCATAATTCAATTCCTAAATTGAGTTATGACATTCGTAATGGGCTGCAAATTCTGCCAGAAAACACAGCTTGAACCTTTGATACGAAAAAATTCATAAAACGCTCAATTTTCGTCGAAAAAATTCGATTCCAGTGGGGTTTTAAAGATATTTCCTGGAATTACATTTTAGACTCAAGAAACACATGTTTTTGTCACGTTTTATCCACGTTACAGCCAATACATGTGGGCTGTAAATTCTGATCAGAAGCTGTTTGAATTCAGCTTTCAACTAAAACATGTTTATGACATTATAACACTATCTTTAGCAATCAAAAACCCTAACAACAATCACCTTCAATGGTGTTCATGGATTTCACTAGAATTAGGCACGATTTCAACATATACTTGTCTAGGGTTTACTCCTAAACACTACAATGTTCCTATTTCATCCATATAACAAGCATGCATCAACAATTTTTGAATTCTCTAGGTTTACTCAGAAATTCAACTAGAGATTTCTCATGAAATTTACATACCTTGTGACTCCTTTTTCAGTGGAGATCACTAATACGTGCTCGGATTTTGATATGGAAGTGATTTGGACCTTCAATTTGAGAGATTTAGCAAGAACTAGGGTTGGGCTCCCATGGAGCTTTCTTCTGGTCGATCATACGCACGCCCCTGTGTGTGGGGTTTTTTTTTTTTTGTTTATAATTAAGCTTTCATTTTATCCATCTTTGGCCCCTCGTGTTTGGTTAGTTATCAAGTAGATCACAACTCCTTTAGTTTAAACAATATTCCCTCTTATTTACTAGGTTAGACATTCCTAGTTAACATAATAGGTTCGGGAAAAATTATGACCCAGTCTGTTTTAAGTCCCGTTAATTCGGGCCTTTTATTCACTTCATTTTCCTCAAAAGGATTTGCCCAACTTTTATTTAACATTAGGTTTATTTATTTAAATCCTAATATTTACCGGGTAAGTTTTACCACTAACCGTATTTTACCCGACCTTTAGTATTAACGTGGTTTGATTACCGAACCCGTTTTCGGGGTGTTACATCTGATCAGACAAAAACGTTTTCAAGTTGTTGCATCTCGTCTCTTGGCCCTTCCGAAAGGTCAATTAAGCTAATTTCTTGCAATTTGACCCCTTCTTATTTACCTATAAGGGCTTTAAGACTTTTACCCACTTTACCAAGTCCCTGGACACTTCTGGTTAACCCGAAAAGTCATAACTTTCAACGTTAACGCTTTAACCCCTTGTATACGAATTTGATTATAACTTTCTCATACGATAACGAAACTTTATGAAATTTATATCGTGCATTCTAGTGAGCATAATTAACAGTTACAAAGCTTCGGGTTTGTCAAAAGGTCACTCAGAGGTATAACTTAAACATGTTGACACATTTAACCCCTGTAGTTTGTAATCTCTCACTTTCTTTCATATTTAGCTTCGTATGATCCATGATTTATTCGTTTGAAGGTATGAGCAACATGTAGGGTTAATGTACAATATATTTATTCACTATTGACATTTAGAACTCGTATTTTCATATACTTTTCATGTCTGTCAAATTTAGTCCTTTCAGAACATTCTTTCACACGTTCAAACATATGACACGTGTCAACACAATATAGGACGTGAATTTTCGAGGTGTTAGACCCAAGTGTCCCTATGCATGGAAAACCACTGAAACAGCCCCTGAATTCGAATACAAGGCTTCTAAGGCGGTGGAACTGGCTGTACTCGCAGGTGTGCAGAGATTCTGTTCAGGTCAGGCCGTCGCGTCGCGCGACGGCAGAAGGTGAAGGTGGTGGCGCAGCGCCACCATGTGGCTAACCTGACCAGCATGTTTCAATTAATGACATTTCACCCCCTGGACCTTCTAAAACGTAATTTCTTCTATTTTAAGCACTTTTAACCCATTTAACTTTTATTCTTGTGATCCATGAGATATAACCAAGCACCGTTAGGTCCGGTTTCGTTAAATGATAACCGAAAACATAAGTTTTGCCTTGTTGACGCTTTTAACCCCTTAATTACGAAAGTTAACGTATCTTCCTCATATGATATCGAAACCTTGTGAAATTTTTATCACTTATTCTTGGGAGTATAATAAATCGTTACAAGGCTCCGGGTTCGCTAAAAGGTCACTCAGAGGTATAACTTAAACATGTTGACACTTTTAACCCTCGCGTCTTGTAAACTTTCACTTTCTTCCACAAACGGTTTCATACGCTTCATGATTCATTCGTTTAAGGGTATAAACATCGTGTAGGGTCGTTAAAAGGCATAATTATCAAATGTTGACACTTTGAATCCTTATATACATATACTTTCTACGTTTGTCAACTTTAGTCCCTCATATTCAATTTGTAACACGTTTAAAGTCCATGACACGTGTCGATACTATATTGGACATGATTTTACGAGGTGTTACACTGGCACCCTGGCATTGGGCTAGGTTCCATGTTTCTCCTACAATCACCACATGTTTCTCCCTCAAGATGACGTTAAGTACGATCCTCCCACTGTTTCTTCTGCCACATGTCTATTATTTTATCTATTTTTCCCTGTCATGAGAGGAAACCATCATTTATCTCATCTGTCTTTCTCTGGCATCAATAAAAATCCTCTTTTGGGGGAAGATGACGATGATCGTTGCATAGAAGGTTTCATAGTTGATATTGTTATGAACATTACAAACATGTAATCTATTTTATTTGTCGATAGAGCAATGGTGATGTCTTATAAAAGTGTGTCCACTATCAAGATCAAAGTCATGAGAAAACCCTATCATGTGAATTAATCTCACTTCTTGATCTTCAACTACAAAAGAAGATAGATTTGATGCAGCTGTAATTTATAGGTTTGTGAATTAGGTTGATGGGCGGTATGCAAGAGTTCTATGTCCAGTTTCATGTACCTAACGACATTACATTTTATATTACATCTATATTGTGTGACTAATTTGATTATAATATTTGTGAGTATTTGTTAGATCAGTGAAATATAGAGTAAATTACGTTTTTAGCCCATGTGGTTATATCACTTTTACTATATTAGCCCAAAATAAGATGTTTTTAATATATGTGCCCCCATAGTCTCTATAACTAACTATTTTGGCCCCTGAGTCTAACCAAACCCCAAACTCTGGTTAATTATTAGTCACATGACAGACACATGATGGGTATAATGGTAATTTCTCCTCCCCTTTAAATCTAATTTCTATCATATGATCTACAAATCACAGACACCTTATCTTCAAGAACACAACATCATCTTTATCTCTTTATCCTTCCCCTCTTCACTCTCTCAAAACCCTAGCCCCAACTTCCCTATTTTTTTCTACAACACAACCCACCCAACCTGTACAGCAAATCAAGATATGGGCGTCTAAACTCGTGAGTATTTTGGAAGTGCATCTCCTTTTAGGAGACGACGAAATGAATGAACCACCTAACAATGATAAGTTAGAAGACCCTAGAAGATGCTACACGACCATAAAGATCCATCGACTTCCTGAAACATATTACAAGGAAAGTTCCGTAAATAAAATTAGGCGTCGAAGAAGAAGGGAGCACCACACCACCGCCACAGACAACACCACCACCAAACCGCCGCCTCCACAGCACCACCACATAACCACCGCCAATCTCTCTCCTACGTCTCTGTAACCGTCTCTATCGCCGTCCCAACAACATCACTACGCCACCGCCGTACCGGAAACGTTCATGTTTGCTGGCTCCCCTCCGTAATCGCCAGTGAGTTTGTCTGTGAAAAGGATATTAATTTGTTGTTCTTGAAGAGGATATTAATTTTGTTGATTTAATTTGGGTTTTGTTTTTGATTTGTTCTTGTTGATTGATTTGGGAAGAAAAGATGTTCTTGAATTTGGGTTTTGTTTTTTATTTGTTCTTGTTCATCTTCATGAAGATCTGAAATTGAAATGTGGGTTTTGTTTAGGGGATGATGATGATGGTTGAAGGTGGTCATGTTCTTGAAGATCTGGGTTTGAAGATGATGATGTGTTCTTGAAGATGATGATGTGTTCTTGAAGATCTGGGTTAGAAGATGATGATGTTCTTGAAGATCTTGGTTAGATTTAAAGGGAAGGATAAATTACAAAAATACCCATCATGCGACTTGCATGTGACAAACAATTAACCAGGGTAAAGGATGGAGTTAGAATCAGGGGCCAAAATAGTTAGTTATAGAGACCATGGGGGCACAGATGTTAAAAAATCTTATTTTGGACTAATATAGTAAAAGTAATATAACCACAAGGGCCAAAAACATAATTTACTCGTGAAATATATGTAATCTTTGTATGCAAGTCCACAAATTTATATAGTCTTAAATACAAAGGTCGGTGACCTGAACAAATGACATTCCTGCCCCTAACTCACCATCCTCTATTTTCTAACCCTAAACCTTGGCCCCTGCCACTTTCTTCTTCTACCTGCAACAAAACATGGCTCCTTCTTTTGCCCTTTGTCTAGAGCTTAAAATTACATAACTAATCCTTTGGCTTCTTTCATCTTCATCCTCGCTTAATCTTTCAAGACTTCAATCGACAAGGTGACGACTCCCTTTAGGTTTCGGCGGAAGTTCTTAGGTGATGGTGTTGTTGTGACGGCGGTTAGGTGGTGGTGGCCCTCAGGTGGCTGTGATGTGGTGAAGGCAGCGGTCAGATGGTTGTATCACTAACAATTTACGAGATTACTGGAGGGGCGGTAATCCGTTATGGCGGACAAGGGGGTGGTCAGACGATTCACAACGCCGACAGGTATGTGTTATTAATTTGACGTGAATAAGTTTGTAGGCATCGATTAGGGACTTGGGTACTAAGTATTGTTGCAACAAATTTGGGGTTTTTGTCGGAAGGCGACGATTAGGGCTCCTACAAGTAGAATATGGCTGCTAACAAATCAAATGGACTAGTTGACCTCCGCCGATGTACAAGGTTGCTCGGATCAGTAGAATCGAAGGTTAATCGGTGTCGGAAAAAGCAGGCTTAGAAGTCGGAGAAGGATGTGTATTTGAAATCGGTCATTTACATATTAATTAAACTATCAGGTTTGTAGTTGATGTTTAATATTTTATCAACTTAGATTCAGATAGTCTGTTTAGAACTGTTTCTTACTGGATTTGTATCTGTTTTTGTTATCGTTAGGTTGATTAACTGTTGTTAGCAGTTTTGTTGGTATGATTTTTAGTTTTATGTAGCGGATAATTTTGTTTTGAGATTGTTTATTGTAGATCTGTTTGTTTTTGTTGAAGAACTGCCGATTCAGTTGTTTGATAGTAGCTGTTGATGTTGTCTATAGCAGATGTATAATATTTTTTTCAACTTAGATTCAGATAGTTTATTTAGACTTTGCTCTTACTAGAAATTTTTTATCTGTTTTTGTAATGGTTAGGTAGAATAATTGTTGTTAGTAGTTTTGTTGATATAATTTAGTTATTTGATATGTTTTGTAGCTGATGTATAATATTTTTTTAGTTGATTTGATGTATATTTCTTACTTTGGTGATAAATAGAGCTAATTGCATCTTTGTTAGTAACGTCTGGTTTATGAGTCATTGTGTAGTTTTATGTTTCACTTGAAATGAAAAGCATTAAGTTTATGTAATAGAAATTTTAGATAATTTTTTCGGTGTTACTGGCTTGGTCTTTTTCAAAAAAAAAAAAAATATTGTGTTTTGGCATTTTTATGAGATTTCCCATTAAACTAATATTGTGTATGGTAATTTAGAAGAGGAAAATAAAATTATTGGGATAAATGTGTATATTATTTGTAGAGTAAGGGGTTTATTTGAAACTTCCAAAAGTTAAGAAAAACACTGTAGCCGCCTCTTTTGAGTTTTGTTTTAATATAACTTAGGTTGAACGGGGCGCCCTCGGGGTGGCGTGCGGTGAGTGAGTTCCTCGCTCGGGAACACCGCCGCCGACCCCTCGGGGAGGCTAAGCGGTAAGACATCTGCGGCATTGATTCACCGCACATTGATTCATATTTTTGATTGAATTGATGCACATGGTAGGTGAGTAAAACTTAATTAAAAAAATAAAAAAAAAAAACAAGTCCCCCAAGAGAGGAGTGCCGCCATCAAATTGAGGGTGTGGGGGAGTTAAGTGGGGAGTTGACGTGGCGCGTGCTGATTGGCTGTGGGTAAGAAAGGTCACTCCCCACTTAGAGGAGTGCCCCTTACACCCTTATAATTTTAATCGCCACATATGTGTCTTTTTTTACCTGCCCTCATCCAATGTTTTATATGAGCGTTTGTTCTTGGATGGTGTAAAGCCGCCTCTTTTGAGTTTTTTTTAATATAACTTATAATTTTAATCGCCATATGTGTCTTTTTTTACCTACCCTCATCCCATGTTTTATATGAGCGTTTGTTCTTGGATGGTGTAAATGAGGCATAGTTTTACATGATTCATAATATTATTTACTCTGCTTTGACAGTATGAAATAAACTATTTAACAGGTAAGTGGCTCGGAGAAAGAGAGGGAATAATAGAGGAGGTGGGCCGGTGGCAACAACTACTAGCGAACGCCGAACAAGGGCCACATCAGGCAGCGATTGACGTACTCCAGTCGGCAGCAGATCCATATATGACAACGAATTTTCAGAGCGTTTTTCATTTATGTTTAGGATGATGCAAATCAAAAAAGGTAAATTTGGTTTTGTTGTTCGTTCATATTATATTGTCCCAAATTTCATGGCTTTTCAATTTCATGTAGTTGGAAACCCTAGCTACTAAGACCTAATAATTCTTTCAAGAAGATGGTAATTTCTCATGTATTTTTTTTTTTTCATTTCTAATGTGCTTTTATATTTTAGCAAACTAATTCTAATGTTTTGGAATGTGATAGTGGATTTTGGGATGAAATAACTAGCAATGCATATGGTCAGTAAACCGGCAATGCAAATGGTAAGTGGTGATTGTATAACGGCGCTTGATAAAGAATTATGCATATAATCATTTCTTAATTTTGTTTCGTTTCATGTCGTTAAGTTTCGAAATGACCAAGGAGGTAATATTCATCTGCCATTGATTTACAGGTTTGCTATTGCTTAAAGATTCTGTTACAAAATATTTGTAAACATGTCGGTCAATTTTTTGTTAGAATGATTTTTCTGGTGATTACAACCCTTAAAGAATGCACTTCGAGGTTACTATACATTAAGATTCTTGCTGAATCCATTGTGAACTCTTCTAACAAGTAACTGATTATCAAGTAAAATGATGCGTACGAGATCGACTCTAGACATGTCTTTTTGCTTGCTACATGCTTTTGTTCTTTGTATTTTCCTATGGGTTACGTTTTGATTCGATGGTATTTAAGTCGAGTTAGTCTGTGTTTAAACCGACCGCAATGAGGGAGGGACTGGTACGTTTTCTTTATCGTTTATTTGGTTCAACTTTCGATATAAATTTTGCTCAAGAACCACATATCTACGTTTCAAGTTAGTATAGTTTTTAACATAGAATTTTTTGGGCTAAAATAGAATATGTTTTCATTTGACGGTATAAATTCCAGTTACTCTATTTCGACGTAAATTTAGTTCAGAAAGAGTCAGGTACGCCGCCGCAACGCGCGGCGGGTACAAATACTAGTTAATCATATGGCTTAAAATTCCAAAAACTTGTGCTATTGATCTTTGGTTAAATTTGACCCACTCAAACCCCTTTAGAAATTTATGTTCTTCATTTAGGATTCATGATATGTCCCTTTGAATTTAGCTTAACTTTTTTATGTCAATCCTACTTAAGGGGATTGAACTAAATGTAACCAAATTTTGGTACCAACAAAGATTAACGTAGACAACTATGGAACGTTATGTGTGATTTCTTATGCTAAGGTCGCCTAGTATGCTCTAATATCCATAGGCGTTAATCCTAGTTGGCATTCGTTAACACCCGGCACACCGCTCCTTAGAGGCGTTAAGTGTAACAACCCTCAAAAATATCTATGTTGCCATGATGATTATTAATTTTGAATCAAACATACAATTCTTTTTCATTTTAAATAAAAATAAACGCTACGGAACTTTCAACTCACTCCACAATATGTATTGTTTTTATTTATCTGTTTTTTTCTGTTTTTTTTTTTTTTTTTTTTTTTGAACGGCAAATTTGGATCACTACGGACCACTGGAGTATCATCATGCCACCAGCGGAACCACCCGATCATATCCATCTCCACTAGGCATAATGTCTATACACCAATTCAGGAGGAAACCCAATAAATATGGGAAACCCCCTTGTGAGAATCGAACCCAGAACCTATTGATTTTAAAGTATTATCCCACTTATAAGATATCACTAGGCTATAAAGTCATGGGCTAGTTATTTTTCTGTTAGATATGCATCTTAAAGCTTAACCAATAGTTTGTTTTATTTTCAACAAAACATGAAAGTCAGAGGCCATGGAAGCACTTGCCTCCTCCACTCACTTTGGTTATTGTCATTTCCCCTATTTAAGTTTAATAAATTAAGAAGTTTATAAAGCTTTTTTAAATGTATTTTTTAACTTGATGAATAGAAATGGTATAAACCTACTTTATATGTATGTCCATGTCTTTTTATCCAGATGGTCATTTATGTGGTAAATATTTTTGTAAATATCACAAGTTGTAGAAAGTCAGTATTGCACCTGTTTTGAAGCTCAAATTGAGAAAGTGATGATTACACTTTGAGGGGTAATTAATATATTATCCATGATTACACTAAATTTATAATAGCTTCTACTTGCTGTTGCACCAATAGTATGATGCATTACATACTTTTAGTGTATACGTTGTAGGTTGGTTTCTTGACGCACGCGAGGGTGGGAACAACTAGTTACTAACAATAAGCAAAAGTAAGATAGTTTGATAAAATAATTTACAAGAAGAACATTGTGAGAATTGTATAGTGAAAAATCATAAATGATAGGTAGAACAAATAAATAATACTCGTATTTTGTATTCGACTATACTATTATGAAATTACTGTGTTTGTGTTTAATTATGAGCTTTGAAAATACTTATGATGTTCTATGAAGATATATTAGATTTGACAAGTAAATGAGGAGATAAGGCCACAGGGGGCACCCACGTTATTTTTATCACGGAACAAATGGTCACGCGTTGAACTTTCATATTCCCACCCCCACCTAATAGTATAATGCGTTATATTTTCCACGAAATCCATTTTCGTTATTTTTACAACGCGTGATGTTTTTTTTTTAAGTGTAATTGTTGGTTGGGGGGAAATTGTTGGGTGTGGTGGTGAGTGATGACCACCCCCACTAAAAAAGGTTGTGAGTAATAAAAAAATGGTTGCTGACATGGCGGAACATGATTGGATATTGTGAGTGATGGAAAAATGGTCACTAGTGACCACCCCCTCCCCTAATTAGGCAATTTACAACAAAATACCAAAAATATATTCTTTCAAAATGACTTTAATTAAAATGAAAAAAAAAAAGGTATTTTTTTAACCAGCAAATTTCTTTTTAATTTTATTATATGTGAAATTTGAACCAAAAATCTCCCTCACCCATTTAAAGGTTTGTCTTTGGCAGTAGACGACGACCACCTTATTAGTAAAAAAAAAGTTAAAACAAGATGCTTGGTCGGTCCATATTAGTCTCAAATTCCTCACTAGTTCTCTTACGATCTTAATCGTATGTATATATAACATTTTTTATACAAAATAAATAATATTGGAATTACGTTAAATTAGATTTGTAAAACAACTTCAAGTCACTATATGGTTTGCATCACATCCAAATACCACTTAAGTAGTTGCTTTGCTTGTGAGTTGTTACACAAAATATGCCCAAATCCAAGGTTTTATATCATCATAAAACTTGATGTGGAGAGAATATATACGTATTACCAAGTTATGATGACTAGGACTACAAATGAATCAAACGTTGTGAACAATTCGTGAACTGTTTGGGGAAGTTCATTTGTTAAATAAATGAACGAGTACGGACATGAAATTTCGTTCGTTTAGTTAAATGAACGAACATGAACAGAGGTCATGTTCGTTCATTTATGTTCGTGAACGTTCAGTAATATGTTCGTTTGTGTCCGATAGTTCATTAGTGTTTTAATAATTATTATATTTTCTTTAAATACTTTAAATTTCAGACAAATAAAATATTTAATAAGTATCAGTGTATTGAATATTCTGTTCATAAGCGTTTGTTTGTGTTCACTTGTTTTCATTTGTGTTCGTGAACATTTATTTGTGTTCATGAGAGTTCGTTTGCATTTGCTACCTAATACTAGCAAACGAACACGATCACGTTTATTTCCTTAACAAATGAACTCAAATAGAAAATCTCGTTCGCTTAGTGTTCGTGAACACACATATTCCCTTAACAAACGAACGGTTCATTTGCAGCCCTATTGATGACGTATAACCGTTTCGTAATTATCGACTGTTATTATCATACAGAACATTGTTTTAAATCACCTTGATCATAAAAATATAAAAGAATATTGGTCAATTATTGAACCATGTGTGACTGATCAATATGGCACCTAATAAAACTAAAACCAACGACGCCTAATTAAGAACACAAGTTTCTGTTGGAGGGAAGGAAGATTCTGGTTTCCACAGGGATGTACCAATGAAAAATTTAGTATCATTTTGTCATGTACAATGAAAAATTTAGTATCATTTTGTCATGTACTTAAGTTCTAATTATCAATTACCACTTGCCACCCTTAATAACTCCCATTTGCTTTTGATTTTGGTTTTCTGAAGCCAAAGGCTGTGAATCTACTTAGTTGAGTTCAAATGGTCATGCATAGTAAAGTTATGACCCGAGATATGTGGATGTAGTTTTTAAAAGACTTAATTTTGCTATTCAAAAAGGAGTAGCGACACAGCTTGTTGCCTGTTTACCAACTATCTCGATGTAAATTTTAAATATAAATAAAAAATATAACAACTATAACCATATGGAACGGTTCAGATAAGAACAAGCTAATTAACAAACAAAACTTTACCACACACATGATACATATAAAAAAAAAAGCGATATAGAATAATAGAAAGACATTTTGGAAAAATCATTTTAAGTCTCTTCACTTTGTTCAGATTATAATATTGTAGGAAACGGCAAGATAGTTTCGAATAACTACAATAACATGTTACATACCAAACGGGAGAACACAACCCAAAAGACTAGTCTGGTGGGTGAGAGAGCTCATTTGGTATATAAACCCCACATCAGTTGCCCATACAACCGATGTGTGACAAGTCCCATATCTTGCAATGGTTAGTCCATAACAATCGACCCTCCGTAAGGGCCAACGTCCTCGTTGGTCACGGCCATGTTGGTCACGGCTGGCTCTTTCCAGGCCACCACTCCATGGGCCACCACTCCGAGTTCTGGCTCTGATACCAATGTTACATACCAAACGGGAGAACACAACCTAAAAGACTAGTCTGGTGGGTGAGAGAGCCCATTTGGTATATAAACCCCACATCAGTTGCCCATACAACCAATGTGAGACAAGTCCCATACCTTGCAATGGTATTAGTCCATAACATAACATAACCCATATATGATATCAATAACTAGTGTAAGATGACCCATGTGAGAAGGACTAAAGTTCAAAATATTTCAAAGATTAGGTACCTGAGATATAAATACCAAACTCTTGAAGTTGTGACTATATAAAGGTACTTTGAGACTAGTGAAGTTTCAAATATGTGAAGTAATACAATCACATTACAAACACAATAAGCTTCAGAAGAAAAAATATGGGGGACATAGAGTCTTACAAGCCAGTAATTGTTATGGTTGTGATGCAATTTACATATGGAGCAGTCTCCATAACAACTAGAGCTTCTCTTTTGGAGGGTATGAACCCTAGAGTTTTTGTTTTCTATAGACAAGCCATTGCCACTTTGATCGTTGCTCCTATCGCTTACTTTTCAAGGTACATTTTTAACATGATCTTGATGTATCGTACATAAACTCGTTATAAACTAAATTTTATGTGTACTTTGATCCAGCCATCTTAGAATTTAACTTTACGCCTTCTTGATTTTGATATTTGTTTTCATATGGTAGGAGCAAAACGACGAGATGTTGTATCGGATGGAAAAGCTTTTGGTTGATCTTTATCGCTGGTTTGATTGGGTAAGCCGCGATTCCATACTCTTTTAGACATTAAATTAACATTCTACTTGACTACTTGTAACATGATCTAATGAAGTGAATATGGATTGTAAATTGGTTGGCATATTCGTTTCAGTACGTTTTTTTTTCTAACGAAATAGTGCGCATAAAACAAGAATGTTAAATTGTTAAATGAATGGAGAAGTACAAGAAAGCACTTTTTATATATTCACTTCAACAAGCTACTTGCAACAAGTTAACACATAAAACTACAAGAAAGCACTTTCTTTAAAAAAAGTTATAAATTGTTTTTTGTATTATCATATTTTCAGGATAACAATAAGCCAAATGATATTCTTAGAAGGCTTATACTTGGCATCATCATCAGCTGGAAGTGCCATTTTCAATCTTGTTCCTGCCATCACCTTTGTTGCAGCCTCTATTGTTGGGTACTTCAGATTTATCTATAGGCCTCATACTAAAATGTATATAAAAATAACAATCTTATTTGATTTTAATGGACAATTGTAGATATGAACCAATAAATATACGAACCTTACAAACCATGGCAAAGATATTTGGGACGATCGTGTGTGTCACAAGTGCAGCTGCAATGGCACTCATCAAAGGCCCTAAACTACTAAACGCAAACTTGCCTTCATCGAATTCTCTATTGTTAAATTCAACTGAATATGACAATCTTTGGCTTCTGGGATGTTTATGTATCTTTGGCAGCAGTTGTTGCTGGTCATTTTGGCTAATAATTCAGGTATACAAAACTATAAGGAATGTGCATTGATTTGTATTATGCATGCTATAATGAAGTTTGTTAAATGTAACAGGTACAGGTCACTAAAAGCTATCCTGACCACCTATCATTATCTGCTTGGATGTGTTTTATAACGACGGTGCAATCTGGTACGATTATATTGTTTACGGACCCTCATTTGGAAGCTTGGAAAGTTACCTCATATTTTCAAATGGGATCTTTGTTATATGCGGTAATTAATCAAATTGTTAACTATTTGCTTAAAGTTAAAATATATATCGATCATACCTAAAGTTTTATTTACTAATGACACCTAACTTTGAAACTTTCTCATGATTAGGCTACTGCTGGCTCGGGAATTTCCATATTCGCGCAATCGTGGATTGTCCAGAAAAGGGGTCCTGTTTTTTCAGCAATGTTTAATCCTTTAAACACAGTCATTGTGACCATTTTCGCTTCTATATTCCTCCGGGAACAGATATACGTAGGAAGGTGAGTAAACATGTTTTAAAACAAAATCAACATCCAAAACTAATTTATGTGCAATTGTGTCACATACTTTGTTGCCATAAGGAAATAGTTACGCTACTATGGAATTTAGCGACAGCTTTGTATGTCGGTATTTAGTTCTTTTAAGGATAGTAATTCAGCATTTTATGTATATTAATGTAAATTTCTTTCAAACTTTAGTGTGGTAGGTGCGGTTGGAATCGTGATGGGACTGTATGTAGTGTTGTGGGGTAAGGCCAAAGATCTTGAAGAAATGAAAGAACAACAAGAAAAGAAGATGATGATATCGCAAAAAGATCAAACTGATGTAGTTCGAATTATGGTTGATGAAGCTAACATGGAGGAACCCCTTCTGCCCAAACAAACAAACAAGTTCTAATATTGCTAGTGAGGTTCCAAAATGCATACATGTTGAAAATATGTTTTGATCAATTCAAGAATGTTCATAGTGTTATAGTTTATGGATTTATTGTGGCGTTTTTACAAGTAGAAAGTCTTATTTGTTTAAGTCTTAAAGCTAAAAGGCTATGTTGAAAGAAGAGAAGTTGAGGGCTTGATGGTTGCAAATGGAGTCATCGGGGGCTGAAGTGTAAATCTGTGTTATATAAACTTTGAAGACATATTTGGAACGACTTAAGATTTCTCTCTCTCTCTCTCTTTTGTGTTTACGTCATGCTAATCTAAGAGTTGAGCTGAGTTAAATCGTTAGTGTTGTTCATTGTAGGTCAATCTCTTGTGTTGCTTTAGATCATTGTGTTTGATAGGCTAGGATCTCATCGTGTTCATTAAATTAGGGTTTGTGGTTGTATTTTGTAATTATGTAAATCTTGTCTTTGTTTGAAAGTTATCTATATCTATATAGCTAGTAGGTTAGTTACTCGTGTTAGGGCCGTTTCAACGTTTTTGCATACCCTAATCGGACTACAGAGTGGATGCCCTTTTGCAAAACATATAGAGATTAACAGAAAAATTAGCTGCTAAAGTTAACCTACGTTTAGTAATTAGCCCTAATTTTGCCCATAAATTCTCCTCCAATCCCGACAGACCCGGCGCCATGAGTGATTACCTTTAGTGATAGCCGGTAACCTAGAAAATCGAAAGAGCAGGTTGCGATAGGAGGTAGGAACGATGACTACGGCTCAATTTTAGGGATTTTTGACGCTGATTCACGGAATTCGGATGAGATCGAGTGGTAAATGGTTGCTATAAACTGCAGTTATGTCTGTGGTTTAATTTCGAAACTGGGTCTTGAATGTGGGTCTTTTTTCCTAAACAATTTTTATCTGTGTAACTTTATTAAAAACATGGTTTAGTTTTGTTTTTTATTTGAGTCTGATACATATACAATATATAAAACTTTACTAAAAATTAGAGGCCCATAATTTTTGGTGGCCCTAGGCCCATACCTAGATTGGTAAGCCTAACGGGCCAGCCCTGACTCGTGTAATACAAGGATTGATATTTTTAAAACATATAAGGCATAATATATAAATAAAGGAAAATTAAAATTACATTAACTAATAAAAAAGTATAGGTTAGTCAAATGTTTAGTTTAAATCTAAGGGATATTGGATTTAAATAACTCAAACTTTCACTATTTGACTGATAACACTTCTAACTTACAAATTATACCACGTCACTCCTAACTTTCAATTTATTTTCCTCTAACATTCACAAACTAACTAAACCCTAATTCAGTTAGTTTTTTTGCTAATGTGGCTCTTGTGTAGGGATGTGGCATTTGATGTGGCACTTTTTGGTGACGTGGCATCTGATGTGGAACTTGTTCAGTGATGTGGTACTTGATTTCAGCTAATTGGATTAGGGTTCAGTTAGCTTTGAAGTGTCAGGGGAAAATAAGTTGAAAGTTGGGAGTGACATGGTTTAATTCGTAACTTGAAAGTGTTATGAACCAAATGGTAAAAGTTGAGGTTATTTAAACCTAATATCCCTAAATCTAAACTTTTGTTGAAATAGAGTTGTTTTTTATATATATTCTAGATAAGCACCACATGCATGTGGGCATAAACGTACACGCCATTGTTTTTTATACATGCATAATTCATGCTATCAAAATATGCATATAAATAGAGTTGGATCTAAATTATAATAACACAACTTCTCTTCATCTTTCTTTATATTTAAAAGGAGTAATACAACCTAAATGACAAGTGATACAACGGTGAGGCTCGTAGGAGCACTTGTATTGGTATTATCAATAAGCTTTCTAGCATTGCTCGCATGTCATCGATGTAAGTTCTCGTTATCTAATCATTTTTTTATCATTTCTTACTTTCTAATAAACATTCTAATCAACATTATCATAATTTTCAATATGCGTAGGATAAATATTGATATGTGTAGGATAAATTTCGAAATGTATATGATAAAATGCTTTTGCTTAATTAATAGAGAGAATAATTTGTGGGAGGAGTTATAAAATTGTTTATTGTTTATTAGAAAGTAAGAAATGATAAAAAAAATGGTTATATAACGAGAACTTACATTGATGGCACGCAATCAAGGCAAGAAAGCTTATTGATAATACCATTACATATGCTCCTACAAGCCTCACCATTGCACCACTTGTCATTTGAGGTTGTATTAGTCCTTTTAAATATAAAGAAAGATGAAGAGAGCTTGTGTTATTATAATTTAGATCCAACTCTATTTATATACATATTTTGATAGCATGAATTATGTATGCATAAAAAACAAGACCAAATTGCATAAATCAACCTTTTTGTTTGCATCAAACTGCATTTTATACTTTTCACTATGAAATCGGCAAAAACAACCTTTATGTTCATGTTTTGATACAAGGGTCAATCTTTACCACAAACTCTGTTAAATTTCTTAGTTAAGTCACCTCACATGCAAAACGTGTGAGGCCATTTTGGTCTTTTCAAATCCATGTTTAATATATATTAAAAAAACCACAAAACCACCAAATGAGGGGCTATCATCTTGTTCAACAAATCAAAGAAAATCAAACCACAAAACCATCGTCGTGTATCACTTTGTAAAACAAGCGACCACCACACTCTATGACCATTGTCATCAACTTGCAAAGGAAATAAATAAAAATTGGTACCCAGTAATGTCAACAGAAAGTGAAAGACACATGAAACCTTTCAATTGAATACCAAAATGACGAACATCAATGATTTCGGTTCAGTTTGATTGATTAAAAAACAATTTCATATGTTTTGCATCAATGAATAGGCACCGCAAAAATCGTAACAAAAACAAACACTGACCACCGCAAAATGAATAGGCACCGCAAAAATTGTAACAAAAACAAACACAAACCAATTTTACAAAGAGCTGAACCGGAATTTCTTAAAACTGGGTTTTGCTATGAACAACGGAATTTCTTGACCATGAAACTAAAAACAAAAGCAAATATTAATATTAACCTGTTTGCAGATCTAGGAATACTGAGTTTTGGTGTAGTCTCTACTTTCTTCTTGGCCCTTGTTGTCTTCTTCCCCTTTTTTTGTAACCACCTTCTGTTTCTTTAATGACTCTGAACTCAGTTCAGCTTCATGTTTTTCTTCAACCACATTTCCAAAAATGTTGTCATCGTCATCATTGATTGCTGATACAAGGTCATCATCACCAATTTTCAACATATCAAGACATGGGTCAAGTGGTGTTTAAGTAACAGGAGGAGCCATAGTGGTATTGAAAACTGGTAAAGGGATTTCTTTTCTATCAACAACAGATGGCATTATTTCACATCTGATTTGCTTCTGAACCACTTCTGAAATAAAATTAAAAAAGGTTTATGATTTTGCAAAATGAGACTGACTAGTATTTGAAGAGAGAGAGAGAGAAAGAGAGAACCTTTGGTTTGGGGAAGGGGGTTGCTGGGATTGTTCTTGAGGTTATTGATATTGACAAGTTGAGCGGCCCTACTCTGCTCCAGCTCTTGCAATAACTTATCTTCGAGGGTGGTGTCATAGACTTTGCCTTCACCAAAGCCTCTGGGCTTGTTTCGAGTCCACTACCTCATGTTACTCAACGGAACATATACATCTTCTTCTTCGTCATCTTGTTGGAAATCGAATATCTCGGTGATTGAGGTTTTAGAGGAGGATGGTAATTTAAGATGAGTTGTGTTTGGGATGGAGAAGCTGGTTGTCGAATTGTTTATGGTGGTTACTGGAGATGAAGATGGAGGCTCATGGTTGGTTTTGTGGGTTTTTTAAATATATATTAAAAAATGATTTAAAAAGACCAAAATACATTGCATGTGAGGGGGGTTAACAAGAAAACAAACATCGTTTGTGTTAAAGGTTGACCTTTGTATCAAAAAATGAACATAAAGGTTGGTTTTTGCCGATTTCATTGTGAAAGGTATAAAGTGTAGTTTAAGACAAACATAAAGGTTGTTTTCTGCAATTTTGTCAAAAAAAACAATGACATGTACGTCTATACTCACATTCAGTGTAATATAATGTTTACCTCATGAGAATGTGAGGGCAATAAAAGCATTTTGTGTGTGTTTGTGAATACTGGTGTATGAGGAGCACCTTATTATTTTTTATGAAACATAAGTTGAAACAACTTCAAAAAACTAAAAATATATATAAACGGGTTTTTAGGACTCGTGCGTTGTGACATGGCCGCTAAACCAAACAAAAACATACGTAAAAATGTTAAGTCACGCAAGTTTGTTACAGAGTTTTTGCTAGTCAAATTTAAACAACAAAAGTGAAAACCCAAAAAATATTATTGTAATATGCCAAAATAGTTTCTTTTTTGTGATAAACTATTTGTTTTTGAATTTCATCCCCATGTTTGTAAACCTCTTGTTATAAAGCGAAGGGTCCATTTTCATAATTTTCGTTACTTCAAATTTGATGTATAAAATCAGTGTTTTTTTCTCATTGATCATCCTAATATTATTATACTAGCTTATAAACCCGTGTATTACACGGATTAAATATAAAAAAAAAACTTAGATTGAATAATATTTTAATTTATAAATGTTACAAACCCGTGTATTAAGGGTGATTTAGTAAAAAAAATATTTAATTATTATATTTTTTTTATTTTACGGTAATATTTTATAAAATACATTGTATTTCTCTAACAATATTAATTAAATAGTGCATCAACATATTTAAATTAAATTTATTATATTATTAAGGATAAGGATTAAAAAAATATTTTAAAATAAAATGTAAGTCTAAATTGTAAGGTTGAAGGAAATAGTGACACGTGATAATAATTGGAATCCTATATTAAAAGTTAAATTAGATTTGATGTTTTCTTTGTAACTTTATCATCTTTGTCAATAATTAATAGTTTAAATCATTTGGTTTTAGAAATACATATGGTTAATCTTAATGAGGTGTTATATTACCGAATAAATTATTATAATCATGCTAAAATAATTAAATTAGAGATACTAATAATAATAATAATAAAATAATTTTGTTATTAATAATAATAAACTAACGATTAAAAGGCTTTTGATTATAAAAGATATTCATATTAAATACAATATTAAAAAAAATATAATGACCCTTTATCGTATTTAATAAAGGCGAAAATAATCTTGATCCATAATATGTAAAATTGGTATATTCAATAGATAAAGTAATTCTTATATTTTTATCTTTATATCATATAATATAATTTATTAATCCAAGCATCATGATATATCAATTTATTTTGAGTAAGAGGAAATTTATTTAGAATTATTTATTAAGGTGGATGATGGTCCTTAAATTAATTTGTTATTATTTATTATGGTTGATGTAACATAAGAAATTGTCACATGACATTTTAGTGGAATTCTTTATTATGAGAGAATGTCATGTGGCATTAAGTGGACTCTTTTATTAGTATTAGATTTAATATAAGAGCTTTTAGCACTTCAAACATATATATCTTTGCAAATTATCTTCTATCGTTTTTCTCTTTATATCTTCTCTCTTTACATCACCATTCACTACCATCCCAAACCCAAGTTCAGAAACAGTGTATTATAATCACCACACAATCACACATGGGTAATTGAGTATGTATCCATAAATCAATCAATCTCTCTCTCTCTCTCTCTATCTCAAGATACCACTCACCACCACTACCAACTGTCCAACCACCATTGCCAACGGCCAAGATACCTCACGACAACACTACCACACCGCCATCACAGAACAACAGTACCACGCCACCACAACACCGGGTTAGATCAGTGGAAATAGATTTGAGACGATGGAAGGTTTTCCAGTGAAGGGGTCTTAAGTTTTTGGATTCGGTCAGCGGCGATTAAGGTATGGTTCGCGGTGGAGTCCGCCCCTCATGGCGTTTTGCTGGAGAAGCTAACGCTGACAGCTTGTTTTAGAGGAATTAATAGCGATTCTTCACATGTTTCCTTTTCCTTGTAAAACATTTTAGAAAAGGAAAGAAAAACAAATGAAAAGAAGTGGGATGTGTTATTGCTAGTGCAAAGTATGCACCAATAAAAACCAAAGAAGTGGAGAGTATGCACCAATAAAAACCAAAGGAAATTGAACAGTGCTGGTGTAAGGAGAAGGAATTTTTCTAATTAATATAAGGGGAATTAACATTAGTTTTTCAATTTTTATTTACATAAAAACATACATACTGATACATACACATTGGAGGGTGTATGCGCGATGTAGCATGGAACACAGAGACACTGATAATCACGTAACATGTTATTTTTTCTACAACTAAAAAAAATATAACAATATCATACTTAATTTGTAGAGAAAAAACTGTTTATTTCTATGTTGTAATTTTCTAAAAAAGTATTAATATAAGAAAAACTTATAACCGTTTAAAATCCACGGGGTAGTGGGTTTAAAAGTAAACAATATGTTTTAAATGAGTGTTTTTAAAGTTGTATTACTAAACCTAGAATTATGTAAAATTACATTGTCGTCCTTCACTTATATATTTTAATATAGTGTGTATGTATGTGTGTATATATATATATTTTATATATACTTAAAAGGCTATTTTGTCACATCAAGACAATTTTTGCCCCACAACTTTGATCAATGCAATTTTAGTTCCTTAACTTTGTTAATAACATTTTTAGCCCCTCAATTTTAGGCTCTCAACTTTTATTCATATCAACCAACTTTGGCCTCTCAATTTTGGTAATGATATACTTAGCCCCTCAACTTTGGTAATGACATATTTAGCCCCTCAACTTTAATAATGGCATATTTAGACCCTCAACTTTTGTCAACATCAACCACCTTTGTCCGCTCAACTTTTGTAATGTCATATTTAGCCCCTCAACTTTAATAAGGTTTTCTTTGTTTTTAATTTCATTATTTACCCTTACACCTTGTTATAGTTTTTTTCTCAACGTAATGTTTTTCTAAGTTTTCCATAGGTTATTTCAATTACATTTCGAACCCGTTGTAGATATTAGCTTCTATGGTTATAGCGAGCGTCAATATCATAACAAACTGAACCGATAGCTTTTCTGTGACTTTTGAATACTACTGCGACATGTTTTCTTTATCTTCATGTAGACAAGCCCATCAGAATTTGCTTATTTTTATCTATGTTTCAAACTCGTTGCCAAGCGCGGGTGATAACCCACTAGTATATATTAAAAGGTTATTTTAATTTATATCATTGTTTATATTATAACCTTTTTCATACAATAATACAATTCATTCAATAGAACTACAATATCATAATGTTTGTCATACAATAAATACAATTCATTCAACAGAACTACAAAATGCAAACCAAAAGGGCTATCAAAAATGGTATTTATAGTTGAAAAAAATACAGTATTATACTAAGCTGTTAAAAAATATTAATTCAATTATAATGCAACTGATATTTGTTTTAAAAAAGTAATTACATCAAATGTAAATACTCTTAAATTTTATTTTATGTGTTTTATATATATTGTTTGAGAAGTAATTTGTATCTAACAAAAAATGTAACAACAGATACCTATTCTTTAGAGATGAATAATCATTCATTAATGTTTAAAAAATTCTTAGAATGAAAGTTATTAAAAAAATCAAATTAAATAATAAAGAAAATACTACTAAAAAGCAAATAAATACTTAAAAATAACAAATTTCTATTTATCGACGATTTTCGTTTGACATGACAGCGGCACGGTATCTATCTTCAATAAAATTTATATCTGTTGAGAAAAAAAATTAAACCTAATTGCGGAGTTAGATTTTTTATAAGAATTAACATGCGCAAGTTATTAAAAAACAAGCGGAACCAATTCATATTCATCTAATCATATCCATCTCCACTAGTCAATAATGTTTATACACCAATTCAGTAGAAAACCCAATAAATTTGAGAAAAACCCCATTATGGAAATCGAATCCAGGACCTAATCGTCACTAAGCCTTATTATAATCAAGATGACACTAGGCTATAATTCCATAAGCAAATTTTCTAAACTATATCTTGAAAATCGGTTTTGGGCCTCCAAAACCCGAGACCAAAACAAATGGGTTGGAAACATCAAGTATGGGCCAGACCAGGATATAAAATGGGCTCATTGGAATGGAAAGCAAACCCTAACCATCGTTTGGAGCCTTAAAACATACACGAACCCTAATCTCGCTGTGCGGCTCTGCATCTCATCTCTCTCGGTGGACGTTCTGCAGCCATGGTAACATATTCAACCTATCTTCTCTCATCTTTTTTTCATTAATCCAACTAGCAAGCTGCTTTGACCCATAATCTGTATTATTTATTTATATGATTAGATGAATTTGTAATCTCTGATTTTATATAATTGTAGTTTAATCTTTTTAATGCTTGTTTTCTGATTTGTTTTAGTTATTGTTTTAAGGTTTTTAACTGTGAACTGTGATGCTACATTTTGCTAAACAATTTTGAGCTGGCTAGATTCTTCTAATTTAATTTATTTATGTAATTTTACTGTTCTTTTAACCTGATGTACGCATATTTATACGATTATTTTAACAAAAAAGTTTGTGAATTGGCTAAATAGCGTATTAAATCTGCCTTAAAACAGTTTGAGTTAAATTAGTTCGAGTAAAATGCCATGTTTGTACCTAAGGTTTGGCCAGTTTTTCCGACCATCGTCCAAAGGTTTGTTTTTCCGCGTCATTTTCATCCGACTTTTTAACTCCTTCCATTTTTTCTCTGTTAAGTTAGGGGTATTTTTGTCTTTTTTGGTAACTTAAAAGGCCATTTGGTCTTTTTCAGGGGTGTTCAGTTTTTTCGATAAAGTGAAAAAGACATAATTGCCCTTTTAAGTTAACCAAAAAGACAGATGTACCATTTCCTTAACAAGGAAAAATGGATGGAGTTAACGGACCAGATGAAAATGGCAAGATTTCAAAGCTTTTCAATCTAGATGCGGAAAACAAACCTTTGGATGAAAGTCACGGAACCATTATCTGTTTGAATAGGATTTATTTTTTCTAATGGTTTATTTGTTTGATATAACAAGACACTAACCATTATCATTTGTACAGATAATTAACCATTGAACACTTTCTATGTCTCTAATGTCTTTGTTCTTTAGTTTGGATTTGTAATGTGGTTCGGTTTTGTATGTTTGTTGCAGGTGAACGTTCCGAAGACCAAGAAGACGTACTGCAAGAACAAGGAATGCAGAAAGCATACCTTGCATAAGGTGACACAGTACAAGAAGGGCAAAGATAGCTTGGCTGCACAGGGAAAACGTCGTTACGACAGGAAACAATCTGGTTATGGTGGTCAAACTAAGCCCGTCTTTCACAAGAAGGTATAAACTTAACTTTACCAAAAAAATATTATTGTTTAATTTAAATAAAACATTTGTTACATCTTGTTATTGTATATTTTAGGCGAAAACCACGAAGAAGATTGTGCTAAGGTTGCAATGCCAAGGCTGCAAACATGTCTCGCAGCACCCAATCAAGGTTTGTCGTGAATTGCTGTATATTTATGGTTTTGTTGGTTGGTGACTGATGTTTTATTGGGTGTTTTTGTTGCAGAGATGCAAGCATTTTGAAATTGGTGGAGATAAGAAGGGCAAGGGAACATCTCTCTTTTGATCAGTTTTGTGTAATTTTCTTGCAGCAGCTACTATTCTTTCTTTTTGTTGTAGCAGACTATTCACTGTTTTAAGTTTTTGAAACTTGTAATGCAAGTATCTGTTTTGATTTTACGTGTTGATTTCAGCTTGTGTGATTTATCTGGTGTTTGGTTATTCTATGGATCAAAATGCAAAAACTTTTTCCGATTTAAAACGAGTCCAGATAGACCTCCATTCGTTTCTTGTTTTTGCCATTGTCGCTCATAAAACAACTGTAGTAACTGAGCCTCTTTTGACTAAAAACTTGTCCTGTTTTTTTAAGATGTATGATTTGACTGAACATATTTTGATCTGTTACACAATCTGTAACACAAGTGGTAGTACTATCTAGCAAACTTCCTCACATTCTTAAGCATCATTGCCCTTTGATGCCACACTTTTGTTTAATCATCAAAACAAGCAGGATATCTGTGACAACCGTTACTAGTTAACATAGGGCCTCATCAACAACCTGCTAGACAATGGGAACATGTAAAACACGGCTTCTGCGGGGCGATGTCGTTCAATTCAATGGGTAAAATGCCAAAAACTAGTCGAATTGTGGGTTCGATTATAGGTGCAATGTCATTTAATTCAACAGGCAACATGATGGGTTAATCTTGGCAAGTTGTGAGAGTTAAAGGGTTAAAGCTAAGAGTCAATAGATAAGTTTTAGTTTATTTAATAGGAGTTGGAATTAGAATATTTTTACTTAGTGTGTCTAGTTTAAACTTTAATTAAATCCTACCTACGTAATTGGTATACAATAATCCTACCTATCAACATGTTGGTTCTTAATGAACTTCCGTTAATTATTTTTAACTAAAGTTAGTTTTTAAGTTTTATTTATTACACAAACAACCCTGTAGTTATAATTTACTAGTTTTAACTAATTTACTAGTAAAACTTTGGCACAAATCTTGACGTTTTTTTTTGTTTTATAAAATAGTTAAAACTAGTAAATTACAACTACATTGACTGTTTATGTAATAAATAAAACCTAAAAACTAACTTCAGTTAAAAAAAATTAACGAAAGTTCATTGAGTACCAACACGTTGATAGGTAGGATTATTGTATACCAATTACGTAGGTAAGATTATTATTTACCAACGGGACAAAGGTTGGTTTATTAAAAACCAATTTACCTTTTTTTTTCACCAAATGGGGACATTGTTGAAATCTTTCACATTCAAACAATAAGGCAGATTGCAATAACCATAAAATGTTTTAAAATTTCATAAGTAAAGGTTTATTCCAGCTTCAAAAACCTTTGATCACTCTCGACTACTCTTAGAGGCTCTGGATTTATGAAATCTTATATGCAAAAATGGTCGTTATTCGACAAGTGAAGATGAATGAAATCCTTTCCCTCACCAGCCGTTGTTCCATATTGGTTCAACCCTAGTAATAAGTTATGTTAACATGAGCTCACAACTATATTGTTTCTTATACATGTAACTACAACTATTATTCACATATTAAACTCAAGAAAATAAGGAAAGAATGTCAAAGTGAAAAGTGTCGCATTCCAAAATTCAAACATTACGTAAGAATTAGTCATATGAGGATAAGGTAAACGTAAATAGAATTATTAAGAGTAAACTGCAGTTTTTACCCCCTAAGGTTTGAAGGCGCCGATACTCTTACCCGTTATTTTCAAAAAAAAATCTTCCTTACACCCTGTATGTTCCCAATTGCATCGATCTTGGACCCTTTCCATCCCCACCATTGTCGGTGGACTAAAATAGGCAGTTGTTACAAACTACAAGGTGTAAAAAGAAAGGATATAAATGTCATTTCACATTAGGGAGTAAAACGTTTAGTTGTTAAAGCATAGGGTGTAAAAAGAAAGTGTAGAAATGTCATTTCGCATCACAACTAACAGAAACGTGATGTCATTTAGCGGCAGGGTCTAAGATCGATGAAACTGGGAATAGATAGGGGTAAGGCAACAAAATTTTGAAAATAGGGAGTAGGAGTGTCAGCGCCCCAAACCACATTAGGTAAAACTGCAGTTTACTCAATTACTAATATACATGTGTGTGTTTTCTTTTAACTTTTTTTTACATAGTAATTGACCTATATATTAAAAATACAATCAAATGAATAGTAACCTCAATAGTGACATCATTAAGATCAATAGTGACATCATCAAGTTATTAGCAAACAGTATAGGGTACGGGTATCAGTATCAAATTTACTAAATCGGGTGTATTTTCGGTACCGGTTCGGCACCGGTATTCACAAATTGTACCCTCAAATACCGCTGTCGTACCAGTACCGAAACATACCAGGTATAGTCGGTACCGGTACCCACTTTTGGAGATTTCGGTAACGGTATTTTCGGTACCGGTTGATACCGAGCTCATCAAATCATGTAGCAACGCATCAATGCAAGTGAATGCACCGTTTAGATTACTTTTCATACACACAGTAAGTAAACTGTATTTCGTTTGAGTGAGGATGAATTGTAGCATGTAAAATTAAATTGGATATTTAGATTATTGATGAGCAAATCGTATCAAATCTTGTAATCAAGTTGGTATCGTATCGGTACCAATATTACTATGCCAAATCATTTTCGGTACCAAGTTGGTACCCACCTTTTGGCGTTTTCAGAATCGTTACTTTCGGTTCGACACTGGTCTAGCACCATATCTGTATTTATTGTTTTTTACCTTCAAATATCATACCGTATTGTACCGAGCATTTCCGGTGCCGATACATAATTTCGATGATTTTCCGAATCGGTACTTTCGGTGCCGTTATCGGCATCGAGCTCATCCATATTTTAACGTGTTAGCACCGTAATAATTGAATTGAAAACAACTGAATTTCCAACGTGTAGGACGTGTGGATCCTATTATTATATATTAGGTTATTTAAAATTGCTTTTTTTGACGGAGTGACTATCCTTACCACGTCATTTTTATTTATGCTTTGATATTCGGTATCTGCTTGCCGTTGCTAACACGCGTTTTGCAGACATTGGGTCCCTGCCGCAACGCGCAGGCGAAAAATCTACTAGTTCCTGTAAAAACTCAAGAAAATCTCGTTGGAGGACTAATAGCAAATGTGATTAAATGATATTTCTCTAACAAACAAAATATTTGACCAACCAATTTGTTTCATAAAGCACATGCTATCATATCCTCGACAAATATACATATGTGCTACCATTATTAAACATTGTGAGTTTTTCATTACACGCCTAAGTGCTAATAGTTACACTATGACGGCTGAAAATGCAAATCCTCCTCTTGTTACCAACAAGAATCAATATCAAATGTTAACCCCAACAAACTCAAGAAAACGATTTTCATTAACTACAATCACGTTCTTTCTTTCCCGATCATCTTTTGTGTCGTGTGGCTTCTATACATGAGACAAGGTAATTGTGAACACGTACTACCATTACCAAAGCTACAAGTCGGGCTCGTGGTTGGATTACTTGTCGTATTTGTCCTTAGCAATGGTGCACTTTTCTTAAAATCGTGATTCTTAAGGTTGGGATTTGTCGTTGTTATGGTGTCACTCATTGTGATTCTCACTATCGGATTGGTACTCATAGGGGCGTATAAAATTGAGACACGAATGCTCCCTGGTTCGCCAGCTTGGCTTAAAATGATGGTATACGATGATAATAATTGGAAAGTTATCGAGTCTTGAATATATAGTACAAGAACATGTCGAGATTTGGCCGTACAATCATCATGGTTAGATCTTACGATTTCTCAAGGAGTCATCTCTCTCCAATAGAGGTATGAGTATCGTTTTATGTTTTAAATAAATGTAAAATATAGTGTAAAGATAAATACAAATGGGTTTTAACATACAAAATACTCTTAACATAAGAAGTGAATGAGGAAATTTATTTTATTTTATTTTATTTTAATTTTTTTCCTACTACTTCATAATAATGTTTAATTGCAAAATGTAAAAAAAATAAATCGCGATTTTACAGTAGTGGAGTAATTACACTAGAGTAATTATAATTACCCTGCAAAATTACATAATTACTCTACTTACGATTTTTTTCTTTTTTTGAATTTTGGGACTAAAATACATGCTTAAGAAGATGGGAGAAAATTTTCAAAAAAAAAAAAGTCCTCCTTCACTTCTTACGTTAAGGGTATTTTGTATGTTAAGACTCATTTGTAAATAACTTAACCCGTAAAATATAACACTTTTCATATATTTTTCAGTCAGGATGTTGCATACCACCATCAATTTGTGACATGTACATTAATGTAACATTTTGGGAAAAGAAGTTTGAAGACTATGATGGCCCTTACGATACCGACTGCGATTTGTGGCAAAACAAGATTACCAAAAGGTTTTATAAGTACGCTAAGGCAGAAATGGTATAAGCTCGGAGTCTTTCTTGTAACATTGACGATCTTACTTATTGTTTGTCATCTCTTGTTGTTCGTCGTGACAATGTGGGATCGTCACGCATCTTAGGACATATATATCTTAACCGTTTTTCATTATTTAAGATTCTGGGGCCGCTATTCACCGTTAGTTTTTCGACTCTTTTGATGATGATGATTTTTTTTCTAATTAATGATCGTCATTGTTCTTGTCAAATTTTCGACTCTAATTAAAGATCATCATTGTTCTTGTCAAATTTTGCTAGATAAAGTCATAGTGGAGGGTTCAAATGAGAAGAAATACTTTGTAAGAAGAAAAAAGAAGAAATTTCAACCAATAGGAATGCTTCATTAGACTTCATTTAATATTTGTACTTAATGTAACTATAAGGGTATATTAGTAAACTTACATACATCATTAATTGGTAGTTTCATCTTTAATAACTAACTATATTAAATTTGTAACTTATTTTTAAGATATATATTTTTCACAAAAAAATAAAAATAAAAATTCATTTAAAGTGTAGGATAAATACGAGGTGTGTAGGATAAATTACGAGTTGTGTAGGATAAATTTCAATATGTGTAAGATAAATTTCGAAATGTGTAGGATAATTTTTTATGTGTGTAGGCAAAAATATTTAGTGTGGAGGATTATAGTCTTAATGACTAATTAATTAGTCAAACATAATAATAAATGAGATGAGAAAAAAAACTATTTAATGTTTTACAATTATACCATTTTATTCTTTTTCTTCTCAATAAAATTTTCTTCTCAAATGAACCTTCTCCTAAAGTCATAAAACTCATATCATTTACAAACCAATAATTGTAATGATATAATTCAAACTAATGATCTATATGTTGAACAGTTACACATATCATTTCACCTCGTTTCTAATACAATACAAACAAATTGAAATTAAAACACCAAATGATTGTAACTCACATGTCACAAAAGACCCTCTACTATAGTTTTCGTGTCGAATCAAACGTTACTATCTTCGACTAACGGCTTGCCGTAATACCACAAGTACCATTTAACAAACTCCCTCAACCCGGTTTGCAAATCAGTCGTCGGTTTATACCCGAGTTCCCTCTCGGCTAAACTAATATTCACATACGCAAATGAATCATCGCCATCTCCGCACATATCCACCACGTCTTTTTCCACCCTCATCTTCAAATTCTCTTCTAGTATCGCCACCAAGGCGGGTACAGTCACAGGCGACCCGTTACCCAAGTTAAATATCCGATACGGTGCACTTCCGTTCTTTGACCCGGTACTTTTACCCGAAGTATCCAATGACGCGACACACCCTTTCACAATGTCATCAATGTAGATAAACTCCCGGGCCGGATCAACCCGGTTCTTAGCCCGATATATTGTTATCGGTTCCCCCTGTAAAATATTCCTGACGAACGAAAAATAAGCCATGTCGGGCCGTCCCCACGGGCCGTAAACCGTGAAAAACCTCAACCCGGTTATCGATAACCCATGAAGACGATTATACGTGTGTGTGATTTCCTCCCCCGTTCTTTTTGTCGATGCGTAAATAGTATCGGGCGGGTCGACCCGGTCGGTTTCGGAATAGGGTACTTTGTTATGAACCCCGTAAACCGAGCCCGAGCTAGCCCAAACGACGGCCGGTTGCGGGTGGGCCGACTTGCATTGTTCTAGAAGCGTGACGAGGCTCGCGACGTTACTACGGACGTACGCGTACGGATTCTCGACCGCGTATTGTACGCCCACTTGCGCCGCTAAATGCATCACGTGCGTAAACTCCACCGTATCAAACAACATGGATAAAAGACGGGAATCGTTAATATCCCCCTCAACAATATAAACGCCGTTAAGTTCTAACAAATCCCTACGCGTTTCTTTCAACGAACGTCCGTAGTAATTATCAAAATTATCAACCCCTACAACTCCATCACCTCTATTTTTCAAAGCAATGGCGACATGCGACCCGATGAAACCCGCGGCTCCGGTTACAAGTACGGATAATCCGTTAGCGCGAGTTACGTGAGCCGACGAACGGACGTTTTTCTCCACGGATGAACCAGGGTCGACGAGGATGATATAGGAGGCGGTAAAGGCGAGCAAAACGAGAGCCCAGATGAAGACGGTGGTGGCGGAGGGGAAGCGGCGGCGAAAGGCGGGGATCATGATTGGATTGGAGGAACGAAGAATTATGCATGAAGGTGATGATGATGATAATAATGGTTCCTGATCCTCCAATGTTGGCATTGGTTTCTGCCTCTAACAAACAAGAGAGAGATATGGCTCTTGTATTCCCCAACAGGAAGGGGAATTTAGAGACAGATGCAGAGAGAGATTGGGAAAGGGTTCCTCTTCTTCTTCTTCACCTGCTCAAATGATGAAAAGAGGTCGTTGAGGAAATATATAGGAGATGGTATATATATGAGATATGATATATTTGTAGTTGGTGATTGTTTTTAGGGAGGATCCATGGGTTTGGATTATGGGTGTTTGGGTATTGCTATTTTTGGTTTGTTTAGTTGTAATTGTTTTTTTTTTTCATGTTTTGAACACAAATGAAGAAAATACAAGTTCTTCAAAATAATACGTTGTTTTCCTTTATACTTGTGTATATAGTTGAATGATTTATTTATTATGCAAGTATTAAAAGATTGTTAGATTAGTTTCATGACAACAATATTTTTTTTGAACGGCTAATTTCTTTAATCTCTTGTCGTCTGTGGGACTTGAACCTAAGACCTTCCCCTTCCCAGCCTAGGTGTTTTAAAGGTTTTGTCTTTGTCAATGGACCACCACCCCATTGGTCATGACAATAATATTAAAAACTAGTTTTATGTTTATTAGATGGCGATTTATGTTAATGTCATAATGACATAAATATTTTTTCTTTGCATTCTAAACAGACATTATTATTTGTTTAAAACAAATCACGTCCCGCTTGTTGTATGCGCATATAACGTGTATATGTGTGGCCATCGAGGGAGGGGGCGAAAGTGCACTAATTTTAACATTATTTTACTAATTTCGTGAAAATAACGTTAAAAATGGGGGACAGTTAATCATGCATCATGTGGTGATGTTATTACCCGAAAGACAAGGAGTACATGCACTATCCAGCCTTTGTCCCAATTGTTGCTGAGTGTTCTATGTCTTATGTCCAAGGCTTGGAGTAAAATAAACGGATAGTCCCTGTGGTTTGTAAAATAACACCTATAGTCCCTAACTTTTGGAAATTACACCCGTGGTCCCTGTGATTTGACAGTTTCTTACTCGGATAGTTCTTGGAGTGGATGGACGTTAGTTTTCTCAGTTAAGTTGATGTAAAAAGACTAAATTACCCTTACTAAGAATTTAGCTATTATTTATAGACACAAAACAAACAGCTTCTTCGCACCTCTCTAACCCTTATCACCTACAGCTGGCATCACTACCGCCACTTACCAACCACCTCTGGCAACAAGATTTGAAACCAGCTAATGACCCAACGAGATCTAACCCACCATCTTCCTCTTCAACAACCGCCCACACCTGTCCGTCTCCGATCTGGTGGGAATCTGCTTCTGAAAGTTACAACATGAACAACGCGACAAGGGGTCATTGCCTCTAAATATTCTCATCGGAGTTCACCAGAATTTAACCAGAAGGCGCCTATTCCTCGGTCCAACGAAAACTAACCAACCAGACATCATTAAATGTCGATCTAATCGAAAAAAACATGCGGGGGGGGGGGGGGGGGGACTTATCGAATCTTCGCTAGAACCCTACATTTCGCTTTAATTTGTTTCTGTTGATGTCGCTACCCAGTTTTTCATCACAACTACCATCTGAACCCTAGGTCTCTTAGTCGAAACCCTAGATTGAGTCACAGGAGTCGTTTGAAACCAGCTAACGACCGACGACGAAAATGAGCCGATGGGGGTGTCTTTTTCAAAGAAGACGAGGGTGGGGATGGGGGTGGCAGGTGGTGGTGTGGGGGTGGTGGCAGGTGGTGGTGCTGGTGGCGGCAGGTGGTGGTGGAGGTTTGCCTGTGGGAGAAAGAGAGTAGAGATAGTCAGAGTGTGTGTGTTTTAGAAATAGTGAGTGTGTGTGTTTATATAACTATATATATATGTGTGTGTGAGAATTTTTTTTCTTATATTTTAATAAAAGCAATGGTAATTTTGTAATTTCAGATGGACTTAATGGAGAAAACTAACCGTCATCCACTCCAGAGACTATCCGAGTAACAATCTGTCAAACCACATGGATCACATGTGTAGTTTCCAAAAGTTAGGAACTATAGGTGTTATTTTATAAAACCATAGGGACCATCCGGACATTTTACTCCCTAAGGCTTGATACAAAATTACTATAGAGCTGAAGGTCTTACCATCCTCTATATTTTTACGACACTAACTTAGTTTTGCTATTGGTGGAATTCAGTGAGTATGATGATGGCGATGATCATTTAAACAAAATATTTTTTTAAACGAGTCCCGATTTTTACTACTAGAATAACTAGGGTTACCACATGAATTGAATGTCATCCACACGAGGTGCATAAGGAGTTGGTGTTAACGGTTGGGCAACCGGAAAATATAATCCGTGATCTAAACGGAAGTAGGTAACCGGTAAACAAACAAACATGAGCCGGTTGGTTTTCACTACCATAACCGCTAAAACCTTTTTATTCCCCCATTCCTCCTCTTCATTACACTTCAATTTTTTCAAATCTTCTTCTTCTTCTGCTGCTTCTAGGGTTTCTACAATGGCATCGGACTCTTCCTCTTCATCGGCATCATCACCGTCTCCTTCCTCCGCCATTGATTTCCTCACTCTCTGCCATAGCCTCAAGGTATTCATGAATTGTGTATGGATCGAACTGTGCGTTATTTGTTTTAGTTTTTTAGGTTTTGGATCGCAATGTTATGTGTAATGATTGTGTTTTGTTTTATGCGCTGTGTGTGTGTGTGTGACAGGAGATTTGTTACATTTGTGTAAAGTAATGGTGAAATGAGTGTTTATGTTGATGAGTTGTGTATGTGTTGAAGATGATTGTTGTTTTGTGAATTGGATTTGAGTTGTCAAGCCCTAGTTTGTGAAATAGGTTGATGTTTCTGCCATTGTTTTTCTTGTCTGTTTGCTATTATTTGAAGGAATTATGGTGTTTTGGAATATATGAAGATACAAATTGTTTATCAATCGAACTATATCTTATTCGGTTTTCGGTTTCTGCATAGCATTTAGGTTGTCTGTTAGGTTGTCCATATCATAGTTTCGTTCCACTTTTATGCAGTCTATGAGAAAAAAATGCACCGAGTGGCAGAATGATATCTTGAATGTAGAATTGTATAATGTGATAGGGGCAGAATGATATCTTGAATGCAAAATTATATAATTTGAACAAAGTGAGTAGACTCTAATAAAACAGTGAGAATATCGGTGGTGTTTTCAATCATTTGTGTATCATAGTGTTGATTTGTAGTTAGTTTCCTCAATTTTGAAATAAGCTTATAGTCCAACTACTACAGATTTTAAAGTTATTGTTGAGGATGAATGCCACACATAGTAATACATTGGCATCACAAATCACAATTACGGTTAGCAAACAAATATGTACTGTCTACATAAAGTCAAATGTATGTATGAAGAAGAACTAAATTTAACTGCTCTATTAGCATGTGCCATTTTGCATTTATAATTCAATGTTCAAAAAAGTAGTGGAAAAGTTTTTACTTTGTCCTCACAAAGTTGCAACCTTTGACTTGCACTGCTAGTTATTTGAAAGGTATTTATTGACTATCTAAAGGAACTGGGTGGACCAATTCTGTTGCAATAGTTTGTTCAGATGACCTTGATTAGATAATATATTTTAGGGTTATTGGATTTTATCACTTCTAACTATTGGGTATTTGCTGCTGCCATTCCCAACTATCACTTTGACTCCCAACTTAACACTTTGTGTGTTGTGTCACTCCAGTTGAGTGGATTTTGGCTTCCTTTTTTATCTTTTAGGAGCAAATTCACCTGCAGTCATTAGTAATTCACAAAGTGTTAGCCTAATATCACCAATAAAACAAGTCAAACACTAAGAAATGTTCACCTGTAGAGTGACACAACACACAAAATGTTAAGTTGGGAGTGGTGAGAGTCAAAGTGATAGTTGGGAGTGGCAACGGCCAATACCCAATAGTTGGGAGTGATAAAATTCAATAACCCTGTATTTTAAACTTAAGAATCACATAAAAAGTTTTAGAGGTGTAGTTTCTACTGTACATCCAAAAATAAAGTTTTCAGAACTTTCATGGATCTTGATGGGACGTGGGGATTATGTCTCTTATATGGGAGTCAAATGTACCAATTAACGTTTTACTACTGGCCTCTTGTACCAACTATCATCCTAAAATCAAATGTACATTTATTAATGTGAATATTATATAATCTCATTCTCATGTATATTATCATTTATATGCACCTTCTAGCTTATACAGGTCAACTTTAGAAATCAATCGAGCGACTCTACACCATCTCATTGATTTTCCTCTTTTCTTCACCTATAATATACTCCTGACTGCTAGCCATTTGTATGTATTTCCTTCTTTGTTTTTGGAATGTTGCATGTACACATACATGAGATTAGATGATAAGTAGGATGAGTCTTAGAGTAACAGTGTCCAATCACTCTTCTTTATGTGATAAGAACCTATAGATGGGGATTTAGAAGTTAACTAGTGAGCTATAGGGGACTTGGTTACAAGCATAGCTGTGAACACATGTAGTTTGGTTTGTTTATTTATGGAGCATATCAAGAAATAGTTACATCAGTAATCTGGAGATGCCATAAAAGTAGAGGGGGCAATCTTGACCCAAAGCCTTCTAAGTGGGTCAGTTTGGGTTGCTTTTGAAATTATATGGGTTGGTTTGGGTAAGATATTTTAACTAAATGGGTCACTTGAAATTCCATCTTGTTATTTTCGTGTCAAAACGGGTCAACAACATTAAAGAAATGGGTCGATGTGGGTTAGTGTCTTAAAGAAACAGGGCAGGTTTCGGATCGGAATGGGTTCAGTTCAAATTGAGTTTCGGGCCGAGACGGGTTTCGGCACGACACATGTTTTGGATCGGAACGGGGTCGGGTCGGGTTTCGGGCCGACACGGGTTTCTGCATGAGACGGGTTTCGGATCGCAACCGGTTTTGGGCCGACACGAGTTTCCGCACGAGACGAGTTTCGTACCGTTTCGACGCGTACCGTTTCGAGGTGTACCGTTTCGACGCGAACCGTTTCGACCCGGACCTTTTGAACCAGTATCGTTTCGACGCGAACCGTTTCGACCCGTACCGTTTCGACCAGTACCGTTTGGGTGACCCACTTGGAAGGCTTTGGGAATTTTATTCTTGCAGAACACCCTTTGGGTGACTTCCAGAACATTTGACCAAATTTTAGAAATTGCACCTGCGACAAATGCGAAGAACTTACCAATACAAACACTGAAAACAATAATAAACATCAGAACGTCAATTTTCCAGTAACTATTCATCCAATTACAACAATCTATGAAAAAAAGGGAACAAAAACGTCTCAATAACAACAAACGAAGAGCTTACTTGCAAAATATATGATTGCAGGTAAGCGAAACCGCGCATTTCAGAAGACTTAAGCTGTATATAAATTTAAAAAAAAAGTAAAACTTAGGGTTTATGAGGTTAATGAAATGCGGATGATTAAAAAGGAAATAGAAGAATTAGGGTTTACCAGATGGGGCATTTGAGTTCTTCAACCATTTGTAGCAGGTGCAAAGTGGTATCCATTGTTAAGTGGACTCGTTTTAACCCGACAAAATTGCCCCTTGATGTACAATCACTTTTTTAAAAAGAAACATTTTTTTAACCACCCCGACCCGAACTCGACCCGACCCGTTTGCCAGGTCTACTTAAAAGTAAGTTGGCAGAATAAATTTGTTTATCCAGAAATATATTAGTTGATGATTAGGAAAACCTTGTGATGCCAACCTGCAACAAGAGAGGGTTGAAAGTACGCGATGTACTAATATATTAGTTGACGATTAGAAAAAAAAACTTGCTACAAGGGGGACCTGTGTGGTATAAAAAATTTATGTTTGATAGGTTAAATAATATAAAAAAAGTCAACATAAAGAACTATGAAATGTTTACTTCACAACTCAATTTTGCCAGACCAGCTTATTATTAGCCTGACTTTAACTAGTAACGTACACACGTGAAAAACTGTTTTTTTCACACAGATGTACTATTATGCTACCAGAAAAAAAAAGTTACCAATATTTGGAGAACAGTTTGGTAATGATGAACATAAAAAGCCAGTTAAATAGATTAAGAAAAAAGAATGTTTGCTATTGTCTCAAATCACTCCATCTCATCCATATTTGCAATTTCTGTTAAGATTAAGACTGGGAGTAGTTGGGGAATAATCAGAGAAGGGGAAAGGAGAGGAATCAACAGGATGGAGTATAGATGCTTGGTTTATTACAGAAGAAAAACAAATGATTGTAGGCGCTTTAAAAGGCTACAGCTTACATGATGCACATATTTAGACAACATTATTTTGAAAAAAGAACGTTACTTACTGCAGCTTATTCTTTAGATGGTAATTATGCAAAAAAAGCCAATATGAAGGTGTCGGTTGATGCGCTAAACTCATATTATTTACATGTCATTTTTTTATTCTGCACATTTTGGCTTATAACTGTTACACCTATTATAATTTGTATGTATTTCCAATGCTGTTTGAGTTCATTTTATTCGACTTTGTTGTTCTGTTGGCCTTCTTCACATGTAATTATTAATATATGTCTTTTAGTCAACCAAAAGAGCAGGATGGGTGAAAAGAGACGTTGCGGGCCCTGAATCTATTGCAGACCACATGTATAGAATGGGGTTAATGGCTCTTATTGCTAATGATGCTCCTGGAGTCAACCGAGACAAGTTAGTTTTTTCTTGTTAAACAAAATTCATTTTCTTTTAAAAGCTTGAAAGTACGCGAACTATAGGTTTCTATTGCAAATATTAATGTTGTTGCTTTCATCTTACAGGTGTATAAAAATGGCAATCGTTCATGATATTGCAGAAGGTACTAAGATACTTGGTATATTATCATCAAACAGGTTTTTGAGTAAAATGTCATTTTCGCCCCTGAGGTTTGGCCAGTTTTCCGAATTTTGTACTGAGGTTTGTTTTTTTTGCATCTGGATCTACAAGGTTTAAAATCTTGCCAATTTCATCCGGCTCGTTAACTCCATCCATTTTTCTTCGTTAAGTCAGAGGTATTTCTGTCGTTTTTTGTCAACTTAAAGTGCAATTTGGTCATCTTCAGGGGTATTCAGTCTTTTTACATAAAGTGAAAAAGACCGGATTGCCCTTTAAGTTAACAAAAAGACGGAAATACCCCTTGACTTAACGGAGAAAAATAGATGGAGTTAACAAGCCGGATAAAAATGGCAAGATTTCAAACCTTTTGGATCCAAGTGCGAAAAAACAAACCTCTGGACGAAAGTCGCAAAACTGGCCAAACCTCAGGGACGAAAATGACATTTTACTCTAGTTTTTTATAACAGTTTTGGATTTTGTTTCTTTGATAGCCATTGTTGGTGACATCACACCGTCGGATGGGGTCCCAAAGGCGGAGAAAAGTCGGCGAGAGAAAGAAGCAATAGACCATATGTGTAAACTTCTTGGTGGAGGACCACGTGGTGCGTAAATAATCTTCCTGCTCCTGTTACTTGGTAACACATATTCATGGGCATTTTGGTAATTTCTTACTTGCTGTAGCGTATTACAGCTGAGGAGATACATGAGTTATGGATGGAATATGAAGAAAACTCTACAACCGAAGCTAAGGTTGTCAAGGACTTTGATAAGGTATGATTTTATATGTAATAATGAGTTCATTTACATTTGTTTGCATGAAAGATATATAGCTTACATTTTTTTCAACTTTTTTTGTGTTGTGCATCAACTTATGTTAGTTTTTCTTTATTCATTCAGATTGAAATGATACTTCAAGCTCTGGAATATGAAAACGGTAAGTCTTCGTTTTAAAAACCAGTATGACGTAACAATGGGCAAACAATTCATTTGTGTATTATCTGTGATGATTCTGTAAGTTGATGAATGGTTAATTTTTTATGCAGAACAAAACAAAGACTTGGAGGAATTTTTTGAGTCTACTGCAGGTATAGGAAACTTGACCCGTTAATTTTTTTTTTTATGAAAATTACACATATTTTGTAATCTTATCTTCTAATGAGTAGTTTTTTTTAATGAAATTAGACTAATGCTAATATTAATTGCAGGCAAGTTTCAGACGGACCTTGGTAAATCATGGGCCGCAGAGATAGCATCAAGGAGGAAAAAACAAGGCTAGATATTGGATATGAATCGCTAGTTACAAAGATTTTGGTTGATCTCTGCACATTTGCGATGCTCCATGACACTTTGATGGAAATCATAATGTTTTTAGCCCTGAAGTGCCTCTCTGCTTACTAATGTTAGCAGTTTCATTCTTGGGCTTCTTAGTTTTTACTTCTGCAGCTATCTTGTTTCAGAAATGGACACTTTTATTGCAGTTTGATCCTAGATTAGATCGTTTTTTAATGAAACTCGTTCATAATATCTCTCATGCTCGATAATCTTGCCATCCGTACTAAATACTACTCGTTTGGTCAACTTGTCGCCACTTGTACTCGTTTCATTCACCTGCACGACATATAAGTTAACTATAAACCACCTGACATGGGGTTGAACGAACAACCAAGAACGCTACAAAGGTGGTGTTCCCTGGCCCCGGCGCAATACGGCGCCGTGTACCCCATCACACCACCATAACTTACCACAACACATAGTCTAATTGATCAAAAACCACAAATAATATAATGACTACGGCTCTATTTATTGTTTCTTAAGCTACCTCTAATTCCTAACAATAAGAAACCAACCAAAACTAATCCCTAACAATTTACATAAACAGAAATAACTCACTCAAGATTATCTTCATGATTGAAGTCGTTCTCTATCCTTTTTTTGTTTGATTTATCCAAGTTGCTCATGACTTCAATCCGTGAACCTTCAAGATCCAACCAAGCCGGCCATCTCATTAATTTTTCTGAACGGCTACTTTCATTTTATGCAACCTTTGGTCGCATCCTCCGCATTTGGAGACCCACCTCCCTACTCCGGCCAGTTATGTTGTCTTAACTGGGCCCACATTGGCTTCGGAGTTTGGCTGGGCGTGAAAAGGAAAAACCACAAAGGTACTCGCACGAGTGGTTAACAGGAAGTGACCCCACCTATGTGTAATAAAACCTTGCTAGCTCCAAGACTGGAACATACGACCAAGACCGGTTTCCAAGCCTTATTGATAGGAATTGATATTAATCGAAGCTTAAAACAGATAACAATGGTGGAAATGATGAAGATGGTCCAAAAGGATCTACAAGAAAAAGAAAATAACCACAAGTGGTCCCAGGGCTATGCCCTTCTCATGCACATGGCAATGAGCCTTAACAACTAATCAATTCTCTTCCTACTTTCTATAATTACTAATGCCTTATTTATAGAAGTAGTAATTACACTAACCCCCCCTTCACAATTACAATATACTATTAAGTATGCAATTTCTATCAAGTTCCTATCACTTATCATTGCCTGGTGTCCACTGGACCAAGGGCCAGGGACGACCCTCTCATTAATTAGGATTAAATCTTTCACATCAGCCTCCATATTTGTAGTTTTACATAAAGGTGATATTGCCCATCAAAATATAAGGGTTTTTGGATAATTATTAGAACATGATAATTAAACTCTTATTGATAGTCACAAGGCCTAACAATAATAAATTATAACGTGTGCTATTGATGGGAGGGCCATGCAATCCCACAAACGTCGCATTGCGCGGCCACATTCGTGAGTGTATAAACATGTGCGCTATTGATGGGAGGGCCACGCAATCCCATGAACGTCGCATTGCACGGCCACATTCGTGAGCGTATATATTCTAACATGTGGGCTATTGATGGGAGGGCGCGTTTATGGTTATGGCGTATGTGGAGACAGACGTCAATTTTGATATTTTTTTTCTTTTCCCAATTTTTCTTTTTGTTTTTCTTAACAAATTTTAAGTTATTAGGATTTATGTATATTTAAAAGTGCTTGTAAACTTTCATAGATTATTTTAGGAAATTGTATGGCTTAAAAAAAATTGTATCTGTAAGTTTTGTTAAATTTTATAAAACTTGTAAAAAATTAATAAAATTATAAACTTTTACAAGAGTGGATGAACTGTAACAAATAAACGATTCAATATGATTAAGTTCATATTTCGTAACAGTTAGCAAGTAACCGAAAGCCTGTTATTTCAAAATCGAACGTTCATAAGTTACAATATGACTACAACAAAAACACCGACGCGTTTATCTTTCTATAAATTCAAATATCAAAAACTACAAATGATGTTTGCCGCCATTTTCAATTATTCATATTCCTTATATAGTAGGCGGTCACTTTGGCCGGTTCAGTGCAAATTATTTACCTGATCCACCAACTTATGTAAGAATTTAAATAATCGTTAACAAAACCTAACAACCGGTTCATGCTTGTACCACCTGATCGTTGTTGTATACGTCACTTTGCGTTTGAATACGCTTCACTTCTATCATTTCCGCATGTTGCTCAAGATACTCACTGCTGTTCATTTCTGTCAACCTGTATTCACATGTGAAATACATTATTTCCATACACAAATTGACTTTTCAAGGGTCAAACCTACAGTCAATGAAATCTACTGTTTTAGAATCTTGAATTGGAATAAGTTTTGTTTAGGGCTGCAAACGAACCGAATGAACACGAACAGACCTTGCTCTTGTTCGTTTGTTAAGGAAATATATGTGTTCACGAACTGTTCATGAACACTTCCGGAACGGGATTTTATGTTCGTGTTTGTTCGTTAAGGAAACAAACATGTTCGTGTTCGTGTGTTAATTTTGGCAACGAAGCAAACGAATGTTCATGAACACAAATGGAAACAAACGAACACAAACAAGTGGTCATAAACATAATATATAATACACTGGTACTTATTAAATATTTTATTTGTCGAAATTTTGAAGTATCTAGACAAAATATAAAAACTAAAAACACTGATAAACTATCGAAGAGAAACGAACATAAACGAACACGTTACCGAACGTTACCGAACGTTCACGAACATAAATGAACAAACACCAACCTCTATTCATGTTCGTCCATTTAACTAAACGAACGAAATTTCTTGTTCGTGTTCGTTCATTTATTAAACTTTTGAACACAAACGAACTCCCCACCAAATGGTTCACACACTGTTCGCTGAACGTTCGGTTCGTTTGAAGCCCTAGTTTTGTTTGACCTCAGAATAAAATTTTATCTAAAGCGAGAAAACAAAGGCAAACCTGCTAATAGTGCGATCTTTTGCAAACCCAAGTTCATTGTCGACACAAAGGTCATAATCGTCATTTTTCCTAGACCTCGAGGAGGTTCTAGGTGCCCTACTTTGAGCATCGGAAACCGTCACGATTCTTTCAAATAGTTGAAAAGGAGTTCCCTCAGCCGTACACATTAATCGCGCCTTATTCTCATACATAACCTGTATGTATATATCGTTATTATTACAAGTAAGCACGTCGTAACCTTGACTACAAAAAGTCAACAATAAGAGACTAACATCAACTAGAGTGACGAATCGATATGCTGCTGTTCTGTTGTGGAGGCCGAATATCGGCACGTTATCCAAAGCCAAGGTATGAAACTTCTCTGCCATTAAAATTATATTAATACCTCAAAATGGTAAATGAAATAACTATTTAAAATATAATATTATTTGATTTACTTACTACATAATCCAAAATAGTCAGCTGCACCAAGAGGTTTGTCACAAAGTTCCTCGAAAGGGAAATATGCACATCCGTTAGCACCCAACGGTACCTACACATTGCACGTATATCACTTTAGAAATTCTTGGTACCCACTCAAATTTTGCGATAAATAAATATGAAAGTTCCACAATGCGAATTGTGTAACTGTCGCTAAAACAATAATGAACATACTTGTAGTTTTCTACCCATAACAACTTCGACTTCATGGGGCTGCGCCGTATGTTCCCCGACCAACTCTTTAAACTTTTGCATTAGGAAATCAGCCGAGTCATTCTTTACGAAGTAGAAACCTTCTTCAGCCTTTATTTCAAAAAACAAAAAAAAAGAATTAAATTAAAACATATATTGCCTTCTTTTGAGGGTAGTCTTTCTTTACATTTTTGCAAAAAAAAATAAAATAAATAATAATAATAAATAGTACTTTCATGTAGGGTTGTAAACGAACCAAACGAAAGGAATGAACATGTTCATGAACGGTTCACAAATGCTTACCAAACGTAAACGAACTCAAATGAACACAAATAACTGTTCATGAACATAAATGAACACAAACGACCGTTATATATTTATTTACAGATAAAATCTGCATCTTTCATCATAAAGATTACGAAGAATCCACCAAAAATAAATACTTAACATACCTATTTGAACATAGTTGACATAATTATCAAAAACATAATTAATACAAAAATTAAGAATTTTGTTAAGATTTAACACAAACTGAAATTGAAATGGTCAAATGAAGGATGTTGGCGGAGGCGTACAATATAACTATTGTTCAATTTAAAAAAAAACGATAAAATAAAAATGTAACATAAAGAAACCTTTAAATGAATGAACATAAACAAGCGAACCTAAATGAACACATTACCGAACGTTCACGAACATAAACAAACGAACGCAGCCTCTGTTCATGTTCGTTTGTTTAACTTATTGAACGGAAAACATAAACGAACTTCCAGCCAAACGGTTCACGAACTGTTTGTTGAACGTTCGGTTCGTTTACATCCCTACTTTCATGACTTGTATATTTTAAAAAGAGAAAATGGAAAAGTTAGCATTTTACCGAGGTTCTTGTCCGATAATCTATTGACGAACCAATTTCATGAACTACACATCTTTCCTGTATCAACGAAACAATAACATGATAATTAACAAGATAAACTGGCAAGAACGCAAGATTAAAACGAATAATTCATGAACTTGTGAATGGGCCAAAGTGCAATATCTTTTAAACTACCTTTAGAGTGGCGATGAACGGTAAAAAAAGGTCTCTTTGCAATCCGCCTTCATAAAGATTGTCTGGAGCACGGTTCGATGTAGCAACAAGTATCTATACTTCCATCACAAACAATAAAAGAAACCGTTCAGCTTTCTTAACTCGAACATTAACGTCATTCACCCTTAGCAAAATGCTTGTAACAGAACCCAATAGTCACTTACAGCACCATTGGTAAAAAGATGGCTAAATAAACGATTTAGTATTAAAGCATCGGCTACATCAGTAACCTACGAATAACATAAGCGGAAGAATAATCAATGACCCGTTAATAAATAAATAAAAACATTGGTATATACTGAAAAAAAACACACGCATACCATGAACTCATCTAAGCATAATAAGATGGATTCATCGGATATCTCTCCTGCAACGACTTCAAGAGGATCAGACACACCTCTGTGCTTCTGCATAGTCATGTACAACCATATTATCAAACTATACTTCATCTTTAGAGCTTATAAATAGGGCTGCAAACGAAATAAACTTTCAGCGAACAGTTCATAAACCGTTCAGCGGGAAGTTCATTTGTGTTCGTTCGTTTAATAAATGAACGGACACGAACAGAGGTCGCATTCGTTCATTTATGTTTGTGAACGTTCGGTACCATGTTCGTTTATGTTCGTTTGTGCTCATGAATGTTCGTTTGTGTTCGTTTCCATTCATGAATGCTTGTTTGTGTTCGTTTATGTTCATGAACGTTCGTTTGTGTTTCTGTGTGTTCATAAACGTTTGTTTACATTCATTTGTGTTCGGTTTCTAAAGTTAACAAACGAACATGAAAATGAACATGTTCATTTCCTTAATAAACGAACATGAACAAAAAATCTTGTTCGCTAAGTGTTCATGAACTGTTCGTGAACACATGTATTTCCTTAACAAACAGACACGAATCGTTCAGTTCGTTTGCAGCCCTAATATAAAGAAATATGAATCCATAATATGGTAATCTTTGTTCCACAATAATTTAAGATCAATGCTATTTTATTTGAATTCAAAATTAATATAGGTTCAATAATCAAACCAGCAACATATTTCGTATACGTTATATCTTCTAATTGGAAACATTATCCGGTTATCATAACTGTTTTAAAATATAACGATATCATGTTGGTTTAGAAGGTTATATTCATGTGTTTGACTATGCAAGTCAGCTAGTGCAGACGGAAAAAATAAATAAATACATAAAGGATGTATTACCTGCAAGCGACTATGAACGGTTAACATAAAGTCATGAAAATGGATCCTCTTTTTTCTCCAATTGCAAGGCCTGATAATTTGAAATTTATGTTGAAGATTTAAAACCGACAAGAACTTAACTGTTTTATATTGTATTCGCATTACAAAGTATGATGCTTACAGCTGATCGTAAAACAAATCCATCAACATAGTTTTCCCGGTGCCAACACCTCCATAAAGATAGAGTCCTTTTACGGGTGAAACCGAAGATTGTGGCATGATACGTGACCATAACCACCTACTCCTGTAAATATAAAAAGCGAACGTTTAGTTTTCATAATCATAAGTTCGGTAAATAAATAAAGTGATAACAATATTTACCTCCCGGCTTTCTCATAATCAGAATAACGATCCAGACGACAAGCATCGGCTGATTTAACAAGCTCGTCATACAGTCTTTGAAGTTCTTTTAACGTGCCTATCTGAAAACACACAGTAAGAAAACATTAAAAAATCACATGTTTGGTACTTCCAAATATTAATCGGCAAATAAAGTGTGCTCTATAGTCTACGCATTCTATGAACAATCAAACATGTAGTGAATTACCTGAGAATTATCACCATCCTCGAGATCACCGGCTGCTATTCTTCGCTCATACTCCACAAGTGGCCCTGCCCTTTTCACTTCTGTTACATATACAACATAAGTACATACATTTTTTAAGCATAAATCAATTAAAAAACTAACATTTTTACTAAAAAAATCAAACCTTTACCAGCATCAGAAGACAGAGTTCTTGAAAACATATAGGAAGGGCCCCCACATTTACAACCATTGTATAATGATCTATCATAAATCCGATCATTAATATTCGATACCAATAATCTTTTAGCGACCCCGGTTGATACTTTATCCCCACGATGTCGAATAGCAAATCGAATTGGCCCAATAGATTTGACCAAAGCTCTCCTCATCTTGAATCCAGTTCTTTAATGTTCGATTCACAAATTTCACCACTTAATGCAAAAAAATCTTCAAGGGATTGTCTCAACTCTCAAATCTCAATTATCCCAAAATCTAACAACAATTTGTAATATAATCTTATTATTATTAATTTTATTTTAACAATAATTAAGAATATATTCAATAACAGAACACATAAATAAAGCCCTGTTTTGATCAAATTTTAGTGGGAAGCTAAATTTCAAATTTTTAATAAATCCCTGAATTATTTCTCCTCAGATTACAATAATTTGAAGAAAATTGATTGATCAATCGACTAAATAGAGAAATAAAATTTAAAAAAAAAACATTTTTTTGGTCAATTTTGTGGCTTTTAAGAAATCCCACCTAACAAAAGTCCAAAAGATTAATTTCAATGCAAGATTGAACAAAAGGATGCAGAAACAAACCTGAATTTTGTTGGGTGATGAGAGAAATTGTGCGAATTTGGGAAACTGCAACAGCGATGATTGAAATTGAAGTGGGTAAGAAAGTGATTTGAGATGAGTTGTGTATTTAGATGTTTATCCGAATTAGGATAAACACCAGCGATAAGGATGCGATGAAAAGCCCTGAATTTGTGGAACTCGTTGGAAATTGTTGGGGAGAGAACCCTAGTTTCTTGGAGAGTCACGATGGGATCTGGATTATTGCTAAATTTTTTTTACTTTTTAATCTTTCTCTTTTTTCTTATTTACAGTAATAATAATTTTTATAAATATTTTTTGTAACTTTTAACAAGATAATTATTATATTTTATATAGCCTTCATTATTTGACTATTTAATTTTAACTTTTTCTAATTTTATTTTATTTTTTTTATTATTTTTAAAGTTTATTTTTTATATGATTTGATATATAATTGCCATGCCTTTCTTTTTAATATATTATTTAAATATAACCGAAAATGATTTGAGGTTAAATATGAGAGTGTAAAAGATAATTTAAAGTTATATTTTGATTCTTTCAGGTTTCGAGTAAAAACATGGATCTAATTGGCATGATTAGAAGAAAAAACAAAACAGTGGTTTACCACGTGCATTTGGGGCAAAGAATATTTCAAATGAATTGTTATGATTATAAAATTGAGATATTGAATTTTAATAATCTCAACTATTTGTTATTGGCTGTCAACAGTCTTAACTTAAAAAATAACCATTGACAGTCCCAACTATTGATATATTGACCACCATTGGAGCCTGACTAACATATCCCTAACACCGTTAGTCTCCGGTCGCCGAAAAACCTTTTTTGGCCAGAAAAAGGTTTCTAAACGTCCGATCTAAGGATACAAAGATGTTTGGCACGAAAATGTTGAGTTTTCCGGCTAAAGAGTTGAGTTTTCCGGCGAAAAATAAGTTTTTCGATGACCTAAATAATTGGGGCTTTTACTATAAAAAGATTACTAAAGGTCCGTAACAAGGTTACAAAGAGGTTTAAGACGAAAACGTTGAGTTTTCTGGCCAAATATGAGTTTTCCGGTCAAAAACGGTTTTCCCGCGACCAGAGACTAACGGCGTTAGGGTTCTGTTAGTTAGGGTCCATTGGTGGTCAATATGTCAATAGTTGGGACTGTCAGTGGTTATTTTTGAAGTTGAAACTGGTGGCGGCCAACGACAAATAGTTAGGATTATTAGAATATAATATTCCTAAAATTTTATATGATGTGATATAAGCAAATGTTGATTAAATAAATGAAGATAGAGAAAACAACATCTACCACACTAAATTTTGTAAAAAAACCACACTAAATTTTGTAAAAAATAAAATCAAATAAAAGATAGTGTATAATGTTCATCATATAATGCTCAGTTATTTTATTATTATAGATACATCATAATAAACTGGAAAATGTTATATACTCATATTTGTTTTTAAAACTTTCTTCAACCAATCTCACTATGGTCAGAACTTGTTTTGTCTTGAAACAATCAAATTGCTATTGTATAAAATCACCTGTTTTGATCCATATGCATTTTGCTTGTAGCATATGTTTGTGTAACACCCTTATTATTATTTAACGATTTTCGTATAATTTACGAAAATAAACGGGTAATTAGAATTTCAATACATTGAAAATACGGGTTTCATTAAACTTTATTTACAGAATTAAAACTATACAGAATAACATGTTTGAGTTCGTCATTTAACAAAACAACGATACATAGTGCGGAAGCTTATTTCTTGATCGTGTTCGGTTCTTCGTTGTGCTTGATCGTCCGCCGGTGCTAAAATAATACCTGAAACTCATAAAACATGAGTTGGATTAGTCATACGTAACTTAGAACGTATTTAAACGAGTCCGGGAAGCGAAACTGATTAAAATAAAAAAAATCGCCAAAACAGGGCTCCGTCGCGCCACGCGACGGCGCCACGTTGCTCCCTCGCGCCACGCGGGGGAGACCAGTTTCCAGCAGGTTGCAGCTCAGTTCAGCTATGCCAGTTTTTACGGAAACGGCCATAACTTCTTCGTTATTGATCCGTTTTACCCGATTCTTTTTCCTACGCGTCCGTAATTTAATCCTCCATCTTATGGAGTTAAAATCCTACATCCAACATAAGAAATTTTGAGACTTCTAAGCCTTTGACTCGTTACCTTTTTACCGAATTTTAACCCGTTTATGCATTTTATCAAACAAACGTATTTGTTTGATTCCTATATCACATACACTTCTTCAAATTAATGTTACCTACCATATTAGGTTCTAATCATAGGTTTATTACACAATTTAAACCCGTTTTCGCTCGTATGCTTATTTTGACCCGTTAAGGGTATTTAAGCACTTTCGAGCCTAAAATCGCTTTCATTTGTATCTAACTTTATATTTTCACATTTCTTACCAAGTAGTCTTCCACCACAACTATATTTGTGGTGGATTTAATATGGAGATACATATATTCCGAGTTTTATCCCTCGGACTATCATTTTACGGCAAAGACCCATATTGAGTCATTTGACCCAAGATTTACCCTTTTCATTCTTTATACTTATTCAAAGTATTTGCTTGATCATATAACTTGTTTTTAAACGACTCTTAAGGTTCATTTACTCGATTTTGCTTACGAGAGCGTTTTGGTCATCTTAAACCCTTTCTTTACAACAAAGGACTTTTCATGTCGTAATTGACCAAAATTCCACTTTTTAAACTAGGATCTTGTTTAAATAGCCATCATGTTTTTAAAACACAATGACAATAATTTAAATCATTCGGTTTACTTAAAAGATAACCCAATGTCCATTTTAACTTGTTTAGCCTTCATTGAACTTCAAGTTCTAATGATGATTTTACCAATTATACATACCTGGCTCGAATCAATATATTGACCCGTTTTGATACCTTGCCTTAGTAGCCGCTAAGTAATAGCGATGACAACATTCAATCGATATTTATTCCTGTAATCATGCAACTCGACAAAACATTAGCCGATATTGTCAAAGGGTGATATTTTCACCTTTTGACCCGTTTGGTCTATATGACCATTTACTTTTGCGAGATGGATTTATTATCATCTCGTCTACATAACTTGTACCGGTTTACACCATGCGGTCAATTTACTTATAAATTTATTTCTTGATTATTTTGACCCCTTTATATTTTACGCCATAAAGTGTCCTTCAAAACTAACGGTTATCGTCAACAAGTGACTACATTGCCGTTTTACCCTTATTAATTGTATTGATTTACCTTATAAGGTAAATCACTCAAAACTCGTTATTTATTAGTCATTACATGACTAAATGACCTTATTAGCTCTTTTTAACCATTCAACATGGTTTATCATTATTGTCTTTTGTTTCGAACCTCGCACGTCGGGTCGAAACATCATAAGTCAAAATGTGACTTTTGATTATTCAAAATCTATAAAACCAATAGATATCAAATAAAAGGTGTAAGTTTTAACTTACCTCGCATCCCGAATACGCATTTCTTCTCACTTGATTCGTTTGACCCGCTCACTCATCAAGCTTCCACCTAGCTTGTTAAGCGTCAAACTATCATCATAATTCATAAGATGGTTAGATTAGTCATTATCAATTATGACTACTCCATCTAACGGGTCTTATGTCGACTTTATCACTCGATTAAATCATTGGTTAGTTTGACTTCCTAAAAGTCAATTGATCTATCGACATATCCAAATGCACACTTCACATGGAATTTCAACATTTTAGCTTCGTTTAGGCATTTTAACAAACACCTAGTGGGCATACTTTTACACATTTACAAACTAGTTCATAACTAGTTATTTTTACCAAGATTAACATCAAATTTACCACTATCACTTATGATCAAATACTCAAAATTGAAATTTGTTTAAGTATTTCCCGATTACTTAACATGCATGATGATTCTAATCATAATCATAATCATACCATCAATTCCACCTTATGACTAATACCCACTTAGCCTAGTGTGGGAATTCATTCAATCATTCAATTAATAGCATGTTAGGTATGATTTTCACTTAGGGTTTCGTTCCTAAGCAAGTATACATCACTTATCAAGCCATAGCTTCTCTAATTCATGCCTAATTCGCGATTAGGATGACTATCAAATTTTTACAACTTCACAAATGTTAGAAATTCAACATACCTCACGATCCCCTTGACTTGGTGATCACGAATTTGTGTTCATGCATTGATTTGGCTCTTGATTTGGGCTTCAATTTGATCAATTTGTTGAAGTTAGGGTTTGAGCTCTCCTGAGCTTTCTCCTGGTCGACCAGAACACGCACACACACACCTAGTGTGTGTGTTGTGTTTAATTTTAATAAATCAAGTTTCAATTCTTCCCTTTTTAGCCCCTCTAGTTTGTAGCTTTATAATAAGGGTTATTTCCCAAGTTTCCTTCTTTGTTTTAAGGCACATATTTAACTAGGTTGATATTCCTAGTTACTTGGTGGGTTCGGGGAAATTATAACCCGTTTTTATTTTTATTTTTTTAAGTCTCGTTAACTCGGGCCTTTTATAAACTTATTTCCTTAAAAGTATTCATTCACGTTTTATTAAATATTAGGTTTATTTATTTAAATCCTAATATTTACCGGGTTATTTCTACCGCTAACGGTACTTTACTCGTCTTTTAGTATTAACGGGGTTTGATTACCAAACCCGTTTTCGGGGTGTTACAGTTTGACCTGACTCGTATGTTTTTATCAAGCTTAACAATACCTAGTGATTGATACTTTCAAATATCTAATTGATGTGTGCATATTATTTTATTCAATTGAAAAAATGTTACACGTTACTTAGGTAAATCTCACATTGTGGTGTTTTGTTCTATCCACAAGATAGAGATAGTAGGTCTTAAAGATTAGCCCTTTCTCAAATATCATCAATGCATCTTAGGCACAATGACTGCGGATGAAAGGAGAACTTCACAGTTAAACATGCTCGAGAACAATTGGCATGTGAGTTTTATGGTGGGCAAAGTGAGCAACATTGGTGGTACGAAAAGCCAGATGTTACAAATGGTATCCAAGTCACTTTTGTTTTGTTTACAATGGTGTGTGTGTGTGGGGGGGGGGGGGGTTCTTAGTGGGATGATGAGTCCCAAGCGGATAGGGGGAGGGGGTTGTAACAGATTAGTCAAATTTAAAATTATTATATTTTATTTATGTCCACATGAGAAAGACTGGGTCATAAGGAATACCCGGATCAAATATCATCAACGCATTCTAGGAGCAATGACTATGGATAGAGTCGTAAGTTGTAACACCTTAGCCAAATTTAAAATCATTATATTTTATTTATGTCTACATGAGAGGGACTGGGCCATAAGATATGGCCCATATCAAATATCACCAAAGCATTCTAGACGCAATGAATATGAATGATGGGAGAATTTTACGGTTTAAGGTGCTTGAATGAGAGTGGTACCACGATAGAACTGTGCTAGAGTGAAAGGAATACAAGGATGACTGACAACCTTGAAACAAAAACAACTTTGTAAGCTTCTAGTGATCAAAACACATAATGTTAATCTAAAAACTATTTGATTGTATCAAATATGCTTTACAACTAGTTGATGTCTCGCCCGCTTTGCGGGGCGATAACCGAATAATTCTCAATCAATTAAAAAAACACTACTATAACTTTGCTAAGAAAAAAAAACTAAAACGATATTTTTTCGGATCAGGTCAAAAGTGTATTTTTTCAGTACTAATGAGCGAGTGTTAGGTGACTCATTGACACGAAAAAATATTAAATCGAGTCAACCAATTAAAAAAATGTTTTCTACTTTTGCTAAAAAAACTAAAACGAATGGGAAAACGTAATTTTTAACTGAGGGCGAAATCATAATTTTAATTCAGTGATAAAATCGTAAATTGATTGGACCAATGGGGGAGTGTCAGGAATCTGCCTGCACGACTGTAATTTTACATTGGGGGCAAAATTGTAGTTTCACCACACCAGGAAAACAAAAAAAAACGATGGAGAAAATGTAAATATAAGTTGAGAGCAAAATCGTAACTTGGCTGTGAGGAAAAAAATAATGACAAAACTATAAATTTATATGGGGCAAAATCGTAATTTTGAACTGAGGGCAAAATTGGAATTTTTAGCTGAGAGCAAAAGCGTTAATTTGTTTTTAAGTGTGGGTAAAAACATAACTTTGAACTGATGGCAAAATCGTAATCATAAGGGAAAAAACTAATGGCAAAACTGTAAATTGAAACGGGGCAAAGACGTAATTTTTAACCGGTGGCAAAATTGAAATTTTTAGCTGGGAGTAAAAACGTAAATTTATTTTTAAGTGGGGGCAAAAACATAATTTTTAACTGATGGCAAAATTTTTAAATGGGGGCAAAAACATAATTTTTAACTGATGACAAAATCGTAAATTTAAAGGGGGATAAAATTGTAAATTTATTGGGCCAAGAGTACCAGACTAGGCATGGGCAAATACCGATCCCGGTACCATACCGTCCCGATACCGACAAATCTTGATCCCGATTTTTGTGAAAAATGGGTACCGATACCGATACCGAAATACGTCGGTTTGGTACGGTATCGGTACGGTATCGGTATTTTGAGGGTAAAATGCGGTATTATACCGATACCATACCGTACCGATACCGACAAATACCTAAAAGTGGATACCGATACCGGTACCGGTACCGAAACCCCTTCGGTATGGTATTCTCGGGATCGGGATCGGGATGGGATCGGTATTGGATACCACTTGCTCATCCCTATACCAGACAGCTGCCTGACACTATTACCCCTTCCGCCCATTTAACCAATAGAAGGCAAATACTATTATTGAATTGAATGAATGAATGTTACATTATTACTCCAAGATTCGTCTGTTTTTAAATCAGCGTGCCTAACAATTTGACATTATTCAATTTCCACTTTCGAGCATCAAAACTCCTTTTTCAGTTTTCATCCATGGTGGCATGGATTATGGACACGAACAACGGTTGACCAAAGTTATTAAAAAATATTTTATACAAAGGCTAAATTCATAATGTTTACATGTGCCATTTATGCATAACATTTTTATTCAAAAGTTTTTGTAATATACAGAATTATTATGAAACAATTTTTTTTTTTTTTACATTTGAATGTGATTAACCAAGAACTAAACAAAGGATTGTTAAGGGTTACACCTTTGAAAAGGTAATAGTAAGACGAACTAGGTGATTTTAAAAATAAAACTAATACTTAATCTAATTGTTTATTGGGTAAATTGCATTTTACGTCCTTTAGGTTTAGCAAAATTTCAGGTATTGTCCTTCGACTAACGAAATTACAATGGATGTCATTTATGTTTTAATTTTTTACGGCAAATCTCTTTTATGTTTTAATTTCTTTACCAGCAGATATCCTTTATTTTTGTAAGTTTTTAGGGAGAAATGACACCGTCTGCAACTTCTAAAATTTTGCTGAAACTTAAAGGACGTAAAATACAATTTACTCTTGTTTATTCATGATAAACCAATGTCATCCTCCTTCGTATGTTTTAGCAACACTCACCATCGCCCTCTTACTCTAACACCATTTATCTTTGTCATCTATCCTCTACCGCTTTGAACACCACCTTCACCCACCCCACCCCACCCCACCCCACCACGGCAAATCAGTGTAATCAACATCCACCTTTTCATAATACAAAAATATATGGTGAATTTGTAATTAAAGCTAAGGGGGTGGGGGTGGTCATCACTCACAACATCCAATCAAGTTCTGTCATATCATCAACCATTTTTCCATCACTCACAACCTTTTCTAGTGGCAATGGTCATCACTCACAACACCCAACAATAAACACTAACACCTCCTCACATCCATTTATCACTCACACCCCATCACTCGTTGAATTTATCACGCTGAACATTCCATCACTCGTGGACTTTGTAGGTGGCGGTGGTAAGTTGCATGCTTCCACGCGTGAACAATGGCACATCACGGACCACCCCCACTGCCCTAAAACACAAACCTACAACCAAACTAGTGCCACATCAGCTGTCACTATATAAAAAAGCCAAGTCAGATGACACGTAAGCTGCCACATCATCAAAAAGGACAAGTCAAATGTCACATCATCAAAAAATTCCACGTCAGATGTCACATCAACACATAAGTGTCACGTCAGCAAAAAAAAAAAAAATGGGAAAGGGTTCACTTAGTTTAGGAGTGCTATCGGTCAGTAAGTTGAAAATTAAGAGTGGTACGGTACATATCGAATGGTGGGTGGTGTTTGAGATGGGTGATAGTTGTAACCGGTAGGTGTATTCAACGAAAGTAAGCGCTCAACATCTCCTCTTCTTCTTCCCAATTGCAGCCTGGTGTAGCTAGGGTTTTTCATTTTTCCCCAATTTCACACACTCAATTCAATCAATCAATCAATCGAAGGGAAGGTATGGCAAATCAAGGTGCGAAGAAACGACGGGACGAGAACACTCGTCATATGAACAATCTCTTTCGCCTCATCATCGCTTCCAATGTATAATCATCTCTCTTACTTTTCTTTCATTCGTTCAAATTCCTTACTGTTATATACGACTGCTTAGATCTATTTCGATAACATCGATGTTCATAACATATATCATACTTTTACACATTATATATTGTTTGTCGCTAGATTAATTGTGATTAAAACTACAAGTTGTTTGAAAGAAACCTGGATGTATGCTGTAAAGTTTGTGTTAGGTATTACAAATACAAAATTTGTAGGTTGAACCATCCACAATAGTTAGTTAATGCAGTAAAATATCGGATATCGGTTATCGCGGTGGGATATCGGTAATTTTAATATCATGCTAATGCTAAATTTATATACATATAGAACTTTAACACTAACAATTCAGTATACTCTCCTACCATTAACAAATTAACCATTTGCAGCTTGCAAAACGCTAAAAATTGTAGCAAGTAGGAACTCACTAAGACTTAAAACACTAACAACTAACGGTTAAGACTTAAAACACTAATAGCAGCAATAAGAAGAAAGACGAATGGTAGAACTCAGAAGACGGGTACTGATATCGGGAAAATCGGTGATATATCAGTCCAATATCGGTCAATATCGCTGATAGTATCGGTACCGATATTTTGCACTGATATATCGGCAGAGGAACGATAACCGATATATCACTGGGTGATATATCGGGATATTAACTACATAGTCTTGAACCTGCTAGATGTTTGTTTGATTGTTTGCAGTTACTGTTATTATGTTTCTCTTGATCAGTCTAAAATGATCGCTATAGTCATGGCATCAACTTGCTATCTTAACTCTTATGATGCGGACTATCCGCCTCGACCACTTGAGAGTCACGTTTACTCTCCAAGCTCTACCCACGTTGAGATTTTCAAGACAAATTTACGTTTAAATTGTACCTGATCTGTTTAGGTTTTATCTTCCAACATCTCCATTAAGTTTCCTGCATATTACCCATGTTTCCCTTTGTTTACGTTTGCATGAATTGTATTTACGCAATTCCTTAGTTAATTAAATAGCAAAGAGCAAAGTTAGATAAAAGAATTTCGTTTGTTTTTCTTGTTAATTTGGAGATCCTCTGCCGATCTACAATCCGGCACACATCATCTTGACTATAGTATTTGGGATGCTTGTAATATCGAGTACCACCTAAACATGTTACCAGTTGTCTTTTGTTTTGCTCTAATTCTCTTGTGCTGATTGTTGACTTCTCTATGTTCCATGATTTTGTGTAGTGCAGGTATTAAGAGTACCTTTTAAATTTGTTACCACTTGCAACATGCTCCGAACCTGTTATATACACATTCAAAATAAACAAATGATGGTGGAGTCTACTTGTAACTTGCATCATGCACATATAGATAAACATGCTTATCTCAAATTTTAGTATTGACGTTAGTTTTCAGTTTTCCCCAATGGCAAGCCATAGTGTGAATGCATCATTGCATCTCTAGGGATGCATAGACCTCACATTGTAGGCATTCTTGAAGCATATAGACATGTACTTGGATATTCTTGAGTGACCCATCAGTAATTACTATTGCTATCTGAACAGATGAAAAAAGAAAATCAGCTTGTAGACTCTGTTCTGCTTAATGTCCAAGAAAATTGAGTGACCCATCAATAATTACTATTGCTATCCGAACAGATGAAAAAAGAAAATCAGCTTGTAGACTCTGTTCTGCTTAATGTCCAAGAAAATTATGTTTCATTAAACGCCAGCAATGATCAATGATTGTATCATCTGAATCATAGTTGTCAATAGCGACCGTAGCGATGGCTATAGCGCACTACGTAGCGTATAGGTCTAGTGTCGCTATTAGGGTTGTAGCGAAGGATAATGAGAATAGCGACACTTAATTTTTTTAAATATAAATAGTAATTAAATATAGCTATAAAATAGCTCGATTTTAGGTTTTTGTTAAATATACATGTATAATAGCATATATACTAGGGTATTATAATATATTATACATATAAAATATTTAATAATTTTTTAAGTGTATCGCTATTTATAAAATAGCCGCTCGCTATTTATCGCTATTCGCTATCTAGCATATAGGTACCTTATCGCTATTTGTCGCTATTCGGCATTAACAACTATGATCTGAATTCTTTTTGTTTAATACTTTAAGTATTTGTGTTGTTTGCATATTGTTTATGCTGTTTTGTTCTTTTAGGTTCCTTGTACTTTATGCAGTTCAACTATCATAAACGTTTACTAGTGTAATCTTTTCACTATGTATCCATACATAAAATGATGATAATTGATTATATCTGTAAATGTTTCCCTGTTTATTTATATATATGTTGGCACACATAAAGGTCTTATTTATGATATTTTGCCGGTTGAGACGTGTAGGCCATTTTTCTCTTGTTAAGGGCAGGGGTCTTTTATTCCACTTTTACATGGCTGCATTGGATTGGCCTAATATTAACATCAGGCGCATACTATATATGCTATAATCAACTAGCATCGATGGCAAAACCTACCTATACTGATGATGGGGACCTTTTAGATGGCGGTTTTGATATGAGTACCGGTGGAGCTTGTGGGTATGTGTTTTTCTTTTCCAAGTTACCCAAGTCATTACAGTATTAGCCATCTAAGTTATCTTTTTAACTTGTTTTTGTTTAGTAAGTACTTTTTTATCCTACTTTATGGTGAAAATTAGGGATGGGATCGGTACAGTACTCGTACCTGTAGCGTTACCGAAATACCGGTACCAAATAGGTAAAATCGATACGAGTAGTAATACAATACGGGTACCAAATAGGTAAAATCGATACGAGTACTATAATACCATAATAAAAAAATAAAACATAATATCAAATTCATTCGTAATCAAATCGATACCAGTACCATTTTTACCCGTACCCGTACCCGTACCAATACCGAAAGTACCAAATACCGAAATCAATAAAAACGGGTACCGATACATGTACCGAATACCCAAATCGGTTCGGGTATTTGGGAAAAAATCTCACCCATAGTGGAAATGATCTTAACTGGATGAAGTTACAGGTCATTCGAGCCGACATATTTTTCATAATTATGTCATTGGTGTATCATTCTTATCTTCTGTTTATATTTTCTCTACAGATACCTACACGATGTTATCTACATTACTTGCTTTGTGCAACTCACGTCTATCATATCTGGGAAGTTTTGGTGGATATACGCCGTGGTAGGATGCATGTTTTATTCGTCTTTTTCATAATATATTTTTCTAGAAGCTTCTTCAAGTAATGAAAAATGATTTCTTTCTTTCCAGATACCGGCATTTGCAGTGTATAAAGGATGGGGTTTGATTAAGGGGTTTCTCCCTCAAGGTTCTGAGGTACCTTTTGTAATTAAATTCACCCTTTGTTCGCTTCTAATAATACATTTGAATCTATTATGAAACTGTAGAGGTGGGGCCCCACTTATAAATCTAGGCAAAAGATCAAATACAAATAATCTTAACATACTAAACATACAAATTGAAGGAAAACTCAAAAAGACAAGGTGATATTTTTGTAATTACCACCAACTATCAAAGTTACTATACAAATGTGAACTCAACCAAAAATACCTAAAAAACACAATACTGCTACTAAAAGTAGCGATTTTTTAATAAAAAATGTTAAAAAAAAAAAATAAAATAATTTGTGTGTGTGTTTTTTTTTAGATTTTTTGGGGGTTTAGTTTTTAGCATTTTAGCTGTGGGGGGGGGGGGGGGGGGGGGGGGGGGGGGTTTAGGTTTTTTTTAGGTATATTTGTAGAGTAACTTTGATAGTTATTGACAATTACAAAAATGTCACCTTGTCTTTTTTAGTTTTCCTTCAATTTGTATGTTTAGTATGTTAAGATTATTTGTACAAGAACTTTACCCTATAAATCTATTTACGAAACCATTTACCATTTAACAGGGAGTTGAAGAGGATGAAAAGACCCGGAAGAAAAGAGAGAAGATGGAGAAGAAAGCCTCGAGAGGGAAATTTGTCAAAGCAAAAGCTCGATAGTTTCAGATTTGATTACATTTTCCTCTGTGGTTTAGTTTCGTTGTAACGATATACCCACATGTTACAAGTTATTTGGTCGTTTTAGACTTTGGAAATTTACCGACTACTAAATTCGGGATTAATTTGGTCGTTCAGTCTTCATCACATGGTTGGTTCTATATGAGGTTGGTTGGTGCAAGACTTTCTAGTCAAATGTTTTGGTTTTGTAAAAAGAATCACATACTTCGTGTGCTCACATTTTGGAAGTTTTCATGATAATCACATACTTTGTGTGCTCACATTTTGGAAGTTTTCATGATCGAGACTCAAAACAACTTATTCCTTTATAAAATAATGGATCATGATTGTTAGTACGAGCTTTGCATGGATCGGTTTGGGTTGGTTTTGGCTTCAAATCGAACCAAACAGTAATTTTGGTTTTAGAATAAGGAATAATGGATTTTAATAATCCCAACTATTAGCCATTGGCCGGCAACGGTTCCAATTTAAAAAATAACCAGTGGTGGTTCTACCATATTGTAAACTAATGGACCTTTAATAAATCAAAAAAGATAAGGGGATAGAGAAATTAAGGTTACTTTAGTAAATGTTTATTGGTTTACAATATGTGAAAATGTAGGACCATCACTGGTTATTTTTGAAGTTGAGACTATTGCTGGCTAACGGCCAATAGTTAGGATTATTAAAATCCATTATTTCTTAGAACAATGATAGGTTTCGGTTTCGGTTTCGCATTTGGAACTGAAAATATTCACCCAAAATATTGAATTTGGGCCTTAACTTTTTTGTCAAATTCTATGTGCTAACTCCTTTTTAATCAATTTAGGTTAATTTCAGCCGTAAATCCAATAACAAACATTCAAATTAGTTTGGTGTGGTTTGATTTGGTTCGGTTATGAAAAGAGGTATAACCGAAACTGAATCGTAGTTTTTGGTTTAAAAGAACCGAACCATCATTTATTAATTTGGATAGATTATTTCAATTCGACTTTGTCGGTTAATTCTAATTTCGGTTCAGTTAATCATTTTTAACCCTAATTTTTATAATTGTTAATATTAATATAACTATAATTACCAAACTTAGGCCTACTCACATTTGCTACTTTTCATATTTAACATTAGCCAAAATTTTATTATATTTTTCATTATTATAAATAATTTTAGACATAATTTGTTTTTCTTTTATAACTTTAAAGATGCAATGTTTTATAAAATTATGAGTATGTCGTTATAACTTGCCTATTTTTATTTACGTCTTGATATAATTTTTTTTTATCGAAACCGAGTTGTGAGTAGTAAAGTACAAGTAGTCAAAGCGCAAATGTACATATTATGAGAGCTACCTTACGCTTGTTTTTTTGTTATTCTTATAATATAGCAAATGTAAATGTTATCAGACCTACCTTACACTTAGTTTTTATGTTATTCTAATAATGTAAGGTAATGCTTTAATAAAATTACGAATACACCGTTGCGACATGCTTGTTTTTATTTGCGTTTCGATAAAAGTTATCGAACGAGTCAAATATAATTGATATTTTTGTTCTTTACCGTGACGAACCAAACTGATACCGTCCAAACAACTTCGGTTGCGTACCAATATTTATTTTTATAGCTTCCAGAATTAATTTTGTTCTGATTCCAGTCGAACCAATAGTGAAATGGAGTTGCATTCAAAATAGAGAGTGTTTTTTGTATCGTAGTCTATAGCTAGTGCAGTAAGGTACAAGTGTGTAACATCCCGAAAATATAAAACCTTATATTGGAATTAGAAGGTATTAAATAAACGAGAACGAACTAACGGGGACTAGATAACTCCGTTAATTAGTAGTCTTGTATTAACTCACAAGTAAATTAAAACACTCAAATGTGAACTAAAGAGAATTGAGGGACCAAAAGTGTTTAAACTGAAACTAATGTTTAATAAAAACATTTTAATAAAACACAAACACCCCTTGTGAGGGTGCTGGGATCGATCAAACAGGGGGAAGGGCAACCAAGCTTGTCAAAACCCTAACATACATAAAACACCTAAATTGAAGGTTCAAATCTGACCCAAAACGAAATCCGAGCTGAGATTAATGATCCTCATAGCAAGGGGGTTATAAGGTATGTAAAATTTGATGAAAATTCCCTACTTGAAATTCTCATGAATTTGGAAAATCTGAAATTTGATGATGCATGTTAGTTATTTGGTTAAGATAGGGATGATATAGTATCTAGGAGTAAAACCTAGACATCAACATGTGAAATCAAGTCCAAATTCTAGAAATTTCATGAACACATTGAAGGTGATTCATGGGTTTTGGTGAAGAATAGATAAACACTAGGGTTTTGAGCATTATTCTAGTGTAATATGGTTCATAGAAAGAGATTACTGAAATATGAATGTCAAATTTTATATATGAAAGCTTGATTGATGTAAATTCGGGCTAAATGATAAGTTAGGGACTTGTTATATAATCATGTAAAAATCTGCCCTTAAAGTGTTCGTAGAAATGCCTCAAAGAAGGCTTGAAACTGAAATTTAAAGTTAAAACGCATAATTGTGATGTTTAGGCAAATTATGCGACATATGATTTAAAAGGAGTTCTAAACGTATCATGATTGAACTCTATAGGAAAGGATACCGGAGCGTCGAGTGGGCAAGCCGGTGGCGACTTGCGTTTGAAAGGCGTGCATTGAAGGTATGTAACTTGATTCGTTACATTGGGTAAATTTTGATAATTTGCATTTGTGAAGTGAATTGTAATATAAAGGTTGTGTTGATTTAAAGCGATAATGTTCACTATATTAAATAATAGGACAAGAATTGGTTAGAACTTGTTGGTAGTCATCAAAATGGAGGATTCCGTAGATGAGCCAAACGGGTCGAATAATCGATTAATGCGTGGCAAATGCTTCGTAATATATTTAATTGGTCTTTTGTTATTGTCGATAAATGACATATTAGAATACGAGAATTTAACGTGTTGGTTTGTTAGAATGATGAAGTCCATAAGGGTAAACTAAACGGGTCATTAAGAGAGGTTATGAATCGAATAACGGTAGTACTTTACCGGTAGATTTTGAGCCCGAGTGACGGGTAACGAATTACTAAATACGCAAACCGGTGATGGGAGCGTGGATGTTCAAAATGAGAGATCCGAGAATTGGGTTTGGGCGAAACAAACAAATCAGTCAAAGTATAAAATCTCAGAGTCTACCGTAAGTTACGGTAGCTACCGTAACTTACGGTAGAGGTAAGTATAAAATCTCAGAGTCTACCGTAAGTTACGGTAGCTACCGTAACTTACGGTAGAGGTAAAAAGGCTACGGCAGATTCCTACTGTTTTACAGTAGAACCAGTGCTGCCCAGGAGCTACCGTAACTTACGGTGGCTACCGTAAGTTACGGTAGAGCCCTGCCAAAATTGCTGAACTTGGCATATCTCAGATAATCGAATCCGTATTTGATTATAGTTTGATTATTGATTTTTTTTCAAGAATTCTAATACTAATAATTGCCAAAATTTCCAGTTTTTAGGTATTGCAAGTATGTGGACGACGATCAAGTTGATGCTTCAAGAACCGAACACAAAACTTTTGGGATGCTTCCGCACTAATTAAATCTGGCTAAACTATATAGTTTTGTAATCACTACTGAACGATTTATGTTTTATACTAGTTAGTTGACTATGTTAAATACTATGATGAAGTATAACTTAGTTTACCAACTAAGTTTTTGTTAGTTAAATATTTTTATTTATTTATTTCACATTTCATACGATTAATTAATGAATTAAATGGATGGGTGTTACAAGTTGGTAATCAGAGCTTAAGGTTGTCAACAAAGTATTCGGTTCAAGCTTGATTGATCGTCCGGTAAGAATTAACTTATTATTTTAATAGATTATATCTTATGTAAGAAATGAGAAGTGAATTGATGTGCACGGGAAGAGTGTGTTAATTCACTCAAACCCGGAAAGTGCACCAAATGTGAACGGTTAAAGCAAGTTAGGAACTTGGCTAAGCCGAAACAAATGAAGCAATGTTATAAATGAAATGTTTAACGTTTAATGTAAACATTTTAGTTTCAAGATGTCGGAAAGAAACGATGATGATCCGGTGCAGACAAGCACCGAACAAATGAAAGAGATAATTGCCGAAGAAGTGGGGAAGGCAATTGAAAGTAGTCTATCCGGGTTTATAGACAAAATTCAAAACACGGTGTTGTCACTTGTCGAAGAACGAGTCAAAAGGTTGGAGGATAGTGTCAACCTTATGAAGGATAAAACGGGAGAACGTAAAGGGTGTTCATACAAAGAATTTATGGCTTGTAAACCGCCAATCTACAACGGGGAGGTTGACCCGATAATTTGCCAAAGATGGTTGGGCGATGTTGAAGGGGTGTTTAAAAGGACCCATTGCGACGAAAGTGACTTTGTTGCTTATGGAACGGGTCAGTTGAGAGGACAAGCCAAAGATTGGTGGGACAATAAAAAGAATGAAATAGGGGCCGAAGCGGCAAGGGCCATGACATGAGAGGAGTTTAAGACGCCATTTCTTAAACATCATAGTCCCAAGGCGGTCATTAATAAAATCAAGAAAGAGTTCATGCAACTTAGGCACAAGGGCGAGACCATAGACAAGATTACGACGACGTTTATGGATAAGATGAAGTTTTGAAGTGAATTGGTGACGAATGAGGAACAAAAGATATACTACTACTATAACATGTTGAGCGCCGAGTATAGGGAGTTCATGACTCCTTCAAAATACGAGACCCTTACCGAGATCATAAACGTTGCTCGGGAACGGGAAATCGAGCTGAAGAAACAAGTTGAAAGGGGTGAGCGAAGGGCACAGGATGTGAATCCAAGTCCTACAAAGAAAGCTCGAACTGGAGAATCAGGAAAGAAGGTTAATGCTAAAGGTGGGTCGCCAAGTTGCAAGGTGTGTGGAAAGGGGCACAAGGGTGAGTGCCGCTTCAAAGACAAGCTGTGTCCGGTATGTGGAAAGACAGGACACACTGCATCGTTATGTCCCGGAAAGGTTTCCATTTGTTATAAATGTTATCAGCCCGGCCACAAAAAGTCTGAATGCCCAGAATTGGTTGGAAAGAGAGACACTAAAGAATCTCCAACGGAAGCTCCAAAGGCGAAAGCTAGGTCTTTCCAACTTACAGCAGTTGAAGCAAAGGCAGAACCCGATGTGGTCTCAGGTATATTCGCAATAAACTCGATCCCCACACGTGTATTATTTGATACAGGTACGAATAAATCCTTTATTTCACATGGATTTATTCGACATCCTTCATTTGTATTGACGAAATTATCTGTGCCCTTAGAAGTTGAAATAGGGGACAACAAAAGTTTTATAGTATGTGATATTTGTCGAGGCTGCAAATTAAGCATCGACGATGAAGAATACTTGATAGACCTAATTCCGATGTCAATGGGGGAATTTCAAGTAGTAGTTGGGATGGATAGGCTATCTCAGCACCACGCAAAGGTCGTGTGTTTTCGTAAGGAGATAAAGCTAACATCTCCGAGCGGGAAACACGTCACTATCTATGGCAAAAAAGGAGGTAACCCCATAATATGCTCGATTTTGAAAACTCACAAGCTTATGAAGCAAGGATGCAAGGCGTTTATGATATACGCAAATGAGCCCGAGAAGGAATCACTGAAGATTGAAGGTGTACCAGTAGTATGGAACTACGAAGATATGTTTCCGGAAGATTTACCGGGGATACCGCCCGAACGGGAAATAGAGTTCGGAATCGAATTGATTCCGGGCGCAAAACCCGTAGCTAGAGCACCGTACCGACTTGCGCCATCGGAATTACAAGAGTTGATGTCCCAGATTCAAGACCTGCTTGACAAAGGATTCATAAGGCCGAGTGTGCCTCCTTGGGGTGCACCGGTACTGTTCGTGAAAAAGAAAGACTGGTGCATGCGCATGTGTATCGATTACCGGGAGCTAAACAAACTCACGGTAAAGAACCGATACCCGCTTCCGAGGATAGATGATCTATTCGACCAATTACAAGGTGCGAACTGGTTTTCAAAGATTGACCTTAGATCGGGGTATCACCAACTAAAGGTCAAGGAAGAAGATGTGCCGAAGACAGCTTTTCGCACGCGATACGGAAATTACGAGTTCCTCGTGATGTCATTTGGGCTAACAAATGCACCCGCGGCTTTCATGGATGTAACACCTCGAAAATTCACGTCCTGTAATGTGTTGACACGTGTCATATGTTTGAACGTGTGAAAGAATGTTATAGAAGGATTAAAGTTGACAATCATGGAAATTAAGTTAAGCCCGAGATATATAGGACCGTTCGAGATTATCGAATGTGTTGGATCAGTGGCTTACAAGTTAAATTTACCTGAAGAGCTCAGTGGTATTCATAACGTATTCCACGTATGCAATCTGAAGAAATGCCTAGCTGATGAATCGCTAGTCATACCACACACAGATGTGCATATAGATGAGAGCTTGAAATTTGTGGAAAAACCATTGTCGATTGAAGATCGACAGTTAAGAAGCTTCGAAGAAAGCATGTGCCTATTGTAAAGGTCAAATGGGATGCCCGAAGAGGTCCCGAATATACGTGGGAGGTTGAGTCCACAATGAAAGAAAAGTACCCTTATTTATTTCAGTAAATCTCGAGGTCGAGATTTCTTTTAAGGGGGTGAGGATGTAACACCTCGAAAATTCACGTCCTGTAATGTGTTGACACGTGTCATATGATTGAACGTGTGAAAGAATGTTATAGAAGGATTAAAGTTGACAATCATGGAAAGTATGTGAATATACGAGTTCTAAATGTCAACAGTGAATAAATATATTGTACATTAACCCTACATGATGCTCGTACCTTCAAACGAATAAATCATGGATCATACGAAGCTAAATATGAAAGAAAGTGAGAGATTACAAACTACAGGGGTTAAATGTGTCAACATGTTTAAGTTATACCTCTGAGTGACCTTCTGACAAACCTGAAGATTTGTAACGGTTAATTATGGTCACTAGAATGCACGATATAAATTTCATAAAGTTTCGTTATCGTATGAGAAAGTTATGATCAAATTCGTATACAAGGGGTTAAAGCGTCAACGTTGAAAGTCATGACTTTTCGGGTAACAATAAAGTTAACCGAGGACTAAACAAAGTGGGTAAATGTCTTGAAGCCCTTATAAGTCAATTTGGAGGGTTCAAAGTGCAAGAAATAAAGTCGTAGCAAAGTTTCCAAGAGCCAAGGACCAAAACATAAAAATCTAAAATTTGATTTGGTGCAGAGGGGTGTCGCGCGACGCGAAGGCCCAAGGGGGGGGGGGGGGTTCGCGTGACGCCTAGGGTCTTCTGATCCGAAAACTTTGGTTTCTTGTCTTCCAATTGCATTCTAACCGACTTATAAACGTTTTTCCTCATCTTGCACGACCCCTAGGCAACCCCTAGACACTTAGGGACATCTGGAAGTGATCCATGGCCTTGGTTAGACTTGTTTGTCAATGATCCAAGAGTTCTTGAACACTATACAAAGGCCCTTGTTGCAACCAAGTTCTTCACACCTTCCTTCAGCATTTCTGATCATTTCTGGAGCTCCAAAGCAGGCTCAAGTGATCACTAATCGTGCATAGGACTTCGGTAAATATGCTTAACCTTCCTTAGTTAAGTTTTTGCTTAGTTTTAGCTTAAAAGTCAAACCGTCGTAATTAACGGTTGCCTTAGCGATTAATCACTAATGGTCCAGTGATTAGTCGAATTGAAATTAGTTATAAGTTGGTAATTATGTGGGCATTAAACCCTTAAAAGGGTTCCCCCTGATTTCCACTCTAACTAGGTCAAATGTCGGGTCAAACTTGTTATTAAAAAGTCAACAAGATGCTTAATTTCTAATTTATGCATAACTAGCAATGTAGAACACATACAACCTGTTTGATCATTAATATAACTTGGTAATTAGTGTAAGAACGTGTCTAAGCATGTTCAACCCGACAATTTTATGTTTAGACCCGGTTCGGAACCGAAAGTCGCAAAGCTTTGACTTTTGCTTTGACTTCAGTTCTGACCCGTTTTGGTATGTTTTAGAAATGCCTTAGAGCTTTAATTGGACTAGGTTACATGCTAGTATAACCCTCTGTGATTATACACCTTGGTTCATTAGTTATCCAATTAATATGCATGATTTCCGTTAATTGCTCATATGTTGACCATTATGCCCTTTTCACCTTATAACGTGATTTTTGAAAATGTAAAAGAGTAGAAACCTTAGTTACTGAATTATAAACTTGCACCCAAAATTTGACATCAGTTCGAGGTGTAGATTGAGAGTTATGCTCATTAGCATAATTAGAAAGCTTCTTTAGCGATTAAACGGCGTAATTAGCGTATAGCCTATTTAAGCCTACTTTTTGATATCAAACTTATTACCCACTGATGTAATATATTATTTTGGGATTTTTGAAGATTTTTAATTAATTTTAGGCTGAGCATAACTTATAGTCATAGGCTTAATCCGGTAATTGTCGGTTTTGCCCTTACGGGCTATAAAATGAGTTTTACATATCTAATCAACTCCAAACCTTTTGCTACTGATTAGATATGATAAATAAATTATTTTAAGCCTTCTGGAATAATAAAAATATCAGCTTTATGTATAGAACCCGGAAATGGCTTCTAATCGCCTTTTTAAGCGTTTTTAACGCATAGTATGTACTAAAACTATTTTAAACATACAAGGGTTGATACCTACTGATATTTTAGGTAAATAATAATATTTTAACAGTAAGCAAAAGTTGTTTAACTCAGACTTCATTTTTGAGCTTTACGGCTTATGTGAAATTACCAAAATGCCCCTACGGTGCATAGTTTGGTTATAATTGATAAATTTCACATATATACTCTACCCTACTGTTATAACTTAGTAAACTAAGTATTTTTTCTGATTATATCAGACCTGTAACTCAGGTTAATACTTAAACTCTTTTATAACCTTGTAAATGACCAAACTACCCCTACGGGGCATAGTTTGTGTTTAAATTCGTTTCGGGCATAATAAAAGAAATCTTACTGATGTCACAACATATTTGAAGCATATTAACTTAGGAAACCTGTATATGGCCCTTATGACTATCCGTTACGCCTCTTGCGCGTACGGTTCGGCTTATGTAACTAGTTTACATAAATTAGCCGAAACGGGTCAAACCTTATCGGTTTTATCTCAAAATCCAGAATGTGTTTAGATTACCCATATAAGGCAAGTCTTCAAACTTGTCGGGTCTAAATCACATTCTACTCCGGTCATCGCCTAATCGTGCGTTTGAACCGTATCTTTGAAACTAACCGGTCTAAGCTTAAGCTTAATTAAAGACCCGTTAGGATTCTAATAGGTTATTATAAACCTTCGTTCCAGATAAGGAGGACCAGTAAAAGCTACTTGCATTTGCTTATTGTGATTATTACTTTGCTCAGGTAAATACTTTTAACTTATTTTCCCTATACGGGCTTGGGTTACGGTATATAAAATACCGCTTGGTCGGGCATTAAATCTTCCATCGTATGGTGGTTAATTGAACAATTTGATCGGCCCGTTTAAATATGTTTTGTTTACTTAAAGCCTTTGGGGGGTTAATGACCATGTCCCGGATATCCTTGGCATCATTTTACGAAATGGCCACGACCTAAGCGCGGGGTGTAGGCGTACACCCGTCAGTGCATAAAAGAATAATGTGGTGTGTCTATTGATCTTTAACCCGACACGATCCGGGCTACTGAACGCATAAGGAACATGTAATTCATTTACAAGATTATATATTTAAATAATTATCCCAAGTTATAAAATGTTTATGCCACGTGCATCCAAATCAATTTTTAATCATTTTTAAAATGAGTCAGTTGATTGTATTTACCAGTGTAAACTGACGTATTTTCCCAAAAAGATTAAATGCAGGTACTAAGCGTAATAGGCTGGATTCTCTCCTTAGCATCAATGTAGGATCGTTTTCAGACCCGAATGAGTCGATTAGAAGAGTTTATCTCAACACGAAAGGCGGAAACAAACGTGTAGAGTTCAATTCAGTAAGATTCACGCTTAAAACTGTTGTATTATTGATTCTATAACGTTTTACAACCTGACAACACTTCGGCAGCACTTCGTTGCTCTGGCCAGAAAATTTCTGAAAGTTACAAATGATGAAAGTTTGAAGGGTATTTATAGGAAAGACCCTGACCGTTTGAAGTAGGGGTGTTCATCGAATCGAATATCGAATTTTCGAATTATTCGAATCGAATTAATCGAATAATTTTTTTTCTCTTGAATTCGAATTCGCTTCGAATTCGAATAAGACACATACTATTCGATTCGAATAAAAACTTCAATTCGTATTCGATTCGTATTCGATTAAAAATTCGAATTCGAATTGAATTAGAATCGAACTCGAATAAATTCGCTACCATAAACATTTAAAAAACTATTAAAATTACCATAAACCACGATACGGCATTATAAAGTTTCAAATAACATCCATAAACAGTTAAACACATTCAAAATAAGTCGGGAATGACATGCAAAACGATAACATAAGTCGGTAACATTAGTCGGTATTACAAAATAACTTAACTAGAAAAATAAAACATGCAAAACGATAACATAAATCGGCAACATTCACTTCATTCCAAATGCCACAGCAAAACCAAATAACAAGAACCTGCAAAAAGATGAAATAAGTAAATAAAGAATGAATGCTTTATGTGACTACAAATGAAACTTAATAAAGATGTATTGTGAAAACAGTGAAACATGCTGGACATTACAAATGAAACTTAATAAAGATGAAATAAGTTAATAAAGAATGAATGCTTTATGTGACCAATACCAAGAATCACAATGATTGGACATTACTTTCTTAGCATTAGATGAAGATGATGTAGAATTACTAGGATTCGAACTAGACTTTTCCATTTCAATAAGATCCTGCATTTCGCAAAACATAGCATTTTAGTTGGTTAACAAACAGATCAAAGATGTTGCTGTATGTTTAAACTTTTAAAGATGTTGCTGTATGTTTTTTGTTTAAATAGTTTTCTGTTTGAGCCGGAGATAATTTAATTTAAACTCATTGCCGAAAAAAACAGAATTCCTGGGAATCGATTAGGCCATTGCTGTATGTTTTTTGTTTAAATAGTTAACTGCTTTATGAGCTAACTTTAAACAAATTCGCTACCATTAGGCCAGTTCCTCGCTGGGAATCGATTAGGCCATTGCTGTATGTTTTTTGTTCAAAAGTGACTATAATTTCTACATCACAGATCTCAATCGTGATGGTGGCTGAAAACCGTGACAGAGAATCGCAAGAGAAGGAAACTTGTTAAAGGATGCAAGAGAATGAAGTACCTTGTGATGGTGGCTGAAAACCGTGACAGAGAATCGTCGGTAGTCGCTGGTAATCGCCGGTAATCGTGGCTGAAAACCGATCGCCAAATAACTGTGAAGAAAGAGGGGGGCGCCGTTTGAAATATGTTATGTATTAGGGTTTCACACTTTCACTTTTATTAGGGATTATAAGTTAGAAATTTTTTAATAGATTTTAATTTAATAGATCTGATATTTGGTATTTTGGTTCATCATGTCATGGGCTTTGAGTTTATCATATGTAATGGGCTTAGTAATAACTTAAATTGGTAATTTTATATAGCCCAATTAATTTATATATGTATTAAATTTTAAATTATATATATTATATATATAAAAATAAAAATACATGTATAATTCTTATTCGAATTTCGAATCGAATTTAAAATTGTAAATTCGTATTCGATTCGTATTCGATTAACTTGACTCGAATCGAATCGAATTCGAATTCGAATTCTTGCGACTCGAAACGAATTCTTGATAATCGAATCGAATTGATTCGAATTTCGAATTTTTTCGAATCGAAACGGATTCTGAACACCTCTAGTTTGAAGGTGACATGCCACCCTTCAAACGGTCACCTCTTCAAACTGTGACCTCTTCAAATGGTCATGACAATATCAAACAATTACATACTCAAACGGTCATCATTCCTCAAACGGTTAACATACAATTTCATATTTCATGATGTCACTTGTGATATCACCTATGTGATGTCACTTGTGATGTCACATATGTGATGTCACTTGTGATGTCATGCTTGTTCAGATCCGCAACGAACCCGAGACTCGATATAAGACGAAGACGACAGATGTGTGCACCAACAGACTCCCCCTCAGATGTTGATGAGTCTTAATTGTCGAGTCTTCGCATCTTCAGTCTTTATTAGTCCTCTCGAATTCTTTGAAGTTTCTGACGTTGTAAGAATTCTCAAATCTTCTTTCTTCTCTTTTCATCACCAACAAACTCCCCACGATCAATCTTTACTCGAATGTCTTCAGACTCCCCCTTTCGATATGCTGGGATAGCAGTCTGGCATGTTAAAATCACACAATCTTCAGGTATCGGAACCTGGTTCTCTATCATTCAAATATCCTGCACATTCTCTACCCAAAAATAAATTTTCTGATGATCACTTGTAAAATCAATCTCACCATCTAATGAACCACTTGCATGAAATATACAATCAAAGAATGAATTTACAATGTTAATCATTGATGAACCACTTGAAGATATATCATTTTTATTTTCAAAACAACACACTCTCCCAAACCATCTGTTCATCATGTTTAGCACTTGGAATTTTGAAAATCAGCTCTCCAATACCAGTTGTCGAAAATCTTTTTGAATTTTTCAAAATTTATGCTAAAACACACTAAAAATATTTTTGGATTTTTGAATGAAATGAAAAGCAATAAAGAAATATTTACAGACATTATTTTTGTGAGTTTGTGCAAGAGGATCATATCAGTTTTTGACAAGTCACAAGTACCGTTGAGCTTAGTTACACATTAAGAATTAAACAATTCACTTAGATTGCCAATATACTGATCCACTTAAATTCTCACACAAATTTCAACTGATTCAGGATATGAGATAGATGATTTAAGGACTTAAACTCATTCATGTGTCCCACCTCTTGAATATACTCCCGTATCCAGATCCCAATATTCAGTCTTACAGGTGAGTATACCTAGATGATATCTGTAAGGGGTTAAATTGCGAGGGCCGTGAGAGCTCAGGTCGATACTTCCGTATACGCAGAGAGATGACGGCTTCGACTTTTGGTGTGTCCCCTTTATAGGATCTTTTGAATTACAACAGCAATGACTATCAATTTTATTGTTTCATCAATTTGCTGAGGGCGACGCTATATTTCAAGCAAGCAGAAAGTATTCTCCGGGGACTAGGTCAGAATTTCCATTCAGCAGAAGTCCCGGGATAATACCCCAGATATCACTGAGCATAAAGACCTAGTGTTATGGGTGAAATTCTGAGCCCATATCCTGACAATATATCTTGATTTAATGTTAGCTGTTTATGATCAGGATACCAGACCAGGATATTGGTAACATCCTGAGGCAGTATCGATCAGGATATCAGACCAGGATATTGGTGACATCCTGACGCAGTATCCTGGCAGTTACTAAGGATTTTCTTTTGTAGCAAGGTACCAACATTAAAGGACTTGATCTACCTGAAGATTCGCTCAAGGTGGTTGAAAAATGGACGTTGGTGGTGGAAGAATGGGTCTTGTAACGGTCAGAATAGAAGAAAGGCATATTTCGCGAGAATATCGGATGCTGGTCAATGCTATTGAGGTTGTAATGGTCATATGAGCTGAAGACTCGGTTTTATAGTTAATAAGCACGTGGAAAACAAGTTAAAAGAGTCCCCCAACGTTCAGAATGGAATATTCCCAGCATCCCGGAATAATAGGAGAGTTAGTTTGTTACTTGTAACTATAAATAGGAGGCCAGATCAATAGGAACACACACTTGACTCTCCACATTCGAACTCACACTTCTTTTTTCTTTCTATCACGCACAAACACTCAACACTTGTAATCGTTGTACCACTTAGCATTGATCTGCGCCATATCCTGCACTGTATCCTGATATTTGAAGCAATAGAAGAACAAGGCAGCTGCGATTGTCAGCTCCCGAGGTTTTATGCCGGCGATCTAGATTGATCAAGGGCTTTCCTCGTATATCACGTGTCCACCTTTACATTTTCGCTCATTGTTTGATCATAGATACAGCTCTATATCCTGAGCCGTATCCTGAAACTGTTTTCATATCTAATTTTGTCAACACATTTTTTACACATATTTCTAGCACACTACCTCACTTAACTAATTTGATCACTTAATTGCTTAGGTAATTTTTGACCAAAACAATTTGGCGCCCACCGTGGGGCAAGTGGTGCTACTTTTACTAAAAATCTTTGCAAAATCATTAATCGGTTTTCTATTTTCTAAACTTTTTGCCACATTGTTTACAATGGCCTCAAGATCAAACATGAGCTCTTCCACTATGTCTGCTACAACCTCTGCTACCACTGGTTCGGTGCTTCCACCACCTCCTCCAAGGATGCTGTTTTCTTCACAACCTCAAGATGTTATCCCTACTCGGAGTGTCCAGGGATCTGCTCCTGTTTTAGCCTCTAATGATGAAATTTTGACTTTATTTGGAAGTGTGCAGGAACAAATGAGGCAGCAACAGGAGACTAACCAAATGCTATTAAGAGAAATACAACTCTTAAAAGCTAGCTCGAGTAGACCCACTGAAGAAACTGTCACTCCTATACAGCCCAGGGCTTTGAACTTCAGTTCCGCGGTTTACACTGAGGATAATAGGGGGAATATAGTCCCAAGCCATTCTCAGAATCATACCCCTGAGATACCCTCTTCGGTCAGAATATCGACTGTGAGAAGTTCAGGATATGCTTCAGGATTTGGCCAAAATCCTCAGAACGGTAATGTGTCAAATAATAATATTCTTGCTACTAACAATAATGGCTCTTTGCAGGATGCAGGTATGACGTCAACATTTACCAGGGAGCTCCAGAAATTGAAGGACATGATATCCAGTGTACCTGGAGTAGTCCAGCCAATTCTGGAAGTATCCCAAGACAGCCACAGGATATCTCGCTTTGCATATCCCATCTGTGATGCTGAAATCCCAAAAAGATTTCAGACTCCCAACATGAAGCTGTATGATGGGACTACGGATCCTGAAGAGCATATTGCTCAGTATAGGGAAAGAATGGAGATTAACCCTATCCCTCCGGAGCTCAAGGAAGCATGCTTATGCAAGGGATTTGGTTCTACTCTGACAGGATCAGCCTTAAAATGGCTGTTGAACGTTCCTCCTCACTCAATTACTTCGTTTGCTCATTTGGTTAATTTATTTAACAGTCAATTTTCTTGTAGTCGGAGTTTTGAGAAACTAACCAGTGATCTTTACAGGATAACTCAAGGGCCTCAGGAATCCTTGAGGGATTATGTGAACAAATTCAGTCGAGAATCCTTAGATATCCCACATCTTGATGTTGCAACAGCTGTGCAAGCTTTTAAGATGGGGTTACAAAAGGATTCTCAGTTTTATCAAGATCTTGTAATGAATCCCTGCAGGAATCTCGACGAAGCTCGTAACAGGGCTTTGAGGTATATCCGTCTGGAAGATGACAAGAAGATGCAGGAGAGGATGAACTTTACCTCAACCTATGAATCAACTAACAGGAAATCAGAGACCTCGTATAAGCCATATCGCTCCAGGCCATATGGCAGAAATGATAACAAGAAAGTGAATGCTGTTGAAGACGAGGATCCTGAAGAATATCCTGACTTATCTGAATACTGCTTTTCTGTTAATATACCTGAATTAATGTATGCTATGCAGGGCTTAGGAAACAAAGCTAGGTGGCCTCGGAAGAACCAGCAGAAAGCTGATTGGAAGGATAAGTCCAAATGGTGCGCCTTCCACGAAGACTTCGGACACATGACCGAGGATTGCATTGCTTTAAGGAAAGAAATAAGCTACCTGTTAAGCAAGGGGTATCTTAAGGACTTGCTGGGAAAAAAGAAGAATAAAGGGCAGGATCCCGAGAAGGATCCTGAACGAGCAGCATGACCCCCAGCAGATGCCAAGATAATTAACTTTATTTCAGGAGGATCTGACATTTGTGGGACTTCGTATTCGACGGCCAAAAGACATGCAAAGGAAGCTAAGGGTGAGAGAGGGGACAGACCAGTCAGGATGACTACCCTCACAACTGATAAAGTGATCACTTTCGATAGTGATGACAGGGATACTGTTCAGGATCCTCACCATGATGCTTTAGTAATAACTTTATATGTGGCTAACCATTTTGTACGCAGGATACTGCTAGACAACGGTAGTTCTGTCAATATAATTCAGCTGGAAACGTTGAAGAGGATGAATGTATCTCCGATGGACATCACTTCGAAGTCCACTGTGCTTGTTGGTTTCAGTGGAGAAGCTAGAAATACCGTAGGGGAAATAAAGTTACCAGTATATGTTGAAGGGGTCAATTCAATACAACGTTTCTGTGTGATGGACTCCTTATCCTGCTATAACATCATACTGGGAAGACCATGGATTCACGATATGAAGGCTATGCCATCAACATATCACCAATGCATCAAGATCCCTACCCCTTGGGGAGTTGTCAAGGTTGAAAGTGATCAGCAAGAAGCTAAGGAGTGTTATTCATCCTCGATGAAATCTTCAACCAAGCCTAATGCAGCATAGCAATTAAAGATGCGGGCCCAGGATATCGTGGAGGATTCAGAGCAGGATGTAAAGAAAATTATCCTGGATCAGGATAATCTAGATATCTCTGTGCTCGTTGGAGCCAATATCCCTCAGGATATTGAAAATCAGTTAACTAACTTTTTGAAATGCAGGATGTCAACGTTTGCCTGGAAGCACGAAGATATGACAGGCATATCCAAAGACATTATCACTCACAAGCTTGGAATTGACAAATCATTCAAGCCTGTTCAACAAAAAAAATAAGAAAATTTGCTCCTGAGCGGAATGCGATTATCCAAGAGGAAGTTGAAAGGTTGTTGAAGTCTAGGATGATCAGGGAAGTCAAGTTTCCAAGATGGCTAGCTAACGTAGTTGTGGTACAGAAGAAAAACGGGAAATGGAGAGTCTGTGTAGACTACACGGACTTGAACAAGGCTTGTCCTAAAGACCCATTTCCTCTCCCTCATATCGATGCAATGGTAGATGCTACTGCTGGACATGAGATGTTAACGTTCATGGACGCATCCTCAGGATTTCAGCAGATTCAAATGGAGCCTTCGGATCAGGAGGGTACTGCTTTCATGACACCAACAGGTATATATTGCTATACTGCTATGCCTTTCGGTTTGACAAATGCAGGTGCAACATATCAGAGATTGGTAAACATGATGTTCAAGGGTAAGCTGGGGGACACCATGGAGGTATATATCGACGATATGGTGGTGAAATCTAAAAAGGTTGAGGATCACCTCCAGGATATCAAGGGAGCATTTGATATCCTGGATCGATACAACATGAAGCTGAATCCTGCTAAATGCCATTTCGGAGTGGGGGCAGGAAAGTTTCTTGGATATATGGTGACAAAAAGGGGGATAGAAGCAAGCCCAGAGCAGATCAGAGCTATCCTGGATATAAAATCACCCTCAAATATGAAGGACGTACAAAGGTTGACAGGCCGAGTAGCAACTTTGAATAGATTTATTTCAAGATCCTCAGAAAAATGCAAGGAATTCTATGATATCCTCAAGAAGAATAAGAAATTTGAATGGGGAACAAAGCATGAAGCAGCCTTGCAGGATTTGAAGCGATATCTCTCAACCGCACCTCTATTGATGAAGCCTGAAAATGGTGAACCACTATCCCTATACCTTGCTGTATCAGGGAATGCTGTAAGTGCCGTTCTTATAAAAGACCATGAAGGTCAGCAATATCCTGTTTATTATGTTAGTAAAAGTTTGTTAGATGCTGAAACTAGGTATTCTCATTTAGAAAAATTAATATTAGCTCTAGTCATGGCATCAACGAAACTTAGACATTACTTTGAGACACATAGGATTCATGTTAAAACAAATTATCCTGTCAAAAATGTGCTTAGGAAACCAGAGATGTCAGGCAGGATGGCCAAGTGGTCAGTAAAGTTAAGCGCTTATGATTTAGTATATGAACCTAGAAATGCCATAAAGTCTTAAGCTTTAGCTGACTTTGTGGCTGATTTCAGTAGTGATATTCAGGATGAGGTAGACCTAGAAGTTCAACAGTTAGGAGAATCCTCAGAATCCTGGACATTATATACTGACGGTGCATCTAATGTAAGAGGAGTAGGATTAGGAATACTACTAAAATCGCCACAGGGGGACATATTACCCCAGGCTATTAGGTGTGAATTTCCTGCTACTAATAATGACGCAGAATATGAAGCTTTAATTGCAGGATTAGAATTGGCTAAGAGTATGAGTATAAAAAATTTGCAAGTATATGTTGACTCTTTGTTAATTACTAACCATTTTAATGGATCCTATGCAGTTAAGGGTGAGAAATTAATCGGATATCTCGATATTCTCAAAAAATTAGCAGGATATTTCGATATTTTTATACTTGAACAGGTACCAAGGGAGGATAATGCTGAAGCGGATGCCTTAGCAAATTTGGGATCATCAATCAGGATACCCGAAGGGACCCAAATACCAATATTACATGTCTTATATCCTGCAACGAATCCTCAGGATAAAGAAGTAGCGGGTATTCAGGATCCTGGAGCAGAGCATCCTGAAGAGGATCCTAAATCCTGGACGGCTCCAATCATGAGATATCTCAAAGAAGGACACATCCCTGGAAATGAAAATCCCAAGGCATTTAGGATGAAGGTATCACGATTCACTATTATAAATAATATTTTATACAGGAAATCTCTTGCAGGACCGTATTTGAGGTGCTTGGAGGATCCTGAAGCCAAAGAAGTACTTCAGGATATACATGAAGGGGATTGTGGCAACCATACTGGGGGCATGTCGTTATTCTCAAAAGTATTAAGGACAGGATATTATTGGCCAACAATGAGAAAAGATGCCGCAGAATATGCTCGAAGATGTGACGCATGTCAAAGACATAGTAACATACTGCATCAACCTGCTGAACCATTATATCCTATTATTTCCCCTTGGCCATTTATGAAGTGGGGTATGGATATAGTGGGAAAGCTACCAAAAGCTCCGGGAGGAAAAGTCTTTATGCTAGCAATGACGGATTATTTCTCTAAGTGGGTTGAAGCCGAAGCATTTGTTCAAGTTAGAGACCAAGAAGTGGTATCCTTCATAAAAAGGAATATCCTGACCAGATTCGGAGTACCAGCCGAGATAATCTGTGACAATGGTTCTCAGTTTATAAGCAAGAGAACTACTGACTTTTGCAAGAGTTGGGGAATCAAAATGATAACATCTACTCCAGTACATCCTCAAGCGAATGGACAAGCAGAATCCTCAAACAAGATAATTGTCAATAACTTAAAGAAAAGGCTTGGGGCCAAAAAAGGAAGATGGGCAGAAGAATTACCCGTTGTTTTGTGGGCTGATAGGACAACGGTAAAGAATGCAACAGGCCAAACCCCATTTTCCTTGGTATTTGGAGCAGAAGCGATGATTCCAACGGAAATGACAATACCTACTGCAAGATCTACCCTAAGTGATCCTGAGCAGAATCCTGGAGCCTTGAGTCAGGATTTAGACACTATAGATGAGAAGAGAGATGAGGCAAGGCTAAGGATGGCAGCATATCAACAGAGAATATCCAGGGCATATAACAAGAATATTAGGACCAGAAGATTTAAGGTTGGAGATTGGGTGTTAAGAAAGGCTTTTCAGAATACTACTAATCCTGCCGATGGCAAGTTAGCTCCAAAATGGGAAGGACCATACGAAGTTGAATCAGAAGTAGGGAAAGGAGCATACAGACTCAAGAATATGGAGGGGGATATGCTACCGAGATCTTGGAATGCTATACACCTTAAGCTCTATTTCAAGTGAGTTTAGAATTTAATTTCTAACTCAGGATGGTATGAATTCTACCTTTTTTAAATATATTTGGTTTAATTTGTTCTTTGTAACCCAATACTGACTTAAGCATCGGAGGGGTGTTAGTCAAGCTAACACCCACCTTAGTTTACAGTTATTTTGCAGGATATGTTTCAGGATATAGCTCCAGGATATGTACTCAAGATAACTCGAAAGATTAGAGGATTGGCCCCCTCTCTCACGTTTAAGGGATACTGATCCCTTCACAGGTTTAAAGGTATTCACCTTTCTTCCGAATTGGGTTTAAACACCCCGCCTGGAGCGCAAGTTATTCAGGGATAATTCAAGGTGGCGGGACCAGTCCATGTAAAAGTGGCTGACAATTTCGTTACTGTTGGCTATATCCTGAATCCTAAAGGTATATGAGGATTGATCACCCTCTCTCACGAAAGGGTATTTTCATACTCTCTAAGGTTTAAAGGTTATCACCTTTCTAAGTCTTGGAGTTTATACACTCTCGCCTGTAGCGCATGAAAATTTGGGATTTTCCCCAGGTTTAAAGGTTTTCACCTTTCTAAGTTTTGGGGTTTCCACACCCTCGCCTGTAGCGCACGAAACGTGGGTAAAATCCCCAGCAAAACTCAAAGACTTAAAGGTTTTCACCTTTTCAAGTCTTGAGGTTCTTATACTCCGGCTTAAATGCCTGGAAAATGGGTTTAGTCCCAATAAAATACAAAGTTTTTGGATAATCCCAAAGTATATTTTCAAAAAACATAATCATTTACAAGTCTACATAAATTTTTGAAAAAAGATTGCTAAGTTTAAACAACTGGTTGAAGAATTGCTAAAGGATCATATCCTGGTACAACATATTGGTCCTGCACAGACAGGGGACATCCGTGATAGAACATGATGTATGCTGATACTATATCCTACTGGGGACATTTATGCTGGAGCAAGAAGGAAACCTATGCCAACACTATATCCCACTAAGGCATTGTGAGGAACTCAAAGGATCAAGTTTGGGCATAATTTGCCAAGTATCCTGGACTGGGGACACCTTCGGTGGAATGGTTGCGAAAGGACTGGAATGAAAGGATTGAGATGTCTTCTGTTTCGGTATGATCTTTCCTATATTTGTTCTTTAAAAAACCTTATCTAGATTGTCTAAATTTCTGAAACTATAACACTTATGAGTATCCTGGTCGGGATATGTTCTCAGGATATATTCTCAAGATGTATTCTCAGGATATACTTCAGGATACTTGGATTAAAAACTGAAACTGTGTTCTAGTCAAACAAGTGTTCTCAAAACCAACTTTATAAAATAAAAATGAACTGTCCTCTTTCTCTGAACACTTTATCTGAATTGCTTGAGTTATAAAAACCCTATTTGACGGAAGTCTTAATAGGATATTTGCGAGTATACTGATCAAGATATTTTCATAAAAAGTAATAATTGCACTAAGTTTGGAACATTGGAATTCAGACTAAGCAATGCATAACAAATAACAACATGTAAGGTTAAAAGGTTAGTTTATTATTAATTGTATTCTTGGTTTCATCTCAAAAAGAGACCCATCCACCAAGAACACAATTAAGTTTTTAAAGTATATTTACATAAACAGCTGAAGGCTTCGTCCTGAAAACACGAGAACCCATTTTCCTTCAACTGTTATATTGTTCAAAATAAACCATACTGATTGATGACCAAAGGCTTCATCCTGAAACTTAGGACCCATCCACCTTTGGCCATCGTATTGTCTTAAGTGCAGGAAATATAAATTGTTCTAAGTATAGGACGACCAGATGATTCAAACCCTACAAAGCAAAATACAGGTATCATTAAAGACAAACTAACCAGGATACAGGTTCAGTGTATGTGTACGGGATACAGGATTTGGATATTTACCTTATTAAGGAAGGAGTTCATGGGCTCGATGGATTCCATGAAACCAAGGTCATCATAACAGAAACTTTCGGCAGCAACAGCGGAGGGCTTAGAGCTGGTGCCAACAGATGGTTCCTTTTTTACCAGGACAGACTTGGGGTAACTGTCAAGCTCCTCAAGATTGAAGACAACAGGGACCTTAGCAAAGTCTACAGAAAAGGAAGTAGTTTCAATCTTATCATATTATGTGCTGATTAACCAAACATATGCAGGAATGTTCAAAACAGATATCCTTACCGGACATATTGGAATGACTGAAAAATATATCTGTTGGAATTAGGATATCCAACAGTTATATTTTTGGGGACAATTGTTATGGGTGAAATTCTGAGCCCATATCCTGACAATATATCTTGATTTAATGTTAGCTGTTTATGATCAGGATACCAGACCAGGATATTGGTAACATCCTGAGGCAGTATCGATCAGGATATCAGACCAGGATATTGGTGACATCCTAACGCAGTATCCTGGCGTTACTAACGATTTTCTTTTGTAGCAAGGTACCAACGTTAAAGGACTTGATCTACCTGAAGATTCGCTCAAGGTGGTTGAAAATGGACGTTGATGGTGGAAGAATGGGTCTTGTAATGGTCAGAATAGAAGAAAGGCATATTCCGCGAGAATATCGGATGCTGGTCAATGCTATTGAGGTTGTAACGGTCATATGAGCTGAAGACTCGGTTTTATAGTTAATAAGCACGTGGAAAACAAGTTAAAAGAGTCCCCCAACGTTCAGAATGGAATATTCCCAGCATCCCGGAATAATAGGAGAGTTAGTTTGTTACTTGTAACTATAAATAGGAGGCCAGATCAATAGGAACACACACTTGACTCTCCACATTCGAACTCACACTTCTTTTTTCTTTCTATCACGCACAAACACTCAACACTTGTAATCGTTGTACCACTTAGCATTGATCTGCGCCATATCCTGCACTGTATCCTGATATTTGAAGCAATAGAAGAACAAGGCAGCTGCGATTGTCAGCTCCCGAGGTTTTATGCCGGCGATCTAGATTGATCAAGGGCTTTCCTCGTATATCACGTGTCCACCTTTACATTTTCGCTCATTGTTTGATCATAGATACAGCTCTATATCCTGAGCCGTATCCTGAAACTGTTTTCATATCTAATTTTGTCAACACATTTTTTACACATATTTCTAGCACACTACCTCACTTAACTAATTTGATCACTTAATTGCTTAGGTAATTTTTGACCAAAACACCTAGTATCTCAGAAAGAGGGACCTTTCAAACGAGATTTCAGGGGTTACCTATATATCCAAGTAGTGTTCCCCACGAAATAAGCAAGTTTTGAATTTAAGTTTATATCCCGAAAAAGCTTACTAAATGTGTAAAAACCTATCGGCATATCATCAGTGAGACCGTTTAACGCTTATTTAATCATTACATTTCTTTAGCATACTGTAACTGTCTACTGATGTACTATCATTTCCTCTTCTTTGACACCAAAACTCATTTTTGATTTTATCATGTTTTTGTCTTTTTCAAAATTTTCAAATGTTTTTGGATTTTCTAAAATTTTCTACTCCCCCTAAAATGCAAACACATTTTCGGAAATTTGAAAACAAACTATACAGTAAAGTGACAACCGATATCGAATTGCGTCAATTCGCTATTCACTTGGCATAAACAATCAGAACTCTTCCTTACAACAAACTATTTTCTCATAATGATTTCAAAACACTTAAGTTTGTTTTAACCAAAATGATTTTTCTGGAAAATAAGTTTTGTTGATTTTACCACTTGTAAAATTAGGGGTTTGGTTCATCATATTGTCCATTCAATCTCTTGTATCAGGATTACATCAAGTTCAAACTAATGACCTTGAGTAATCACTTTGTCAGAATCAACCTCTTACCACTTGTAAGTATATCCAAAACATATAACCACATGTAGGAATAAACATCTACACAAATACATGTTACCAATCAAGATGCCGATTCCTGCTTCACACTTACTAACCTGGAAGCTCCGGCAAGTTAGGTTTTTCAATGAAAGAAAATATCCACCCAAGCCTGACCAGCCTTGGATGTTTTCAATTCAGATTCAGTTGGAGTATAAGTTGCCTTCTTTGTAGCATAAAAATATTTAACTCCTTTAACCTTCCCATCGACCATCTTTCCGAAAATTTTCTTTACATTCCCATTAAAAACTTTTTCAACATCAAATTCATTCTTTTCAGAATAAAATTGATTTGAGATCTCAACCTTTCCAACCTTTGATTTAAAATTCTCAGCTCTCAATGGTGGAAAATGAACATAATCCATTAGAGGCACTGAGTTTCATTCTTTTTAACAACTTGTGGCTCCTCTGACTTTGTGGAATCAGATTCATCGCCAGACTTTGCATCTGATTTCTTAACAACCCAAGCTTGGTTGTCAAGATTTCCCCGTTTCTTGTAAAATCTTTTGGAACACTCACCAACTTCATACGTAGAGTTTTTAAACACTTTAAATCATTCAGTTGGTGGTTTCGTTTTATCAACAACTATATCTTTGACTTTTTCTGAAACTCCCTGTTTTGTGTTGGTTGCCTTAGGACAGTTCCAGGCGATGTGACCAACTTCTTGGCATTTATAACAGGTTCTAGTCTCTTTTCTCTGATGAGCTTCAGTTTTCTTCTTTTCAGCAAGAAACTCCTGGTTTGACTGTTTCCAGAATGAACTCTTAGCTTCTTCTTCATGGCTAGTTCCTGCAACATATGTCATTTTTTATTTAAAATCTCCAACATATTTTTCATTTTTATAGTTTTCAGGTGGAATAAAACCAAGACCTTTCTTTTTGAACTTACTATTATGATTTGGTTTCTTTCGAAATTCCGAACCATAATTGTAACCCATTTTCTTGTTTAACCGTTGTTGAACTCTTGAAGTGTATTTTTTAGGTCTTTCAGAAAGATTAAGATCTTTTATTTCAGAAATATTAATTTCTGTCATTTTGAAAACCTTTTTGATCTTTTCAAATCGAACACTTCTTATTGGAAATTCTTAATCAAAATATAATTTGTCAGAATCATTCAAAGTATATGCAACTTCAAATGTTTCATCATTCAAATTAGATTTTGACAACAAAAATTCTTTACTATACACCTGTTTTCCCGACGACTTTGAACTCTTGACAGACGAACTCGAACTCCTGGACTCAGACATTGACTCGGACTCCTCATCCTTATCTAATACCTGATCGACCATTCTTTTTATTAATTCGGACTCATGATCTGTGTCGGACGCTTTGAACGTGACGTCATTGTTGTCTGGTAATACATCGGTTAACTCGGACTCTAACTTTATATTAACTGCCTTTTGGACTTGTTCCTCATTCGGTTTTCTAGGCGAATACCCTTCCCAAATTGGAGGCGGACACTTGTTATAACATACACTCTGTTTCTTACCAATATCCGTTTTCTTCTTTGACTTCTTATCTTCGTCTTTAAACGCCTCAAAACCTTCAACCGCTGGATAAATTCTATCAATTATATAATCACAACTTGTATAACTTCGCAGCAATCTTCTGATTCTTTCATTTTCAGCTTTCTCAGTTTCCAACTCTTGCTTCCATTTTGCACATTCTTCAATGTAAAAATTTATCTCTTTCTGCATTGACATCAAAGTAGCATTCAACATCTTCAAAGCTTTCTCTCTTTCAGAGTTAGTCTTTTCCAGACTATTCACAGTTCTGTTCAATACATCGTATGATTCTTTCAAATTTTTCACATCAAACAACAACTTTTCTTTCATCTTCTCTGATTCACTAAACCTCTCATCTTTTTCTTCACACTGTTTGCAAGATTCCAAACATGTGAGACATGGTTTCGTAACTTCAACAATCTTCTCGATAACTTTGGCTTTCTTCAATTCGTTTGCAGCTTTTCTCTCTTTGAGTTTCTTCAATTTATCTGCAAAATAAGAATCTGTTTAACATCGGCTTGCTTTTCGTCCTTCAACTTTTTAACTTCCAATGTCAAACTTTCCGCATCTTTCAAGAGTTTGTCATTGTCAGCTTCAAGTTTATCACATTTAGAGCACACTGATGCAGAACTTGAAGATTCATTCTTCACAAATTCTTCGGTCTTTGAGATTTCCTTTTTCTCTATCTTGTATGTTCCTGCACAAATAATTTTAACGAAATCAAGAGGATTCATATTCTCATCAATATAACAACCCCTCTTCATATCGTATATCAGATTACTTTTTGCAGCAAGACATACATTAACCCTTCTTTTCATTTCAAGAATCACATCTAAATCCATTTTCATCAAAATATTTTTTGTTTCATTTATCAATTCTTTCTTTTTATTGTTACTTTCATACTCAAAATCTTTAAGTTTGTTGATGAACTCTTTTAGATACAGCTTTGAAAAACTAGAATCTTTCTTTAGGTTTTTCAAACATTCATCCCATTCGATAGGTAATGCATCAGCAAACTTTGATACTTTTTCAATATCTGACAGTCTTATCTCATGTTCTTTCAATTGTTCAATTAAGACTGTATATCGGTTTACTAGATCATCCAAATTTTTATTTTTCAAACACACAAAGTATTTAAACCTTTTCTCCCAACCAACCTTCTTCACATTTCTATAACTATCATCTATATATCCTCTATGCCAATCGTTGAATCTTTCGAAATAATAATTTTCTTGTTCATCAAACATTTTGTCCAAAACAATCTGTTCAAACACTCTGATTGGGCCAATCAATATTCAAGTCACATGGGCCGCTAATGCAAACTGATCAACATGGGCCACCAATTAAAAAAAAAACAATGTAAAGCTATTTGATTTTCAAATCCAAATTGTGATTGGGCCAAAATTCTAGCTGGCCGACAACACAATTACTGATCACATGCACTCATAAAATGATATATTGTTGTTTTTTATTTAACCAAGAAGCACATGGGTCTAACTATCTCAACCATGCATTGGGCCGCATAAAAATAGATCACATGGACTGAATCAAACAGCTTTAATTTGTGAAAATATCAAGTGGCCGACACCTTTTAACACTGAATCAATACTATTTGCCCGCAACTATAATGGCTGACACATCATATGCAAACTGACACGTTTTTGAATGACCTGAACAACTTTCACGTGATAACTTTTCAAACGGTGATCATGTTTCAAACGGTCAGGTCACCTTTCAAACTGACAAGGTCAATTTTCAAACGGTCAAGGTCAATTTCAAACGGACAGGGTCAATTTCAAACGGACAACCATGTATTTTCAAACGACAAGGGTCAGATTCAAACGGTCATGTCCAGTTTTCAAACGGACAGCCAAGTCTCGTTCAAACGGTCAGCAATTTTCAGTCCATTTTTACCACTTTTACTTCGAATTTTAAGCTGAAACTTTCAAGGGTTTGTTAAAATACAATTACGCACATATTGTGAAAGTTTTAGCCGATTTTATCCGTGAAAAATATCAATTTTATGAAAGAAGGTGTAGAAAATCAGAATTTGCTAGCGAAAACGAGCTAAACGGTAAGAACTCTTCCTCCTGAGCTCTGATACCACATGTAGGATCGTGAAACGACCTAACGAGTCGATCAGAAGAGTGCTCAGACTGAATCAGAGGCGGAATTCATTGATTCGGTCTTTGTTTAGCTTGTATTCACTAATAAATGTCTTGTTTATTGATCTTAAACAGATATACAGTACAGAGACACTTCGACAGGGCTTCGCCGTCGGAAATCAGAAAGTTACAAATGATGAAAGTTTGAAGGGTATTTATAGGAATGAACCCCTGACCGTTTGAAGATGGCATGACATGCTTCAAACGGTCACCCCTTCAAACGAGCATGACACTCTCAAACAGTCATGTCTCTACAAACGGTCATGCTTTGACTTTCAAAATGGAATACAAAATTGTTTCATGTTAGCATGTTGTTTTCACGTGATGTGTAGACTCGTGACATCATATATGTGACATCACAAGCTTAAGATGCCTATCGTCTATTGAACTACTGTTTCCTATTTATTTCGATCCGTCTGTGGATAAACTTTCAACTGTTTGTGATACATGATATTACAATATCTTATTAGGTTGAAATATTTCTTTCAATTGCTTCCGCTGTGCATTTAAATGTTGTGTTGTTTGACTATTATGTTGCCATCCACGTCACGATACTCCCCGCCGGGCCCACCGGTGACACGTGGAACTCGGGGTGTGACAGGTTGGTATCAGAGCCAACATTGAGTGAATTAAACACTAGCCTTTTGCGTTTAATCTCAATAACACAATTGCACATATCTAAACTTTCGAGTCTAGACAAATAACATAGGACAAATTCTACTTTGTTTGGTTTTGTTGTCCTTTATTTTATTTTATATATTCTTGTCGTTATCTTATGTTGTATTGACAGGATTAAAAATGCCGCCAAGATTCTTTCGACGAAGAGGACGAGGCAAGGGGCCAATCACCGCCCCCAATGACGACGAGGCAGGACCTTCGCACATGCGAGCTCCTACCACCACTGCGAGTGCTGACCCTAGAGAAAACTGGAGGAACCTTTTTGAACCAGCTAGACGATCTGTATCGCACAGTTCGAAGCCTCCCATCCATAACTCTTATGGGCCACATTCGGAAAATGAGCCCGACAACCCTCAACCTTCTTACATACCTCTTCAACGATCCCTGTCGCACCATTCTTTTGGTGACCCTACACCTGTTTTTAGGGGCCGGTTTAACCCGGCAAATTACATACAAGAACCAGTGGGTTTTACCCCATTGGGGCCGGGGGATCATTTCTCCGGCGATCATGCGGAAGATATGGACGAGGACACTGATCCAGTCGAGCCCGCAACCGGAACTCCGAACCATCCTATCAAGGTCTCATATGGTTCATCTTTTCACGGATCACCCTACCATGGTCCGGACAGTTACCAGGCGCGATTTAACCAGCACGAGTGGTATTTTACACCCTCGCATCATTCGTCGCCTCATTAGCAGCAGCAGCAGGATCCCTCTGAGGATTCACGATTTGTGGCAGTCACGCCAACGCCACCGCCTCCACCGCCACCAGTTCAGCCGGCACCTCCGCAACCGCCAAGGCGTAGGAGAACCGGAGCACGTATGTCTGCACGAGGAGGGGACTTTCATTTTAGCTCTCCTCGACAATCAAGTGGAAGTCATTATCCGCCACTTTAAGAAGATCCACAAATGGGTGGACCTTCGAACCCAGTTGCACCGCAACCACCACCGATGGGTTTTGATAACCCGATTCCAGCACACACGGGTTCTATGGCGTATAACCCGTTTGAGTAGCCGGTTCACACCAACTACAATTATGCTGAAGCCGACCCATACTTGGTAGCGTCCAATTACAACGCCATTAACCCTGAAGGACCGTACGGAGCTCCTTGGGGAGCAGGGTACCCAACTCATGGGTACCAGATACCTGCCAGACCTATAATTCGGACACAATCGCAGCCCCCACGATTTTCTCCCCCAGAACGGGAGGAAATTCTTCAGAGATTGGACCAGGTCGAGCGAGACTTTCACCGAGATCGCAGGGAGCGACAAACTTTCTTCCAAGGATTGGCATGCCTAATAAAAGGGAAGAGCAAGAAGGACCATTGAATCCTTCCACTGTTGTTGTAATTTCCTTGTATCAGTTGAGCCCCTGCGTGGGCCTGTCTTGCTGTATTAACCCCTGTGTGGGTATGTATGTTTGTTTGTTTTGACCCCTGCGTGGGTCTATCTTTCTGTTAACCCCTACGAGGGTATGATGTTTGTTTAAGTCCCTGCGTGCACTAGTATGTTGCTTGACCTCTGCGTGGGTAACTTGTTTGTCTAAAAAGACCCGTTTAGGGCAGTGTGTACTTTGTATGATTATTGGAATGTTAAATTATAAATTTCATTCTTGCTATTACGTGCATAAACATATTATATGGAATAAATAAATCAAAATCATTCCTTTTAAAAATAATCTGCCTACTAAATATTGAATAAGAATCTTAAGAGTGAAACCTAGCCTGAGTGTCATTATAAAGACCTGGCCAAGATGGTAAGACCTGTTTAAAAGATTCGGATCCCTATTAACATCTAAAAATAGGTTAACACTCCTGGCAGATGTGATTCGTTAAAATCACACACGTCATTCTTATATAAGGATTCTTTAAAAGATTCCTAACCCAACTTAATGATCTCTGAATCATGGGTTTAGATCATCAATTAAGATGATCATATTTTGACCATACATTGGCAATATAATGCCTACGGGCCCTGCTCATTTCTACATGAGCCAAAAGACAGTGGTAGTTATGACTCCTTGTCCGAAAAAGGTAATGAACTATGTTCAAACCTTAAAGCCTTGATTCTCTGAAATCATAGCTTTTGATTTAAAAATGTCCTTGTGACTAGGCCTTTTGTGCTACTAATAAAACTGTTATTGTTTTATAATTAGGATAAATTATAATAAAAATCCTAAATAAATATGTTTAACAAATTAACCAAATATGGTCTCTGTTACCATGGTTAATAAATTGTCATAAAAGACAATTCCATGATAAACTCCCAAGTAAACTATTGTCCTTGTTTTATGTAACAGTTCAATTAAAATGGCTGACTCAGATGAAATTAATAGTCACCCAGTGGAGAATAATGATAACGCCCGAATTAATCTAACGGGTGCTGAATTGAAAGCGTTAGTAGACGACGCTGTTACAAAGGCCTTGGAGCGGCAGTATGAAGAATATAGTGGGACTCGAAGTAGGACCCTATCTAGACCGCATTCGAAGCCACCTTCCAAGAAGGAAGAACTGAAGAAAGATGATGATCGACTCTCCTCAAACCACCACAGTGCTCCATCTCAACAGATTGTACTAAATCAAGAACCCCGTAGTAAGGGTTGCTCCTATAAATACTTTGTTTCATGCAAACCCAGAGATTTCACTGGGGAAAAAGGAGCCATTGACTGCATGACGTGGTTAGATGAGATGGATACAGTAGTGGATATCAGCGGGTGCGCTGAGAGGGATATAGTCAAGTTTGTGTCGCAATCTTTTAAAGGCGAGGCCTTAGCCTGGTGGAGATCGCTGATTCAAGCCACTGGGAAGATCCCATTGTACAACATGTCTTGGGAACAATTCGTTGCCCTCATCAGGGAGAACTACTGTCCTCAACACGAGGTCGAAAAGATTGAGTCAGATTTTCTTTCGTTGGTAATGACCAATCTAGATTGCCAAGCTTACCTCACGAGCTTTAATACCATGTCGAGGTTAGTTCCGTATTTGGTGACCCCGGAACCCAAACGAATAGCTCGTTTCATTGCGGGTTTAGCCCCTGAGATAAAGGCAAGCATGAAGGCCTCTCGGCCAGCTACTTTCAGATCTGTAGCTGACATATCTTTGTCCCTCACTCTGGATGCGGTCAGACAAAGATCGCTGAGGAACAAAGATGCTGAGAAAAGAAAACGTGAAGATGATAATTCACGGAGGTCAAGCAAGAAGCACCGTGGAAACGGTGACAACAAGAAGTGATCTGAGTCAAAGAAAGATGGGCATCAGTCTGGTGAGAAGCCCAAGTGCAAGATTTGCAAGAAACAGCACTTTGGAAAGTGCAGACTCGAATCGAACTCGCAGACTCAGTCGAGAACTTTTGCTTGCAGGATATGCAAGTCCAAGGAGCACAAGACCTTGGATTGCAAAAAGCTCAAGGATGAAACGTGCTACAGTTGCAAAAAGCTCAAGGATGAACTTTTTGATTCAGGCGCTGATAAGTCTTTTGTAGATGATAAGTTTTGCAAATTGATGAATTTACCTGTCAAAACCTTAAGTGTGAATTATGAAGTGGAGTTAGCAGATGGCACCATAGAAACCGTCTCAACTGTGTTAGATGGATGTGTTATATCCATTAAGAACCACTCTTTTCCTCTGTCCCTACTTCCCTTTAAGTTAGCCGGTTTTGACATAGTTTTGGGTATGGACTGGTTATCTCATAACCAGGCCCAAATTGTCTGCAACAAGAAACAAGTGATGATAAAGACTCCGTCTGGTGAAGCACTTACCATTCAGGGAGATACCCGGTATGGACTGCCTGAGCAAGTGACTATGCTCAAGGCCTCTAAGTGCTTGAAGAAGGGTTGTGTTATCTACATGGTGTCACGGCCCCCGACCCGGTTTGACCCGTTTCAGGAGCCGCGGGACAGAAATCCCGTGGTATTTAATTAACAGCGGAAGTTTTCTTCAGGATCTTTTAAAACTGAAATATTTCCCGATTATTTTATTTCACAACTCGGGATAAAACCCGATAATTTACAATCTTGAGATTTCACGAAGAAATCTTTTAATTTACAAAACATGTTTCTTTATTTTATACTGAGCCACTTCCTTAAGCTTGTAGTGCTTCGCGGCACTGTTCCTGGATCACAACAGATCACCTGAAACATGTTTGAAAAATGTTTTGTCATCGGGAAATACTGAGTGAATCATTCTATTTATGAAAACGACTCGTTTGTTATAATTTACAGTATTAAGAGAGATTACAATGTTTCCAGATATCAAACCAACTACCCACAGTACTTGTCACTCGAACATCCATCGGTAGCCTCTTTGCCCGATGGTGTCTGTGACTATGGTCATATCACTCATTGGCTAACTCGTTGTCCAATAGTGACGGTTATCAAGTAATGTATACAAAACCCTATATACCGGCTGTAATTTGGTGATTAGAAAGACTTAATCCCTGTAATTATAACCTTGATAATAAACATGATTTTGAAAGTAATTTGATAAAAAGAGAATGACTCACATTGCAGATTTAATTTGAGCAGAGCCTAGCCTACTGATTAGCCTTTTATCTTAAATTAATAACAGGCACACAATTCGGTTAGTAACTTAATACAGCATTTACGATAACTCACGAGATCAAACCCTCACAACGAATGACAAAGTGCGATACTTAAACATCCATTGATTAACGACGAATGACAAAGCATAAACCCTAATGTGGGCAGCACTTAAACATCCATTGGATATTTTGATCAATCGGACATTGAAACGTATCAGCGATCAAGTTATTACCCTGATTGCGGCGGCGATTAGTGATCCGTGTGTGTTAATTGTGGTAAACAGAATGTAACTCGGTGCCTGAAATGAATTTCTTCGTCGAACATACGCCGAATTTCAAGTGCCAATGTCTGCTATTTATAGTCAAAATTTCGCATTGCTTACGGACCGTAAGACGTAACCCTTACGGTCCGTAAGGGACACCTCATGCTCATAGTGTTGCCACGTGTGGGACTAGGCCTGATGAGTTGACAGTATTCGAATTTGAAACTTTGACAACGAGTAATTTGGATAATCGTTAACTAGGGTATACCCCCCTTGAGTTTTAGGGGCCCTGATCCTGATTCCGATTGTTCTGAAAATTTTAGGGTTTGTGCAGAATCACTTAGGTGTCTTAATTAGGGTTTCCTATTGAATAAAATAATAAAATAATTATGACTTTTGATGAGAGTTGTTACATTCTCCCCACCTTAATAAAATCTCGTCCTCGAGATTTACTGGAATAAATGAGGATATTTTCGCTTCATTTCTGATTCCAGCTCCCAAGTGTATTCAGCTCCTCTCTTTGAATCCCATCTGACTTTGACTAAAACTAGTCGTTTATGTTTGAGAAACTTGATCTTTAGATCCTCAATTTGAAGAGGGTTCTCAACAAATTTCAGCTTTTCGTTTACCTCTATATCTCGAAGAGGTACTACCAGTGATTCATCTGATAAGCATTTCTTGAGATTGGATACATGAAATACATCATGTACTCCTGCTAATTCTTCTGGTAGTTGTAAACGATAAGCAACTGGTCCTATACGTTGGATCACTGGAAATGGTCCTACGTATCTTGGACTTAGTTTTCCTTTCTTACCGAATCTAACAACTCCTTTCCAAGGAGAAACTTTCAACAATACTCTGTCTCCAACTTGGAATTCTAACGGCTTGCATCTATTGTCTGCATAACTCTTCTGGCGATCTCGAGCAGTCTTTAGCCTTTCCTTGATTTGAGTAATCTTGTCAGTCGTCTCTTGCACTATTTCAGGACCTGACAATTGATTTTCTCCTATTTCTGCCCAACAAACTGGAGTTCTGCACTTTCTTCCATACAGCGCCTCGAATGGGGCAGTTTTAATACTTGAATGATAACTATTGTTATAGGAGAATTCAATTAATGGTAAGTGATCATCCCAGTTCCCACCAAAATCTATTACACATGCTCGGAGCATGTCTTCTAGAGTTTGGATTGTCCTTTCACTTTGCCCATCTGTTTGTGGATGATATGCCGTGCTTAGGTTTAGTCGAGTTCCTATTGCTTGCTGGAAACTTTTCCAGAAATGAGAAGTGAAACGACTATCCCTATCTGATACAATGGAGAGTGGAACTCCATGTAGGGATACGACTTCATCTACATACAATTTTGCCAATCTTTCCATGCTAAAGGTTTCTTTTATTGGTAGAAAGTGAGCAGATTTGGTTAATCGATCCACAATTACCCAAATCGCATCATTACGTTTTCTGGTTTTGGGTAACTTAGTAACAAAATCCATTGTTATGAGTTCCCATTTCCATACAGGCATCTCTAATTGTTGTAGTAGACCTGAAGGTTTCTGATGTTCTGCCTTAACTTGTGAACAAGTAAGACACTTAGAAACATATCTAGCTATATCCTTTTTCATTCCTATCCACCAAAAGCTATTTCTTAAATCTTGGTACATCTTATTGTTTCCTGGATGAATTGTATACCTTGACTTATGGGCTTCTTCTAAAATCTTATTTCTTAATTCTCCTTGCTTAGGTACCCAAATTCTGCTTTTATGGAATCTCCAAATTCCATCAGCGCCTTGCTCTAATTCTTTTATTCGTCCTTTCATTCCTTCAGCATCATCTTGGATTTCTGTTTCCTGAACATTCTTTATTTGTTCCATTAAATCTAATTGTAGATTTAAACTGAGAGCACGAACTCGTCGTTGCTTCTCATGATACTTACGACTTAAAGCATCTGCAACTACATTTGTCTTTCCTTCGTGATACTGAATATCACAGTCGTAATCACTTAAGATTTCCATCCATCTCCTTTGCCTCATGTTTAATTCTTTTTGCCCGAATATATATCTTAAACTCTTATGATCTGTATAGATAGTAAATTTACTTCCATACAGATAATGTCTCCAAATTAAGGGCAAAAATTACAGCTCCTAATTCTAAATCATGAGTGGTATAGTTCTCTTCGTGCTTTTTCAACTGTCTTGAAGCATACGCAATTACCTTCTTGCGTTGCATAAGCACACATCCAAATCCTAGTTTTGAAGCATCACAATATACTTCAAAATCTTCAGTTCCTTCTGGTAAGGCTAAGATTGGAGCATTTATTAATTTTTGCTTTAATATTCTAAAGGCTTCTTCTTGCTTTGGTCCCCATTCAAACTTAACTGCTTTACAGGTTAGCTTAGTTAATGGTACAACTATTTTGGAAAAATCCTTAATAAACCGTCTATAATAGCCAGCTAAGCCTATAAAACTTCTAATTTCCATTGCAGTTTGTGGAACCTTCCAATTGGTAATTGCCTCGATCTTAACAGGATCTACATGAATACCTTCGTGATTCACCATGTGGCCTAAAAATTGCACTTCTTGCAACCAAAATTCACACTTTGAGAATTTGGCGTAAAACTTTTTTTTTCTTAACAAAGTTAAGAGTGCATGCAAGTGCTGACAATGTTCGTCCTGACTTTTTGAATAAATAAGTACATCGTCTATAAAGACAATTACAAATTTATCCAAATACGGTTTACAGATCCTATTCATCATATCCATGAATGCGGCATGTGCATTCATTAACCCGAAAGGCATGACTGTAAACTCGTAATGACCATACCTAGTTCTAAAAGCAGTCTTAGGTATGTCCTCTTCTTGTACCTTCAATTGATGATATCCGGAGCGTAAATCTATCTTAGAAAAATATCTAGCTCCTTGAAGTTGATCGAATAGATCATCAATCCTATGTAATGGGTATCGATTCTTAATTGTAACCTTATTCAATTCTCTATAATCGATACACATTCTCATTGAGCCATCATTTTTCTTTACAAACAACACTGGTGCTCCCCAAGGGGATGAACTAGGTTGTATGAATCCTTTACTTAGTAATTCATCTAATTGCGTTTTTAGTTCTAACATTTCTGTGGGTGCTAACCGATAAGGTGCCTTAGCTATCGGTATAGTTCCTGGAATTAGATGAATCCTAAACTCTACCTCCCTATCTGGTGGTAATCCTGGTAATTCTTCTGGGAATACCTCTGGGTATTCTGAGACTACAGGAATTTCCTTAAGTTCTTTTCCCTTAGTATTAATGATTACTGAAATCATATATACCATTCCTTGTTTTCGTTCATAATTAGCAACTTTCATTACTGATATGAACTTCATAGGCTTACGTGGTTTATCTCCTGTAATCATAATTATTTCTCCGGTGGTTGCCTGAATTTCTATAGAATTCTTATCACAGAGAATTCGAGCATGGTTGGCTACTAACCAATCCATTCCTAACACAACATCAAATTCGGCTAATTTCATAGGTAATAGATTTGCAAAGAATTTATGACCTGAAAGTTCTATTTCTACATTTTGCAGAACTTTATCTATTTTAACTGAATTCCTATTAGCCGTTTCGACTGTAAAAATCTGCCTAATGTTGGTTAAGGGTATATTAAGAGCTTGGCAGAATGAAGTATTGATAAAACTTTGGTTCGCACCAGAGTCAAATAATACTTTGGCGTAAATGTTGTGAACTAGAAACGTACCAGCTATCACATCTGGAATCATCTCGGCTTCCTGAGTGGTTAACTGAAAGGCTCGGACATTCTTCTTAGTAGCTCCATCGGTTGTCTTGGCTTTGTTGTCTGCTGGTTTGACCAATTTAGGACATTCTGGTCTAAAATGTCCCTTTTCTCCACAGTTATAGCAGACTCTTGTTTTCTTTCTGCATTCCTCTTCACGATGTCCTACCATTTTACAAAAATTGCAGGTTACATTACATCTTCCAAAATGTTTCTTTCTGCAATTCCTGCAAAACGGCGGATTTGAAGATTGCCCTGTTCCTCTTTTCTTGAAGCTGTTATTATTACCCATACGAAATCCTTGGGTAATTTTCTGAGCCAGTTCCTTCTTCCTGTTTTCATCTTGCGTGCGTACCAGTTCATCGGTTAGGGTATTAGCTAATTCCACCGCATCGTCAATAGTACGAGGTCTCGCAGCTTTAACGATGTTACGGATTTCGCTAATTAATCCCCAAATATAGCGAGAAATGAGTACCGGTTCTGGCGAAGCCAGCGTTGGTACCACTCTAGCATATTCAAAGAATGTCGAAGTATAACCGCGACAATCTACACCCATCATTCTATGGTTTAAAAACTTATTTGCCATTTGTTCTTTTTCATACTCAGGTCAGAATTTTCTTTCTACAAGATTCTTAAATCCTTCCCAATTCATGGCGTAAGCTATCATTCTTCCTTTTGCTTGTAACACCGTGTTCCACCATTCTAGCGCCCCTTCTTTAAAAAGGTTTGACGCGTACATGACCTGATCATCCTGAACACATTTACTTATGGCAATTACTGCCTCGGTTTTCTCTAACCAACGCAGTGCCGCAATCGCTCCTTCATTGCCTGCAAACTCAGTGGGTTTACAAGCAAGAAATTCTTTATAAGTGCAACCAGGTGTTGCAGCTTTCATTTTCTTAGGGAGCGGAGCTTGTCGTGGTTCATTATCATGATTAACATGATCATTGCCTCCGTTTACACTATTACTAAAGTTATCTTCAGAAATACGTTTGCTAGGAATGATTTGTTGAGGTTCTATTGGATTTTTAACAGCAGCAACGAATGCTGGAATAGCATTGGCTATCCCTTGAGCAACTATAGTTTCTATATCCTGCCTAGTCATATATTGATCCCTCGGTTGTTGCTCAGATTGATTAATCTCATTAACTGGTTCATTATTAGCGTTTTCCATCTGATAATTAATATATATAATTTATTAGTATCAAATAAATAACAATTACACAAAACAATTATACATAATTCATAACACCAATATAGCCAAAACTATCGATTCTCGATTTCCATTTATATTTAATAGTATGCATCAATACACACTATCATCTTACAAAGTTTTATTTGTAGTTATTTTACAGACTAATTTTACTTATTACTATTACACCACTACAGTTCCATAAACCCCCTATCTTTTGTTAGTTGGTATTCTAGTAACGACGTTCCCTCTTATCGTAAGTCCAGGAGATCTGTCCCAAAATCTCTTGGATCCTATTCCCAGCATCTACTAGTTCTTTGTCAAAATGGCGGAGTTCAGCCATTTTCTCGTTACTCATTGGTGAATTTGGTAAAGGTTCTGGATTTAATTGAGGAAAAAGCTTATATGGATTGTTTTGTAACTGTATTTCATTAGTCAACCATTCGTCTATTTGTGAGTGGATTGAAGGGTTTGGAATAGCTGGTTCTAAGTTCATTGGTAGTTGTGTTTCAAGAGAATGAATAAAATCATTTTCATTACTCGGCTTAATAGTATCATAACTTGTCAATATCAGATCTAGCACTTCCTGAGATGGTAACCCCTCAATTTGCCTAGAGCTTTCCCCAATTTCCATTTTCTTAGGTTTGGATTTCTCGAGAGATAAAGCGTTGAATTCTCTAGGTTCTTCTATGTCGGGTATATACCTATTGAAATCTCTGGAAACCTCTATTCTTACCGGATAAAGATTTAAATTCTGAAGGGCGTCAGACAAGTCACTCATGCTGTTTAGCAAAATTCACAAAATTACTAAGTTAAAAATCATAACAAAATTTTATAGAAAACTTTTAAATATTATTTCATACTGGGTAAGGTTTCTAGACTGTAGGTAATCCGGGTACTAAAACTTTGAGTCAAATTATTTTAAAGATTATTGCTACAGTGGCTAGCATATAAAGATCTGCCCATACTGTACACAATTAATCAGATAATAAAACACATAATTATAAAATAGTAATTAATAAAAAATTAATTATTTTCTAAATACTTAATTGACTTAAATCAGTGGCTCTGATACCACCTTTTTCTGTCACGGCCCCCGACCCGGTTTTACCCGTTTCAAGAGCCGCGGGACAGAAATCCCGTGGTATTTAATTAACAGCGGAAGTTTCTTCAGGATCTTTTAAAAACTGAAATATTTCCCGATTATTTTATTTCACAACTCGGGATAAAACCCGGTAATTTACAATCTTGAGATTTCACGAAGAAATCTTTTATTTTACAAAACATGTTTCTTTATTTTATACTGAGCCACTTCCTTAAGCTTGTAGTGCTTCGCGGCACTGTTCCTGGATCACAACAGATCACCTGAAACATGTTTGAAAAATGTTTTGTCAGCGGGAAATACTGAGTGAATCATTCTATTTATGAAAACGACTCGTTTGTTATAATTTACAGTATTAAGAGAGATTACAATGTTTCCAGATATCAAACCAACTACCCACAGTACTTGTCACTCGAACATCCATCGGTAGCCTCTTTGCCCGATGGTGTCTGTGACTATGGTCATATCACTCATTGGCTAACTCGTTGTCCAATAGTGACGGTTATCAAGTAATGTATACAAAACCCCATATACCGGCTGTAATTTGGTGATTACAAAGACTTAATCCCTGTAATTATAACCTTGATAATAAACATGATTTTGAAAGTAATTTGATAAAAAGAGAATGACTCACATTGCAGATTTAATTTGAGCAGAGCCTAGCCTACTGATTAGCCTTTTATCCTAAATAACAGGCACACAATTCGGTTAGTAACTTAATACAGCATTTACGATAACTCACGAGATCAAACCCTCACAACGAATGACAAAGTGCGATACTTAAGCATCAATCGATTAACGACGAATGACAAAGCATAAACCCTAATGTGGGCAGCACTTAAACATCCATTGGATATTTTGATCAATCAGACATTGAATCGTATCAGCGATCGAGTTATTACCCTGATTACAGCGGCGATTAGTGATCCGTGTGTGTTAATTGTGGTAAACAGAATGTAACTCGGTGCCTGAAATGAATTTCTTCGTCGAACATACGCCGAATTTCAAGTGCCAATGTCTGCTATTTATAGTCAAAATTTCGCATTGCTTACGGACCGTAAGACTTAACCCTTACGGTCCGTAAGGGACACCTCATGCTCATAGTGTTTCCACGTGTGGGACTAGGCCTGATGAGTTGACATAATTCGAATTTGAAACTTTGACAACGAGTAATTTGGATAATCGTTAACTAGGGTATACCCCCCTTGAGTTTTAGGGGCCCTGATCCTGATTCCGATTGTTCTGAAAATTTTAGGGTTTGTGCAGAATCACTTGGGTGTCTTAATTAGGGTTTACTATTGAATAAAATAATATAATAATTAGGACTTTTGATGAGAGTTGTTACACATGGCACAGGTGACTATCGATGAGCCGAAACCTAAGATGGAAGACATCCCCGTCATTTCTGAATACCCTGAAGTGTTTCCTGGAGAACTACCTGGTTTGCCACCAGATAGGCAAGTGGAATTCAGAATCAACATCGTCCCTGGAGCAGCACCTGTTGCTAGAGCACCTTACAGGTTGGCACCAACAGAAATGAAGGAATTAAGAGCACAACTAGATGAATTGCTAGCCAAAGGTTTCATTAAACCTAGTTCGTCTCCTTGGGGATCGCCAATCTTGTTTGTCAAGAAGAAGGATGGATCGATGCGTCTGTGCATCGATTACCGTGAGCTTAATAAAGTCACAATAAAGAATAGATATCCTTTGCCCAGGATCGACGATTTGTTCGATCAATTACAAGGGGCAAGTTATTTCTCGAAGATTGACTTGAGTTCAGGCTACCACCAACTGAAGGTTAGAGATGAAGTCGTACACAAAACTGCATTTAGGACTCGTTATGGTCATTACGAGTTCCTAGTGATGCCTTTTGGGCTCACTAATGCACCTGCCGCATTCATGGATCTCATGAATCGTGTCTGTAAGCCTTATTTAGATAAATTCGTCATCGTTTTCATTGACGACATCCTCATCTACTCGAAGAACCAAGCTGACCATGAGAAACACCTTCGCTGTATTCTTAAACTCCTACACCATGAGAAACTCTACGCCAAATTTTCAAAGTGTGAATTCTGGCTTCGAGAAGTCCAATTCTTTGGACATGTGGTTAGTGAGCGTGGTATCCAAGTGGATCCCGCCAAGGTTGAAGCTGTTATGAACTGGCAAGAGCCAAAGACGCCTACAGAGATTCATAGCTTTCTAGGCTTAGTAGGATATTATAGGCGTTTCATTGAAAATTTTTCAAGGATTGCTGCACCCCTAACTTCCTTAACTAGGAAGAAGATTAAGTTCGACTGGGGACCTAAATAGCAAGAATCCTTTGATATCCTAAAACAAAAGTTGAGCAACGCTCCTGTTCTGACATTGCCTGAAGGTACCGAAGAATTCGTAGTTTACTGCGATGCATCACACACCGGCATGGGGTGTGTGCTTATGCAGAAAGGCAAGGTTATAGCCTATGCTTCACGGCAGTTAAAGGTGCACGAAAAGAATTACACCACCCATGACTTGGAGTTGGGTGCCGTTGTATTTGCACTAAAACTATGGAGGCATTATTTATATGGAATCAAGTGTGTGATCTATTCTGATCACAAGAGCCTCCAGCACCTGTTTAATCAGAAGGAATTAAACATGAGGCAGCGCCGTTGGATGGAGACTTTAAATGATTATGATTGTGAAATCAGATACCATCCCGGCAAGGCGAATGTAGTCGCTGATGCCTTGAGTCGAAAGGAAAGGGTGAAACCCATCCGAATCAATGCCAAGAGCATTGAAATAAAGAACAGTTTGACGAAAGGTTGCTAGCTGCACAGAGGGAAGCTGTGTTGGAAACTAACTATCCTAACGAAAAGCTAGGAGTAACTGAGGAGCACTTATCTCTTGGCAAGGATGGAATTCTGAAATTAAATGGACGAATATGGGTTCCAATTTATGGAGGACTTCGGGATGTTATCCTCCAGGAAGCTCATAGTTCTAAATATTCTGTTCATCCTGGAGCTGATAAGATGTACCAGGATCTAAGGGAAAATTATTGGTGGATAGGCTTAAAGAAGTCTGTAGCTACCTATGTAGCTAAATGCTTGACGTGTGCACAAGTCAAAGCAGAACATCAAAAGCCGTCAGTGTGACAACCCAAAATTTAGAACCTTTCGTTGTATCTTGGTGTAACATGCTTGAAACGTTATGTGACTAGTTAACTTGTTGGTCTAATGATATAAGTGAACATCCTATGTGATTATGTGTTATGTTTATGTGTCGTGCTTGTATGTATGTGTGTATTTATATGACCCGAGACATAAGGACCTGACTCGAGACCATGCGGTCTCGAGTGAACAGGAAACAGTTGGGCCGGTTGGGCCGTGCACCTCATTTAATCCACCCGAAGCCCACTAGGGTGCACCAATTTAGATCAAGTATATAACCTTGTTGTTAGCTAACACTACCATCTTTGGACAACACACACACTCTCCTACATACACACTCCTACATTCCCTCTCACTAAAACCCTAGCAACATCACCTTCTCCTCTTGTGTCGGATCAAGGGTAGCAAGACGAGCTCCCGGATTTGCTTGTATTCTTCACTCGGAATCTTTAGACAACGAACCTACTCTCCTTCACACACTCCTCATCAACCGGTTAGTGTTTATGATGCTTGTTGTTAGATGTTATGAATGAACATGGTTTAACTAGAATAGTTGTACGAATGATGATGATGTTCTTGTGAATCGGATGTGTATGATGATGTTGTTCGGCTAACATGTCTTGATTTCGGATATATTGCATGATGAGCTAATGATATCTTGTGTCTAAAAACCCTAAAAGATGATGAACAAGTTTGAATGATCATGATGAATGACTTGAATACATGAAGAACTACATGAATATGATATGAAGGTGTCTTGAATATTTGAAAACTAGTTGTTTGATCCATTTTAGTTGATTGTTAGACAAATAAACATGTTTGTGAAACCTCATTGGATAGTACACCAAATCATGAAATCCAAATTCTATTGGTTTAGTACAATGTCGGAAGTCAGCAGATGTTCCTGTCGAGACCTTCTGTCTCGACTCGAGACCACATGGATGACAAATCGAGACCATGAACATGACAACTCGAGACCGGGGATTGCGACACAGGTTACGAGTCGAGAACTCTCTAGTCTCGACTCGAGACCACACAATGCCAGCACAAAACAGCATGACTCGAGATCAGGGTTGCGAGTCTTGTTGCGACTCGAGACATGACCTGAGACATCCACGATTGCGACTCGAGAACTCATATGTGCGACTCGAGACCGCACAGTCTCGACTCGAGACCATGTACACGTGCACTGTTTGGACTTGCGTTGTTACGGGCTTAGGATTGGGCCGGACTTTTGGGCTTTGTTTACTTGTATACATGCTACTGTTCAACTCATAGGTATTATTGTAAACCGCCATGTCTATACGTGTATGCCATGAATAATACCTGTATGCAACTTGCTAGTATACGTGTAGAACATACGTGCACTACTTGGATATGAACCTGACTTGAATGGTATCTATGTTAGGATATAGTTGACCACTTACAACTTGATTGACCTTTCTGTGTATCTGCCGAGCAAACCAAGGTGAGTTCACACCCTCTACAAAGCATGGGATTCCCAGGGGTCGGGAATTGGGGTTAAGGAACATGGGTTCCTCGTCCTTCTTGGGTAGGACAGCATCGGTTCAGGAATATAATTCCTCGTCCTCATGGACAGATAACTCGTACTAGACCAAAACTCTATCACGAAGTCCCTCCTTTTTATATCGACTTAATCTTCGGGCCAATGGCGAGCGGGTCATTAGTTAGATAGCGCTATTTAGGTCTGACAAACCTCACACCGTGCCGCAGAGGACAGGCGTGAACTAATGGATCTGGGGCATGTCAATGATGATAGACATTGACAGTTTCAGGGCACATAAACATGACTACAGTCAGCAGTCGATATGGTAACGAGTCTAGTGTATACATGGGGTAGCCCCCACGGCCAAAATGCCAGATAACTAATCACGGGGTAGCCCCCACGGCTGGATTGCCAGAGTAATTGGGTTAAACAGATCACGTTTTTAAACTATGGGGTAACCCCCACGGCAGGATGCCAGATAAAGGAAACTGTTTTCGAAACAACTTAAAACGAACACCCAACCGTGAACTCACTCAACTTGTTGTTGACTCGTTACTACATGCTTTGCAGGTCAATAGGTACTTAGCTGGAGCTTGCATGGAAGAGAGTCGTTGTGGGGCATGGACAGCTGTGTGCCATGTTAAACTTTGAAACAATTAAATCTATGTGTTGATTTTAAACGTTATGCTTCCGCTTGCAACTTAACTATGTTTTGTTTGGACACCAATTGTATTGGTTAAACTTTTATATCTTTTAAGTTGCATGTTCAATATGATTGGTGGCTGGATCCTGGTCAGTCACGCCTCCAAGCGGTGTTATTCCGCAGGTGGATTTTGGGGGTGTGACAGATTGGTATCAGAGCCATTGGTTATAGTGAACTTGGTTTTAATAAGGGAAAAGGTTTTATTAAAATCAGACTATAACCTGTGCAGTGCTCTACGATCCACAACGACGCTTCACTCCACATGCAAGGCTCGACATCCTAGGTGATATGATCTGTGTATATATTGCCTACTTGTTAGTTACATAGTACATTGCTCATGGTATGCTTGGTTAGTATAACTACTGTTGCTTGAAAACGTGTGTGCTTACTCTCTTCTGTCATCGCATTTTCGCGAACCCCTCTCACTCACGTTCCTCTTGATGTGAAGATCATGTCTGGACGCGTAAACATGACACAAGCCCAGTTGACGGCTCTGATTAACGAACGAGTTGCTGCGGCACTGGCAGCTGCACACGCAGGAGGTATATCCTGCAGTCCAAACCCATTCTAGGATCTTTAGATCCTACTCTCGTGAACCAACCTTTGTGTTAAACTCTGTCTTTTCTTTCACCCTCGATAGGTCAACATGTTCAGCCACCTGTGTGCACCTTCAAAACTTTTATGGACTGCCGACCAGCTACTTTTAGCGGCACTGAAGGAGCCGTGGGCCTCCTCCATTGGTTTGAGAAACTAGAATCTGTGTTCGAAATGTGTGAATTCCCTGAAGAGCGCAGGGTGAAGTATGCTACCGGTACTCTCGAGGGTTTAGCCCTCACGTGGTCGAATGCTCAGGTCCAAATGTTGGGGTTGGTTGCTGCTAACGCCACCCCATGGAACAACTTTAAGGAAATGATCAAAGAGGAGTACTGCAATCGTGATGAGATTCACAAACTGGAAGTAGAGTTTTTCAACCTCAAGATGACGGGGTCAGAGATTGAAGCGTATGTGAAAAGGTCGAACGAACTGGCAATTCTGTGTCCTACTATGGTGGATCCTCCCATCAAACGCATCGAACTATTTCTCAATGGCTTGGTACCAGAAATCCAAAGTCATGTGACTTCAGCAAACCTCGCCACTATCCAGCAGGTTGTTCAGTTGGCTCACCGTCTCACGGATCAGGCGGTGGAGCAGAACAGGTTGCCAAAGCGCATCGGTGCTGCAACTACTTCAGGTGCTCTTGGTGACAACAAATGGAAATGGGATGGAGCTTCAAGTAAGGGTCCTACTTCTGTCCAGTCTCAGTCTCAGCAGAGAAAGACTGACGACTACAAGAGCCCTAGTCAACAATCATCTGGTGGTCAAAGTCATGGTGGGTACAAAGGAAATCACCCCAAATGCAATCGCTGCAGCCTGCACCACAGCGGGCCATGCACCAGGGGTAACTGTCATCGATGCAACAAGCCAGGTCACGCTGCAAAGGATTGCAGGAGCTTATACCCCGCCAATCAGAATCGTCAACAAGCTCAACAGAACCAGCGCCAGCAGCAGCAGCAAGGTGATAACAAAGGGTGCTTTTAGTGTGGAGCTGAAGGCCACTTCAAGAGAGATTGTCCTCAACTGAACAGGAACCAGAACAACAACAATCAGGGGAATGGTAACAATGGGAACAACAACAACAATGGAGCCAGGGGGCGGGCGTTCGTGATTGGCCAAGGTGAAGCAAGGAATGACCCCAATGTTGTGGTGGGTAAGTTCCTTCTCGACGACTTTTATGTTACAGTTTTATTTGATTCGGGTGCCGATACTAGCTACATGTCACTAGAAGTTAGTCGAATGCTTAAGCGTATTCCAACACCTTTGAACAACAAGCACACTGTAGAGCTAGCAAACGGTAAGAGCTTAGAGGCCACACACGTAGTCAAGGGTTGTAAACTTATTCTTGCAAACCAGACCTTCTCTATCGACCTCATCCCTATCGTCTTGGGTAGTTTCGACGTTGTCATTGGGATGGATCGGTTATCCCAACACCGAGCAGAGATTCTTTGCAACGAGAAGATTGTTCGTATTCCTGGTTCCAGTGGTGAACCTCTCATGATTTGTGGCGACAAGAGGAGTGCTGTTGAGAACATCATCTCTCTCCTTAAGGCCCAAAAGTGCTTGCGAAAGGGCCACACTGCCATTCTGGCTCTCATTTCTGACACCTCGGAGAAAGAAAAGAAGATAGAAGATTTTCCAATTGTACGCGACTATCCTGAGGTATTTCCTGAGGAATTACCCGGTCTTCTGCCTCATCGCCAAGTCGAGTTTCAGATTGAACTAGCTCCCGGAGCTGCGCCTATAGCTCGTGCACCTTATCGTTTAGCTCCATCAGAGTTGGAAGAACTCTCCACGCAACTACAAGAACTCTTGGATAAGGGTTTTATTCGCCCTAGCTCTTCGCCTTGGGGAACTCCAGTGCTATTTGTGAAGAAGAAAGACGGTACCTTCAGAATGTGCATCGACTACCGGGAACTCAACAAGGTGACGGTGAAGAATCGCTATCCTCTTCCACGTATTAACGACTTGTTCAACCAGCTGCAGGGGTCGAGCTACTATTCAAAGATTGATTTGAGATCGGGATATCACCAGCTGAGAGTCCGAGAAGGGGACGTCTCCAAAACAGCTTTTAGAACTCGATATGGACACTATGAGTTTTTGGTCATGCCTTTTGGGCTGACAAACGCACCTGCGATTTTCATGGACTTGATGAATCGAGTGTGCAAGCCTTACCTGGACAAGTTCGTTATAGTCTTCATCGATGACATCCTGATCTATTCTAAGAGCCAGAAGGAACACGAACAACACCTACGCCTTATTTTGGAACTCCTTCGAGCAGAACAGCTATACGCCAAGTTTTCAAAATGCGACTTCTGGCTTCGAGAAGTCCATTTCTTAGGCCATGTGGTGAACAAGGATGGGATACACGTTGATCCATCCAAGGTAGACTCGATTAAGAACTGGCCTGCACCTCGTACACCAACAGAAATTCGCCAATTCTTGGGTTTGGCAGGTTACTACAGGAGATTCATTAAGGATTTCTCCAAGATTGCACAGCCTCTCACCTCACTGACACAGAAAGGCGTTGTTTATCGATGGGGGAATGCACAGGATTTAGCATTCCAGCATTTAAAGGATAGACTTTGCAGTGCACCTATCCTTTCCTTGCCGGAGGGCACAGACGATTTTGTGGTTTACTGCGACGCATCAATTCAAGGTCTTGGTTGTGTACTGATGCAACGGGATAAGGTTATAGCCTATGCCTCACGTCAACTCAAAGTTCACGAAAGAAACTACACTACACACGACTTAGAGCTGGGAGCTGTTGTTTTTGCACTTAAGATATGGAGACATTACCTATATGGTACCAAGTGCACCATTTACACCGATCACAGGAGTCTCGAGCACATCTTCAAGTAGAAGGAGCTAAACATGCGTTAACGACGATGGGTCGAGTTGTTGAACGATTACGAATGCGCAATCAGGTACCATCCTGGTAAAGCCAATGTTGTGGCTGATGCTCTTAGTCGAAAGGACACTGCGCCTAGGCGCGTACGAGCCTTACAGCTCACTATACATTCTAGTCTTCCTTCCCAAATACGAGACGCTCAAGTAGAGGCATTGAAACCAAAAAACGTTAGGGCTGAAGCCCTACACAGCTCAAGGCAACGCTTAGAACAAAAGGAAGACGGTGCTTACTACGTAACGGGACGCATTTGGGTCCCACTCTATGGAAACCTACGAGAGCTTGTGATGGACGAGGCACACAAGTCTCGCTACTCGGTACACCCTGGTTCGGATAAGATGTACCACGATATCAAAACTACGTATTGGTGGCCTAGCATGAAGGCCCACATAGCGACCTACGTCAGCAAGTGTTTGACTTGTGCGAGAGTCAAGACAGAATACCAGAAACCCTCAGGCCTACTCCAACAACCAGAGATACCTCAATGGAAATGGGAGCAAATTTCCATGGATTTCGTTACTGGCCGGCCTAGATCTCAGTGCGGAAATGATACTATTTGGGTGATCGTAGATCGACTCACAAAGTCTGCGCACTTCTTGGCCATCAAAGAAACGGATAAATTCTCAACTCTTGCAGAAATATACCTCAAGGAAGTTGTTTCGAGGCACGGGGTGCCCACCTCTATTATCTCGGATCGAGATGCACGTTTTACTTCAGAGCTGTGGCAGGCAATGCACAAATCCTTTGGCTCACGATTAGACATGAGCACAGCGTATCATCCTCAGACGGACGGGCAGTCCGAGCGCACTATTCAAACCTTAGAAGACATGCTTCGTGCATGTGTAATCGACTTTGGCAACAGCTGGGAAAAGCATTTGCCACTTGTGGAATTCTCGTACAATAACAGCTACCACACCAACATTAAAGCTGCTCCGTTTGAGGCATTGTACGGGCGTAAATGTCGGTCACCTCTTTGCTGGGCAGAGGTGGGGGACAGTCAGATCACTGGTCCAGAACATGTGGTAGACACAACCGAACGAATTGCTCAAATACGACAACGCATGGCGGCAGCTCGTGACCGTCAGAAGGTCTACGCCAATAAGGGCAGGAAACCACTAGAGCTCCAGGTTGGGGAACGGGTACTACTCAAGGTTTCACCCTGGAAGGGTGTGGTTAGTTTTGGTAAACGAGGCAAACTTAACCCACGATATGTCGGACCTTTTGAAATCATCGAGAAATTAGGCAGGGTGGCCTACAGACTGAACTTACCAGCAGAACTCGGTGCAGTTCACAACGTTTTCCACATGTCAAATCTGAAGAAGTGTCTATCAGATGAGACCCACATAGTTCCTCTGAAGGAACTCACTATCGACGAGCAGTTACGATTCGTCGAGGAGCCAGTTGAAATCACGGACCGGGATGTTAAGGTCCTCAAGAGCACTAGAATACCTCTCATTCGAGTTCGTTGGAACTCACGTCGCGGCCCAGAGTTCACCTGGGAACGCGAAGATCGGATGAAACAAAAGTATCCCCAACTGTTCGCAAACAGTACAACCACTACTGAGGCTGAAGCTACGGAATTTCAGGACGAAATTCCAGATCAACGGGGGGTGGATGTGTCACCCCAGGAAAACCGGGAAAACCATACAACTTAACTAGCTTCCTCAGTGAGTGCTTACAAAATTTCGGGACGAAATTTCTTTCAACTTGGGGATGATGTGACAACCCGAAATTTAGAACCTTTCGTTGTATCTTGGTGTAACATGCTTGAAACGTTATGTGACTAGTTAACTTGTTGGTCTAATGATATAAGTGAACATCCTATGTGATTATGTGTTATGTTTATGTGTCGTGCTTGTATGTATGTGTGTATTTATATGACCCGAGACACAAGGACCCGACTCGAGACCATGCGGTCTCGAGTGAACAGGAAACAGTTGGGCCGGTTGGGCCGTGCACCTCATTTAATCCACCCGAAGCCCACTAGGGTGCACCAATTTAGATCAAGTATATAACCTTGTTGTTAGCCAACACTACCATCTTTGGACAACACACACACTCTCCTACATACACACTCCTACATTCCCTCTCACTAAAACCCTAGCAACATCACCTTCTCCTCTTGTGTCGGATCAAGGGTAGCAAGACGAGCTCCCGGATTTGCTTGTATTCTTCACTCGGAATCTTTGGACAACGAACCTACTCTCCTTCACACACTCCTCATCAACCGGTTAGTGTTTATGATGCTTGTTGTTAGATGTTATGAATGAACATGGTTTAACTAGAATAGTTGTACGAATGATGATGATGTTCTTGTGAATCGGATGTGTATGATGATGTTGTTCGGCTAACATGTCTTGATTTCAGATATATTGCATGATGAGCTAATGATATCTTGTGTCTAAATGTGATTTAAACCATTAATTGTTGATGTTCATGAAATCGGCTTGCATATGTGTATTAGATAATGCCATGATAATCGGATTGTACACTCTTGTGCTAAGAACCGAATGCTTGTTAAACCGGCTACATGTATGTGGAAATCGGATTAGTGTAGAGACAATTTTTAAAGTGTTATGTGATGATTGAAACCCTTAGATGAGTATGTTCAAGTGTTTTGATTGATGTTCATATCATGATTTTGATTGATGCTAAAAACCCTAAAAGATGATGAACAAGTTTGAATGATCATGATGAATGACTTGAATACATGAAGAACTACATGAATATGATATGAAGGTGTCTTGAATATTTGAAAACTAGTTGTTTGATCCATTTTAGTTGATTGTTAGACAAAAAAACATGTTTGTGAAACCTCATTGGATAGTACACCAAATCATGAAATCCAAATTCTATTGGTTTAGTACAATGTCGGAAGTCAGCAGATGTTCCTGTCGAGACCTTCTGTCTCGACTCGAGACCACATGGATGACAACTCAAGACCATGAACATGACAACTCGAGACCGGGGATTGCGACACAGGTTACGAGTCGAGAACTCTCTAGTCTCGACTCGAGACCACACAATGCCAGCACAAAACAGCATGACTCGAGATTAGGGTTGCGAGTCTTGTTGCGACTCGAGACATGACCCGAGACATCCACGATTGCGACTCGAGAACTCATATGTGCGACTCGAGACCGCACAGTCTCGACTCGAGACCATGTACACGTGCACTGTTTGGACTTGCGTTGTTACGGGCTTAGGATTGGGCCGGACTTTTGGGCTTTGTTTACTTGTATACATGCTACTGTTCAACTCATAGGTATTATTTTAAACCGCCATGTTTATACGTGTATGCCATGAATAATACCTGTATGCAACTTGCTAGTATACGTGTAGAACATACCTGCACTACTTGGATATGAACCTGACTTGAATGGTATCTATGTTAGGACATAGTTGACCACTTACAACTTGATTGACCTTTCTGTGTATCTGCCGAGCAAACCAAGGTGAGTTCACACCCTCTACAAAGCATGGGATTCCCAGGGGTCGGGAATTGGGGTTAAGGAACATGGGTTCCTCGTCCTTCTTGGGTAGGACAGCATCGGTTCAGGAATATAATTCCTCGTCCTCATGGACAGATAACTCGTACTAGACCAAAACTCTATCACGAAGTCCCTCCTTTTTATATCGACTTAATCTCCGGGCCAATGGCGAGCGGGTCATTAGTTAGATAGCGCTATTTAGGTCTGACAAACCTCACACCATGCCGCAGAGGACAGGCGTGAACTAATGGATCTGGGGCATGTCAATGATAATAGACATTGACAGTTTCAGGGCACATAAACATGACTACAGTCAGCAGTCGATATGGTAACGAGTCTAGTGTATACATGGGGTAGCCCCCACGGCCAAAATGCCAGATAACTAATCACGGGGTAGCCCCCACGGCTGGATTGCCAGAGTAATTGGGTTAAACAGATCACGTTTTTAAACTATGGGGTAACCCCCACGGCAGGATGCCAGATAAAGGAAACTGTTTTCGAAACAACTTAAAACAAACACCCAACCGTGAACTCACTCAACTTGTTGTTGACTCGTTACTACATGCTTTGCAGGTCAATAGGTACTTAGCTGGAGCTTGCATGGAAGAGAGTCGTTGTGGGGCGTGGACAGCTGTGTGCCATGTTAAACTTTGAAACAATTAAATCTATGTGTTGATTTTAAACGTTATGCTTCCGCTTGCAACTTAACTATGTTTTGTTTGGACACCAATTGTATTGGTTAAACTTTTATATCTTTTAACTTGCATGTTCAATATGATTGGTGGCTGGATCCTGGTCAGTCACGCCTCCAAGCGGTGGTATTCCGCAGGTGGATTTTGGGGGTGTGACAGTCAGGTTTGCTACAACAGCCTGAACTTCCTACTTGGAAGTGGGAAATGGTAACTATGGATTTTATCACCAAGTTACCCAAGACAAGAAAGGGAAATGATACGATATGGGTTATAGTTGATAGACTGACTAAGTCAGCACATTTCTTACCCATCAAGGAGACTTATAGCTCCGACATGTTAGCCCAATTGTACGTGGATAAGATTGTAGCCTTACATGGCATACCTGTGTCTATTATCTCTGACAGAGATACTAGATACACGTCACATTTTTGGAAAATTTTCCAGCAATCTTTGGGCACGCGTTTAAATTTTAGTACGGCTTACCATCCTCAGACGGACGGCCAGAGTGAGCGTACTATCCAAACTTTGGAAGACATGCTTCGAGCATGCGTGATTGATTTAGGTGGTAGTTGGGATAACCACCTGTCGTTAATCGAATTCTCCTACAACAATAGCTACCATACCAGCATTAAGGTTGCGCCTATTGAGGCCTTATACGGTAGAAAGTGTAGAACGCCTGTTTGTTGGGCGGAAGTTGGAGATGTCCAATTATCAGGACCAGAGATAGTCTTTGAAACGACGGACAAGATTGTCCAAATTCGTGACCGTCTCAAAGCTGCCCGAGATAGGCAGAAGAGTTACGCAGATCCAAAGCGTAAACCTATGAAATTTGAAGTTGGTGACAAAGTGTTGCTTAAAGTATCACCCTGGAAGGGGGTGATGCGATTTGGTAAGAAAGGTAAGTTAAGCCCGAGATATATAGGACCGTTCGAGATTATCGAATGTGTTGGATCAGTGGCTTACAAGTTAAATTTACCTGAAGAGCTCAGTGGTATTCATAACGTATTCCACGTCTGCAATCTGAAGAAATGCCTAGCTGATGAATCGCTAGTCATACCACACACAGATGTGCATATAGATGAGAGCTTGAAATTTATGGAAAAACCATTTTCGATTGAAGATCGACAGGTTAAGAAGCTTCGAAGAAAGCATGTGCCTATTGTAAAAGTCAAATGGGATGCCCGAAGAGGTCCCGAATATACGTGGGAGGTTGAGTCCACAATGAAAGAAAAGTACCCTTATTTATTTCAGTAAATCTCGAGGTCGAGATTTCTTTTAAGGGGGTGAGGATGTAACACCTCGAAAATTCACGTCCTGTAATGTGTTGACACGTGTCATATGATTGAACGTGTGAAAGAATGTTATAGAAGGATTAAAGTTGACAATCATGGAAAGTATGTGAATATACGAGTTCTAAATGTCAACAGTGAATAAATATATTGTACATTAACCCTACATGATGCTCGTACCTTCAAACGAATAAATCATGGATCATACGAAGCTAAATATGAAAGAAAGTGAGAGATTACAAACTACAGGGGTTAAATGTGTCAACATGTTTAAGTTATACCTCTGAGTGACCTTTTGACAAACCCAAAGATTTGTAACGGTTAATTATGGTCACTAGAATGCACGATATAAATTTCATAAAGTTTCGTTATCGTATGAGAAAGTTATGATCAAATTCGTATACAAGGGGTTAAAGCGTCAACGTTGAAAGTCATGACTTTTCGGGTAACAATAAAGTTAACCGAGGACTAAACAAAGTGGGTAAATGTCTTGAAGCCCTTATAAGTCAATTTGGAGGGTTCAAAGTGCAAGAAATAAAGTCGTAGCAAAGTTTCCAAGAGCCAAGGACCAAAACATAAAAATCTAAAATTTGATTTGGTGCAGAGGGGTGTCGCGCGACGCGAAGGCCCAAGGGGGGGGGGCTTCGCGTGACGCCTAGGGTCTTCTAATCCAAAAAATTTGGGTTCTTGTCTTCCAATTGCATTCTAACCGACTTATAAACGTTTTTCCTCATCTTGCACGACCCCTAGGCAACCCCTAGACACTTAGGGACATCTGGAAGTGATCCATGGCCTTGGTTAGACTTGTGTGTCAATGATCCAAGAGTTCTTGAACACTATATAAAGGCCCTTGTTGCAACCAAGTTCTTCACACCTTCCTTCAGCATTTTTGATCATTTCTGGAGCTCCAAAGCAGGCTCAAGTGATCACTAATCGTGCATAGGACTTCGGTAAGTATGCTTAACCTTCCTTAGTTAAGTTTTTGCTTAGTTTTAGCTTAAAAGTCAAACCGTCGTAATTAACGGTTGCCTTAGCGATTAATCACTAATGGTCTTGTGATTAGTCGAATTGAAATTAGTTATAAGTTGGTAATTATGTGGGCATTAAACCCTTAAAAGGGTTCCCCCTGATTTCCACTCTAACTAGGTCAAATGTCGGGTCAAACTTGTTATTAAAAAGTCAACAGGATGCTTAATTTCTAATTTATGCATAACTAGCAATGTAGAACACATACAACCTGTTTGATCATTAATATAACTTGGTAATTAGTGTAAGAACGTGTCTAAGCATGTTCAACCCGACAATTTTATGTTTAGACCCGGTTCGGAACCGAAAGTCGCAAAGCTTTGACTTTTGCTTTGACTTCAGTTCTGACCCGTTTTGGTATGTTTTAGAAATGCCTTAGAGCTTTAATTGGACTAGGTTACATGCTAGTATAACCCTCTGTGATTATACACCTTGGTTCATTAGTTATCCAATTAATATGCATGATTTCCGTTAATTGCTCATATGTTGACCATTATGCCCTTTTCACCTTATAACGTGATTTTTGAAAATGTAAAAGAGTAGAAACCTTAGTTACTGAATTATAAACTTGCACCCAAAATTTGACATCAATTTGAGGTGTAGATTGAGAGTTATGCTCATTAGCGTAATTAGAAAGCTTCTTTAGCGATTAAACGGCGTAATTAGCGTATAGCCTATTTAAGCCTACTTTTTGATATCAAACTTATTACCCACTGATGTAATATATTATTTTGGGATTTTTGAAGATTTTTAATTAATTTTAGGCTGAGCATAACTTATAGTCATAGGCTTAATCCGGTAATTGTCGGTTTTGCCCTTACGGGCTATAAAATGAGTTTTACATATCTAATCAACTCCAAACCTTTTGCTACTGATTAGATATGATAAATAAATTAGTTTAAGCCTTCTGGAATAATAAAAATATCAGCTTTATGTATAGTATCCGGAAATGGCTTCTAATCGCCTTTTTAAGCGTTTTTAACGCATAGTATGTACTAAAACTATTTTAAACATACAAGGGTTGATACCTACTGATATTTTAGGTAAATAATAATATTTTAACAGTAAGCAAAAGTTTTTTAACTCATACTTCAGTTTTGAGCTTTACGGCTTATGTGAAATTACCAAAATGCCCCTACGGTGCATAGTTTGGTTATAATTGATAAATTTCACATATATACTCTACCCTACTGTTATAACTTAGTAAACTAAGTATTTTTGCTGATTATATCAGACCTGTAACTCAGGTTAATACTTAAACTCTTTTATAACCTTGTAAATGACCAAACTACCCCTACGGGGCATAGTTTGTGTTTAAATTCGTTTCGGGCATAATAAAAGACATCTTACTGATGTCACAACATATTTGAAGCATATTAACTTAGGAAACCTGTATATGGCCCTTATGACTACCCGTTACGCCTCTTGCGCGTACGGTTCGGCTTATGTAACTAGTTTACATAAATTAGCCGAAACGGGTCAAACCTTATCGGTTTTATCTCAAAATCCAGAATGTGTTTAGATTACCCATATAAGGCAAGTCTTCAAACTTGTCGGGTCTAAATCACATTCTACTCCGGCCATCGCCTAATCGTGCGTTTGAATCGTATCTTTGAAACTAGCCGGTCTAAGCTTAAGCTTAATTAAAGACCCGTTAGGATTCTAATAGGTTATTATAAACCTTCGTTCTAGATTAGGAGGACCAGTAAAAGCTACTTGCATTTGCTTATTGTGATTATTACTTTGCTCAGGTAAATACTTTTAACTTATTTTCCCTATACGTGCTTGGGTTACGGTATATAAAATACCGCTTGGTCGGGCATTAAATCTTCCATCGTATGGTGGTTAATTGAACAATTTGATCGGCACGTTTAAATATGTTTTGTTTACTTAAAGCCTTTGGGGGGTTAATGACCATGTCCCGAATATCCTTGGCATCATTTTACGAAATGGCCACGACCTAAGCGCGGGGTGTAGGCGTACACCCGTCAGTGCATAAAAGAATAATGTGGTGTGTCTATTGATCTTTAACCCGGCACGATCCGGGCTACTGAACGCATAAGGAACATGTAATTCATTTACAAGATTATATATTTAAATAATTATCCCAAGTTATAAAATGTTTATGCCATGTGCATCCAAATCAATTTTTAATCATTTTTAAAATGAGTCAGTTGATTGTATTTACCAGTGTAAACTGACATATTTTCCCAAAAAGATTAAATGCAGGTACTAAGCGTAATAGGCTGGATTCTCTCCTTAGCATCAATAAAGAGTCTCGCAAGCTTAAGATGCCTATCGTCTGTTGAACTACTGTTTCCTATTTATTTCGATCCGTCTGTGGATAAACTTTCAACTGTTTGTGATACACGATATTACAATATTTTATTCGGTTGAAATATATCTTTCAATTGCTTCCGCTGTGCATTTAAATGTTGTGTTGTTTGACTATTATGTTGCCAACCACGTCACGATACTCCCCGCCGGGCCCACCGGTGACACGTGGAACTCGGGGTGTGACAATGGACCTCATGAACCGGGTTTGCAAGCCAATGCTGGATAAATCGGTTATCGTGTTCATCGATGATATTTTGGTGTATTCGAAAAGTGAAGCTAAGCATGCACATCACTTACAAGAGGTGTTAGAGACACTTAGACGAGAAAGGTTGTATGCGAAGTTCTCTAAGTGTGCCCTTTGGTTACGAGAGGTGCAATTTCTCGGCCACATCATAAGTGCCGATGGAGTATTGGTAGATCCGTCAAAGATCGAGGCCGTGTCGAAGTGGAATCCCCCGAAGAACCATTCGGAAATTAGAAGCTTCTTAGGGCTTGCGGGATACTATAGGAGATTCATTCAAGATTTCTCCAAGATTGCGTCGCCACTAACAAAGTTAACCCGGAAGGAGGAGAAGTTCATTTGGGGTGTTGAACAAGAAAGGGCGTTTCAAACGCTAAAAGAGAAGCTAACTCAAGCTCCGGTATTAACATTGCCGGACGGAGTCGAGGACTTGGTGGTTTATTCAGATGCCTCATTATCGGGTCTTGGATGTGTTCTGATGCAACGGGGCAAGGTTATAGCTTATGCCTCGAGGCAATTGAAGATACATGAGAAGAAATATCCCACGCACGATCTTGAATTGGCTGCGGTGGTATTTGCATTAAAAATATGGAGGCACTACTTATATGGGGTAAAGTGCACCATATTCACTGATCACAAAAGCTTAAAATACTTCTTCGATCAGAAGGAGTTAAATATGCGCCAGAGACGATGGTTGGAAACGGTGAAGGATTTCAACTGTGAAATACACTACCACCCCGGAAAGGCAAATGTGGTGGCGGATGCTCTGAGCAGAAAAGCGGACTATGTCCCAATACGAGTAAGGTCAATGCAGCTTGTGGTGACCTCGGGTATACTTGAACGTATCCGAGATGTGCAAGTAGAAGCAGTAAAAGAGGAGAACTGGAAGAAGGAAAGAATAATCGGCCAGTTAAAAGACTTGTCGGATGGAAAGAACGGGTTGAAGACTCAATTCGGAAGAATATGGGTTCCAAATACTTGTGGAGTGAAAGCGCTACTACTTGATGAAGCCCACAAATCCCGATATTCTATTCATCCGGGTGCGACCAAGATGTATAACGATCTGAAACAAAATTATTGGTGGCCTGGAATGAAGAGGGATGTGGTGAAATATGTAGAGAAGTGCTTGACTTGTTTACAAGTTAAGGCGGAACACCAGAAACCTTATGGGAAACTGCAACCTTTGGAGATCCCAGTTTGGAAATCGGAACATATCACTATGGACCTATTGACCAAACTACCTAAAACGATTTGGGGATTCGACGCCATATGGGTGATTGTGGATAGATTGACGAGGAGTGCACACTTTATTCCTATACGCGAAACATATACTTCGGAAAAGATGTCCGAGGCGTATACAAACGAAATAGTGGCACGTCACGGAGTACCGGTATCTATTGTGTCGGATAGAGATACCCGGTTTACTTCAAATTTTTGGCAAGATTTCCAAGAACAGATGGGAACGAAACTCTTCATTAGCACCGCCTACCATCCTCAGACGGATGGGCAGAGTGAAAGAACAATACAGACGCTAGAGGATATGTTACGGGCATCTATCATCGACTTCGATGGAAGTTGGGATGTTTATCTACCCTTGGCCGAATTTTCATATAACAATAGTTACCATTCGAGTATCGGCATGGCACCTTATGAGATGCTATATGGTAGAAAGTGTAGAACCCCGGTATGTTGGGGTGAAGTGGGACCACGCGAACTGGCCCATAAAGATATTGTCCAAGCCACTAATGAGAAAATTGAAGTGGTACGAGCCCATTTGAAAGCAGCCCAAGATAGGCAAAAGTCTTATGCCGACAAAAGACGAAGACCGATTGAATTTCAAATAGGCGACAAGGTTATGTTAAAGGTTTCCCCATGGAAGGGCGTTATCAGATTCAGAAAAAGGGGGAAACTAAGCCCAAGGTTTATCGGGCCATTTAAAATCATCGAACGGGTTGGTAAGGTAGCCTATCGCCTCGAGCTACCGGAAGAGTTGAGTGGAATACATGGTACGTTTCATGTATCACAGCTACGAAAATGTCTGGCAGAGGAAACAACTTATATCCATTACGACGATATCGAAGTGGATAATAGCCTGAACTACGCAGTAAAGCCAATTGCGATTTTAGATCGCAAGGTGAAAGGTTTGCGGAGCAAAGAAATCGATCAAGTAAAAGTCAAATGGGAACACAAGAAAGGTGCGGATACCACATGGGAATCCGAAGAAGAAATGCGGCGCCTCTACCCGACATTATTTGGTACGTACTCTGGTTTCGGGGACGAAACCCTTCTAAGGGGGGTGTACTTGTAACATCCCGAAAATATAAAACCTTATATTGGAATTAGAAGGTATTAAATAAACGAGAACGAACCAACGGGGACTAGATAACTCCGTTAATTAGCAGTCTTGTATTAACTCATAAGTAAGTTAAAACACTCAAATGTGAACTAAAGAGAATTGAGGGACCAAAAGTGTTTAAACTGAAACTAATGTTTAATAAAAACATTTTAATAAAACACAAACACCCCTTGTGAGGGTGTTGGGATCGATCAAACAGGGGGAAGGGCGACCAAGCTTGTCAAAACCCTAACATACACAAAACACCTAAATTGAAGGTTCAAATCTGACCCAAAACGAAATCCGAGCTGAGATTAATGATCCTCATAGCAAGGGGGTTATAAGGTATGTAAAATTTGATGAAAATTCCCTACTTGAAATTCTCATGAATTTGGAAAATCTGAAATTTGATGATGCATGTTAGTTATTTGGTTAAGATAGGGATGATATAGTATCTAGGAGTAAAACCTAGACATCAACATGTGAAATCAAGTCCAAATTCTAGAAATTTCATGAACACATTGAAGGTGATTCATGGGTTTTGGTGAAGAATAGATAAACACTAGGGTTTTGAGCATTATTCTAGTGTAATATGGTTCATAGAAAGAGATTACTGAAATATGAATGTCAAATTTTATATATGAAAGCTTGATTGATGTAAATTCGGGCTAAATGATAAGTTAGGGACTTGTTATATAATCATGTAAAAATCTGCCCTTAAAGTGTTCGTAAAATGCCTCAAAGATGGCTTGAAACTGAAATTTAAAGTTAAAACGCATAATTGTGATGTTTAGGCAAATTATGCGACATATGATTTAAAAGGAGTTCTAAACGTGTCATGATTGAACTCTATAGGAAAGGATACCGGAGCGTCGAGTGGACAAGCCGGTGGCGACTTGCGTTTGAAAGGCGTGCATTGAAGGTATGTAACTTGATTCGTTACATTGGGTAAATTTTGATAATTTGCATTTGTGAAGTGAATTGTAATATAAAGGTTGTGTTGATTTAAAGCGATAATGTTCACTATATTGAATAATAGGACAAGAATTGGTTAGAACTTGTTGGTTTGTTAGAATGATGAAGTCCATAAGGGTAAACTAAACGGGTCATTAAGAGAGGTTATGAATCGAATAACGGTAGTACTTTATCGGTAGATTTTGAGCCCGAGTGACGGGTAACGAATTACTAAATACGAAAACTGGTGATGGGAGCGTGGATGTTCAAAATGAGAGATCCGAGTATTGGGTTTGAGCGAAACAAACAAATAATTCAAAGTATAAAATCTCAGAGTCTACCGTAAGTTACGGTAGCTACCGTAACTTACGGTAGAGGTATGTAACACCCATAATAATTTTTAACATTTACATAACATTAAAGTAAGCATTTTATATGAAAAATGCCACTTAACAAAACTTTTACATCATAAGTATCTAAACATGTTTACAACATCCAAAACATCGTTAAAAGTGTTTACATAATCCACTTTTATTAAAACAAAACAAGATCGAATGCGGAAGCTTCATTGAGAGGTGTGTTCGGTTCTTGCTCGTGGCTTGATCTTCATCCGGAAGCATATAACATTCACCTAGAATCAAAACCAATATAAAAGTTAGTTTTGATAGTTTATTTACAAGTTACAACAAGTCCCATGAGCCAAACAATTAAAATAACAAGGATTTGCAGGTTTTACACCCTATGTAAGTAATGCCTCTATTTATTTCATATCTCTGATTTCATTTAGTAAAACTTTATTTAATTGCGAAACAACAATCATTAGTTTTTTTTTACTATTTTTACATTTAAACATATAAAATGTTTTTCTTTTCTATCGAACTATTATATAATCACATTTGTTAATGTGATCGCTACTTTTCTCAATAGCATTATATTGAGAGTTTTCCACTTGAATAATTACCCCCCGTCCAAGTTTTCATATGAACTATTCCTGTTATAGTTTTGGTATTCATTATCGTGAATAATGCATGTTTCTATTAAACTTCTCTTAGAAACATCATCTTGAATAGATATCCTATTCAGGTTTTATCAGATATACGCAACCGTTATCCCCTACATGTTTGTTACATATTACTACTTGTGCAATTAAATTTAAAAGTGTGCACCTGATAATGCTTGCCCCTAATGGGCTTTCCATGCCTTTGACCTTGTTCGCTATTGTCACGCGATTTAGGTCCTTGATGAGTATGCTCTGCTTGTCATACCTCGGACCGTTCCACCGTCATATCCATAATTCGTTCAACTCTCGTCATCTTCAGATGCGAGTATCCTTCAACTAAGCATTTACAAAAGTTAGTAATTTCAAAATTAATAAATGCACGTATTGTAATACAAAGCTTTTTACTGCACGTGATTTCGTTAACTATACTAATCATTTTTGTTGGTGTAATGTGTATTACAGGATACCCTATGTGTTGTTCACAACACTTTAATCATACTAGATCATTAACATACTTGTACTTACCGGATCTGCGATCAAGCCTCGAACCGAACACACTTTACTATTTAACCGTGAGCTCTGATTACCAACTTGTAACACCCATAATAATTTTTAACATTTACATAACATTAAAGTAAGCATTTTATATGAAAAATGCCACTTAACAAAAACTTTTACATCATAAGTATCAAAACATGTTTACAACATCCAAAACATCGTTAAAAGTGTTTACATAATCCACTTTTATTAAAACAAAACAAGATCGAATGCGGAAGCTTCATTGAGAGGTGTGTTCAGTTCTTGCTCGTGGCTTGATCTCCATCCGGAAGCATATAACATTCACCTAGAATCAAAACCAACATAAAAGTTAGTTTTGATAGTTTATTTACAAGTTACAACAAGTCCCATGAGACAAACAATTAAAATAACAAGGATTTGCAGGTTTTACACCCGTCGCGTGCCGTAATCGAAACTACGCTCAAAACGGATTCGATTAACTAAGATATGCAAGATTCAGCAAAAGTGACTGGGCTCTACCGTAACTTACGGTAACCACCGTAAGTTACGGTAGCCATTGGGCAAAACAGGTCTGCCGTAAGGCAGTAGAAAACTGCCGTAACAATTTATTCGCTACCGTAAGTTACGGTAGCTACCGTAACTTACGGTAGCTTTCAAACTTAACATCTGAATTCACAATTTGATAGGCTTCGAGCCCTTGGCTTTAAAATTCATTTTTAAAGACATTTGACCCGTTCAAGTTTTTAAACCACAAACTTGTTTCTAATTAACCATTAAGCATACATCAACATGTTTATCTCAAAATCTTTTTTTCGGGTTTGTAAATTTTATGAATTACGCGGCTAGTACCCAATCTATGCACATAACTCTTTTGACCCGATTCGAAGATTTAAACCCCTTTAAGTTTAAATCTTTCCCCTTTATTATGCACAACCTACTGTATACTTATCTATAACTCACAATATGCATACCTGGTTCGGATCAACACATTGACCCGTTTAATACCTTGCGTCCATAATATGCTAATTCATAGCACCGCTAAGTCATAACCATTTTATCATGTGCGCATAAGACTTGACAAGCACTTATTAGTCATTATTTGTCAAATGGTATCTACATTACCATTTGACCTGTTTGGTCTAAACGATTTAAACACTTTGCGCTTATATTGGAATGGTATCTATTTACTATTTCATTAAATAACTAAATTCAGATTTCTCACAACTTTAGCTATGTCTCTTAAACCCTTTTTCTTACGCATTTAGCCCGACATGACTTATGTCGCTTAGTGTTGTTCTATATTTCAACTTTTACCTATTTGTTCGTCACTAAATCACCTTTTCCTCTTTTTACTTGTTTAGGCTTACTTATAAAGTAGCCGTTCGAAAACCCATTTTTATTTATGTCGCTTCATGACCATTTTGACTCTTTATCATAAAACATAGTTTTTCATCATTAGATATGCTCCGACCCGTATCGTTTCGTGTCGGAGCCATATCATGAATATTGATGTGTGTAAAATGCAACATATAAATTACATCAAATGAGGCATAAAACTAACCCTTTTTAAGTACTAATATTGGAAAAAGAGTGTTTTTGTCTTCCTTTTGTATTTTCAGGATTAAATGAGCTCAAAAACGCAAAAGAAGCAAAAAGACAGCTAAATCCAACATAAATACAAGAAAAGGAATATTAGTGGATTGCCCGAACCCTCAACGGCACCTTCCAAAGCAAAAAGGAGAAGACAGAAGGCTGAACACGCCCCGTGCTCAGCCAGCACGGGGCCGTGCCCAAGAAGCAGCAGAAAAGACAAATCCATAGAAGCTTCTATTGCCCATCACGGGGCCGTGCTCAGCGGACACGGGGGCGTGTCGAAAGTACAGCAGGCGCATTTATTGTAATTGCGAATTACAATTAATGAGGAGAGAGATTGTCAGACGGACACGGGGCCGTGCCCAGCGGACACGGGGCCGTGTCCAGCTCTCTGTTCAGCCTATAAATAGGAGTGCTTGGATTCATTTCATCTCATCCCTTGGCACACCACCTCTCTCACACTTCATCCACCACCCACCACCATCACAACACCATCATCCACCACCATCATCCATTGTCCATCATAGAGTGTGTGAGTCGTCTCGGGATCCAAGATTGATCGTAAGAGTTCTTGACAATCAAGGCCATGTTTGCCTAAGTCTCTTACATCACTTGGTGAAGACAAAGTGTCTAGTATAATACTTTTTATTTCTAATCTTTTGCACTTTTTATTTGGTTTTGTATTAATGACTTTAATAACTAGTTACTTATGTTGAAGGTGATCTTTCCTTATCGTTTGTCCGTGGTGTCTTGGCATTATTTTACTGTCTATATAAAATAAAGGATTTTCACCATTCATATCTCCACGGTCTATATGGAGATATGTTGGCTACCTGGTAGGGGGTTAAGGGAACGGTTTGGTAAAGGTCTTGCCATTGTTCAGCGTTTAGAGGTCCTGCAATGGACCTGGGTCAAATTTAGTAGGACCTCCTTCAATACTTCACGGTATTGGATGGCGGGGGTCCAAACTCTTTGATCCCCTCATAAGTTAACTACTATTAATACTATAACCCGGCTATTTAGGACTGTATCCCTGCTGACTCAGACTACTTAGCCGAGGGTAACGTCACCGCCAAAAGCGGGGCCTACCACAATACTGCATAAATAACTTAATTCATTATCTTCCAATAATCCACCCTTTTAGGATTGTATCCCTGCTGACTCAAACTACTGGGGTGAGGGTAACGTCGCCTTCAAAAGAGGGGCCTACTACAATAACTAAGATAATCTCTTAATTATGTGCAAAAGTGCGGAAATAATCAAAGGTTATACTAGATACGAGTCGGAACCAAGTGATTCATCTTGTCTATCTGTTTTTTATTTTATTTTTATTTTCAGCATTTTAGTTAGTTTTACTTTTCTTAGTTTAAAAACATTTTTCTAAACTTTTATTTTGGTTAGACGTTGAGGATAAACCGGTACTAAAAGCTCTTGTGTCTTTGGACGACCTCGGTATCTTACCAACGCTATACTACACTCAACGATGGGTGCACCTGCCCATATGTGTGTTTAGTGTTAGTGAAATATCGTGTTTTATAAATTTAAAACTTGGCTAAAATAAGTGTTAAAAAGGGCTTAAAATATACACCTAATATAAGTAACACTTCGCACGCATCAAGTTTTTGGCGCCGTTGCCGGGGACACCAGGATTTTGAGAAAGTTTAAAATCGACGGCCTAATCAGTTTTTCAAAACCTTTTTAAAACGCGCGCACATTTTTCTGCATTTTAGTTTAGTTTGCATTTACAGTAGCCTGAACACGGGGCCGTGCTCATTGAACACGCCCCCGTGCTGCATATTTTTAGTTAGATACCCAGATACAGAGTCTGAACACGGGGTCGTGCTCACTGAACACGCCCCCGTGCTCAACGTGACCAGTAACTTTAATTAAAACGCCCAGATACAGATCCTGTACACGGGGCCGTGTTCACCAGACACGGGGCCGTGTCCAGCCTTCTGTTTCAATCTTTGTTTTCATTTTCTGGTCCCGAGACTCAGTTGTGGTCTGCTGAGTGATTCTTATGGATCAATACTCAGGAGGTTACAACTACACCTATGATGAGGATGATTATAGGGGTAATTATTGCACTAATTGTCGTAATACACGTTCGATTCAAAATAATCACTCGTATCAACCATCCGATTCATACGCTTACTATGAGGAGCCCAGGTACGAGCCATCAACTTCATACACATCCTATGAAGACCAAAGGTATGAACCTCCTCCCTCATACTCATATTTTGACGAACCAAGGTATGAGCCTTCTTACTCATACTTTGAGGAACCAAGATATGAGCCACCACCTTCATATGCTTATTATGAGGAACCTTGGCGTGAACAACCCACCTCATATGAGTATTATGAAGAACAAAATTACGAACCTTTTCCATCATATGCTTACAATGAAGAACAATGGTGTGAACCATCAACTTCATATGGGTATTATGAGGAACAAAGGGTCGAACAACCGGATTCAAGCTTAGAAAATAATGATTCTTTTTCTATAACCGAGGTGACCGATAGGATATTAGAACACATTAGAGTTATCGATCGATGTATAAAAGAAGCTCGCGCAAGGGAAGAGGAGTCCCGCGCAAGAGAAGAATTAAAAAAGGAAGAGATAACTAAAAATGAAAAAATGGAAGAACAAATAAGTGAAGAACCGACACATGAGTTAAACGACGAAAAAGGTGAGTCCAATAACGTTAAAATCCAAGAAGAGTCTAATTTTGAAGAAATTAATCTCTTGACACCTTCTTTCGAAAATCATTGTTTAGTACCCACTCATGCTAAGTTTTTAAAAGAGTTAAACACTAACACTAAAATTGACGAAACAGTGAGTGTTAAGTTAACTAATGATCAAACTTCGCTAATAAAAGAAGACCCATTTGAAATTAACATCACACCGGTTCCATGTTTCTTTCAAAATTCATTTATTAGTAATGTCACAATCGATAAAGATCTTTGTGTTAACATAATGCCTAACTATATTTTCAAAAAATTAAGTATTAGTGATTTTTCTCCACTTCAAATACCCATTTTTCTATCCAATCGGAAAGTAATAAAATCAATCGGTATAGTTGAAGATGTCTTGGTTCAAACAAATCAAATGGTAATCCCAACCGACTTTGTCATCCTCGATGACGCTCCTCTAGTGTTGGGACGACCATTTGTAAAAACTCACGAAGCTTTGAAAAACCGGAAGTTCAACAATTTACCTCTTCAATTAGGGGCATTTAAAAGAAGTGTCGATCTCGAACGATCAATGAAATATCCATTCGGCAATAACGACCCCCTAATTGAAGATGAAGATGAACCACCCGATACAAGTGAAGAGATTGACCACTTTGTTGAAGAAGAGGTCGCCATAGAACAAACTTTTAAAGTTCTTGATCGAAACGAGCAACCAAATAAGGAGTCTCCTAAAGACCCACCACTTGAGCTCAAAGAACTTCCAAAAGGTTTGGAATATGCTTTTCTAGACAAAGATGGTAAGTTACCTGTAATTATTTCGTCTAAATTAGATAACTTAGAGAAAGAAAAACTAATTAATCTTTTGAAAAAACACAAAAATGCAATAGCTTGGAAACTTGTTGACATAAAAGGAATTAGTCCTTCTATGTGCACACACAAAATTTTGATGAACGATGACTACAAATCGGTCATACAACCACAACGTCGAGTAAATCCAAATGTTCAAGAAGTGGTTAAAAACGAAGTCATCAAATTACTTGACGCCGGACTTATCTATCCTATTTCCGATAGTCCTTGGGTAAGTCCCGTCCAAGTAGTTCCAAAGAAAGGAGGTATGACGGTAATTACTAACGAAAAGAATGAATTAATACCAACGAGAACCATCACAGGATGGAGAGTATGTATAGATTATAGACGATTAAATGAAGCAACAAGAAAGGATCATTTTCCTTTACCCTTCATTGATCAAATGTTAGAAAGATTATCCGGTCATAAATTTTACTGTTTCTTGGATGGTTTTTCAGGTTACTTTCAAATCCCGATAGCACCCGAAGACCAAGAAAAGACAACTTTCACATGTCCCTATGGAACTTTTGCTTATCGACGCATGCCATTCGGTCTATGTAATGCCCCCGCAACATTCCAACGTTGCATGGTAGCCATTTTCCATGACATGATAGAAAAGACAATGGAAGTCTTCATGGACGACTTTTCTATCTTTGGGGATTCATACGACCAATGCCTCGATAACCTTGAACGAATGCTATCCTGATGTGAGGAAACTAACCTCGCCCTTAATTGGGAAAAATGCCATTTCATGGTAACGGAGGGAATAGTACTCGGTCACAAAATCTCAAGCGAAGGAATGGAGGTGGATCGGGCCAAAATAGATACCATTTTTAGATTACCTCCTCCATCCTCCGTAAGAGCTATTAGAAGTTTCCTAGGGCATGCCGGATTTTATAGGCGGTTTATCAAAGACTTTTCAAAGATCTCAAGGCCTCTAACGAAATTACTTGAAAAAGATGCTCCTTTCATCTTTGACAAGGATTGCAATCAAGCATTTCTAACCCTAAAGGAAATGCTAGTCAATGCACCTATCATGATAGCACCTGATTGGAAATTTCCTTTCGAAATCATGTGTGATGCTAGTGACTTTGCAGTTGGAGCTGTCTTGGGACAGAGAAAAGAAAAGCATTTCCACCCAATATATTATGCTAGTAAAACACTTAACGATGCACAAGAAAATTACACAACAACTGAAAAAGAGTTACTAGCTGTGGTGTTTGCTTTTGATAAATTTCGTTCTTATCTTGTTCTTTCTAAAACTATAGTCTATACAGACCATGCAGCCATTCGATATCTCTTTAAGAAGCAAGACGCAAAACCACGTTTGATTAGGTGGATTCTACTCCTCCAAGAATTTGACATTGAAATCAAAGACAAAAGAGGAGCAGAAAATACCGCAGCAGATCATCTTTCACGCTTAGAAGACCCAGCTTTGGAGGCAACCAGGGACGAGCAAATCAACGAAAAATTTCCAACTGAGTCCCTGGAAATGGTGGAATATAAGGAAGAACCATGGTACGCCGACTTTGCTAACTACCTAGCTAGCGGTATAGTCACAAAAGGATGGCCACATCATCAAAGAAAAAAATTCTTTGCCAATGTGAAACACTACTTTTGGGAAGATCCATATCTTTTCAAAATGTGTGCCGACCAACTCGTCAGACGATGCGTACATGGTAATGAAGCACGAAGAATTCTCCGCCATTGTCATGAAGGTCCATACGGAGGACATCATGGTGCTGCCAGTACCGCACGAAAGGTATTTGATTCAGGATTTTATTGGCCAACCATTTACAAAGATGCTCAAAATCTTGTAAAGACATGTGATGCTTGCCAAAGAACAGGTAATATTTCTTCCAAAAACGAAATGCCACAAAATGGCATTCTTGTTTGTGAAATTTTTGATGTATGGGGACTCGACTTTATGGGACCTTTCCCACCATCAAAAGGAAACAAATACATACTTGTGGCAGTAGATTACTTGTCTAAATGGGCCGAGGCCGAGGCACTTCCAACAAATGATGGAAGAGTAGTGGTAAGATTTCTGAAAAAATTATTCTCTCGTTTTGGCACACCTAAAGCTTTAATAAGTGATAGAGGTACCCATTTTTGCAACCATCAACTTGAAAAATTTTTAACAAGATATGGGGTCTATCACCGGGTTTCGACAGCTTATCACCCTCAAACAAACGGACAAGCCGAAGTGACTAATAGAGGGTTAAAACGAATACTTGAAAAAACCGTAGGGTTAAATAGAAAGGAATGGGCTGATAAATTAGATGATGCTTTATGGGCTTTTCGAACTGCTTATAAAACAACGATAGGTACGACCCCATATAAGCTAGTCTATGGAAAAAGTTGTCATTTGCCAGTAGAAATTGCACACAAAGCCTACTGGGCAATCAAAAATGTAAACTTAGATCTAGAATTTGCTGGTAAAAATCGATTTTGTCAAATAAATGAATTAGACGAGCTTAGGAATTATGCATACTCAAACTCCGAGATTTATAAGGAAAGAATGAAAAATTGGCATGACAAACATATTAAACCTAATGAATTTCGGGTAGGAGATTTAGTTCTTTTGTTTAATTCACGACTTCGATTATTTCCTGGTAAATTAAAGTCTAGGTGGTCAGGACCTTTTTCCGTCACCCACATTTTTCCACACGGTGCAGTAGAAATTAAACCTCGAAATGGGCCACCATTTAAAGTCAATGGCCAACGGCTGAAACTCTATCAAGGATTTATTGAGGATGAGGAAGAAGAGATCTCGCTTCAAACCGTGGAAGAATAAAAACATCATGCCTGGTAAGTTACGAACGATTGAGACGACAAAATAAAGCGGTAAGTTTTCTAAACCATAGCTTATGGGAAAAAGGGGCACTCACACGCGCACACAAAAAAAAAAAAAAAAGCTCGGCACGAGGCCGTGTCCGCTGGACACGGGGCCGTGTTCGCGCTGCAGACGGGATAAAACCCCTTTTTCAAAACAGTTTCTTCATTCCACACGCCCCGTTTCCCCACAAAAGCTCTGGTTCCAGGCGATTTTTCGCAAAATTTCGACGTCTCTTACCGATCTAACAACGTCAAGGTATGATTCTATCACTCTTAGTAGTTAGATTAGTTACTTGCATGTAGTTAAAACACCACAAATTTGGGGAAAAATCTAGGGTTCTTGATGTTCATCCGGATCGAACCTAAAATTTTTGCCTAAATTTGTTTGCATTTAGTTAGATTAGTGTTAAGGGAAGTAAATACACTTAGATTGTTCATAGATTCACCCAATTTCCTACAAAAACCCCAAACCCTTGTTCTTGAACCGAAAAAGACAAAATTGATAAGGTAAACGGGATATTTTGGGAAAAAAAGTGTTTAGGGTTTCATTTTCGGGGGAAACCGCGCCTATTGGACCAAAAATTTTCAAGTTTTCGAAACCGGGTCGAAAAATGAAGTTTTTGAGTAACAGACCTCTGGACACGGGGCCGTGTCCGCTAGACACGGGGTCGTGTCCAGCCCGCTGTTTGCAGTTTTGTCCGAAAACACTTCTGTTTCGTACTAATTTTTGGTGTATTCTTTAAGATGGCAAAGTTCACAAGGTTCAATGCAAGTGAGCTTGATGCAAGGGCAAGGTATGAGGTTCTTCAAACAAGACCCGAAGAGTACCCCAGGAGAGCTTGCACGGATCTGTTAACCTTGGTAAACCAGCTGAACCGATTCAACAACATCGTTACGGGACCACTAGCTGTTGCATTAAACACTAGGCTTCAGTCAGTGCATCAATGTACCATGGAGTTCTACAGTACCTTCAACTTCGATTCAAGGTGTGACCCATTTGACAATACTGGGGTTGTATTTCGGTGTGGAGGAACAATGTACTCGATCTCCATGGCACAGTTTGGAGCCATAATAGGTCTATATCAAGAAGAGGAATCGGGAAACGAAGAAAATATCGGGGGATTACGAGACTTGGAGGGAAATGAAAGACAAGCCGCATGGGCTCAAATCGGTGAAGGAATCTACGACCCTCGTAGCACCAAGAGTACGAAGCTGAGGGATCCACTCTATCGCTATATTCACAGGATCCTCACCTACTCTCTAAACCAACGTCACGACAGTAGTGGTATTGTAGGGTTGAAAGATTTGGTTGTCCTCCACTGTATCCACAACCAAAAGCCTCTTGATGTTCCGTATCTCCTGTTAAGAAACATGCATCTCAACCGCCTTGCTCGAGCTCCAACACCTATCTTCTTCGGAGGATGGGTGTACCGTCTTTTTAAGCATTACACGCGAATTCCAAGAGCCTTTGAAAGAAGCCCATGGTCGGGACGAGTTGACTACCACATTTGCCGAGCCATGAACTTACTCTATGAGGCGGAAGACGGAACAGTGAGTTTCCAAAGAACGCAAGGCTATGCATGGAACCCACAAGAGGCCCTAGTTCTTCACGCACCACCTCCCCACCACCAGTATCCACCGCATGGTGATCCGGGTCAATCCTCCTCACAAGGGGGCGGTTTTCCTAATTTTCAAAGCTTACATGATCTTATGCAGGAAAACCTCATGTGTACCAGGAACGCCTACAACCTCGCCAACAACACATACCAACGGGTCGGAGCTATTGAACGCAACATCAACGATATACAAGACGATATCAGCAGCATCCGGGAGCACATGGCGGGGCAGGGGGATGGAGGTGATGATAGCGATGAAGATATGGAGTAAAGGGTTTGGAGGAGTAGGAGCGGGTTGATGGCGAGCCCACAGGTTTAAGTCCCTTTATCTATCGAACGATTGGTGGCCTGCATGCCAGAAGTTGAACAATTTACTTTCCTTAAACACTTTTATTTTCCGTTTTATTTTTCTTTTACTTTATGCTTGGAACAATTAACTGTGGTAATGTAGGATGTTTATGTTGCTTGGCGTGGTATTAAGTGATGAAACAGGTACAAACCAAGGCTCGGGGTGCTAAGCCTCAGCACTTATAGGGCCAGGATGGAAAAACCGGAGGAAGAAACCTGTTTTTCAGGCTTTCAGACTGTCCACACGGGGACGTGTCCAGCCAACACGCCCCCGTGCTCACCTCCCAGACCTGCTGTTTGGCTTCTGTTCTGCAGAATTTTACCAGACACGTGGCCGTGTCCAATGGACACGGGGCCGTGTCCACCTTCTGTAAGTTCTTGTTACTGGCACCTGAACACGGGGTCGTGCCCACTCAACACGGGGCCGTGTTCAGTGCCCAGTAACACAAATTTTTGCTTTTTAAACACTATTTTACACAGCTAATCAACCTAAAAATTTATTTTTGGGACACATTGAGGACAATGTGTAATTTAAGTGTGGGGGGGATGCTAAAACCTTGAATTTTGCAAGTCCTAAATACAAGCCTTACACAAAACTCTATTGGAACCGCTAATCACCCCAAATTTTTTCAAAAATTTCATTTTTTTTTACTTGTCTAGGTTTAACTCGGGAAATTCAAGTTCTCAAAAAGGTCATATTTTTACAAATTTACAACCGATAGCGTAGTGATAAAAAGAACCAACATAAGAAAATTATGAAAAGGCATAGCAAACTTATTTAAAATTTGATTATATATACTTGATCACATAAAAACTCATTCCCACAAAAGTGAGTTTTGAGCCTTTATTGAGCACACAATTACATATCATTTGACTAAATGCTAATTTTTCGTTTCTTGTGTGAATAGCCGCCTGGTTCTTACGACTCTAGAACTTGCCATGACAATACATTCCCGGTCCTTATCAACTTAAACCCGAGTAAGTAAATGATGGAGGCATTAGGACTAACCCTTTTTTATCTTCTACACCATTATTTTTCTTTTTCTTTTACCACCTACCCAAAAATCCCCCTAGTTAGCCCCTTTGAGCCTAAACCTTTTCGTTTCATCACCCAAACAAAAACCCTTTTACCCACCAAAACCTTTTTCATTTTTAACCCTTTATTTTAGTAACAAGTTCGGTTCTTCGAAAAAAAAAATGATGATGAAGCAAAAAGAAAATAAACAAACAAGTTAATCAAAAATAACTTAGTTTGAATAAAAGCTTCATCAAAATAAAAAATTGCAAAAATACGAAAACCGATACTTGTTACGCTTTTAGCCCTTTTTCTACTAACCACTAACCCAACCACCTACCTTTAACCCTAGCCTAACCCTTAACCCACAAAGTCCTCTTGATATCTACAAAGGTATAAAAGTTAAAAAGGAGGAGGATTGATTTCTTGGCAAGCCTATGGTAGGAATAAGTTCCATGCCGCTCTCGAGTGATTCACTAAAAATACACATTCGGCCAAGTGTGAGTGATTTCCCCGTGAGGTATGTGAACTTGTATATAAATAGAATTTTAAAAAGGCATGTTATGCCCAAATAAGTAATTTCTTTTATGAAAATTTCTAAATAAATCATTACGAATAGGAGTGTAAATAAATAAAAATAAAACCCAAAAAGATCTTGGAAATCCCGACACTCTACGACAAGCCCAAAACCTTCTCTTCTACCTATTCCATTTGGGAGTGTAAGCCACATATTAAAGAGTTTTGCTTGAGGACAAGCAAAAGTTCAAGTGTGGGGGTATTTGATGTGTGTAAAATGCAACATATAAATTACATCAAATGAGGCATAAAACTAACCCTTTTTAAGTACTAATATTGGAAAAAGAGTGTTTTTGTCTTCCTTTTGTATTTTCAGGATTAAATGAGCTCAAAAACGCAAAAGAAGCAAAAAGACAGCTAAATCCAACATAAATACAAGAAAAGGAATATTAGTGGACTGCCCGAACCCTCAACGGCACCTTCCAAAGCAAAAAGGAGAAGACAGAAGGCTGAACACGCCCCGTGCTCAGCCAGCACGGGGCCGTGCCCAAGAAGCAGCAGAAAAGACAAATCCATAGAAGCTTCTATTGCCCATCACGGGGCCGTGCTCAGCGGACACGGGGGCGTGTCGAAAGTACAGCAGGCGCATTTATTGTAATTGCGAATTACAATTAATGAGGAGAGAGATTGTCAGACGGACACGGGGCCGTGCCCAGCGGACACGGGGCAGTGTCCAGCTCTCTGTTCAGCCTATAAATAGGAGTGCTTGGATTCATTTCATCTCATCCCTTGGCACACCACCTCTCTCACACTTCATCCACCACCCACCACCATCACAACACCATCATCCACCACCATCATCCATTGTCCATCATAGAGTGTGTGAGTCGTCTCGGGATCCAAGATTGATCGTAAGAGTTCTTGACAATCAAGGCCATGTTTGCCTAAGTCTCTTACATCACTTGGTGAAGACAAAGTGTCTAGTATAATACTTTTTATTTCTAATCTTTTGCACTTTTTATTTGGTTTTGTATTAATGACTTTAATAACTAGTTACTTATGTTGAAGGTGATCTTTCCTTATCGTTTGTCCGTGGTGTCTTGGCATTATTTTACTGTCTATATAAAATAAAGGATTTTCACCATTCATATCTCCACGGTCTATATGGAGATATGTTGGCTACCTGGTAGGGGGTTAAGGGAACGGTTTGGTAAAGGTCTTGCCATTGTTCAGCGTTTAGAGGTCCTGCAATGGACCTGGGTCAAATTTAGTAGGACCTCCTTCAATACTTCACGGTATTGGATGGCGGGGGTCCAAACTCTTTGATCCCCTCATAAGTTAACTACTATTAATACTATAACCCGGCTATTTAGGACCGTATCCCTGCTGACTCAGACTACTTAGCCGAGGGTAACGTCACTGCCAAAAGCGGGGCCTACCACAATACTGCATTAATAACTTAATTCATTATCTTCCAATAATCCACCCTTTTAAGATTGTATCTCTGCTGAATCAAACTACTGGGGTGAGGGTAACGTCGCCTTCAAAAGAGGGGCCTACTACAATAACTAAGATAATCTCTTAATTATGTGCAAAAGTGCGGAAATAATCAAAGGTTATACTAGATACGAGTCGGAACCAAGTGATTCATCTTGTCTATCTGTTTTTTATTTTATTTTTATTTTCAGCATTTTAGTTAGTTTTACTTTTCTTAGTTTAAAAACATTTTTCTAAACTTTTATTTTGGTTAGACGTTGAGGATAAACCGGTACTAAAAGCTCTTGTGTCCTTGGACGACCTCGGTATCTTACCAACGCTATACTACACTCAACGATGGGTGCACTTGCCCATATGTGTGTTTAGTGTTAGTGAAATATCGTGTTTTATAAATTTAAAACTTGGCTAAAATAAGGGTTAAAAGGGGCTTAAAATATACACCTAATATAAGTAACACTTCGCACGCATCAAATATCATCTTAATCGTATAAGAAACTTTTAGAACAAACACATATTCTACAAAAAAAAAAGTGTAAGTTTCACTTACCTTGCATCCGGTTATGCTCTTTTTCAACGTACTCGATCTGTTTGACCCGCTTCTTTCCCAAGTCTTCATCTAGCTTGTCTAGAGTCAAACTATCATCATCACAATTCGTAAGACGGTTAACTTAGTCATAATCATTTACGACTATTCCATCCTACGGGTTTTACGTCGAATTTATCATTCGACCATATCAAAATTATCATTCGATCTAATCGTTGGTCGGTTTGACTTTTTAAAAGTCAATTGACTTATCAACATATTCAAATGCACATTTGGTTCATTGAACTCACTTAGGCATATTTCATCCGAACTCTTAACGAAATCAATTTTTACATACTAACTAGTAGGCCGCGATTTCATTTAGGCATTTCATATCACTGAAAATGGGCTGTTTTTGGTGACTTGTTTAACCTGTTTACAAGTCTTCAAAAATTATGATTTTTTTATGTGGCGTACCTCTCGGAGGGTTAGGCCTTGTGTTAAAATTTCAAGATCTAACTCTTTACCAAAAATTCGTAAAAATTCATTAACTAAGCTGCAATCAGATTCGTCACTTCTGACTGCAGCTTACGGAAAAATTCATTTAAAATTCCTCGTTTATCCGATTGACGAAATTCCAATTGGCTATTTTTCTAATCACTTAAAACTTTCTACACTACAAATTTGAGATCATAAATCAATTCCTAAATTGAGTTATGACATTTTTAATGGGCTGCAAATTCTGCCAGAAAACGCAGCTTGAACCTTCGATACGGAAAAATTCATAAAACGCTCAATTTTCGTCGAAAAAATGCGATTTCAGTGGGGTTTTAAAGATATTTCCTGGAATTACATTTTAGACTCAAGAAACACATGTTTTTGTCACGTTTTGCCCATGTTACAGCCAATACAAGTCGGCTGTAAATTCTGATCAGGAGCTGTTTGAATTCAGCTTTCAATTTAAGCATGTTCTTGACATCATAACACTATTTTTTTTTTTACCAATCAAGACCCTAAAAACATCTCATACATGAATTTAGCATCAACAAGAATCTGAATTTACTTGAGCTAGGCATGATTTCAATATATACTTGTCTAGGGTTTACTCATAAACACTACAATGTTCCTATTTCATCATAACAACGAACATGCAACCATAAATTTCAGATTTCTAAGTTTACCTAGAAATCCAACTAGAGATTCTTCATAAAATTCACATACCATATGACTCCCCTTTCAATGGAGATCACGAATTTGTGTTTGAGACTTGATTTAGAACGAATTTGAGCTCTCAATTTGGTGGATTTTTGGAAGAACTAGGGTTTGTGGGATCCCTTGTGTCGCCCCCTGTGTTTGAACGACCAGACACACACTCTTGTGTGTGTTTGGTGTGTTTTAATTTGTTTTTAATAAATCAAGTTTCAAGTTTAACAAGTTTGGCCCCTCCATTTTCCTTAGTTCATAAGTTAAGTGTTTTAACCCACTCATAAGTCACTATCTAACTAGGTTAGAATTATTCCTAGTCAACTTAGTAGGTTCGGTAAGTTAAAAAACCTGTTTTATTTTAAATTCCGTTAACTCGGGGTCCTTATGAACTTTTGTCTTCTCAAGTCGTTTGCTCTCTTTTTTATTTATTATTAGGCTTATTTATTTGAATCCTAATAATTTCCGAGTTAATCTTTTCTGCTAACGGTATTCTACCCGCTCTTTAGTATTAACGGGGTTTAATTACCAAACCCATTTTCGGGGTGTTACAAGGTAAAAAAGGCTACGGCAGATTCCTACTGTTTTACGGTAGAACCAGTGCTGCCGTAAGTTACGGTAGAGCCCTGCCAAAATTGCTGAACTTGGCATATCTCAGATAATCGAATCCGTATTTGATTATAGTTTGATTATTGAAATTTTTTCAAGAATTATAATACTAATAATTGCCAAAATTTTCAGTTTTTAGGTATTGCAAGTATGTGGACGACGATCAACTTGATGCTTCAAGAACCGAACACAAAACTTTTGGGATGCTTCCGCACTAATTAAATCTGGCTAAACTATGTAGTTTTGTAATCACTACTGAACGACTTATGTTTTAAACTAGTTAGTTGACTATGTTAAATACTATGATGAAGTATAACTTAGTTTACCAACTAAGTTTTTGTTAGTTAAATATTTTTATTTATTTATTTCACATTTCATACGATTAATTAATGAATTAAATGGATGGGTGTTACAAAGTGCCATGACGAAGAGACCTGATTCCGGCTGAACAACTTTGGTACTAATATTTTTTGTATGGTTTTATATCCATGCAAAACACATGTGAATATCCTTTTGGGCATTGGCGAGTTTTAGTAACGTACTGCTACTGTCACAAACCCAAACTGATTCCGACTTAACAACATCGATACCGGTATCTCGGCTTTATTTTTTGGGTTTTCTCATTTGGTTGCTAAAACAAGTGTTAGTATCACTCGGTACCGTACCTATATCGCAATAAACTGAATCGGACCAATGCCGTCCGGTCCGACGCCAGAACACACTGGGAGTTCTACTCGTTATATTTAAAACGTCAACTCTTTGTAAAATACTAAGCAGGAAGCACATAAAAATGATAAAACTCTTTTTTATGTAATTATTACAAAAACTTTTGTATATTAACTCTTGCGACATATGAGGTGTGTCATTATTCTTAACTCATCTCTCTTCTTTCTCTCTCTTCATTATATTTGTAAAGCAATTTTTGTTGTAAATCAGAAAAGTGTACATTGACAAATCAAAGATGTGTACATTCTGTAGAATTTTAGTATCCTCACTAGTGAAAGATGGTTTTAGTGGTGTCAAAAGTGACAAATCAAAGATGTGTCATGTATGTGCGGGTAAAATCATGTTGGATTGACTTACCAACACTTCTTTTTCAATTTTGCATTATAAGATATAACATTAAAACAATAACTAAATGTTTAAAAGTAAAATACATTATAAGGGTGGACGGGCACCATCGGCTACCCTGTCCACAGGGGCGGACCTGTAGTTAAATTAGCCGTAGCACGGGCTACGGCTCAACTTTGTACCGGTAGTGTAATTTTTTTTTTATATAAAGGACATCCCAAAACAGCTACGAGGACACCCCTAAAAAAATTGTAAGCCCAAATTGCAATTGAAAATAATAAGCCCAAATCAGTTTATTGAAGCCCAATTAATTAGAGTAAGCATTCAATAATGAAGATTGTATATAATAAGCTCAACCAATTGTTATTAAAGCCCAATTATAATGTTATATGTTAGCCCAAACCAGTTATAATGTAAAGATTTATTAGAAGCGACCAACTTGATAAATGGTATAAAACGAGCATTAAATGCTTTAAGACAAAATGAGTTTGAGCCGATTTTGGAAAAAGTGACTTCCTTTTGTAAAAAATACAATATTACAATGTTGGACATGACGGAAAGTTATGGTAATCCAAGAAACCGAAAGAATGTCATTACAAATCGACATCATTTTGAAGTTGACATTTTAATGAGGTTTTGGACATGTAAATTCAAGAATTAGGAAATCGATTTAGTGTGGTAACAACTAGTTTGATAAAAAAAATATGTCGGGTTTAAATCCTTGTAACGGTTTTTCTAAGTTTGACCCATCGAAAATATTGGCGTTTGCTAAGATATACCTGGATGATTTTACTGTCACACCCCGACTTTTCACGTGTCACCGGTGGGCCCGGTGGGGAGTATCGTGACGTGGTTGGCAACATAATAGTCAAACAACACAATATATATATGCACAGCGGAAGCAAAAGATAAATATTATTACATTTCCGAATATAAAGTAATATCCAATATTACAACGGAAAGTAAAGGATCCACAGGCGGATCTTAAAAACATATCATTTGTTCAACAGACTTTAGACGCCTAGAACTTTCAAGATTTCCTTATTAGCGCCCTGAGCTTCCAGCTAATTATGTTCAGTACCTGTCACTTAACCCTTTTGGAAAATACGTCAGTTTTCACTGGTAAATACACTCAACCGACTCATTTTGGAAAATGATTGAAAATTTATTTGAATGCACTTGGCACAAAATATGTTGACACTTTGATTAAAATGCACAGAGGCAAAATTAATCTTTTATACTTGTATACTTGGGATAAATTATATTTCATGTTATCAGTTTTACATAACTTGCTCTACATACGGGGCCCGGAACTATGCCGGTTCAAGATTAACCGACACACCACTATTCCCTTATTGGGAATCCCTTATTGGGTATACAACTATTCCCTTATTGGGAAGCCCTTATTGGGTATGATAATATTCCCTTATTGGGAAGCCCTTATTGGGTACAATACTATTCCCTTATTGGGAAGCCCTTATACCTTTAGTGGATTACATGTTTACAATTATTCCCTTATTGGGAAGCCCTTATTGGGTATAATTAATTAATAACCATATAGCATCTGTCAGGTGTATGCCTACACCCCGTGCTTAGGTCGTGGCCATTGAAATTAATGAGTCAAGGATTATACAGGACACGGTCGCATTAATCCCCAATGTTTCAGTCAAGCAATACGAATTAAACAGGTTATTTGGATTTCCCGACTCATTGGTCTTTGAATCCCATACCTGAACATGCGGTATTTATATTACCGTATCCCAAGCCCGTAATAGGGAAAATAAGTTAAGAGTATTTACCTGAGCTAGCTCCTGTCTTAAATAGCAAGAATCTAATAACTCAGCCGTAGTCACTTAAGTAAGCGTAGGTACAATTTACCGGAAAGCTCTAGTCTGGAATGATGGTATAAATAATTAATTAGAATGCTAACGGGTCTTTAATTAAGCCTAAGCTTAGACCGGTTAGTCTTATAGGAAGATACGGTTCGTATGCACTATTAAGCGAAGACCGTAATAGAATGTGATTTAGACCCGACAAGTTTGGAGACTTGTATAATATGGGTAACTAAACACATTCTGGATTTTGAGATAAAACCGATAAGGTTTGACCCGTTTTGGTTAATTTATGTAAACTTGTTACATAAACCGAACCGAACGCGTAATAAGCGTGACGGGTATTCATAAGAGCCATTTACAGGTTTCCTAAGTTAATTATGCCTTAAATATGTTGTGACATCAGTAAGATGTCTTTCATTATGCCCGAAACGAATTTAAACACAAACTATGCCCCGTAGGGGTAGTTTGGTCATTTTAAAGGTTGTAAAAGAGTTTAAATGTTTAACTGAGTTACAGGTCTGATGTAAACAGCAAACATACTCAATTTGATGAGTTATAACAGTAGGCTAAAGCATATATGTGAAATTTATCATCTTTAACCAAACTATGCCCCGAAGGGGCATTTTGGTAATTTCACATAAGCCGAAAAGCTCAAAACTGAAGTCTGAGTTTATCAACCTTTGCTTACTGTTAAAATATTATAATTTGCCTAAAATATCAGTAGGTATCAACCCGAGTATGTTTAATATAATTTTAATACATACTATGCGTTAAAAACGCTTAGAATGGCGATTAGGAGCCGTTTCCGGGTTGTATACTTAAAGCTGATATTTTTATTATTCCAGAAGGCTTAAAATAATTTATTTATCATTTAAGATTAGTAGCAAAAGGTTTGGAGTCGTTTAGATATGAAAAACTCATTTTATGGCCCGTAAGGGCAAAACCGACAATTACCGGATTAAGCATGCGACTACTAGTTATGCTCAGCCTAAAATTTATTAAAAGTCTTTAAAAATCCCAAAATAATATATTACATCAGTGGGTATTAAGTTTGATACCAAAAAGTAGGCTTAACTAGGCTATACGCTAATTATGCCGTTTTATTAACATAAAGCTCTATTTTGCGCTAATGAGCATAACTCTCAATCTAGACCTCGAATTGATGTCAAACTTTGGTTACAAGTTTATATATCAGTAATTTAAGTTTCTACTCTTTTACATTTCCAAAAATCACGTTTTAAGGCAATAAGGGCATAATGGTCAACATATGAGCAATTAACGGAATCATGCTTATTAATCGGATAACTAATGAACCGAGGTGTATAATCACAGAGGGTTATACTAGCATGTAACCTGGTCCAAATGAAGCTCTAAGGTATTTCTAAAACATACCTAAACGGGTCAGAACTGAAGTCAAAGTAAAAGTCAAAGCTTTGCGACTTTCGGTTCCGAACCGGGTCTAAACAGGAAATAGTCGGGTTGAACATGTTTAGACATGTTCTTACACTAATTACTAAGTTATAACAATGATCAAACAGGTTGTAAATGTTCTAGATAGCTAATTATGCATAAATGACATTTTAAGCATCCTGTTGACTTTTTAATTATAAGTTTGACCCGACTTTTGACCTGGTTAGAGTGGTGATCAGGGGAAACCCTTTTGGGGTTTTATTTCCCACATAAATACCAACTCATAACTACTTTTAATTCGAGATATGACTGAGCCATTATAGACTAATCTCGAAGTCAAACCGTAATTACGACGGTTTGACTTTTAGCTAATTAACCTAGCTAAACTCAATTAGAGAAGGAAAAGAATACTTACTGAAGTCCTATGCACGAAATGGAAAGCTTAGAGGAAAGTCCTTAGCTCCAGAAATGCTCCAAATGTGCAGGAGAAGTGTGAGGAAATGTTTATGAACTTGAAGTGCCTTATATAGTGAAATTACTCACCATGATTGGTTGACAACTAACTCTAGAGCTGACCACAATCATCCAACAAGTGTCCTAGTGCTCTAGGATAGTTTAGGGGTCTTTTAATAATGAGAAAAACCAGCTAGATCGGCCATAATCGCGAAATACAGGCTGCAGAAGGTTTTCTGATGCTAGGCACCTGCTAGCGCACCGTTACGCTACAATTGTAGCGGTGCGCTAGCCCGCTACTTTTGGCCGCTGTTGACTAGTAGCGCACTGTTACGCTATCTTTGTAGCGGTGCGCTAGCTCCCTTCTGGGGCAATTTGTTGTTGTTTGTTGAAGTTTTGAAAAGCCAATCCACTTGCACGAATTTTGGGACCTCCATTATCAGTTAGGGGCCTCTAATAAGGGTCTTGTACAATCAATAACCCTACCATGATGAATTGTTTGCTTGAATCCATAAACAAGACCCGAAAACAAAGGTTTATCATTGCTTTTCTTCGTGGGATCGAGTCACGCATTTTCAATTCCATTCTTGTCAACCCATATATGGATTTAAGACTCAGTAGATGTTTAATATATAATAACTTGGGTCTTGGGATTTATTAATGAGGTGTTCAGAGGTAAAGATTAACATGACGCCACTTTTAAATCCTGCCAAAACATCTTTATTAAATCCGGGTTTACAACGCGTTTTGTCTTACATGACACGTGTCGTTTTATTATTGAACCCGAAATTTTCGAGGTGTTACATTTACTACACAAGAAATAGGGACTCTTTTGGGTGATATTGAGTCATTTCGTCACACTACAAGCGATGATAATTTTGCAAACTTGAATGGAATAAGTGATCTTGCGCGTGTTATGGTAGAAACGGGAACACATAGTTGTTGTCCTTCAATTTATCGGTTAGTGAAGCTAGCTTTGCTTTTACCGGTTGCAACTGCAACCGTCGAAAGATGTCTTTCGAAATTGAAACTTGTCAAGACGGATTTAAGCAATCGAATGACCCAGAATTTTTGAACAATGCTATGGTTTGTGCGGTCGAAAAAAAAAATTACATGAAGTAAAAGACGACGATGTGATGGAACGATTTCAAGCTATGAAAAAAAGAAGAGGACAAATCTATTAGGTATTTGTTTTACTTTATTTATTTATTGTCATTTTTTTAATATTGTATGATTGTACGGCGAAAAATTTGTTTTTGTGATACCCTTGAGTTAATGTTCTAGTTCCGCCACTGCCTGTCCAGGTAGGTCACTGCGCGGTAACACTGTTGCCGGCACCACATGTACCATTTGTTGGTTGGGGATTCGGGTAATTCAGTGGCGGAACTATAACATATTTGTCAGGGTCATTATAAGACTCTTTTTTCTCCCGGCTATAATTAGAGAGTCGAAACATGATTTTTCCTAAAAAAAATCTCAAATTTTATGTGTGTGTATATATATACATAGGATCAAGATCAAGAGAAAACTCCTCCGAGTTGTGAGAACTTAGAGAGCTCGGACAACTCGTTCCTCTGGTTCCACCATGTTACGTATGACTCACCAAAAATGGAGGTGAGGATTGTGTGTGTTTGCTTGGGAAACAACGCATGGAGGGGGGGGGGGGGGGAGGGAGGGCAACAGAGACATGAGTGTTGTTGGCGTCGGTACCTGTGGGTTACACTCCGTCCACCCTAACATTACAAAAAATTGAATATGTTCTAGGTAACTTTTAACATGCTACACCCAAAACATTTCACTTTGTGATGTTTAAACTTTTAAAAGTATTCAAAACTCACATTTATAACTTTATTCTTTTTAATGTTTAAAGTTTTAAAAGTATTCAAAACTCACATTTATAACTTTATTCTTTTTAAATCTTTAATTCAAATTGAATGTATATTACGAATTTTAATTTATGTCACACCACTCCGTATCACTTTCACCAACAAAGCCAAACAAAGTTAAAAGGGAGTTGGAACGATTACATAATTGGCAAAATATTCCCATTCTACCCTCATACTAAAAATAATGATAGGTTAAAAGCAACAATTTTATCTCCAAAACGTTTCTTTTACCTTTCTTTGACTTTGTTGGTGAAAGTGATATGAAGTGATGTGACATAATAAAATCCATAACTTAAATTGATTAATTATACACTTATCAAAATAAAGTTATAAATATAGTTTTGAGTATCGATAGTTTAAACCACACACAACAAAACACAAAAATATCAATTAACATAAACATACCACTTAATATTGAAGGCGGAATCAAACATAATCACTAATCATGATAAAGTTTGTTTAGAGAATTAACACGTGTTTATCTACTTTGCTTTTAACACATTTAGTTCCTTAGACCTCAAGGCAATGGAATTTCTGAATATGGTCGAGCGGGTCATGCATGCATGGTTATTCCTCAACTCTTAAGACCAATAGCTTTGTCTTTAGTAGCATGGCCGGCTCTGAGAGTGGGCGGGGAGGACCACCGGTCAAGGCCCGATCTTTCGAAGGACACGTTATTTTAAAAAAATCCGATATGTATATGTAAAAAAACAAATTAATAGGGTATACTCATACAAACACCAACATAGGCCCACTTACAAAATTATTAGTTATTAGCCCGTTGACATTAGGTTTAAACCTTTAGTGAGCCCAATGCCCAATTTCGTTAAGGCCTAAGGGCACGTTTTTTCGAGCTCGAACAAGGTACACAAATTCTCAGGGCCGGCCCTATTTAGTAGGACCGATTTTGTTATCCTAAATGAGGCTGCGACGCAGTTTGTTGCCCGTTTACTTGCCAATTTATTGTAATTGGTTGTGTTGTAAGTGAAATGAAAGTCATGAATTTTATTATTAATTAAAAAATTTGTTGAATAAGATTATAAGACCATAAAAGCTTAATATCACACTAAAATAATGTAGACTGTTATGTGTCTATTTATATACTTATATGAATTTTGACCCGTATTTGACTAATTGAAATGTGAATAAACTAGTCCTGGTCTATTCGCACACGGCCTTTGTCTTTTTGCACACTCAAAGCGCCCCGCTATGGCCAAAGCGGGGCGCTTTGAGTGTGCAAAAAGACAAAAAGCGTGGGCTGGACTTTGTGTTGTTTTTTTTTTTGAAATAGGTGGGATGTGGGTTAGTTTGGTAGTGTTTTTTGGAGGAAAAATTGTATTTGAGTTTTATAATACGTTGTTTTATAATTACGTTTTTTTACGTCATTATTTTTATAGAACGTATATAAGATAAGTGCGTCTTTATAAACTGTTAACCTAGTTTATTTTGTTAAATTAAACGAACACGTTAAATAAATTGTACAGAAAGCCATAAGAATTAAACGTAAACAATCCAAAACCAACGTGATGTAAATAGAAAATTAACTGCAATATATATATATACATATATATATATATCAGTTTGTACATACAAAACAAAAAGGTACAACTGACTACATAATACATAACAAAACACTATACAAACAAACTAAGGTACTAATCCTCGTGCGGTGGGGACGGTGGGAGGGGAAGTGGAGGCAACCCAGCGAGCTCTCGTAGAGAAACGAGCGTCTCGATGATCCAGTCCTGGCGTGCGGCCTGGCGTCTGAGGCGCCGGTCGAAGTCCCGAGCCACCTCACGCGCTACCGGAGGCAGGTCAGCGTAAACGTGCTGCGGGTACTGTGGCGGCTCAGGAGCTGGCTGAACTGGTGGTACCGGGATCTCCTCGACATGCTCCTCCTGAGCCGGATCCTCTAATACAGGCTGAGCCTGAGCCTCATCCTGAGGCTGGCCCGGGAACTGATCGAGTCCCAGAGCCTGTAGCTGAGCCTGCCGAGCGGCCGCCTGAACATCAGGAGGGGCTAACACTCCAGGCCTCACCTCAATAACAACCGGGATGACCTCCGGCACCACCTCCGGATGCCAAATCAGCCCGTCACGTCCCTTAAACCTCAGACCAACATCAAAGGTACGGGTGATCTGCATAGAAGATACTGACGCGCGGCCCAACCTGGTAGACGGGACCGGATCGGACAGCACCGGATCATGCTCAGGCACGAGCCCGAGCGAGCGTGCGATGGCGGTGATGTATGAGCCAGTGTGCACCCACCCGCGGAGCTTCCGGTGGTATGTTGTGGCAAAGTAATCTGCCAGGCAGGCTGCTAGATCGCAGGGCTGTCGTCGCAGTAGGCAGTATAGAAAGAAAAGGTCACTGAGGTTGACCTTCTCCCTGCTGGCACCCCGCGGCACGATAGTTGCCGCGATAACATGGTGCAGGTATCGGAACAAGGGGTCTCTAATGGTGGTGGCCTTTTGCCAGGATTTCCCAAAGGGAACCCTGGAAATGGCCCTCCAGAAACTGATAAGCGTCTGCCTGTCCATCATCGTAACCGCCTGTGTATATAAATCAGTATCAAGCTCGGCCTCTGTGTGTGTAAATCGCACCAGATCGATCCCCACGCCCAAATCAAACAAAAATCAAACAAACTGAAACACATAACTTGAACCAAAACAAGAAATGAAGTTCGATCGTACCTTTTAGTGGTTGAAAGCGTGAAAACGTTGATGATCTGGCTCAAGTGTGTGTAAATCGCACCTTGTGTGTGTGTTTGTGTGTTGGGTTTGAAATGGGGGAGAAGGCCGCTCCGCTTCAGCTATAGCGAGGGATCGAAGCGCCCCGCTATGGCCATAGCGCGGCGCTTTGAGGTCAAAGCGGGTCGCTATGGTCAAAGCGGGGCGTTTAAGGCCTTTTTTTATTTTTTTTAAATTGTTTTTAATTCACAAACGCGTCGATAATAGTCTAAATTTTACGTTTTTTCCATTATACATCATTTTTTATTATATATGGACTATACTGCAAGTTCCGGATCAAATCGGCTACGTGTGATGTCTTATTCCGTTATATCGTATCATTTTGGTTTGAAAGCACAAGTACTCCTGTAAGAGGTGTTATGTGTATCAACCGCCTACCGCACATGAACATGACGTGTTTTTTCATTAATTGTAGTATTATGATGTATATGGTCATTTTGGGTCGTACAAGTGCTTATTGAATCTGATTGGGTCGTGTCGGTGACATTCGGTTTTTAACGTGATGTAACGCATATATTGAACAAACACAAACGTGATTATTATTAAACACACCGAGGTCCGAATATACTTGATGTTCAAAGTTGTGCTCGCCACCGTAACCGAAATTCGAATAACCTTGTAAGCTCTGTTGACAACCGTAACTGTCGTTTGGACCACACTCCTGCTGTACAAAGCTGTACTCGCCACCGTAACCGAAATTCGAATAACCTTGTTGTGCGTAAGGGTCCTCCACAGGGGTATTCAAATCCAGCGTCACCGTGTTATCACGATAACGAATGCCAGATACAACCTCTGTGTGACACCCCAGGAAAACCAGGAAAACCATGCAACTTAACTAGCTTCCTCAGTGAGTACGTGCTAAATTTCGGGACGAAATTTCTTTCAACTTGGGGATAATGTGACAACTCGTATTTCCGAACTTATCTACGTACTTGATGTAACGTATTTGAACTTGGTGTAATTACTTGATATGTTGAATTAATGAGAGGATAAGTGACTTTGTGTAATATGCTATATGTTATATGCTGTGTAGTATGTATGTATGTATAGGATCGACCCGAACGCACAACACAACCCACTCGCACAAGTCTGTTTGGGCTACACTTTGTGATTCGGATCAATGGGCAGCCCATTGAGGGTTCGGCCCACTCTTCTCTTTGTCGCATAACACTAAGGGGTTAGGGTAAAACTCCTCATTTGTTACTAATCACCCACACACACAAACCCTAGCTCTCTTCCTTCTCTCTAGAACTCGACGGCAACAACACCCCTCCATTCCTCGAAGCTTGTGATTCGGATCACTCTTATCTCATCTTAATCGGTTAGTGCTTTATGATTAGTGTGTTATGAATAATGTTATGATTCACAATTTGATTAAATGATGAAGTATTGAACGTATGATGAACATGATGTTTACATGTATGATGATCGGCTGCCATGTTTTATTTTCGGATTTGTTTACATAATGATTCAAGTTCAAATGATGAAACATGTTGTATGTATGTAATCGGCTATATATGTATTTGATTCGAATCCGAAGGGCTCACTTATAGTGTTCATGAAATCGGCTTACATATGTGCATTAGATATTGTTCATGTGAATCGGATTGCATATGATGGTTCTAAGAATATGATTGTTATAATCGGCTGCATGTTTGATAAAAATCGGGTTAGTTGTAGGGTAGAGCATGAAGTGTTATATGATGGTTCGAAACCCTTAGATGATTATGTTAGGTGTCTTGATTATTGTTCATGATTATGGTTATGATTAGGGTTATGGAATTTTAATTAAAAATGCTTTGTTTGATCGATTGGAGGTGATATGGATGGATGGAAACTTGTTAATTGATAAAATGTAAATAAGGAAACAATTGAATGGTTGTAACTAAATAACATAATTCTCGGATGTGTAAGCTGGTCGCACAAGACCTCTCGGTCGTACAAGAGGTCCACTCGCATAAGACATGTCCGGCCGCACAAGCTGATCAGGTCGCACAAGAGGACCTGATCGTACAAACAGCCCAGTCGCACAAGAATTGTTGTTTGTTGTTATTGGGCCGGACTGATAATGGAATCGCACAAGATAACATGGATCGCACAAGGCTTAAGTTTAATTGTCTGGGCCGTGTTATGCTTACGGATTTATTTGGGTTTCATGCTTTTGGGCCGGGTAGTAATGGGCTTCAACGAATGACTCGCACAAGGTCATTAGACTTGTGCGAGCCCAATCACTTAATTGCGCAAGTTGATTATGTCTTAACTATTGAGCGTGATGTTGCATGATGCCATGATCCGTATGTGTTTCTTATATATGCAATTTATGTGATACTTGTGTGCACTACTTGGAACCAAAACCTGACTTTGTATGGTAACCATGTTAGGACGTGGTTGACCACTAGCTGATAGACTTGACCTTTCTGTGTAATCTGCCGAGCAAACCAAGGTGAGTTCACACTCTACAAAGCATGGGATTCCCAGGGGTTGGGAATGGGGTTAAGGAATATGGATTCCTCGTCCTTCTTGGGTAGGACAGTATTGGTTCAGGAATGTAATTCCTCGTCCTCACGGACAGATAACTCGTACTAGACCAAAACTCTATCACGAAGTCCCTCCTTTTATATCGACTTAATCGCCGAGCCAATGGCGAGCGGGTCATTAGTTAGATAGCGCTATTTAGGTCTGACAAGCCTCACACCGTGCCGCAGAGGACGGGCGTGAACTAATGGATCTGGGGCACGTCAATGCTGATAGACATTGACAGTTTCAGGGCACTTAAACATGACTTCAGTCAGTAGTCGATATGGTAACGAGTCTAGTGTATACATGGGGTAGCCCCCACGGCCGAAATGCCAGATAACTATCATGGGGTAGCCCCCACGGCAGGTTTGCCAGAGTAAATGGGTTAAACAAAGGGTTAAACAAATCACGTTTTCAACTATGGGGTAACCCCCACGGCAGGAACGCCAGCTAAAGGAAAACTGTTTTTGGAACAACTTAAAACGAACACCCAACCGTGAACTCACTCAACTAGTTGTTGACTCGTTACTACATGCTTTGCAGGTCTATAGGTACTTAACTGGAGCTTGCACAAGGAAGAGTCGTTGTGGGACATGGACAGCTGTGTGCCATGTTAAACATTTGGATAATTAAACTTTGGATTTGGTTTTGAACATTATGCTTCCGCTCATAACTTAACTATGTTTGTTTTGGATATTAATCGTGTTGGTTGGACTTTTACATTAAATATTTACTTGTTCAATATGATTAGTGGTTTGATCCTGGTCAGTCACGCCTCCAAGCGGTGATACTCCGCAGGTGGATTTTGGGGGTGTGACAGATTGGTATCAGAGCCATTGGTTATAGAGAACTTGGTTTTAATAAAGGAAAACGTTTTTGTTAAAACCAGACTATAACCGGTACAGTGCTCTACGATCCACAACGACGCTTCACTCCACGTGCAAGACTCGACATTCTAGGTGAAGTGGTTTATGTTATATTACCTACATGCTAGATTACGTAGAACTTTGCTCATGATATGCTTAGCTAGTATAGCTACTCTTGCCTGAACACGTGTGTGCTTACTCTCTTCTGTCATCGCACTTTCGCGAACCCTTCTCACTCATGCTTCCTTTGATATGAAGATCATGTCTGGACGCATCAACATGACTCAAGCCCAGTTGACGGCTCTGATCAACGAACAGGTTGCTGCGGCACTTGCAGCCGCACAGGCAGGAGGTATACCCTGCAGTTTATAACTCACACTAGGATCTTTAGATCCTACTCTCGTGAACCTATCCTTGTGTTAAACTTTGTCCTTTCTTACACTCGCAACAGGTCAACATGCTCAGCCACCCGTATGCACCTTCAAAACTTTCATGGACTGCCGACCCACTACTTTTAGTGGCACTGAAGGAGCAGTAGGTCTCCTCCACTGGTTTGAGAAACTAGAGTCTGTATTCGAGATGTGCGAATGCCCTGAGGCACGCAGGGTGAAATATGCTACCGGCACTCTCGAGGGTTTAGCTCTCACATGGTGGAACGCCCAGGTACAAATGCTGGGGTTGGTTGCTGCTAACGCCACCCCATGGAACAATTTCAAAGAGATGATCAAGGAAGAATACTGCAGTCGTGACGACATACATAAGCTGGAAGTTGAGTTCTTCAACCTTAAGATGACGGGGTCGGAAATTGAGGCATATACTAAGAGATCGAATGAGCTTGCACTACTGTGTCCTACTATGGTGGACCCTCCAATTAAGCGTATTGAACTCTACCTCAAGGGTCTGAAACCAGAGATCCAAAGTCATGTGACTTCAGCAAACCTCGCCACTTACCAGCAGGTTGTTCAGTTGGCTCACCGTCTCACTGATCAGGCGGTGGAGCAAAACAAGTTACCAAAACGTATTAGTGCTACAGCTACCTCTGAACCTCCCAGTGATAACAAACGTAAATGGGATGGGGCCTCAAGCAGAGGTTCGACTTCTGTTCAATCCCGGTCGCAGCAGAGAAGAACTGAAGAGTATAAGAGTCCTAGTCAGGAATCGTCAGGTAGCCAAGGTCAGGGTGGATACAAAGGAAATCACCCCAAATGTAATCGTTGCAACTTACATCACTGCGGGCCATGCACCAGGGGTAACTGTCATCGGTGCAACAAGCCAGGCCATGCGGCAAAGGATTGTAGAAGCTTATACCCAGCAAACCAGAATCGTCAGCAACCGCAAGATCAACAGAATCAACGCCAGCAATAGCAGCCGCAGGGTAACAACAAAGGGTGCTTTCAGTGTGGAGCTGAAGGCCACTTCAAGAGAGATTGTCCCCAGCTGAACAGGAACCAGAACAACAATAACAACAACAATCAGGGGAATGGGAACAACGGGGGTAACAATGGTAATGGAGCAAGGGGCCGTGCGTTTGTTATTGGCAATGGAGAAGCAAGGAATGATCCCAATGTTGTGACGGGTAAGTTCCTTCTCGACGAATTTTACGTTACTGTCTTATTTGATTCGGGTGCTGATACTAGTTATGTGTCTCAAAGCGTTAGTCAACTGCTTAAGCGTACCCCAACACCTTTGAATCCCAAACATGCTGTAGAGTTAGCTAATGGTAAAAGTATAGAGGTCACACACGTAGTCAAAGGTTGTAATCTCGTTCTTGCTGATCACACTTTCTCGATCGACCTCCTTCCTATTACTCTGGGTAGTTTCGACGTTGTCATTGGGATGGACTGGTTATCCCAACATCAAGCCGAGATCCTTTGCAACGAAAAGATTGTCCGTATTCCGTGCCCAGGTGAGGAACCTCTTATGATTCGTGGCGACAAGAGTGGTGCTGTTACGAGCATCATTTCTTCCCTTAAGGCTCAAAAGTGTTTGCGTAAGGGCCACACTGCCTTTCTGGCTCTTGTTACAGACACCTCGAAGAAAGAGAAAAAGATAGAAGACTTTCCAATTGTACGCGACTATCCTGAGGTATTTCCTGAGGAACTACCTGGCCTCCCGCCTCATCGCCAGGTCGAGTTTCAAATCGAGCTAGCTCCTGGAGCAGCGCCTATAGCTCGTGCACCGTATCGTTTAGCTCCATCAGAGTTGAAAGAGCTATCTACGCAATTACAAGAACTCTTAGATAAGGGTTTTATTCGTCCTAGTTCTTCGCCCTGGGGAGCTCCAGTGCTATTTGTGAAGAAGAAAGACGGTACGTTCAGAATGTGTATCGACTACCGTGAACTGAACAAGGTGACTGTGAAGAATCGCTACCCTCTTCCACGCATTGACGACCTGTTCGACCAGCTGCAAGGGTCGAGCTACTATTCAAAGATCGATTTGAGATCGGGGTATCACCAGCTGAGAGTCCGAGAAGAGGACGTCTCCAAAACAGCCTTCAGAACTCGTTATGGCCACTATGAGTTTTTGGTCATGCCTTTTGGGATGACAAACGCACCAGCGGTCTTCATGGACTTGATGAATCGAGTGTGCAAGCCCTACTTAGACAAATTCGTTATTGTCTTCATCGATGACATCCTGATCTATTCGAAGAGTCAGGAGGAACACGAGCAACATTTACGACTTATTTTGGAACTTCTTCGAAAGGAACAGTTGTACGCCAAGTTTTCAAAATGTGACTTCTGGCTTCGTGAAGTCCATTTCTTAGGCCACGTAGTGAACAAGGATGGGATTCACGTTGATCCATCCAAGGTAGAGTCAATCAAGAGCTGGCCTGCACCTCGTACGCCAACGGAAATTCGCCAATTCTTGGGATTGGCAGGTTATTACAGGAGATTTATCAAGGATTTTTCCAAGATTGCTCAGCCTCTTACTTCACTAACGCAGAAGGGCGTTGTTTATCGTTGGGGAAACGCACAGGAGATAGCGTTTCAGCACTTAAAGGATAGACTTTGTAGTGCACCTATCCTTTCATTGCCAGAGGGCACAGACGACTTCGTGGTTTATTGCGACGCATCTATTCAGGGTCTTGGTTGTGTTTTGATGCAGCGGGATAAAGTTATAGCATACGCTTCACGCCAACTCAAGGTTCATGAGAAGAACTACACTACACACGATCTAGAGCTGAGAGCGGTTGTTTTTGCACTTAAGATATGGCGACACTACTTGTATGGCACCAAGTGTGCTATCTACACTGATCACAGAAGTCTCGAGCACATCTTTAAACAGAAGGAACTCAATATGAGACAACGACGATGGGTCGAACTGCTGAACGATTACGAATGCTCGATCAGGTACCACCCGGGCAAAGCCAATGTTGTGGCTGACGCCCTCAGTCGAAAGGACACCGCGCCCAAGCGCGTAAGAGCTTTACAACTCACTATACAGTCTAGCCTTCCTTCTCAAATACGAAATGCTCAGATAGAAGCATTGAAACCAGAGAACGTCAGGGCCAAAGCCCTACGCGGCTCAAGGCAACGCTTAGAACAGAAGGAAGACGGCGCTTACTACGTCACGGGACGCATTTGGGTCCCATTTTATGGCAACCTACGAGAGCTTGTGATGGATGAGGCACACAAGTCTCGTTACTCAGTGCACCCTGGCTCGGATAAAATGTACCACGACATCAAAACCACGTACTGGTGGCCTAGCATGAAGGCCCACATAGCAACATTCGTTAGCAAGTGCTTGACTTGTGCGAGAGTCAAGGCGGAATACCAGAAACCTTCAGGCCCCCTTCAACAACCAGAGATACCACAATGGAAATGGGAGCAAATTTCCATGGATTTTGTTACTGGCCTGCCTAGATCACAACGTGGTAACGATACTATTTGGGTGATCGTGGATCGACTCACAAAGTCTGCTCACTTCCTGGCTATCAAAGAAACGGATAAGTTCTCCACTCTAGCAGAAGTATACCTAAAGGAAGTTGTCTCGAGGCACGGGGTGCCCACCTCTATTATCTCGGATCGAGATGCACGTTTTACATCAGAATTGTGGCAAGCAATGCACAAGTCCTTTGGCTCAAGATTAGACATGAGCACAGCTTATCACCCGCAAACGGATGGGCAGTCTGAACGCACCATCCAGACCCTCGAAGACATGCTTAGGGCATGTGTCATTGACTTTGGCAACGGCTGGGAAAAGCATCTGCCACTTGTGGAATTTTCGTACAACAATAGCTACCACACCAGCATTAAAGCTGCTCCGTTTGAGGCATTGTACGGGCGTAAATGCCGGTCACCTCTTTGTTGGGCAGAGGTGGGGGATAGTCAGATTACTGGTCCAGAACATGTGGTAGACACAACAGAGAAAATTGCCCAGATACGACAACGAATGGCGGCAGCTCGTGACCGTCAGAAAGCATACGCCGATAAAGACAGGAAACTACTCGAATTCCAAGTTGGGGATCGAGCGCTACTCAAAGTTTCACCTTGGAAAGGTGTGGTTCGTTTTGGCAAACGCGACAAACTTAACCCACGATACGTTGGACCCTTCGAAGTCATTGAGAAAATAGGCAAGGTGGCCTACAGACTGAATTTACCAGCAGAACTCAGTGCAGTTCACAATGTTTTCCACGTGTCGAACCTGAAGAAGTGTTTATCAGATGAGCCCCACGTAGTTCCTCTGAAGGAGCTCACGATCGACGAGCAGTTGCGATTCGTCGAGGAACCTGTTGAAATCACGGACCGGGATGTTAAGGTCCTCAAGCATACCAGAATACCCCTCGTTCGAGTTCGTTGGAACTCACGTCGCGGCCCAGAGTTCACCTGGGAACGCGAAGATCAGATGAAGCAAAAGTATCCCCAACTGTTCGCAACCGGTACAACCACTACTGAGGCTGAAGCTACGGAATTTCGGGACGAAATTCCAGATCAACGGGGGGAGGATGTGACACCCCAGGAAAACCATGCAACTTAACTAGCTTCCTCAGTGAGTACGTGCTAAATTTCGGGACGAAATTTCTTTCAACTTGGGGATAATGTGACAACTCGTATTTCCGAACTTATCTACGTACTTGATGTAACGTATTTGAACTTGGTGTAATTACTTGATATGTTGAATTAATGAGATGATAAGTGACTTTGTGTAATATGCTATATGTTATATGCTGTGTAGTATGTATGTATGTATAGGATCGACCCGAACGCACAACACAACCCACTCGCACAAGTCTGTTTGGGCTACACTTTGTGATTCGGATCAATGGGCAGCCCATTGAGGGTTCGGCCCACTCTTCTCTTTGTCGCATAACACTAAGGGGTTAGGGTAAAACTCCTCATTTGTTACTAATCACCCACACACACAAACCCTAGCTCTCTTCCTTCTCTCTAGAACTCGACGGCAACAACACCCCTCCATTCCTCGAAGCTTGTGATTCGGATCACTCTTATCTCATCTTAATCGGTTAGTGCTTTATGATTAGTGTGTTATGAATAATGTTATGATTCACGATTTGATTAAATGATGAAGTATTGAACGTATGATGAACATGATGTTTACATGTATGATGATCGGCTGCCATGTTTTATTTTCGGATTTGTTTACATAATGATTCAAGATCAAATGATGAAACATGTTGTATGTATGTAATCGGCTATATATGTATTTGATTCGAATCCGAAGGGCTCACTTATAGTGTTCATGAAATCGGCTTACATATGTGCATTAGATATTGTTCATGTGAATCGGATTGCATATGATGGTTCTAAGAATATGATTGTTATAATCGGCTGCATGTTTGATAAAAATCGGGTTAGTTGTAGGGTAGAGCATGAAGTGTTATATGATGGTTCGAAACCCTTAGATGATTATGTTAGGTGTCTTGATTATTGTTCATGATTATGGTTATGATTAGGGTTATAGAAATTTAATTAAAAATGCTTTGTTTGATCGATTGGAGGTGATATGGATGGATGGAAACTTGTTAATTGATAAAATGTAAATAAGGAAACAATTGAATGGTTGTAACTAAATAACATAATTCTCGGATGTGTAAGCTGGTCGCACAAGACCTCTCGGTCGTACAAGAGGTCCACTCGCATAAGACATGTCCGGCCGCACAAGCTGATCAGGTCGCACAAGAGGACCTGATCGTACAAACAGCCCAGTCGCACAAGAATTGTTGTTTGTTGTTATTGGGCCGTAGGTATATGTTGGGCCGGACTGATAATGGAATCGCACAAGATAACATGGATCGCACAAGGCTTAAGTTTAATTGTCTGGGCCGTGTTATGCTTACGGATTTATTTGGGTTTCATGCTTTTGGGCCGGGTAGTAATGGGCTTCAACGAATGACTCGCACAAGGTCATTAGACTTGTGCGAGCCCAATCACTTAATTGCGCAAGTTGATTATGTCTTAACTATTGAGCGTGATGTTGCATGATGCCATGATCCGTATGTGTTTCTTATATATGCAATTTATGTGATACTTGTGTGCACTACTTGGAACCAAAACCTGACTTTGTATGGTAACCATGTTAGGACGTGGTTGACCACTAGCTGATAGACTTGACCTTTCTGTGTAATCTGCCGAGCAAACCAAGGTGAGTTCACACTCTACAAAGCATGGGATTCCCAGGGGTTGGGAATGGGGTTAAGGAATATGGATTCCTCGTCCTTCTTGGGTAGGACAGTATTGGTTCAGGAATGTAATTCCTCGTCCTCACGGACAGATAACTCGTACTAGACCAAAACTCTATCACGAAGTCCCTCCTTTTATATCGACTTAATCGCCGAGCCAATGGCGAGCGGGTCATTAGTTAGATAGCGCTATTTAGGTCTGACAAGCCTCACACCGTGCCGCAGAGGACGGGCGTGAACTAATGGATCTGGGGCACGTCAATGCTGATAGACATTGACAGTTTCAGGGCACTTAAACATGACTTCAGTCAGTAGTCGATATGGTAACGAGTCTAGTGTATACATGGGGTAGCCCCCACGGCCGAAATGCCAGATAACTATCATGGGGTAGCCCCCACGGCAGGTTTGCCAGAGTAAATGGGTTAAACAAAGGGTTAAACAAATCACGTTTTCAACTATGGGGTAACCCCCACGGCAGGAACGCCAGCTAAAGGAAAACTGTTTTTGGAACAACTTAAAACGAACACCCAACCGTGAACTCACTCAACTAGTTGTTGACTCGTTACTACATGCTTTGCAGGTCTATAGGTACTTAACTGGAGCTTGCACAAGGAAGAGTCGTTGTGGGACATGGACAGCTGTGTGCCATGTTAAACATTTGGATAATTAAACTTTGGATTTGGTTTTGAACATTATGCTTCCGCTCATAACTTAACTATGTTTGTTTTGGATATTAATCGTGTTGGTTGGACTTTTACATTAAATATTTACTTGTTCAATATGATTAGTGGTTTGATCCTGGTCAGTCACGCCTCCAAGCGGTGATACTCCGCTGGTGGATTTTGGGGGTGTGACACTCTGCCTCCCTCAAGTTGGACGAGACCGGTTTCTCATACGAGTCAGAAATAGCGGTCCCATCGTAAGAATCAGGAACAACTGTCTCGTCAGAATATTGACCGAAAATATAGTTGTTTAACCACGACATCATTTTTTCAAGAGATGTAACTAATACAGCAAAACCGCGCGTTATTTTGAAGAAACACAACGGATGGGGAATAAAGGCAATACAGACCTTTGATCTGAAATGAATGAAAATGTATATCGAAGTGTCTGTGAATGAAAATGTATATCGAAGTGTCTGTCTCAGAGGTTGCTTTTAAAAGGTAAAATGGGTGAAATTTGGGGTCGAAGTGCCGCGCTATGGCCAAAGCGCGGCGCTTAGGGTTAACGACAAAACATCATAATCGGCTTTATGTCTCTCAAACAGTAGCGAATGTCTCAAACGTCAATCGAAGCACCTTTTGTCAAGCATAGCGCCGCTCTATGGCCAAAGCGCGACGCTTTGAGGTGTGAAAATAATTTTGGCCGTGTGCAATTAGCATGACCCATAAACTATCAATTGAATTAAACTTAGAGTAAATTACAAGTTTTGTCCTTTATCTTTGTCCAAAATTGCAGGCGCTGTCCTTTGTCTTTAAAATTGATGAGTTTTGTCCTTAATGTTTGCAAATCTTGCACGTTATGTCCTTTAGGCCAAACCCAGTTAGATTTTTTGGTTAAAACTGACCATGTGCAAGGCACATGAGGGCATTTTAGTCTTTTTACCTCATTTATTTAATAGTATTTAAAAAATAAAACAAAATAATTAAAAATATTATTATTATTTTAACTATATATATATAACCTCCATCACCACCACCCTTCACCACCACCACCACCCTCCACCGCCACCGCCACCACCGCCACTACCATCCTCCACCGCCACCTCCTCTGCTCACCGCTCACTGCTACTTAATTTTGGACGAAAATGGCAGTTTGGTACTATCAACTGCTCACTGCTATTTAATTTCACGAAAATTAAATTGCTGTTACTATCAACCACCACACAACCACCACCACCACCCTAATCTCAATCAAATCAACCAAAATTAAACAGCTTTTCACCAACACAATACTTAAAATCATACCAATTTCATATCAAGCTACAAATTCAACAAAAACCATATTAAAGAAAACCCAAATTAAAAAAAAAAAAACAACCCAAACAGATCTCGCAAAAGTCTTGGTCGGAATCTGAACCGTCGCCGATCAGATCCGGCACAATCTTAGATCAGATCCGGCACAACCAAAGATGGGCAGTGAGTGGAGCAGCTCCCGGTCGACACCGGCGGCGATGGCAACGGTGGCGGTGGTGGGAGTGGAGAAAATCGCACAAAAAATCCTTCAAGATTGAAACTTTATAACAAAGAAAACAGGTTGCAGGTTTCATCTTTTTGGAGCATTAGAACCCTTCAAGATTGAAACTTTATAACAAAGAAAACAAAACCCACAAAAAATCTTCAACTGTTTTGCTCATTAATGAGTGATGAGACAGAATCTTGAAATATAACCATGATTTCGATCTTCTTCAGCAACTTCAGAATCTTGTTGCAGGTTTTTAGGTTTTGAGAGAGAGGGAGAATGGAGAGGCGTGGACAGGGAGAGAGAGAGTTTTTTAATTAGGTTTTTTAATTTATATCCTATTCTATAATATTTTTACATATATAGTCCCTTATATATAAGTTATTTACTTGATAGCCCCTAAAGAGGTAAAATGACATTTCTACCCTCATGTGCCCTGCACATGCCTTCATTTAACCAAAAAATCTAACTGGATTTGGCTTAAAGGACATAACGTGCAAGATTTGCAAACATTAAGGACAAAACTCATCAATTTTAAAGACAAAGGACAGCGCCTGCAATTTTGGACAAACATAAAGGACAAAACTTGTAATTTACTCTTAAACTTATGTACAAGTAGTTTGATCAAGATTGTTGCTTCAAAATAACATATTACATTACATGATGTTTTTAATGTTATTGAATGAAAAAAGCTAAAAAATGGAAAGTAGTGAGAACATGCCCAGAAAAAGGGAACATTGTCTAGGCCAACTTTTGGTCAAGTGACATCCCCTTTCACTTTCGTTTCCTCTTCTTTTGCTTTGGGACAAACGCACATCATAATTTGTAACGTCTCCCCACCAAAAACATAAGACTATATCACATAATAATACTTATATTTAATTACTAAAAGGAGTATCCTGAATATAATATATAAAAACAATTTGTAAATGTTTGATGCAAGGACAATTCAATTCACTATGGGGGTCTCTTGAGGCACGTATGTGCTTTTCTTTGATTATTCCTTTTTTTTTTCTTCTCTTTCTTTTTTTGGTTTTTTTTTTCTGTTCCTTTTAGTTATTTTTTTTTCTTTAAAATTTTAACTAATTATAATATTTAACAAACTAAATCTCACCCTATATATATAAATTCGGGTAGTGTCGGTTTTACATGTTTATCTTTTGATTACACGATTTACAAAAGTTCATTTTTGCATTTTTTAAGGTTCGATGCAACTATTTTGTGATATATAAATATAGGGTTGGAGTTTGCTACAAAGTCCATTTTTTCTACAAATTCATAAAACACCACAATTTCAGCTATAAAACACACTCAAAACCCACAAATAATAGCTTTTCTATAAAGATGTTTATATTATATAAGGATTTAAACTAATAGTTAGCGCACAATATGTTTCTACAAGTAACATTTAAATTAGGGATCATCATTTCGGTACAGGTACCGTACCAAATCATTTTTTGTACCCACTTTCTGGCGTCGTTTTCAGGATCGGTACAATACCGTTATTTGACGATTTTTGCCTTTAAATACCGTACCATATTATACCGATACCCAATTTTGATGATTTTCGAGAGATGATGATCATCAAATGTTGCATACATAAATAGGAATGTTAAGGAAAAAGTGTAAACATTTGGGGTGGAGTGAATATATATTTTGGTAAATATAATTGATTTTTTTTTTTTTTTTTTGTTATGGCTTGAAATGAGGGTTTAGTTAAGTTTTCCTTTTCCAAGTTGAATGTTACTAGTAGAAAACATATTAGTCGATTGGATGTTAAATTCTATGTTAACCTTTTTTCTTTCTCTCTGTTTTTTTAGTATTTACATGTTAAATTAAGTGTTATTTAAATTAGGATGAACTTGGTTAACATAGAATTTAACATCCAATCGACTAATATGTTTTCTACTAGTAACATTCAACTTGGAAAAGGAAAACTTAACTAAACCCTCATTTCAAGCCATAACAAAAAAAAAAAAATCAATTATATTTACCAAAATATATATTCACTCCACCCCAAATGTTTACACTTTTTCCTTAACATTCCTATTTATGTATGCAACATTTGATGATCATCATCTTGGACCCGAGAGCACCATGGCATGTTCATCATGGTCATCATCCATCAACATCACCCCAAGCATGCTTGATGTATAGTCATCGTCAATGTCATCAAGTTTTTGGACCATCCCATTCTTTCTTATGGTATTGGGGTTCATGTTGTTATGTGTCGCCGCCCATTTTTCGGCTAAACCATCCCCTTCTAGCATCCTTACCACCTCCAACATCCTTGGTCGGTGGGCCGGGTTGTACTGAGTACAAAGTAACGCGACTTGTAGCATTTCACTCACGTCGATTTGATCGTAGTTGGTACCGAGCTCTTTGTCTACTAAAAGCTCTACCTTCTTCTCTTGGTGCGCCTTTTTCACCTTAGAGTAAAAAAAAAAAAACCATTTAGCATGTTTAGAAGGCTTGTAAATTGTGCATCAAGACTTGTACCGTAAAATTCGGTACTAAAAAAGAAGCTTACCCATTCAAGCATCACACCTTTCTGGTTAACCGCTTTCCCAAACTCAAACGCTCTCATTCCCGTTATCAGTTCCAACAACAAATTCCCGAAACCGAAAACATCAGTTTTCTCCGACGATTGACCCGTCGAGAGATATTCTGGTGCAATGTGGCCCACGGTACCACGAACCTCGGTGGTGACATGTGAGTCAGCATGGTCAAGTAGCTTAGCCAGCCCAAAGTCGCCCACCACGGCCTCGTTGAACTCGTCTAAAAGAACATTAGCCGCCTTCACGTCTCGGTGGATAATTTTTGGATCGCACTGCTCGTGTAGATATAATAATCCGCGTGCAGCTCCAATCGCGATTTTTTTACGAGCGTTCCAATCCAATGATGGTTTACCTGAAATGATGTAGCAACTCTTAACCACTTTTGTCATAGTACCCATAACACATCCTACGTTTTTGGGGCCTACACGCGTCACACATTTTCGTCCTTATAAAAGTCAACTTTCGGATGATGCGTGGTGAAGTACTTATAAAAGTCAACTTTCGGATGATGCATGGTGAAGTACTAAATTGTTTTATAAACAGTACTACATAAGGTTACAAAAGTACAAACTACAAACCTCTAAGCCGTGAAGCTACGCTGCCGTTAGACATGAACGGGTAAACGAGGAGCCGCTCCGCCGGAGTTACGCAATAACCGATCAACCGGAGCAAATTCCGGTGAACCGCTAGGCTAATGAGCTCTAATTCTGTCCGGAATTGTGATTCTCCGGCTGTTCCGTTAATGTCTTTTAAACGTTTGACCGCCACCATGGTCCCGTCTCCTAGTTTTCCCTTGTAAACGTTACCGAATCCTCCGGCACCGAGAATGTTTTTTGAGCTGAAGTTATCAGTTGCGTATTGAAGTTCTTTGAATGTGAAGCTTCTTAAGTTGCCTAAGCTCATTAGACCCTCTTCCGGAATATCTGTTATCAATTGATTTTAAATCAGAAACCACTTTTGACTTTTGAAGTCAAACTTACAATTTGCATATCTTCACAAATCACAAACATTTCTAAAACCATACTAAATGTTCTAAATTAACATAAATCATATTATTTATGTTGACATTAAAGTCAATCATGACACATAAAAAGTTAAAAACACATATCTGCCAATTGTTTGTTTCTAATTATAGGGTTGACTTTCAAGGTCAAACCTACACTTTTCTAGTTACAAAATGAGATACAATTACACATTTAACATTAACATTTACAACGACGAATCTATATAGATTTAATCAAGGTTACATAATTTATTTCCGATTTGAATTATATCAAATGTGTAATAGTAATCGCGTTCGTTTGACCTTTAATGGAAGACAACAATTTCACACAATCACACATACCGTTAATATCAAGAATGCTTTGCTTCTTGTTTCTGCTTCTCTTCCACAAGAGAACTCCAAGAGACACAACGAGAAGCGCGAGACAACCGAGACTAATTCCAAGAGCAATCGCTACCCTTTTCGACTTACCTTTCGCTAAAATTCCAATTTTTAGAACTATAAACTTGTTTTAGAGAGAGAAAGTGAATCAAACTCTTCAAAAGTCCATACGACCATACCTGATGGTGAATTAAGCTCAAACGAAAGCGGCTCAGGCAAAGTCGACCCGTAACAACCTTCGTTAGCCCGACTCCCACAAATCATATTATTACCCACAATACTGTTCAAGAAACACATAAAAATGCAATCTTTTTTAATACCCAATAATAGAATACAACAAAAATGCAATAATACATACTTGAAAGTTCTTGCTGAAAACTTGGGGACAGGACCACTTAGATTGTTGTTTGACAAATCTCTGAAAGGAACAAAAAATTTCTATCAATTAATGATTTCAAAAAAAAAAAAAAAAAAAAAAAAAAAAAAAAAAAATTAATGATTTCAAACATGTATACAGAATCATGCAGATAACATACTGTAGACAAAGACTACACAAACAAATAATAATAAAAAATAAATAAACTCACAAGAGTGCAAGTTGAGGAGCAGAAGCTAAAGACAAGGGAATAGCTCCAGACAAGCTGTTGTTATTTAATCTTCTACTCATTACATGACAAAATTAAAAGAAACATGGGGTCAACACTTGAATAATATCAAATTAAGAAATGAAGTCCCAACAATTCAACTGTCAATTTTAGGAAAACTAAAATTGACCCATCAAAGATTGTGTTCCAAATAAGGAGTTTTAGTGAGAGAAAGATGGTTTGAATTTGGTGATTACTTACAGGTATTGCAGGCTGGTTAAAAGACTTAGTGATTCAGGTACATGACCTGTTAATTTGTTGTTTGATAAATCCAATGTTTGCAGCTTCTTTAGGTGCCCTATTCCTGCCGGAATTTGGCCGGAAATATTATTGTTCTGCAACAACCTGTTGTGATCATTAACAAAATATTTTCAAGATTATTTTCAAGATTTTTTTAATTTCTTTATTTAATTTTGAGATAAGAAACTTGTATATTCATCATTAACGATAGGAAAATTACATAAGAATGACACGTAAACGAGCCACAAGCTTTTATATACAAGACCATTTTCAAGAGTATTTACAAGATAATTCTCAATAACATTTTCAAGAATATATACAAGACTATTTTCAAGAATGTTTTCAAGACTATTTGCAAGATTATTATAAAAAATCTTTTCAAGATTATTTTCAAGAATATATTAAAGAAAACACATATTAAAAAAAAAAAAAAAAAAAAAAAAACCTTACACTTGACGGAGATTAGTGAGATTAGCAATAACCTCTGATAATGTTCCTGATAAACCCTGGCTAGGAGCTCCACTGTAACAAAAACCCAAAAAGGGTTTTAGATAAAACAGTGAAAAAACACATCTTTTTGACAAAATATTATATAGATACATACATACATACATACATGCATATACATGTAAAAAAATATATAAAAAAAGAACTTACAGGCCAGTGACAAGATTATCAGGGGAACAAGTAATCATAGCCCAGCTACAAGGGTCAACAGAGTCTTCATCCCAATTACTAAAAGCTCCATGAGGATCATCCAAACCATTTTTAACAGCAATCAAAGCCACAACTGCACAAAAATCAAGAAATCAAAAACCCACAAAATATATTAAATAAAAAAGTTAAAAACAGAGGCTTTTTTTTCAAGAAAGATTGGATCAAAACCTTCAGGATTACGAGCTTCATAACAAAAACAGAGAGTAGGAAACAGGGGAACAAAACAGAGGATTAAAAATCTGATCTTTTGAAGCATGAACATCATTCAATGCAAGTGAAAAACATTAAATTGTGAAGAAATAAGAACAAATATTCAAATAATATGAAATAAATGTGGTTATGTGAGTTAAATTTTTGATTTTGTGGTGCAATTTGTGTGTGTAAATGCAAAGGGTTATTTGTAGGAAGAGAGAGAAAAAGGGGGAGAATCAGGTGGGGGTGATACGGTCCGGTGGTGTCAGTGACAGTGAGGGGGGGGGGGGGGGGGGTCAAGTGTAAATTATGGGACTTTTTGTGTTTGAAGTTGCTTTAATGGCTAACGTGCGCTGGTTTGGCTAATGTGAGCTTATTATTCCTTTTTTCTTTTGTTTAAATCAGTCTCTTTTCTTTTCTTTACTGTTGTTCTGATAGCTTTACGTAGATGAAGCACGGCAAAGAAAATATAATATGTTTATTTTATTAAGTGGTGCTAAAGAAACATAAAAGAGGTTTTTTTTAATGTACATTGTTGTTTTTTTTTTCATATTAGATTTTAAATTTGGTTTGCTTGAGGAAAAATCTCATATTCTATCATATAAAACGTACAAATTACATGGAAAAGCAGAGAAATACGGTAATATTTTCGTAATTATTTATCCTACAAGATCATTTTGAATCAAAATTACCCTACAAGATCATGACAGGGGAAGATGAAATAAAGTAAAGTAATAAATGTAAAAGCTTGAAATTAATAAATAAAGTTATACAAGTTGTACGTGTAAATATCCACAGACGGATCGAAATAAAAAGTCACTTGAGACTAATATGGGTCTTTTATCGTGGAGTCGCAAATTCCAACTTCTAAGACCAAGACTGCTCCAGCCTATTTCGTATTTGCTATTAATCTGCGCTTAGTCTTTTGAAAATACGTCAGTTTTCGCTGGTAAATACAATTAACCGACTCTTTTACAATTCTTTTCAAAAAGTATTTAATACCATTTGGTATTTCATTTTTAAATAACTTAGGACAAACTATATATTTTGTTACCAGTTTTACATGCTTGTCAATACAGTCGGGGACCATAAATCAAATGCCGATACATGATTAATAAGCACGCTACATTTTCATAATCATTTGCATTTCTATGATATCATTCGCCCTTTTTGCAATACCCGACCAAGTGGCTGGTGCCATATCCCAAGCCTGTATAAAGTAAAATAGGCTAAGAGTATCTACTTGTGTTAGTCTTTATAATATCATTATATCAATATATTTAGCATAACAGTATACAAAACAACTCAGCTTAGGCGCAATTTACTGGAGGCTTCTACCCTGGAATGAATGGAAATATTATTCGTTGGAATGTTATCGGGTCATTTATAAGTCCTTAACTTTGACCGGTTAACTTAAGGATACGCTTGGTTCGCTAGATTAGGCGTTGACCTGATAGAATGTGATTTATACCCTTCTAAGTGCAAAGACTCGTATAATATGAGTTTAATAACCATACATTCTGTTTTGAAGTGATTTTGAAATGTTTATACCTGATTCGGCTAGTTTATATATTTTATTTTATTTAAACTAGCCGTACACGTATATACAATATCGGGCGGTCGAATAAGACTATGACGGTCCGTTATGCCAAAACATATTTCATAATGTTATAAAGTCAGTTTTAAACTCAGATTATATGTTTTTTTTTTTGTTTTAAAATCATTTCTTTGCCACAAGGGCATTTTTGCCACTTTAAAGTATATAATGTTAACGCGTCAAATAAGTGAATAACCCATCAAACTAGATGACCAGAAGTTATAATCTCAGAGGGTTATTCCCTATAATATCATGGTCATATAACAAGTTTTAATCGGGTCCTAAACAAGTTAAACTGTTTGACTTTCGACTAAAAAACAAGCTCTAAACTGAAAATGACGAGTTGGACATGATTAAACATGTCCTAATATGTTATATAAACTATTATGATTTATTTAGTTCATATTTTTGTATATTATTTATATTTTTACATTGTACATTTTAATATTGAGTTTTATATATTTATTTTTTAACAAGGGATGATAAAAGATTTATGGGACGATAAGAGTACCACATGTCGATTGTGGTTGTATAGCTGTACCAAACTTGTATAGTTTGTTTTTACTTAACATCATATTATATTAGTGAATAAAAATAAAAATTAAAGATGAGATACAATTGTAAGAAACTACAAATCATACTTTATATTAATATTAATGCGACTGAAGATGTGATATAGATTGAAGAATATCATGTGGATGGGATAAGACTACACCCACTCTCCCTGCCTACCACCTCCGTATCATTATTTCCTGCAACTCTAGTTTGCCTTTTGATTTCTTGTGCTCATTCAATCAACAATTAACACCAGATAAATAATTTACAAGTCAATGATCATGTGGTGGAGCGGTGGGTAGGCTGGTTTGCCTCGCAAGAGGCGCCGGTTCGATCCCCGTTTCCATCATATGTGAGGCACCAGGGTTTTACCCATGATGCCCGGGTTCGATCCCCACTTGAGGCGGTTTATTCCCCTCTGTGGCGGCTCTCAACTCGTCAAGCCCTACGATGGGCGAGGCACCTGTGGGGTTTTTCCTTTGGACGCCGGTCACACTCTGATGCCAGCTGGGGCACGGTTAAGACACTCACGTCTGGCCGGAGTGGGGCGACGGGCCTCCCCAATGAGGGGGGGTGTGGGGTGTCTCGCACCCAAAAAATTGTGACACCTTGCCGTTCAAAAAAAAAATAATTTACAATGTAGCTTTACTCATGTATTGTTTGCCTTTTCGGTAGGTTTAAGTTTAACCGGAGGTGCTAAGGAGGCTTTTGAATGTATTGTTAAGGTGGGGGTGTTGGTGTATTTGGCGTGCGAGAAATAAGTTAAAGTTTGAGAATAAACAGAGTCGGGTGGAAGATATAATTAAGGATGTGAAGACTACGAGTTTTCTGTGTTATAGCAATAGATCTAAGTCTAGAACAGTTTCATAGAATGATTGGTGTAACTTTGTAATTATGTAAGTGTTTGTGTGTTGGGCCGCCTCATTTTGTGGGTTGGTTTTTGTTAACGAAGTTTATGTTTAAAAAAAAGGAGATTTACTCGTGTATTGTTTTCCAAATATGATTTAAATAAATGATACGTGAGGCTAAATAGAATATTTTGTTAAGGATGTGTGAGTAAAAAGACATGCACTCAAATCGGGTTTGAGCATTATATATCATGACAGTGAGAAAATATTTTTTACAAAAAAGATACTCAAGCCTTTTATTCATGTATCATTTATTCTAAGTAACCAGAAAATATTATATAGAGATACACAAGTATAAAAATTTAAGAGTTATAACACAGAAAAAATATAATAGATTCATGAAATATTGAAAAAAAACTTTTAAAAAATCATAATTTTCTTAAAGTAAAACGTTAATAAGTGGTTTAGATTAAACAGTTATTAATATACTAAAAAATAATTATTCTAGCCGAAAGAGATATTTCCCACTTCTTAGGTTTTGAGTTATAACCTATAAGCATACACCTAGATTACAAATCTAATAGTAACTTAATAATATGCTGTAGCAATGATATATTTTTCTTAGATTATCCTTCAATCATTAAAATAGACATTTGGAATCGGAGGTGAAGATACTGCTATCCAAAAAGCGTGTGGCTCGTATTCCATAGCTCGCTTTGATTTAGCTCGAAAAAGTTCGTTTGATATGGTTCGGTTTGAAGCTGAGCCGAGCTAGCTCCACTCAATTAGAAAGCGAGTCTAGCTCGATTCGGTTCGTAACAAGCTGGACTGGCTTGGCTTGGCTTGGCTTGGCTCGCTCGTTAGCTCGGCTTGATTTGGCTTGGATTATTTTACCTTGAATATAATTTATTTTTATATACATATAATATATCATAAAAAAATGGTTATTATTTGTGGTATTTAGGTGTGTAATTGAATATTTATGGTATATATGTGGGTCGATTAGGATCTAAATTCGTTGACATTTGAAACTTATTTTGTATTTAGTTAAACTTGATTTTGGCTTATTAAACTTATTTTGGATATACCCTTTTGAACTATTGAATGATTTTAGACTGTTGAGTTTTGTTTTATTATTTTTTTTTTTTAATTCAAGCCTAACCAAGCCAAATCGAGCTAGCTCGGTTAAAAACTAAGCCGTGTTCGAGCTTAGATTCTTAACTCGATTTTAAACTTGAGTCAAACCAACTTGGTTTATAACCGAGTTGAACCTCATCTTACCCTAGGATGGCTCGGCTCGTAAAGAGCACTAGGTCAAGGTGGCGTTGTGGATAATTAAGTCATCAAAAGACAAAAAAAAAAAAAAGAAGAAAAAAAAGAAAGAAAGAAGCGCAAACCAATTTAGACCACCCGTAGTAGGCGTGGAATGCCCAAAAAAGCCCCACAATACCATCACACCGCCCCCTGTGCGTTTTTTACCTTTTTTTAACGGCATTTTCTTTTCCACGCCTGAGATGATTGTGAATGGCCAATAGGATCCTCCCACATCTATTTTGAACCCTTTTTATATTTATTTAAAAAATAATTGAACAAAATTGAATAATAATTGAAGGGCAAGAATGGGGCTTGAACCACTACATCCCTTTTTAGATGAAAAATACCCTTGATAATGTGGCATCTACATGACAGAAAACGCCCCTAAAAGTCCTGAACACTGAAACTAGATATGGTCTTACAAGCAAACCACACTGAAACTAAAGCAATGAAAAAGCTTTTTGTCACACTTAATTTCTTTTTCTTTTAACGGCCAAAGAAAATTTCTTTTTCTTTTTAACGGCCAAAGAAGAAATTCTTTTGTTTTCAAAGATATACTTTATTTTCATATTTCATCCCCATCTTCAAGCTTTATTGTACATTGACCCTTTAACTTTTATTGACTTTTGTATCTCATAAACTTCCACAAATTCAAGCTTTATTGCACATTGACCCTTTTACTTTTATTGACTTTTGTCTCATAAACTTCCACAAAAATCCAATAAAGTCGATACCGAGTGTTTAATGTTTATCATCTTTTTCAATTAAAAAGACACCAATCATATATTATCACTTTTACAATTAAATTTATTTAAGTTAGTTTTAGTTTTTTTTTTAAATGACGACTTTCATTAAAAAAACAACCTACTATTATGCATATGCAAATATCTATGTGAAATACATGATTAAAGTTGATAGAAATGTAAAGTTGTGAAATATACATATATGATGTGGCAAACATTGTTTCAATACATAAACAATGTAAGATAGATTGTCGTATACTCTCGCAACCCCCGATCCCTTATGCAAATACAGGAACGGGCGACCGCGAGCCAGTTTCGGTGGTATCTGGTATTGTCTAATTTAGCTGTGGAATTTTCATCAGGACCGTAGTTAGGAAATATTTGATCAGAGTAAAATACCACATTTTCATAATATTAAACACATGGGATAAAACCCAAGTTTTAAGTACACACATTTCCATAGGAATAAATCCTATTTTTATTTAAAAAAACATCTATTTCTTTTAGGTAACTTTATTGTCACTTTTCCAAGCCTTCAGTGCTGTCCAGCTAGCTTCTATTTGGTTTTCACATTTTTTTACCTGAAACGCGTTTAAAAACATTTTGTCAGTGGGAAATACTGGTGAGTGAATCCCAGTTTAATCAAGTTTAAATAAAATCCATTGTACAGTATTGAGGGCGATCTCACAATTACATTTGTTTCCAAGTTATATCAATTAACATCCATGGTACTGTCAGACCCGACTTGTGGAAATGTTACCCCTCGCAAGGCAGTAACATAATTTTGTATACAAAACCCCAACATACTCATGATAATTGTATTCTTACAAATACTCAATAACTGTTTAATATATAATTAATCGTGTGAGGTTTTGTAAAAACAGTTAACAAAAAGGAGATTACTCACAAAAAGGTTTCATAAAAAGAAGGATTACTCACTTTGCTGTCTTAGATTATCCTTTAAGGTTTCCTGGTGACAATCTATAATTTACACAAACGCACACGTGTTAGTATAATAACCCATTTTAACATTAGTAATACCCTCCCTGAGACGGCATTCCAACGACTACGTCGGGCAGAACCACGACAGCCGTTACGGAACCCTAGATCAATCGGGCAGAGTATCTAATACGTATCCAGGGGTTATGATACTTACAACGGAGCAGAACTTCGTTATTTAGGGGGGTATTATACCCGTGTATAATGCCTACACTTAAATTTTGAGATTGAGAAAAGAAATCTGAACGAATTCGACTGAAGGCCACTGCATGCAATTTATAGGGCTGAAACCTGACTTCCTCGCGGCCCGCGTAAGGTATAGCCGAGAGGCTACGCGGCCCGCGTCAACGCTGGTCAACAGCGTAGCTGATCCGGGTCAGCTAGTAGGTTCAACAGGTGTTGGGCCACGTGGCCACCCAGGGTTTCGCCAGGTTTTACCTTGTCGCGGCCCGCGTAAGGGTTAAGGGGTGCCTTACGCGGCCCGCCTCAACTCCAAAAACTCCATTTTTAATTAATTTTAAATATATAAAAGGTATTCGGGGTCCGTTTTTACGTATGGGGTGTATTTTAAGACATATTGGGATATTAAAAATATATTAGGGTGTCGAAAATAATTCAAGGGTGTCGGTTTTCTTTAGGGTTGTTATATCCTCCCCACCTTGTTTTAGAGCTCGTCCTCGAGATCTACTGGAATAAGTGTGGATATTTCTTTTGCATTTCCGATTCAAGCTACCATGTATACTCTGGTCCTCTTGTAACGCCCGGCTCTTTTGTACTTTCCATTTATAGAAAGTTTTGTTCGTATTTCTATTTTTGGAAACCTTGTATTCTTGTAAACGTTCTTTCCTTGTAATCATTGTAAAACCGAGACTTGGATCATTAATGAAACTCGTATTCTGTTACAAATATGTTATACACACTCTATATATGCTCGTATGTTTGATTTTGTGAATCAATTGATACTTAAACGATATTCTTGGAAACTATGTGCTAAACTTGTAATTAAACTAAACTTATGCATGAAACGTGTTTTGAACGAAAACGATACTTGATTATGACACTTACACGCTCAAATATACTTTGACTATGATCGCCATGCTTGATTATGCCTTATACTATGCTTTTATGTCCAAACAAGTCCCTAAACTATCAAAAGGGCATCAAAAGGGACTCAAACATTAACTACAGGGACTAAAGTGTAACAAAATGAAACTTGTCAAACATGAGGCGCCGCGTGACGCCAAGCCCCCTCGCGTCACTCTAGGCCCCTGTTTCGACAGACTTGTGTTTTCTTCAGCTGGTTGCACAAAATCCCAAGTTCTAATCTCACCCAATCACCTTTAATCCACCTCTAATCACCTCCAATCACCTCTAAGCTCTTCCACTATAAATACACACCTTCTCCAACCTATTTTAGACTTTCACAACTCTCTAATCTTCACAAATCCACTCTCAATCTGTTGCAATTCAGAGTTCTTGGACAGATTCATACATCTTAACAAAAGTGATTGTAACTTGCTTGTTTTCACTCCAAATCACTTGATTCTTTCTTCTATTGCTTTGTTATATCCTTGGGTTTGATTCCTTGGTTTCTCCATGGAGAAATCAGACCTGGAATTGCCCTAAAAAGGACCTAAACTTTCTGTTTTGTTTGATGTTATTCAAAAACTTATCATTTTTGTGTCTAACACATCTCTAACTTATGTAACAATGCCTACAACCTTTCCTATGGTTATTTAGGTGTAATAACATGATTGAGACATGTAAAATCAGAGGATAAACCTCAAATACTTCCTGTTTTATTTAGGGTATTTCACCCACAAGTCATGTTCAAGCTTAGGTCTTGATGTAGAGTGATTATGGAACAACTTGGGTTGTCCAAACATACAATCCTCACATGATTTGATGATTTCTCTTTAGTTAGGTTGTTTACATTATTGTACAAATCCTAGTTCGTGACCCTCCTTGGTTGTTTTTACATCAAGTGAAGTGGTGAATATTCAAGGGGTTCCTAAATGGAAGCTTGTTCTTCCTACCCCATACATGACATCCATGATAACTCGAGGTGCCTAAATGAAGATCCTAATATTCTACCTCCTACATGAATTATTGGACTAAATAATATGTAACCTAGATATATACATATACTCATTCGAACCTTTAATGTTGAACTTGTGTTTATATGTTAAAGTAGTAGAATATCATCTAAGACTTAAAACCTTGATATGATTCTAATGGGTGTACTACCCATGAAATACAATATAACCCTAGTGGTTACATAGTGTCATATAAGAGTTATAAGTTAAAGATGATTATTTTTATATTGTACTTCATGCTATGTTAAATCCGAATCCATAATCTTCCGTTAAACGCCAAACTCACACACCTATGTTTCCTCGTGTAGAAGGACTAGGTGCTCCAAACTAATCCATCCACCAAATTCGCTCGCGGGATTTCAAGTAGGAAAGCTTGCAACCACCGTGAGTATACTCGATCCCTTTTTCCCTTTTACACTTTGGGATGCAACATGTATAATTATACAAACAACTTTTAAACTAAATATACTCAATCCTTGATCAAGCATGAAACTAATGTGACTTACTTGTTATTCTCGTATGCTATGTGAACGATTTGGAACGTTATATGCTCATTAACTTTGCTCGCCCACCTTAACAATTATAGCGCTATAGGATTAACGCCCCGCCCGTTATACTTTTGGGTATTGTTAAGTTAAACATTGTCACACCCCGATTTCCACGTGTCACCGGTGGGCCCGGTGGGGGAGTATCGTGACGTGGTTGGCAACGTAATAGTCAAACAACACAATATTAATATGCACAGCGGAAGCAATTGAAATTATAATACAACCGAATTTATTATTGTAATATCAAATGTCACAATATTCGGAAGTTTATCCACAGACGGATCGAACATAAAATGGAAACAATAGTTCAACAGACTTTTAGACATCTTAAGCTTGCGAGACTTCTATTGATGCTAAGGAGAAATATCCAGCCAATTTCGTATAGTACCTGCATTTAGCCTTTTTGGAAAATACGTCAGTTTACACTGGTAAATACAATCAACTGACTCATTTTGGAAAAAGATTTAAAATTGGTTTGGATGCACATGGCATAAATGTTTTATAATTTGATTAAAATGCACAGAGGCAAGATTAATCTTTTTTAACTTGGGAGAATTATTTTAATACTATAATCTTGTGAACGAATTACATGTTACTTGTGCGTTCAGTCGCCCGGATCTTGTCCGGGTTAAAGATCAATAGACACACCACATCATAGAGTTATACACTGACAGGTGTACGCCTACACCCCGTGCTCAGGTCGTGGCCATCTCGTAAGATGATGCCGAGGATATCCGGGACATGGTCATTAACCCCCCAAAGGCTTTAAGTAAACAAGACTGTTTAAACGAGCCGATCAAATTATTCAATTACCCACTCATCGGTGGAGATTTGATGCTCGATCAAGCGGTATGCTATATACCGTAACCCAAGCCCGTATAGGGAAAATAAGTTAAAAGTATTTACCTGGGCAAGTATTAATCACAATAAGCAAATTTGCAAGTAGCTTTTACTGGTTCTCCTAATCTGGAACGAAGGTTTAATAATAACCTATTAGAATCCTAACGGGTCTTTAATTAAGCTTAAGCTTAGACCGGCTAGTTTCAAAGATACGGTTCGTACGCACGATTAAGCGAAGACCGGATAGAATGTAAACTTGTTACATAAACCGAACCGTACGCGTAATAAGCGTGACGGGTATTCATGAGAGCTATATACAGGTTTCCTAAGTTAATTATGCCTCAAATATGTTGTGACATCAGTAAGATGTCTTTCATTATGCCCGAAACGTGTTTAAACACAAACTAGGCCCCGTAGGGGTAGTTTGGTCATTTTAAAGGTTGTAAAAGGGTTTAAGTGTTTAACTGAGTTACAGGTCTGATGTAATCAGTAAACATACTCAAATTTATGAGTTATAACAGTAGGATAAAGTATATATGTGAAATTTATCAATTATAACCAAACTATGCCCCGCAGGGGTATTTTGGTAATTTCACATAAGCCGAAAAGCTCAAAACTGAAGTCTGAGTTTAATAACCTTTGCTTACTGTTAAAATATTATAATTTGCCTCATATATCAGTAGGTATCAACCCGGGTATGTTCAATATGATTTTAATACATACTATGCGTTAAAAACGCTAAATAAGGCGATTAAAGGCCATTTCCGGGTTCGATACTTAAATCTGATATTTTTATATTTCCAGCAGTCTTAAAATAACTTATTTAACATATGTGATCAGTAGCAAAAGGTTTGGAGTCGTTTAGATCGGTAAAACTCATTTTATGGCCCGTAAGGGCAAAATCGACAATTACCGGATTAAGCCTACGACTACTAGTTATGCTCAACCTAAAATTAATTAAAAATCTTTAAAAATCCCAAAATAATATATTACATCAGTGGGTATTAATTTTGGTACCAAAAAGTAGGCTTAACTAGGCTATATGCTAATTACGCCATTTTATTAACATAAAGCTTTAAATTTGCGATAATGAGCATAACTCTTAATCTACAAGTCAAACTGATGTCAAACTTTGCATACAAGTTTATATATCAGTAACTAAGGTTTCTACACTTTTACATTTTCATAAATCACGTTTTAAGGTAATAAGGGCATAATGGTCAACATATGAGCAATTAACGGAAACATGCATATTAATTGGATAACTAATGAACCAAGGTGTATAATCACAGAGGGTTGTACTAACAAGTAACCTAATCCAATTAAAGCTCTGAGGCATTTCTAAAACATGCCTAAACGGGTCAGAACTGAAAGTCAAAGTGAAAGTCAAACTATGCGACTTTCGGCTCCGAACCGGGTCTAAACAGGAAATTGTCGGGTTGAACATGTTTAGACATGTTCTTACACTTATTACCAAGTTATAACAATGATCCAACAGGTTGCATATGATCTACAATGTTAATTATGCATAAATAGCATTTTACGCTTCCTGTTGACTTTTTAAATATAAGTTTGACCCGACTTTTGACCTGGTTAGAGTGATGCTCAGGGGAAACCCTTTTGAGGTTTTATTACCCACATAAATACCAACTCATAACTACTTTTGATTCGAGATATGACTGAGCCATTAATACTTAATATCGAAGTCAAACCGTAATTACGTCGGTTTGACTTTTAGCTAAATAACTAAGCTAAAGTTAATTAGAGAAGGTTAGGCAACTTACAAAGGTCCTAAGCTTGATTAGGGAACACATGAGAGAAGGTTTTGAGTTCCATAAGTGCTCCAAGAATGCAGATGAAGATGTGATGAATTGTTTGCAACTAAAGGCCCTTATATAGTGGATTTACTCACCACAATGCATTGACAACAAGGTCTACTACTGCCCACAACATTCCTACATGTGTCCTACATGTTTAGGGAGTGTTTAGGGGCCAAGGGGTAAGAGGAAACTCGTTTAAGAGGTCAGAATCGCGTTTAAACTGGCAACAGCCGGTTTTCTGTTGCTGGGCAGTTGCTTGCGCACCGTAACAATTATTTGTTGTGGTGCGCAACAATTCATCAGGGACCAAAATGTTGGCTTTTCAATGATTTGAAGGGGCAACTGAGTATAAACGATTCTTGGCCGTTTTTTATCAATATGGGGCCTCAAATTTGGGTCATATATAGTATGCACCACCATGTTATGTTGTGTGAAAGTCTTGGAGTCTTTTAGAAAGTGCCGAACAATAAGGTTTACCGTGCAAATTTCTTCGTAGGAGTCCACCAATTAAATTATGAATCATTCATTGCCATAATTCACTGTACTTGAACATATACTACATGTTTTTAATATGTTTTGAGTCTTGGGATTTATAACGAGGTCGTTCAAAGGTGCAAAAGTTAACATAACGACATTTTAAATCCTGTCAAACATTTTTTTAATAAATCCGAGTTTATAACGCTTTTTGTCTTACACGACACGTGTCGTTATTTTATTTAACACGAATTTTCGAGGTGTTACATCCTCACCCCCTTAAAATAAATCTCGACCCGAGATTTACTGAAACAAATGAGGGTACTTTTCTTTCATGGTGGATTCAACCTCCCACGTGAATTCGGGACCTCTACGGGCATCCCATTTGACCTTTACAATAGGTACATGCTTCCTTCGAAGCTTCTTTACCTGTCGATCTTCAATCGACAAAGGTTTTTCCACAAATTTTAAGCTCTCATCTATATGCACATCTGTATGTGGTATAACCAGTGATTCATCAGCGAAGCACTTCTTCAGATTGCAGATGTGGAACACATTGTGAATTCCACTGAGCTCTTCAGGTAAGTTTAGCTTATAAGCAACTGACCTGACACGTTCGATAACCTTGAAAGGTCCTATGTATCCCGGCCTTAGCTTGCCTTTCTTACCAAAACGCATCACCCCCTTCCAGGGCGATACTTTAAGTAACACTTTGTCACCTACTTCGAAGTGAAAAGCTTTACGCTTTGGATCTGCGTAACTCTTCTGCCTATAACGGGAAGCCTTGAGACGGTCACGAATCTGGACAACCTTGTCCGTCGTTTCGAACCCTATCTCTGGTCCTGATAATTGGACATCTCCAACTTCTGCCCAACAAATGGGCGATCTACACTTTCTACCATATAATGCCTCAAAAGGCGCAGCTTTAATGCTGGTGTGGTAGCTATTGTTGTAGGAGAATTCGACTAATGGTAGGTGGTTATCCCAACTACCACCCAAGTCAATCGCACATGCACGTAGCATGTCTTCCAACGTTTGAATAGTACGCTCACTCTGACCGTCTGTCTGAGGATGGTAAGCCGTACTAAAATTCAAACGTGTGCCCAAAGATTGTTGGAAGCTTTTCAAAAAATGGGACGTGTATCTAGTATCTCTGTCAGAGATACTAGACACAGGTATGCCATGTAAAGCTACAATCTTATCAACGTATAACTGGGCTAACATATCGGAGCTATAAGTCTCCTTGATGGGTAAGAAATGTGCTGACTTAGTCAGTCTATCAACTATAACCCATATTGTATCATTGCCTTTCCTTGTCTTTGGCAATTTGGTGATGAAATCCATCGTCACCATTTCCCACTTCCACGTAGGAAGTTCAGGCTGTTGCAGCATGCCTGACGGCTTTTGATGTTCGCCTTTGACGTGCGCATATGTCAAGCATTTTGCTACATAGGTGGCTACAGACTTTTTCAAGCCTATCCACCAATAATTTGCCCTCAGATCCTGGTAATTGAACTTACCAATCTATTGCCCCTACAATAGATGTTTATCACTTTATCTTTACAAGGTCTCCAAGGGAGCAGCCTTGATGCTTGCATATCAACTATTATAGAAATGCTTATCTTAAGGTGAGATGGTTATTCCAATCACTACTTAACAAATTTTTAATCGTTAGCTGATCCGTGTAGTTAGTCGAACAAGTCGACGATTTAGGGCAGCTGTTGGCAATTCTTAATCATTGCCTAATTAGGGTTGCGGTAACTAATGCATAAGCAAAATGAACCGTCTTTCTTATTTAACAATATCCAACTTTCGGAATATCGAGTTAGGCTATATGAACCCTCTATTTTAAAACTTAGTAAATCAGGGTTTCGATTCTTCCAATGATGGTACTAGCCGTCTTGGAGATTTCATAATAATACAGCCTTAAATGGGATATGAAACTTAACTCTACCTGCCTCCCAGGGGTAAACAGGGTAATCTTAGGAGAAGATAATCAAGGTACAAGGAGGTTACAGAGATTTCCATATCTCAGGCTCCAGTTCACTCATCAACGCTTGTGTCTAATAAGTGACACATTCATGTTATGAGTCCACATATTCCGTTACCAGGGAATATTTATTTGGACAATTCTATTCTGGATATCTTCTTTGAATACTATTAGTTGACTTTAGTACCATATGATCATTGGGATATCTTTGTGGTCCCATGCATTAAACCTCCATACTGATCAGGCATGGAAGCAATCTATGGAACTTATTAAGATACATCAATCTTCATACGGCGGTTTTGTCATACTATTTGGTATTCGTAATCAATATAGATTAAATAGATATCAACTACATACGCTGATGCACTTCCTCTTAGAAAGAGGACATTTCGAAAACCATACGACTGAAGGTTTCCGATAGGAACAAAAGAAATGATTCTTTCGATTTCGTCTGTAACTTTTACTTTACACTTAATATCTGGGGTTTTTATGGAAAATTTCTAAAAGTTTGCCAAGCTTAAGACCTTATGAGAGACTTAGCAGCGTCTTAACCCAAACGTATCTCTTAGCAGTCAAACCACTAATAATTATGTGCTTTAAGCTTAGATTTTTGGGTATACTGAATAGGGTACTATCTCAGCCAATGAATTAAAATTTGCGACATACTGTCGACTGTCTAGAACTTTTATGGCGAGAGTCAGAAAATTCTTATTCCGTCTTTTCCCTTTTCGCGAAACGGATACTAGGTTTTTCTAATAAGGTCCTTAAAAACTTGGACCATTCCACAATGTATAAGAGGATCCTTCTTGAGGATTTCATTAATGTCCTTACTAATTAAGAGTATTGCCATCGAATGACTGTGATGTATACCTTACCATGTCCTTTCTAGCATAACCACTGATATACTTAATGGTTTCTACTTCATCCTTTCTAGTGTTTAGTCAACATAAGCAAGCCAAGAGTAACTAAAACATATAGGTAAAATCTTGGATTCTAATACTTAGTCAACATAATGAGGATAAGTAGGTGACTTATAGAAGAAATAAGGAAGTTATTGTACATGTGCTTATATTTAATCAAAATGGAAATTTCACAAACTAGGCACCTTGCTCGGTTGGCTAGGCCCGCGAAAGGGTGTGGCCTAGACCCAGGTTCGATTCCGGGGACGGCCAGTTCCACCATTTTTTTATGTTTAATATTAATTAATCGTACGGATACATGTAATTATAAGGGTTGTCTCATAAGGAGTCTTGATAATTAATTGCTTATTATCACCCACAATATGGGCTTGATTTTTAAGGCAACCAATCGATTTTTATCACTATATTGAGTCCTTATATTTAACGGAACTAGGACATCGGAAAAATGATTCCTAATGGATATAAAACATCCATCTAATAATGCTGAAGCAGTCTCTGAGGTATACAGGCTTCTTAGTGAACTTTCGTTGCTTTTTATTAAGCATGTACTTGCTCTCTTTCTCAGATTTCTAGGAGTTATATTCCTCCTTTGGTTCATCCTTCATATACGAAGTGTGAACAAAACTCTTCTCATGAGCAATTGAACATGGTTTTGAATGAAATTCAGAGCGAGGAGCATTCGGCTCTTTGGATTGTTTCATGATCTTTCTATGGTCCTTCCAACTGCTGCGTCAACCACAGCCTGGAGATTAACTCCATTAATATTGAGGTTTACGTTTGTAGTTTTATTAACTTTCGTCGCATTAATAGTATTGCGACTGTCGTCTACCTCCTCCGAGTTTTCCATACTCGAAACTTGGTACTAATCACCAAGATTTAACAATTTTTAGTCATCATCCTGATGACCTGACTTAATTTAACCACGACATTCATAAACCGTATCCGCTATTCCGTTCTGAACATTCTTAATGAATGCTTTTTGAATGTATATCTATTACATTTAGCTTAGGTCACAAAAGGACTATCAATGGCATTTAAGGTTTGGAGCGAGTCCAATACCTGCTTGACAGGGGACCATAATGTCACAACTGTCTTTGTCACAAGGACGATTATAAATAGCTCAAAGGCTAGTCTTACAAGACTTTTATTATATATATATATACATATATGGCATAGAAGCCTGTCTCGATGGACGTAGAAAGATATAGCATAAAGCCCAGTCATGAAGGACATAAATGATTATACGGCACGAAGGCCTTGTCGCAAAGGTCATTTAGATATGGCACAAACGGCCTTGTCATAAGGACATTTATCAAATCTGGCACAAAGGCATGTCACCAGGAATGTTAACATTTAATATGTTAGCGTGTCACGAATGACAAATTATAGCACATAGGCTTGTCATGAATGACTTTAAAACATAACTCGATGGTCTTTCATCAAGGACCTTAATTTATCAGCCGCAATCTTATTAGATTAGGGCTTCAAGGTTTGAACGTGGTTCTTCACCTTTGGACAGGGAGTCATAGACTACAATTGTCATCGTCTTGAAAGATGATTCATTTGGCAGAAAAATAAGCCAATCAACATCACTAATGGATATTTATATATAACCATCGTATCTAATGATATTAGTCATGATCACATCGATCATATTGACTATTAGGTTTGGGTATAATCACACCATTTTGAACAGGGGATCATAAAGATCACTACTATCTTTGTCTTACCGACACTAGAATAAGGTATAGCCCGTAGGCATTTCATCACGAGGGATGTTAATATTATGATCATCATACTGATGATACTAGTCAGGATCGCAATGATAGTATAGACTATGGGATTTGAGTATAGCTCACCCCCTTGGGCAAAGAATCACAAAAGATTTCAATTGCCTTGTCTTAATTGGACAATATAATATAACCCTTAGGCAAAACATCATTAAGGATGTCAAAATCTTTAATCATCATATTGACGATCTTTGTCATGATTGCATTGATCATATAGACTATTAGGCTTGAGCATAGCTCACTACCTGGGACAGGGAATCGTAAAGATCACAATGTCTTTGTCACACATGGACAATATAATATGGCCCATAGACGAAACATCACTAATGGATGTTTATAATAGGTTCATCCTATTAGAAGATAGAAGTCATGATTGCATTAATCATATTGACTATTTTGGCTTGAGCATAGCTCACCACCTCAGACAAGGAATCATAAAGATAACAATGTCAATGTCTCAAATGGACAATATATTATAGTCCGTAGGCAAAACATCACTAAAGGATGTTAAATAATATTATCATCGTATTAAATGATATTAGTCATGATCGCATTGATCATATAGACTATTATGTTTGGACATAGTCCAATATTTTAGACAGGAGGTCAAAGACCATCACTTGTCGTTGTCTTATCGGACAACAAGTTTAGCCCGTAGGCACTTCATCGCTAACGGATGTTCATAATATGATCATCTTATAGGATGATGTAAGCCATGATTCCTAAATCACTAGGTTAGATAAGGGAATTGGAAGAATCCAATATAAGGATGACTGTTGTGATTTTCTCGAATCACATTTGTCAAGAGTGCTAACACGTTCTTAGGTGTTAACAAGGATCTGAATCCCTTGAGTAGGTTTCACCATCTTGGCCGCGTAGGCTAGGTTTCACCTTTAAGATTCCCTTTTAAAACGCATACTGACAGGGAAGGAAGGATATTTATTTTATTCAGGATTTTTACCATAAATCCTAATTCATAAGTTAATAATAGCACAAATGGCCTAGTCGCGTAGACAAGTTAAATTTATAAGCCATGATTTCAGAGAATCGTGGTATTAAGGTTTGAATCAAAGTTCATTACCTTTTCCTGACAGGGAGCTGTAGGCTACCACTGTCTTTAGTCTCAGAGGACATTAACTATAGCCCGTAGGTACTTCCCTTCTAAGGGATGTTTATTACAGAATTGCCCCTTAGGGAAATTCATTAACCATGGTAACCAGAGACCATATTTGGTTAATTTATTAATCATATAGGTTTAGGATTTCTATTATAATTTATCCTAATTATAAAACATTAACAGTTTTATTAATGGCACCCAATGTCCTGGTCACATGGACAATTATAAATTATAAGCTTATGATTTCAGAGAATCAAAGCATGAAAGTATATTGGCACAATAGGCCTAGTCACAAAGGACATTTATAAATTTTAAGCTATGATTTCAGAGAATCAAAGCATTTGAGGTTTGAACCTAGTTCATTACCTTTATCTGACAGGGAGTCATCGCTACCACTGTCTTTTGGCTCATATGGAAATGAGCAAGGCCCGTAGGCGCTATATTACCACGTATGGTCAATATATGATCATCTTAATTGATGACCTTAACCCAGGATTCAGAGATCATTAAACTGGGTTAGGAATCTTCTAAAGAATCCCTTAAATAACATGTGTGATTTCCAATGAATCACCTCTGCCAGGAGTGTTAACATGTTTTCAGATGTTAACTGGGATTTGAATCTTTTAAACAGGTCTTACCATCTTGGCCAGGTCTTTATAATGACACTCAGGCTAGGTTTCACTCTTAAGATTCTTTATAATAATTAACGCAGAACAATTTCTAAATTGAAATGTTAATAAGGATCTGAATCTAAATTGAGGAACTGCCATCTTGGCCGGTCTTAATATGACCCGGAGCTAGGTCTTGCCCTTTTAGATTTTGCCATTTTATTATAATGGTAGATCTTGCAAAAGGAAATGTTAATTTCCATTTATTTAATATTTCTTGTTTAGAATGAAAGTTTAAACTTAATCATTCCACTATATAAAAGTAAAAGTATAAAGTTGCCCTAAGTGGGACTTGAAAGGAATAATGTTGTCCTCGTAGGGACTGAAAGATAATTATGTCCTCATAAGGACTTATTAAGGAAACGATCTTCGGCAAGAGGAGTTTCTTCTTCATTCATTTTCTGAATGCTTTCTCCTTGGTTGCACGTTTCATCCTGGTCGTGGTACGAAGCTCAGCATTTCAAGGCTCCAGATGTGGAGAATTCTTATTACAGCTTCTTCACTTGGCGACGTATCCAATATATAAAAATTTGGAAGCAAAAATTTCCAGATTAGGATTGAGAATGATCCTATGTTAAGTCTAGACTCAGAAGGTCAAAGAATGTGCTACTGTGTCATTGAGATTAAACACAAAAGGCTAGTGTTTAATTCACTCAATGTTGGCTCTGATACCAACCTGTCACACCCCGATTTCCACGTGTCACCGGTGGGCCCGGTGGGGGAGTATCGTGACGTGGTTGGCAACGTAATAGTCAAACAACACAATATTAATATGCACAGCGGAAGCAATTGAAATTATAATACAACCGAATTTATTATTGTAATATCAAATGTCACAATATTCGGAAGTTTATCCACAGACGGATCGAACATAAAATGGAAACAATAGTTCAACAGACTTTTAGACATCTTAAGGTTGCGAGACTTCTATTGATGCTAAGGAGAAATATCCAGCCAATTTCGTATAGTACCTGCATTTAGCCTTTTTGGAAAATACGTCAGTTTACACTGGTAAATACAATCAACTGACTCATTTTGGAAAAAGATTTAAAATTGGTTTGGATGCACATGGCATAAATGTTTTATAATTTGATTAAAATGCACAGAGGCAAGATTAATCTTTTTTAACTTGGGAGAATTATTTTAATACTATAATCTTGTGAACTAATTACATGTTACTTGTGCGTTCAGTCGCCCGGATCTTGTCCGGGTTAAAGATCAATAGACACACCACATCATAGAGTTATACACTGACAGGTGTACGCCTACACCCCGTGCTCAGGTCGTGGCCATCTCGTAAGATGATGCCGAGGATATCCGGGACATGGTCATTAACCCCCCAAAGGCTTTAAGTAAACAAGACTGTTTAAACGAGCCAATCAAATTATTCAATTACCCACTCATCGGTGGAGATTTGATGCTCGATCAAGCGGTATGCTATATACCGTAACCCAAGCCCGTATAGGGAAAATAAGTTAAAAGTATTTACCTGGGCAAGTATTAATCACAATAAGCAAATTTGCAAGTAGCTTTTACTGGTTCTCCTAATCTGGAACGAAGGTTTAATAATAACCTATTAGAATCCTAACGGGTCTTTAATTAAGCTTAAGCTTAGACCGGCTAGTTTCAAAGATACGGTTCGTACGCACGATTAAGGGAAGACCGGATAGAATGTGATTTAGACCCTACAAGTTCAGAGACTTGCTTAATATGGTTATATTATTCACATTCTGGATTTTGAGATAAAACCGTTAAGGTTTGACCCGTTTCGGCTAATTTATGTAAACTTGTTACATAAACCGAACCGTACGCGTAATAAGCGTGACGGGTATTCATGAGAGCTATATACAGGTTTCCTAAGTTAATTATGCCTCAAATATGTTGTGACATCAGTAAGATGTCTTTCATTATGCCCGAAACGTGTTTAAACACAAACTAGGCCCCGTAGGGGTAGTTTGGTCATTTTAAAGGTTGTAAAAGGGTTTAAGTGTTTAACTGAGTTACAGGTCTGATGTAATCAGTAAACATACTCAAATTTATGAGTTATAACAGTAGGATAAAGTATATATGTGAAATTTATCAATTATAACCAAACTATGCCCCGCAGGGGTATTTTGGTAATTTCACATAAGCCGAAAAGCTCAAAACTGAAGTCTGAGTTTAATAACCTTTGCTTACTGTTAAAATATTATAATTTGCCTCATATATCAGTAGGTATCAACCCGGGTATGTTCAATATGATTTTAATACATACTATGCGTTAAAAACGCTAAATAAGGCGATTAAAGGCCATTTCCGGGTTCGATACTTAAATCTGATATTTTTATATTTCCAGCAGTCTTAAAATAACTTATTTAACATATGTGATCAGTAGCAAAAGGTTTGGAGTCGTTTAGATCGGTAAAACTCATTTTATGGCCCGTAAGGGCAAAATCGACAATTACCGGATTAAGCCTACGACTACTAGTTATGCTCAACCTAAAATTAATTAAAAATCTTTAAAAATCCCAAAATAATATATTACATCAGTGGGTATTAAGTTTGGTACCAAAAAGTAGGCTTAACTAGGCTATATGCTAATTACGCCATTTTATTAACATAAAGCTTTAAATTTGCGATAATGAGCATAACTCTTAATCTACAAGTCAAACTGATGTCAAACTTTGCATACAAGTTTATATATCAGTAACTAAGGTTTCTACACTTTTACATTTTCATAAATCACGTTTTAAGGTAATAAGGGCATAATGGTCAACATATGAGCAATTAACGGAAACATGCATATTAATTGGATAACTAATGAACCAAGGTGTATAATCACAGAGGGTTGTACTAACAAGTAACCTAATCCAATTAAAGCTCTGAGGCATTTCTAAAACATGCCTAAACGGGTCAGAACTGAAAGTCAAAGTGAAAGTCAAACTATGCGACTTTCGGCTCCGAACCGGGTCTAAACAGGAAATTGTCGGGTTGAACATGTTTAGACATGTTCTTACACTTATTACCAAGTTATAACAATGATCCAACAGGTTGCATATGATCTACAATGTTAATTATGCATAAATAGCATTTTACGCTTCCTGTTGACTTTTTAAATATAAGTTTGACCCGACTTTTGACCTGGTTAGAGTGATGCTCAGGGGAAACCCTTTTGAGGTTTTATTACCCACATAAATACCAACTCATAACTACTTTTGATTCGAGATATGACTGAGCCATTAATACTTAATATCGAAGTCAAACCGTAATTACGTCGGTTTGACTTTTAGCTAAATAACTAAGCTAAAGTTAATTAGAGAAGGTTAGGCAACTTACAAAGGTCCTAAGCTTGATTAGGGAACACATGAGAGAAGGTTTTGAGTTCCATAAGTGCTCCAAGAATGCAGATGAAGATGTGATGAATTGTTTGCAACTAAAGGCCCTTATATAGTGGATTTACTCACCACAATGCATTGACAACAAGGTCTACTACTGCCCACAACATTCCTACATGTGTCCTACATGTTTAGGGAGTGTTTAGGGGCCAAGGGGTAAGAGGAAACTCGTTTAAGAGGTCAGAATCGCGTTTAAACTGGCAACAGCCGGTTTTCTGTTGCTGGGCAGTTGCTTGCGCACCGTAACAATTATTTGTTGCGGTGCGCAACAATTCATCAGGGACCAAAATGTTGGCTTTTCAATGATTTGAAGGGCCAACTGAGTATAAACGATTCTTGGCCATTTTTTATCAATATGGGGCCTCAAATTTGGGTCATGTATAGTATGCACCACCATGTTATGTTATGTGAAAGTCTTGGAGTCTTTTAGAAAGTGCCGAACAATAAGGTTTACCGTGCAAATTTCTTCGTAGGAGTCCACCAATTAAATTATGAATCATTCATTGCCATAATTCACTGTACTTGAACATATACTACATGTTTTTAATATGTTTTGAGTCTTGGGATTTATAACGAGGTCGTTCAGAGGTGCAAAAGTTAACATAACGACACTTTTAAATCTTGTCAAACATTTTTTTAATAAATCCGAGTTTATAACGCTTTTTGTCTTACACAACACGTGTCGTTATTTTATTTAACACGAATTTTCGAGGTGTTACAAACATTACCACCCCGCTAAACTTTTGGGATTAGGCTATTTTATGCGTTGTATTCTAGGGTTTGATCATATTGTACGCCAAAAATTGCATACTAGTAATCACATATTATGAATCATGTTGGATTTGAGTTTTTATTCTATTATGCTATGTAAACAAACTTGTATACTCGCCTTTGCTTTTGCATTGAAACTCTATTTTAATACATGTTGCAGGTTAAATTGTTGAAGTATGTTGAAAGATGAAACAAGTATAGGGTGGACTAGATACACACCTACAAATCGTTTATCTTTTAATGTTATGTTATTTGTTGAAACAATGTTGTATTTCGTTTTGATTATTGTATGAAAATTTAGCACTCGCAATGAAATTTGAATTTAATTAAATATTGTCACATAGTGTTATGAAGTCTCTAGCAATCTATACACACTTCGTCTCATCCCGATGTTTCCGCCATCGGTTGGGGTGTGACAGATTGGTATCAGAGCCATAACTATAGGGAATTAGGAAAAAAAATTGCCATGCTTTTGCCCTAATCTATAGTTTTAGGAATTTTGCCTCTTATGTGTTGTTTAAAACTTTCGTACTCTACCATGCATGCTTCCTAGCTATACTTCTTGTTGATTAAATTTATATGCCTTTCCTAAGGTTAACATGAATACACTTTGTTTATTTGTATACTCTTGTAACACAAACGAGACAACTTTACCAAAATAGGCGTGAAACCCACAATTTGGTAAACGACTCTCATTCTACCTTAAACTATTTTTACACGAAATTCCACCATTAAGCTAGGAGTGAAATCCACATCTTAATGGTAATTTCCATTTCAACTCTAGTGGACCCTTGTCATAGTGTCGAAATTTTATTTTGACCCGACAAGTACCAACCACATTTAGGGTACGAAATCGTCAAGTTAGGGGTGAAACCCGCATCTCGTCGATTAAGTCCCATTCCTCGATTTTCAATCTCGCCAAAGTCCCGATTGTTTCAATCAATTAGAGATGTGTAGTAACCGGAAGGGTAAGATACCATTAATCGCTTCTCGACGAGAGTATCTTACCTATAGTCCAAAGCACGTTTTCTCTAATTCGAAAGAACTTTCGACCCACTTTGGAATAGTCGACGTTTCTCTACTCGAAACAATCCTATGTTTTATTGAGCCTCTCTTTTATGTATCTCAATTTATATGTGATTTTACACTTGAACGTTCGTTCATTTCAAAATTTCGTTATAATCGTTTCGCACGTCATCGCAATCACAAACAATAATAATCCCTCGTGAACAAACTAAATTTACAATGCTTTCATTTATCCATGTTATGCTATGTTGAACTCATGACTATGCTTTATGTGACGTTTAAACTCTTTACGCTATGTGAATTAATTTGAACCCTTTATGCTATGTGACACTTTATGCTATGTGAATCAATTTATGCAAACAATTTTCTTAAACAAACATTATGATCAAGTCTCACCTATTCGTTCTTTTGAATCTTAGATGTCTTCTCGTCACTCCAACTCGTCTAAGAAGTCAAAGTCCCGTGCTACGAAGAAGATGATGGCTTTCATGGCCGATCAATTTGCGCGCGTCGTTCCAAAGGTCATTACCGAGATTCGAGCTTCTAAAACTCCTCACTCTTCCGTCGACTCTAAGGTCGAAGTACGCAAGCCCGCTTCGTTCAACTTCAAGCACTTTTCATCGTGCAATCCCAAGCCATTCACCGGTAATGATGGGGTGACCGCCATGCTTGAGTGGTTTGATGGCATGGAGGTCACGTTCATCAACAGTGATTGCCCCGATGAGCTCAGAACGCGTAGTGCGACTGGGGTATTCCAAGCCCGAGCTCTCGAATGGTGGACGAACGAAAGGAACATCCGCTCGAATGAACTGGCCTATGCGTTGACTTGGGAAGAAGTTAAGGCCCTAATGATGGACGAATTTTTCCCTCCGCATGAGCAACAAAGACTAGAGGAAGAATTTTGGGCGCTAAAGCAAGTGGGAGATGAGAACCTAGCTTATACCACCCTGATAGACTGTCGTCGGGTCTATGCAAAAACCTAAAATTACCTATAGACAGGGTAAGTCAGGTATCGAATCCAGAGGAGCATGTGGTCAGTGTAATACCGTTTAACTAATCTAAACTTACTTTATGAAATTTGCTAGTTTATCTATTTTTGTAGTTTTTATGAATAAGTGTTGTGAAAATAAAAAAAACAATGATAGTAACGTGACCACTCCGGGATTCAGATTCTGTAAACAACTAATAATCTAATTATTGTTTATTTGGATGCCACTGATTAAATGGTAAATCTGTCACATAAACCAATTATTTATACAAGATCCTAGCATAATACCAATTGATCAGATAGATATTAACCGCAAGTATAAATAATTATTCAATCAGCAAAAGCACAATTAGATTTAACATAAATACGTCTCCGGTTATTACCAGGATTTGTCTGTCACACAAATTGTATATATGTAAATGCAATTCGGTCAACACCTAATTACAATCTAATTCTCAAACAAACAGAACTAAATTAAAAGTGAAATACAAGAATCATCACCCGGAGTGTCACTGGAGGGTTAACCGATCATGGCAGGTTGTTGATCTTCAGAGGCTCCAACCATAGTTGAAACCCCTTTCTTTCGTCCGAGCTCCCCCTCCTGATCGAACTCTCCCCTTCGAAGATGTTGATATATGATGTTTTATGATGATGTATTAAATGTGTTCCCACATGTGATGTTGTGTTAGCGGCCCAAAAGAGAGTTAATGTTGGATGATATTGTTGACTTTTGTGTTGTGAATTCCCTGGCTCCAAACCTCAAATGGCGGCCCCCCTTTTCTGCGTGAATTGATGATGATCATATATGTTTTATATTAGGTGATTGATGGTTCCAAAGTTCCAACTCCCTCAATAGTCTCTGTCCACAATTAATGATGATGTTGACCATTCTCTTTTTATACAACTCTATGCATGAAGTTGGTAGCAAAAAGTGTATTTCCATTTTGATTTTTAACGTGATGTTGCCTTTCTTTTGACTATTGTCCATGTCCCACCATACAACTTTCCTATATCGATGTTTTAGCCCCTTGAACTTCATTGTTTGTGATGCCCATTTAATGCATTCTAGAACAACCTGCATCAACATGTAAAAGCAATATAATATTGTTTCTTTTAATTCACATACCAATCACCATATGATTTAATTCACGTAACACTTATTTACATATATAATAATAAGAATTGATATACGTTAAGCTAATATAATGGATCGGTGATTATTAATATTTGCTTTTATCTCTAATGATTTGACTTGTTTACATCTTAACCCGCATGATAGTTTAATCACATCAAATATATCATATTTTATATCATATCAATGCATTTTTACCATAATTAATTCTAATAAAGTGAACCTAAAATGCATCGATCACACCCGTTTCAAACAACTTAGCTTCATTGTTCCTCACCTCGTTATGACCACCGACCGCAAGATAAGGAAGTACATCAATGGGTTACCCTCTGCTATGCGCGATACGATCGAGGCTGCCAAACTCGACAATATCGAAGCTGTTTATCGTTTGGCCGCTTCCCTGAACAACAACCGTGTACGCGATAAACAAGCCGCAAACCCCGCTTCTTTCAAGCCAGCCAACCAAATTACCCAACAGTCGAGTAGCAATAGGGGGAAGAAGCGAAAGCAATCGAACCCGGTTTGCAATGCGATTGTGCCACCCGTTAACCCAAATCCTGTTGCTCCTGATAACACCCAAAAGTCGTACACTGGGATTCACCCCAAGTGTGCCACTTGTAACTATCACCATCCCGCCAATGCCAGGTGTCGTCGTTGTACCAATTGTAACCGTTATGGACATGACACCGCCTTTTGTCGCTATCAACAACAGCAAGCACCACAAGCTCAGCAAGCACAACAAGCTCCACCTGCTCCTCAAAACGCAAGACCAGCTAGGGCTTGTTTCAAATGTGGGGATACTAATCATCTTCGTCCTCAATGCCCACAATGGAATCAAGAGCAACAACAACCTCCTCGTGGACGCGCTTTCAACCTGAACGCAAATCAAGCGCGCAACGACAATGATGTCGTTAACGGTACGTTTCTTGTTAACCATCTTTATGCTTCGATACTGTTTGATACTGGGGCGGACAAAAGCTTTGTGTCCTTAGAATTCGAATCGTTGTTAAATTGCACACGCTCTAAGCTACCTAAGTCGTTTTCCGTTGAAGTCGCCAATGGCAAATCCATCTCAGTCAATTCCGTCCTTCGAGATTGTCGCCTTACTCTTAACGAACATGTTTTCCCTATCGACCTCATACCCATGCAACTGGGTAGTTTCAACGTCATCATAGGCATGGATTGGCTCCAAAAGAACCATGCTGAAATCGCTTGTCATGAGAAATACGTTCGTTTACCCCATCCATCTGGCTATGTGTTGCACGTCTATGGAGACCGACCTTCAAAGGGACTGAAGTTGATGTCCTGCACACAAGCGAACAAGTACTTACGCAAACAGTACCTTGCCTTTTTAGCCCACGTTGTGGAAGAAAAGGGCAAGGGAAAGAGTTTAAGTGATGTTCCAGTGGTGCGCGACTTCCCTGACGTCTTTCCTGAAGATTTACCTGGTCCTCCTCCACCTCGATCTGTTGATTTTCGTATTGACCTCGTACCTGGTGCAACTCCTGTTGCCAAAGCTCCTTATCGTCTTGCACCTTCTGAGATGCAAGAGTTATCTACGCAACTTCAAGAACTCCTCGATAAGGGTTTCATTCGTCCAAGTACCTCACCTTGGGGTGCTCCTGTTCTTTTCGTCAAAAAGAAGGATGGCTCTTTCCGCATGTGCATCGATTATCGTGAGCTTAACAAACTCACCGTCAAAAATCGTTACCCTCTTCCGCGTATCGACGATCTCTTTGATCAACTTCAAGGCGCTACCTGTTTCTCCAAGATCGATCTTCGTTCTGGTTATCACCAACTTCGTGTTCTCGATGGGGACATCCCCAAAACCGCTTTTCGTACTCGCTATGGGCACTACAAGTTCGTGGTTATGCCTTTTGGCTTGACCAACGCACCCGTTGTGTTCATGGATCTTATGAATCGTGTTTGTAAGCCCTACTTGGATCGCTTTGTAATCGTCTTCATTGATGATATCCTCATTTATTCTAAATCTCGAGCCGATCATGAACGTCACATTCGTCTTATACTCGAGCTCTTACGTATTGAACGCTTATACGCTAAGTTCTCCAAATGCGAGTTTTGGATTAAAGAAGTCCAATTCCTTGGACACGTTGTTAGTAAAAAAGGAATCCACGTTGATCCATCCAAAATCGAAGCAGTGAAGAATTGGACCGCGCCTAAATCTCCTTCTGAAATCCGTTCCTTCTTAGGATTGGCGGGCTATTACCGCCGATTCATCTTGAATTTTTCAAAAATCGCCGTTCCTCTCACTTCGTTGACTCAAAAAGAGAAACCTTTTGCTTGGGGTCCTGAGCAAGAGAAATCTTTTCAGACTCTCAAGGACATGCTTTGCAACGCTCCTATTCTCGCTCTCCCTGATGGGAATGATGATTTCGTGGTGTATTGTGATGCCTCGAATCATGGTCTTGGTTGTGTTCTCATGCAACGAGACAAAGTCATCGCTTATGCCTCTCGCCAACTCAAAATACATGAGAAAAATTATACTACCCATGACCTCGAGCTTGGCGTCGTTGTTTTTGCGTTAAAGATTTGGCGACACTACCTATATGGTACGAAGTGTGTGGTTTTCACTGACCATAAGAGCCTACAGCACATCTTTGACCAAAAAGAGCTAAACATGTGTCAGCGACGTTGGGTGGAATTACTTAACGACTATGACTGCGAGATTCGCTATCACCCTGGTAAAGCGAATGTTGTGGCCGACGCACTTAGTCGTAAGACTCATATAGATTACATTCGTTGTTTTCACATCTCGAGCGGTCTTCACAATTGCATTCGTGAAGCGCAATATTCGTCTATCAACGAAGGTTCCATGCCTGTAGAAATACGTGGAGCTTCTAAAGACCTACTCACTTCAAAATCTGACGACCTACTCTACTGTCGCGATCGCATATGGGTACCAGATTGCGACAATCTTCGTGATCTCATTATGAACGAGGCACACAAATCCAAGTACTCAATTCATCCTGGTGCTGACAAGATGTACCATAACCTACGTACATCCTATCGGTGGCCCGGTATGAAGAGAGACATTGCCGTGTACGTTTCTAAGTGTCTTACCTGTTCGAAAGTCAAAGCCGAGCATCAACGACCTTCCGGTCTACTCGAACAACCTGAAATCCCCGTTTGGAAATGGGATAGCATTGCGATGGACTTCATAACTAAACTCCCTCGTACGCCTTCTGGTCACGATAGCATTTGGGTGATCATCGATCGTTTGACCAAGTCCGCTCAATTCATTCCTATTCGTGAAGATTTCAAGGTTGAACGACTTGCTCGCATCTATACCGATGAAGTCATACGCCATCATGGTATCCCTCTCGACATCATTTCTGATCGCGATGGTCGATTCACTTCACGTCTCTGGCAAACCTTTCAGTCCGCTATGGGTACTCATTTGAATCTCAGTACGGCTTTTCATCCTCAAACGGATGGACAGACGGAACGTACTATCCAAACCCTAGAGGACATGCTCCCTTTTTGTGTCATCGACTTTGGTGGTAGTTGGGATGTGCATTTACCTTTGGTCGAGTTCTCGTACAACAATAGCTACCACTCCAGTATTAAAATGGCTCCATTTGAGGCATTGTATGGTCGCAAATGCCGATCTTCTTTAAACTGGCACGAGATTGGTGACAAACATTTTACTGGCCCTGAAATCATACAAGAAGCAACGGATAAGATTCACCAAATCCGTGATAATCTACTCAAGGCTCGAAATCGTCAAAAGGTCTATGCTGATAAGGGACGCAAACCAATGGAATTCAACGTTGGGAATCACGTTCTACTCAAAGTGTCTCCTTGGAAAGGGGTGGTTTGTTTTGGTAAAAAGGGGAAGCTTGCCCCTCGCTATGTTGGTCCTTTCAAGATACTCGAAAGGATTGGTGCGGTGGCTTATCGACTTGATTTACCTCAAGAGCTCAACAACGTTCATCCGACGTTTCATGTCTCCAACCTAAAGAAATGTCTCGCTGATGAGGGACTTCATGTTCCTCTCGAAGATCTCCAAATCAACGAAACTATGCACTTTGTGGAAAAACCCGTCGAAATCATGGATCAAGGAGTCAAGTTATTGAGGCGCAGTAAAATTCCTATCGTCAAGGTTCGATGGGAAGGAAAACGTGGCGCCGAATTTACTTGAGAACTTAAAAGTGATATGAAGACGAAGTATCCCTATCTTTTCGCTACATCTTCCTAAATTTCAGGACGAAATTTCCTAAAGGAGGGGAGACTGTAACGCCCGGCTCTTTTGTACTTTCCATTTATAGAAAGTTTTGTTCGTATTTCTATTTTTGGAAACCTTGTATTCTTGTAAACGTTCTTTCCTTGTAATCATTGTAAAATCGAGACTTGGATCATTAATGAAACTCGTATTCTGTTACAAATATGTTATACACACTCTATATATGCTCGTATGTTTGATTTTGTGAATCAATTGATACTTAAACGATATTCTTGGAAACTATGTGCTAAACTTGTAATTAAACTAAACTTATGCATGAAACGTGTTTTGAACGAAAACGATACTTGATTATGACACTTACACGCTCAAATATACTTTGACTATGATCGCCATGCTTGATTATGCCTTATACTATGCTTTTATGTCCAAACAAGTCCCTAAACTATCAAAAGGGACTCAAACATTAACTACAGGGACTAAAGTGTAACAAAACGAAACTTGTCAAACATGAGGCGCCGCGTGACGCCAACCCCCCTCGCGTCACGCTAGGCCCCTGTTTCGACAGACTTGTGTTTTCTTCAGCTGGTTGCACGAAATCCCAAGTTCTAATCTCACCCAATCACCTTTAATCCACCTCTAATCACCTCCAATCACCTCTAAGCTCTTCCACTATAAATACACACCTTCTCCAACCCATTTTAGACTTTCACAACTCTCTAATCTTCACAAATCCACTCTCAATCTGTTGCAATTCAGAGTTCTTGGACAGATTCATACATCTTAACAAAAGTGAGTGTAACTTGCTTGTTTTCACTCCAAATCACTTGATTCTTTCTTCTATTGCTTTGTTATATCCTTGGGTTTGATTCCTTGGTTTCTCCATGGAGAAACCAGACCTGGAATTGCCCTAAAAAGGACCTAAACTTTCTGTTTTGTTTGATGTTATTCAAAAACTTATCATTTTTGTGTCTAACACATCTCAAACTTATGTAACAATGCCTACAACCTTTCCTATGGTTATTTAGGTGTAATAACATGATTGAGACATGTAAAATGAGAGGATAAACCTCAAATACTTCCTATTTTATTTAGGGTATTTCACCCACAAGTCATGTTCAAGCTTAGGTCTTGATGTAGAGTGATTATGGAACAACTTGGGTTGTCCAAACATACAATCCTCACATGATTTGATGATTTCTCTTTAGTTAGGTTGTTTACATTATTGTACAAATCCTAGTTCGTGACCCTCCTTGGTTGTTTTTACATCAAGTGAAGTGGTGAACATTCAAGGGGTTCCTAAATGGAAGCTTGTTCTTCCTACCCCATACATGACATCCATGATAACTCGAGGTGCCTAAATGAAGATCCTAATCTTCTACCTCCTACATGAATTATTGGACTAAATAATATGTAACCTAGATATATACATATACTCATTCGAACCTTTAATGTTGAACTTGTGTTTATATGTTAAAGTAGTAGAATATCATCTAAGACTTAAAACCTTGATATGATTCTAATGGGTGTACTACCCATGAAATACAATATAACCCTAGTGGTTACATAGTGTCATATAAGAGTTATAAGTTAAAGATGATTATTTTTATATTGTACTTTATGCTATGTTAAATCCGAATCCATAATCTTCCGTTAAACGCCAAACTCACACACCTGTGTTTCTTCGTGTAGAAGGACTAGGTGCTCCAAACTAATCCATCCACCAAATTCGCTCGCGGGATTTCAAGTAGGAAAGCTTGCAACCACCGTGAGTATACTCGATCCCTTTTTCCCTTTTACACTTTGGGATGCAACATGTATAATTATACAAACAACTTTTAAACTAAATATACTCAATCCTTGATCAAGCATGAAACTAATGTGACTTACTTGTTATTCTCGTATGCTATGTGAACGATTTGGAACGTTATATGCTCATTAACTTTGCTCGCCCACCTTAACAATTATAGCGCTATAGGATTAACACCCCGCCCGTTATACTTTTGGGTATTGTTAAGTTAAACATTACCACCCCGCTAAACTTTTGGGATTAGGCTATTTTATGCGTTGTATTCTAGGGTTTGATCATATTGTACGCCAAAAATTGCATACTTGTAATCACATATTATGAATCATGTTGGATTTGAGTTTTTATTCTATTATGCTATGTAAACAAACTTGTATACTCGCCTTTGCTTTTGCATTGAAACTCTATTTTAATACATGTTGCAGGTTAAATTGTTGAAGTATGTTGAAAGATGAAACAAGTATAGGGTGGACTAGATACACACCTACAAATCGTTTATCTTTTAATGTTATGTTATTTGTTGAAACAATGTTGTATTTCGTTTTAATTATTGTATGACAATTTAGCACTCGCAATGAAATTTGAATTTAATTAAATATTGTCACATAGTGTTATGAAGTCTCTAGCAATCTATACACACTTCGTCTCATCCCAATGTTTCCGCCATTGGTTGGGGTGTGACACCTCTTTTGGAGTCCCACTTCACTTTGACCAGAACTAATCTCTTGTGCTTGAGGTTCTTGACTTTCCTGTCTTCAATCTGTAGAGGCCTTTCTACAAACTTGAGTTGTTCATTTACCTCTATGTCCTTAAGAGGTACTACAAGTGATTCATCGGCTAAGCATTTCTTGAGATTAGATACATGAAATACATCATGTATTCCTGCCATTTCCTCTGGCAGCTGTAGTTGATAGGCTACAGTTCCTATTCTTCTAATAATCTCAAAAGGTCCAACATACCTGAGACTTAGCTTTCCTCTTTTGATGAATCTTACTACTCCTTTCCAAGGAGAGACTTTTAATAATACTTTATCTCCTGCTTGAAATTCCAACGGTTTGCGTCGGTTATCGGCATAGCTCTTATGTCGATCACGTGCTGCTTTCAGTCGTTCCTTGACTTAAATGATTTTGTCGGTTGTTTCTTGTACTATCTTAGGTCCAGATAGTTTCTTTTCCCCAATTTCTGCCCAACAGACTGGGGTTCGGCACTTTCGTCCATAAAGTGCTTCGAATGGTGCAGCATTGATACTTGTGTGATAACTATTATTATAAGACAATTCTATTAATGGTAGGTGATCGTCCCAATTACCTCCGAAATCAATTACACAAGCTCTAAGCATATCTTCCATTGTCTGAATTGTCCTTTCGCTTTGTCCGTCTGTTTGAGGATGATACGCTGTGCTTAGATTTAACTTGGTTCCCATTGCTTTTTGGAAACTTGACCAAAAATGAGAGGTAAAACGGCTATCCCTATCAGAAACAATTGATAAAGGTATTCCGTGTAAAGAAACTATTTCATTTACATATAATTTAGCTAGTTGTTCCATACTGAAAGTTTCTTTTATTGGTAGGAAATGAGCTGACTTGGTTAGCCTATCTACAATCACCCAGATTATATCATTGCCTTTTCTTGTTTTGGGTAATTTGGTAACAAAATCAATTGTTATCAATTCCCATTTCCACACTGGCATTTCTAACTGTTGTAACACACCTGAGGGTTTCTGATGTTCAGCTTTAACTTGTGAGCAAGTTAAACATTTAGAAACATAGGTTGCTATGTCCTTTTTCATTCCTATCCACCAGAAATTCTTTCTTAAATCCTGGTACATTTTATCACTTCCTGGATGCATCGTATACTTAGACTTATGGGCTTCTTCTAATATACGATGACGTAGGTTTTCTAATTTAGGTATCCACATTCTCTTTTCTTGGAATCTCCAAATTCCATATGTTCCTTGCTCTAATTCCTTAATCATGCCTTTTAATTTTTCAGTATCCTCCTTGATTACTGATTCTTGTGCTTCTCTTATCTGATCATTTAAATCTACTTGTAGATTTAATTTAAGAGAACGTACCCTTTTTGGCTTTTCGTAATACTTTCGGCTTAAAGCATATGCCACTACGTTTGCTTTTCCTTCATGATACTGGATATTACAATCATAATCACTAAGCATCTCCATCCAGCGTCTTTGTCTCATATTCAATTCTTTTTGCCCAAAAACATATTTTAAACTTTTATGATCAGTAAATATGGTAAACTTACTACCATAAAGGTAATGTCTCCAAATTTTCAAAGCAAAAATTATTGTTCCTAACTCTAGATCATGGGTTGAATAATTCTCTTCATGATTCTTAAGTTGCCTAGATTCATAAGCTATAACCTTTTGGCGTTGCATCAACACACATTCATAACCTAATTTAGAAGCGTTACAATAAACTACTAAATCTTCAGTTCCTTCTGGTAACGCTAGTATGGGTGCGTGAGTTAATCTTTGCTGAAGAATTCTAAAGGCTTTTTCTTGCTTTGGTCCCCATTCAAACTTAATGGATTTACAGGTTAACTTAGTTAAAGGAATGGCTATTCTATAAAAATCTCGAATAAATCTCCTATACTATCCTGTCAATCCTAAGAAACTTCTAACCTCAGTTGGTGATTCAGGGGTTTTCCATTTGGTTATCGCCTCGATCTTGGTTGGATCTACGTGAATTCCTTCATGGTTCACTAAGTGTCCAAGAAACTGTACCTGCTCTAACCAAAACTCGCACTTTGAAAACTTAGCATAAAGCTTTTCCTTTCTTAATAGACTTAAAAGTGCGTGCAAATGCTTTGCATGTTCCTCTTTACTTTTAGAATAGATGAGAATATCATCAATAAAAACAATTATGAATTTATCCAATTATGGCTTACATATTAGGTTCATCATGTCCATAAATGCAGCTGGGGCATTGGTTAAAGCAAATGGCATGACAGTAAATTCATAATGACCATACCTTGTTCTGAATGCGATTTTAGGAATGTCCTCTTCCTGTACCTTTAATTGATGATATCCTGATCTTAAATCGATTTTAGAGAAAAATCGAGCTCCTTGAAGTTGATCGAACAGGTCATCAATCCTTGGTAATGGGTACCGATTCTTAATTGTGACCTTGTTTAATTCACGGTAGTCAATGCACATACGCATTGATCCGTCCTTCTTTTTAACGAATAAAATTGGTGCTCCCCAAGGCGATGAGCTTGGCTGAATGAATCCCTTCTCTAATAATTCATCTAACTATTTCTTTAGTTCCTGCATTTCGGCGGGTGCCAAACGGTAAGGTGCTTTGGCAATCGGTGCTGTTCCTGGCAGCAGGTGAATTCTGAATTCAACTTCCCTATCAGGCGGTAGTCCTGGTAATTCTTCTGGAAATATATCTGAAAACTGAGATACTACTGGAATGTCTTTTAGTTCTTTTCCTTTAGTGTTAGTGATTATGGAAATCAAATACACTATAGATCCTTTTCTCATATAGCTTGCAGTTTTCATCACAGAGATGAATTTAGTGGATTTAGGGGGCTTATATCCTTTAATTGTGATCTTTTCACCTTTTGGTGAATTTACTTGAATTGACTTTTGATCACATAAAATACTGGCTTTATTGGCTATTAACCAATCCATTCCTAATACGATATCAAATCCTGTCAGATTCATTGGGTACAGATTTGCAATAAACTTTTGGTTTAAAAATTCTATTCTTGCTTCCTGTAAGATTTCAGAAATCCTAACCGTTTCTCCATTCGCTGTCTCGACTAGACATTCTTGTGAGAGTTTAGTTAATGGTTGATTAAGAAGTTTGCAAAATGAAGTATTAATAAAACTTTGGTTTGCACCAGAGTCAAATAATACTTTGGCAAAAACATCATTAACTAAAAACGTACCGGCTATGACGTCCGGAATCATTTTGGCTTCATCTGCAGTTAGAACAAATGCTCTAGCATTTTTAGTATTCTTGTTGTTTGCAGGTGGAGCTAGTTTCGGACAGTTCGGCTTGATGTGACCTTTTTCTCCACAGTTGAAACATAGTCCATTACTGGATTTTCTCCTGCAATCATCTTCCTTATGTCCTGGTGCCTTGCAGAAATTGCAGTGAGTGGAGCATTTTCCCGAATGCTTTTTCTTGCAGGCCTTGCAGTATGGTGCAGAGGTAGAACCGATATTCCTACGGTTGAAATTCCCAGAACGGAATTCTTGGGTAAACCTTTGAGCTAGGTTTCTCCTCTGGTCTTCTTCTCTAGTACGGATTAACTCATCTGTCAAGGTATTTGCTAGTTCTACAGCTTCTTCTATGGTTTGAGGTCTAGCTGCCTTGACTACATGCCTAATCTCCCCGATTAATCCCCAGATGTAACGGGAGATTAATACCGGTTCAGGTGATGCAAGGGTTGGTACTATTCTAGCATATTCAAAGAATGTGGTAGTATAACCCTTACTATCTACCCCGATCATTCTAAGGTTCAGAAACTTATTCTCTATCTGTTCCTTTTCATTGGGAGGGCAGAATTTCCTTTCTACCATACTTTTAAATTCCTCCCATTCCATGTTGTATACCCTATCACTTCCTCTTGACTGGAGGATAGTGTTCCACCATTCTAAGGCTGAATTCTTAAATAGATCAGAAGCAAACATTATCTTGTCTTCTTCAGCCCACTTGCTTATTTTTAAAACAGCCTCAGTCTTTTCTATCCAGCGTAGAGCTGCAATGGGTCCTTCATTGCCCGAGAATTCTATTGGTTTGCAGCACCAAAATTCTTTATAAGAACAACCATAAGGCATGGTTCTTCTTCTTTTAGGAATGGGCACTTGAAGTACGAGTCCATTGTTCACGCTGTGTTCTGGTTCAATTGGTCGCTTACTGCTATGTTTACTTTTATTATTCGCTTCCTGAACCGTTTGGATAATAAATGGCATTGCATCTATAATTCCTTGTGCCACTATGTGTTGGATAGCACTATTATCCACTTGGTTTCCATTGTTATTAATGTTCGGATTCTCATTAACCAAGTTAATGTTACTCTGGTTATCATTATTCAGATTTTCTTGATTTCCTTCGTCGGCCATCCAAATTTTAAACAATTACCACGTATTAATATCACAAAATAATATTTAATATAGCCAATCACATGACACGCATTTTGGTCAAAAGCGTCGATCCTTGCGACTTACTCTATTTTTATATAATATGCATCTATTACACACCAGTACTGAAATTAAAATTACAATATCGACTGAAATTTAAAGTTACACTACTAATAATAGGCATCCGTAGTTTTTTTTCATACACATACACACATATCATATTATTTTTATTATTATTATTATTATTATTATTATTATTATTACTACTACTACCGTTTCCACCATCACATTCATGGATATGGATTCATCCAAAATCCATATTGCGCTCGTCGTACTTCCAGACGAGTCGCTCTCCCACCTGTCGCATTCTTTCACTACTCTCTAAAATTTCCTCACCAAATGTCCTAAGTTCTTGTACATTGTCTGCACTCATTAGGGGTGCAGGTTCTAGGACTGGGTTTGGAATTTGGGGTGCGGGTTCCTGGTATGGAGGTGTAGGGGCCTGGTATGGGTAAGGATTTTCTAGAATCTCCCTAATTAATACATCATTATCGTAATAGGGATCTAGAGGATCTAACCCTGGGTAGGCTCCTAGGTTCGGCATGGGTATGTCTTCGTGTATATGTTAACGTTGCACATAGTCCCTATTATCATCCCACCATGGGTCGTAATTTGGGTTTAAGGGGTTAGGTGCTGGCTCCCTAGGTATTTCCTCCGGTTTGAAATCATGCATTTCTACTTGATTTTCAGGGTTTTCTATCTCCATCGGTTGGTCAGGAATTGATGGTTGTGGTTGGGGTGCTATCATTTGTTCCAGGTTAGGGTCAGCTGCAGTGGTTGCTAGGATATGGATGTTGGCTATACCCCTATTAATCATATCCTGGGCATAGGCATCGGTTTCTCTTTTGGCTGCTGCTAGTGCTCTCTGGTCTTGTAACTTTTTCATACGCTTCCTACGCTCATGTGCCCCTCGACTGAACCATCCTCTCTCTTTTCCGAGGGAATGGCTCCTCGGACTGAGCTTTAAACACAAATATTCCTTCTTCTGTATCAGCAGAGTACCCTGAGAGGGCAGGCTGAGAAGAGTCACCTTCGCTTCTAGGCGAACCAGACAATTGACGGTACGCGTCAGATGGTCCTTGGTCGCTCATACTGTAAACTAACAAATAGTCAAATAACACATAACAAGAAAATACAATTATGCACGTATTCCATTAATTTATTTCCTAACAATTTGAATTTTGATGTCAGCAGAACACTTCTGTGGCTGAATCAGTGGCTTAGCTCTGATACCACCTTCTGTCGCAACCCCCGATCCCTTATGCAAATACAGGAACGGGCGGCCGCGAGCCAGTTTCGGTGGTATCTGGTATTGTCTAATTTGGCAGCGGAATTTTCATCAGGACCGTAGTTAGGAAATATTTGATCAGAGTAAAATACCACATTTTCATAATATTAAACACATGGGATAAAACCCAAGTTTTAAGTACACACATTTCCATAGGAATAAATCATATTTTTATTTAAAAAAACATCTATTTCTTTTAGGTAACTTTATTGCCACTTTTCCAAGCCTTTAGTGCTGTCCAGCTGGATTCTATTTGGCTTTCACATTTTTTTACTTGAAACGCGTTTAAAAACATTTTGTCAGTGGGAAATACTGGTGAGTGAATCCCAGTTTAATCAAGTTTAAATAAAATCCATTGTACAGTATTGAGGGCGATCTCGCAATTACATTTGTTTCCAAGTTATATCAATTAACATCCATGGTACTGTCAGACCCGACTTGTGGAAATGTTACCCCTCGCAAGGCAGTAACATAATTTTGTATACAAAACCCCAACATACTCATGATAATTGTATTCTTACAAATACTCAATAACTGTTTAATATATAATTAATCGTGTGAGGTTTTGTAAAAACAGTTAACAAAAGGAAGATTACTCACAAAAAGGTTTCATAAAAAGAAGGATTACTCACTTTGCTGTCTTAGATTATCCTTTAAGGTTTCCTGGTGACAATCTATAATTTACACAAACGCACATGTGTTAGTATAATAACCCATTTTAACATTAGTAATACCCTCCCTGAGACGGCATTCCAACGACTACGTCGGGCAAAACCACGACAGTCGTTACGGAACTCTAGATCAATCGGGCAGAGTATCTAATACGTATCCAGGGGTTATGATACTTACAACGGAGCAGAACTTCGTTATTTAGGGGGGTATTATACCCGTGTATAATGCCTACACTTAAATTTTGAGATTGAGAAAAGAAATCTGAACGAATTCGACTGAAGGCCACTGCATGCAATTTATAGGGCTGAAACCTGACTTCCTCGCGGCCCGCGTAAGGTATAGCCGAGAGGCTACGCGGCCCGCGTCAACGCTGGTCAACAGCGTAGCTGATCCGAGTCAGCTAGTAGGTTCAACAGGTGTTGGGCCACGTGGCGGCCCAAGGTTTCGCCAGGTTTTACCTTGTCGCGGCCCGCGTAAGGGTTAAGGGGTGCCTTACGCGGCCCGCCTCAACTCCAAAAACTCCATTTTTAATTAATTTTAAATATATAAAAGTTATTCGGGGTCCGTTTTTACGTATGGGGTGTATTTTAAGACATATTGGGATATTAAAAATATATTAGGGTGTCGAAAATAATTCAAGGGTGTCGGTTTTCTTTAGGGTTGTAATATATACTTACACATAAACACTTGTACATTGTTTCAACACATAAACAATGTAAGATAGATTGGCGTATACTTACACATAAATACTTGTACATGTTTTAACTATGATACATAATGTGATTATACAATCACCTACTCTAGTAATTTTTGTCTCTCAAAATTATAGACTTACATTACGCCCCGCTTGCGGTATGCGCATATAATGTATGTATGTGTGGGCGCTCGGGGGGCAAAAGTAAAGCGCTCTAATTTTAACGTTATTTTACTAATTTCGTGAAAATAATGTTAAAAGATGAGGATGGTTAATCATGCATCATATGGCGGCGTTGATAGCCGAAAGACAAGGGAGTACATGCACTAATTGGCCTTTGTCTTAATTGTTGAGTGTTATGTGCCTTATGTCCAAGGCTTGATACAAAACTACCATCGAGCCGGGGGTCTCACTGGAAGCAGCATCTCTATTCCTACGAGGTAGAGGGAAGACTCTCTACATCTTATCCTCCTCAAACCCTACCTTAGCTTTGCTATTGGTGAGATTTACTGAGAACGATGATGATGATGATGACGACGACGATGACATCATTATAGACTTACGTTAGTTCTATAACGAACACATATCTCATAATATACATGTTTCACTTAATTTTATCCAGATTCATCATCATAAGAATCTACAGAAACATTTAACTTTCAATATACTTTACTATATTGATTTTTAAAAAGGTATATTGATTTCACTCTAAACCCGAGTAATATAAATCACACCTCGTAGATTCGGATCCCAACATACTTCTCTTTTGCAACGTGACAACCTCCATTTACAACCGTTTCTTTTCAAAAACTTCGTTTCTAAACCAACAAATCCAAGAATCAGAACAAAATCGTCTTGGTATCATTTCTCATACGCAACACACTGTTAGGACCGAGCGCACACACGAACACGAACACGACACCGAAAGCAATAACGAACACAAGGATTTACGTGGTTCAGTCTAAACTGACCTACGTCCACAGGCGACAACTAGGATATCTTTATTGAGGGTGTTAAAGATTACAAGTACAAGAGATCAATATATAGACTACACAATTAGGGTTCAAGCCCAATGGGCCGCGACTTGGGCCGACTGCCCTAACTATCGCGCCACACCCATAGGTGTCGAGAAGTCTACAACCCAACAATCTCCCACTTGGAGGCTTCAAAGACACGATCAACTGCGCTCCACTGTACTTCTGTAATCTGTCAACGGAAACTCTATGCTCCATCTCTAGTTGCCACCAGCCTTCTCATCAATTAACCTGAAGGCTCGTTGAAGCTCCCACTGAGCTTCAACTCATCAGTCACTACCCGTGACTCGTTCTCTGTCCCTTCCGGCTCCCACTTAAACGAACTGCCGGATCCTGAGAACTAACACTCTCCATCATAAGCAGGTAATTCACTGTAGAGACTTTCACCATTGGAATACAAGTTCTCTTAACCCACGATCGTCTGGGAGCTCTGACTGAAGCACTACATGTGCTCCCACTGCCACGAAAACTCTTGACTGGCTTCTCTGAACCTTTCCTAGCACGTTCAACCTGAATCTGACCTGTGACTCTGGGTTTATCTCCTGCAAAACAAACCTTCTTCTGCCCCCGAGATTCTGTGAGATGAATTTTGGTCTTCTTCTGAACTAGGATGGCCTCTCCCTTAGGCGATACACTGACCATATACAATGAGCCCCTCTTCTTTCCACGTGCAACCACTAGATTTCCCTTAGTCACCTTCCACTGTCCACTACCAAACTTAACCTCGTGACCCTGATCATCCAGCTGCCCGACTGAAATAAGCCTTTTCTTCAAGCCTGGAATAACTCTCACATCTCTCAAAGTCCAAGTAGATCCGATTGAAGTAACTAAGTCAATATCACCTATGCCTGTAACATCTAGGACTTCATCATTTTCTAGTCGTACCTTACCAAAATCCCCAATTTTAAGATTTCGTGGTGCTTCACTGCTGTGGGTAGCGTGAAATGAAGCACCCGAATCCATAACCCAGGAATCAACACTGCTCTCCACACTACAAATCAAGGCTTCATCATCTGAGTAGTTTACCGCATCGTTAACTTCTTTCTTTTCATTTGGACATTGATTCCTTAAATGTCCAACCTCTTTACAGTTCCAACAGGTTACATCATTTCGAGCCCTAGACTGACTCCTTTTTCTGTTCTTACTGCCACTACTTCTGTTATTCTTCCTTCCTCTGCTAACATGCATTAAATCACCCGATGATTCACCTGAATTTCTTCTTCTGACATCTTCGCCCAGAATAAGATCTCGCATCTTCGCAAACGTGAACTTACTCGTATCTGAAGAGCTCGAAACAGCAGTTACGGTTCCGGACCAACTATCGGGTAATGAGGACAATAACAATAGGGCCTGGACCTCATCATCAAACTTGATGTTCACAGACACCAAACGAGACAAGATCGAGTTTAAATTATTGATGTGCGCTGTAACTGAATCACCTTCCCTCATCCTAGTATTCACAAGCTCTCGGATAAGATAAACATTGTTCGCTGCAGAAGGCTTCTCATACATGTTTGTTAATGCTGCCATCATTCCTCTAGCTGAGGTCTCCTTCTAGATATTAAATGCAACATTCTCCGATAGAGAAAGCGTTATCACTGCTCTAGCTTTCTTATCCACCCTATCCCAATATGCTTGTGGCGTATTTTCTGGCTTTTCATCTTCGAGCACTACTTCTAAGTCTTTTTGACCAAGTAGTGCTTCAACCTGCATCTTCCACCAACCAAACTTCTTCCCGTCAAATTTCTCTATCGTGATCTTACCGTCGTCTGCCATTATCTCAAACTGCAATCTGAGTAATTCTTGACTTTGGGTCTCGGTAACACAATTAGAAAAATAATCTCGGACAAACAAGATAAAAAAATAACTCCGTTAATCAAAACCACCTGACTAAACTGCCCGGTAAACACGCCAACCAGTATTACTTGAACCAACCCGAAAGCCCTAATCAATAACCAACCAAAATTGTAAACACAATTTTGAAACAAATCTGATTACTGTGTCTCGATCCCTCTCGTTTTCTCAACTGATCGAACAAAACAATTAAATTTCCAAAGAACAAATTAATTGTTCTTTATTGTTTTCTATGACACTAATCAAAATTAAGGGTGGGGGGTATAATGTTCGGTGAGTGGGTGATTGAGTGGGAGTCACCAATCGGTGACCATACCCACTTGATTGAGTTAGGGTGTTTGAGTAGGAGAGAGAGTGATAAATCGGTGTATAGTCACCGAATGTGATTGAAGAGTGATGGAGGAGAGAGGAGAGAAGAACCAATCAAAAAATATATAACCCAAACACTCTAGAGTGATTAAGCATATCCTCTGATTGAGTGCAAAATGAGGAGTGAAATGGGGAGTTGACATGGCATAATATTATTGGGTAGGATTTCACTCAATCACCCTAGAGTGATTAACCATACCCTTCACCCTAAAGCAACAATATTGCAAAGTGACGGCTGGGATTCTATGATTGGGTGGTCAACAAAACAATAAAATAAAAGAAACAAACCTTTGTTTCTTATCTCTTTATTGATTTATCCTTCGGTGACGTTGTCGGTTTGAACGGAAATAAGGTTAAGTCGGCAACGAAACCCTCTTTTTTCTTGTTTGCGATGAACTGGAAGTCTCGAACAGAAAACAATCAAAATAAATTTTTTTCTTTATGGCCTGCTGCCCAAAAAAAAAAACTAATCGATTGATCTCTCGTGTTGCGTTTCTCTTGTGTAACGAGCCTAAGCTCTGATACCAGTTGTTAGGACCGAGCGCACACACGAACACGAACACGACACCGGAAGCAATAACGAACACAAGGATTTACGTGGTTCGGTCTAAACTGACCTACGTCCACAGGCGACAACTAGGATATCTTTATTGAGGGTGTTAAAGATTACAAGTACAAGAGATCAATATATAGACTTCACAATTAGGGTTCAAGCCCAATGGGCCACGACCTGGGCCAACTGCCCTAACTATCGCGCCACACCCATAGGTCTCGAGAAGTCTACAACCCAACACACACGATTTAGTTTCACTAAGTCATAAAGATTAAGATAACATATGGGGTAAATGATCAAGTGAAGTGATATGGATATGGAAGCATCAAAATCATTGTTGGTGTGCGTGTTATTCTTCCATGCCTATACTTGAAGATTTGGGGTAAAAGGCAAAAAGGGCAAAGTGGGCATAAAGTTAAAATGGGAGTTAACAACGATGCCCCTTTTTTTAAAAGCAAAAGCCATCACCCGTGCCTGCACACATTCTCTATTCCACCACATCATATCTTTTTTATTTTATTTTATTTTATTTGTTTCAACTCTTTTTAGGTCATATTTTGTTATATCTAAGGGTATATTCGTCAAACATTTTATAAAGATATACTTTCCTTTTTCTTCCTTTTACTTTATATATCTATAGACACTGGATCCGGCCGATCAGACTGGTTACCGGTTCTGTTAGCACTTAAGATCACCTATAATGAGAAGTAGAGAAAGGGCGTCTTCAAACGAGGTCCATTGACTAAGGTGGCTTCTCTTTAGGATTGATGCCTAGAGCGGATATACCTTGAGACGAGGGGTAGCCTCTTGAGTTATTGATGCTCCGGCGGTAGTGTAAATTTTGAAAAAAATTGACGTTGTTTCGATTTCACTCCCCCTTTAGAAAATTCTTTATTGAAACATTGTCCCTATAATTATTTTCTAGAGGAGCCACTGATTGATGCATTGTAGATATACTTTAGTAGTTAGTGAATCATCTACAAATAAATCAACTGGTTTTAAACAGACTTGAGATAATCAGTTAAAACCGATCAAACCCGTCAATATCTACTGTAAATACCGGCTGAACCGATGACGATATGCTTTTTTTTTCACATAAAAATAAAACAATTTAATATTAAGGAATGTGTACCAGTAGTTGACATTCAATTAAGAAGGAAAAGGTTTTTAGGTTAGTGGTTTGATTGTGCATATTTCATTAAATATTCGAAAATTTCAAGTACTAGAAAGTGAAAGTGAGGGGAGAATGTCAAAGCTGAGAACGACCTCTATCGGGACAACGAATTTTTAACTTTATATTAATTGATTCGGTTTTTGTATAATCTTTTCAAAAAGATTTAGTTCTAACAGTCATTTTCATATATATATGCACTTTATATCCATTTATTAGTCTCTTAATTATAGCTAGATGTTAATGTCAATTTATTAGTCTCTTGAGTATAGGTAGATGTTAATATTAATGTGTAAATGTTTAAAGATCGTATCTACTCAAAAGCATGCTTAAACATGTGGGTTCGAAGGATTCAATGACACCGCATGACGCTTGCAGAAGAGTGTGACATACGAGCGAGCATACATGGGGCGACTTGTTAAAAACTCGTGAGCTTTGCCGGTCTAACAGCCAGATAAACTCAATCTTATGACGAATCAAATCTAAAAAGTCGGAATGTGAATATCCAATCTTATTTTAATCATCTTTATAACTCGGCTCAACTAGGCGTATAAACGAGCTAAGCCACTAATGAGCTACTTAGAAGGCTCGCAAAAAACTCGAATCGAGCAGGGCTTAGATGAGCTCAAGCCTGAAATAAGCTTGTTTAGTAGACGAGCCCCATCCTGAGCTTCAATTATCAAGCTTAAGTTGGCTCGCGAGCCTAAAAGAGTATTAATATAACTTTCTTAACAACTAATAAAAATGTTGAGCCGAGCCAAGCTTAAGCTTGAATAACTACTCACAAGTTGAGCTCGAGCCTAGTCGAGCTCGGTTCATCTTGTTTACTACATCCCTGGGCTCGACAAGCCTATATGCCATACCACATGCTCCATGCTAGTATTTTTAAAAAAGAAGCAACTTTGACACAGATTTAAAGGGCTCAGTATACTCTCTAAGTTAATAACTTAATAAACGCAGGCATTTTATTGCATATTATGTTCATCACAATGCCAAAATACAAAGAGAAAACTGAAACAACCCACCACAATTCTAGATGATTATGCATTGCCATTATCATCTTCCACCTTCACCTTCGGCCTGCAACAACCCGTTTTTACCACTTCATCACCCTCCACCTTCACTTTCGGTTTGCAGCACGACCTTATCTTCCCAATTTCAGGTCTTCTCTCAAGAAACTCCATGTTTTCTTTCCATACTTCGCCGTTAGAGTAAACCTCTTTCTTCCATATGGGTACAGATGCTTTGAGCTCATCGATAACAAACTTACAAGCATCTAAAGCATCGACCCGATGAACAGATGAAATGGCGACGAAAACACTTGTTTCACCTACGGGAACGGGTCCCAGTCGGTGGGCCACAGCGATGGCGTTGAGGTTCCATAAGGATCTGGCTGACGAACAGATGGATTTTAGGCAACGAATAGCCATTGGCACGTAAGCTTCGTATCTCAGCTCGATTACGGTTTTTCCATCGAATGTGTCACGGGTGTTGCCGAAGAAAGTGGCGATGGCACCGCATTGCGGGGAATGGACGTAATTTGTGTATTTGGTGATGTCGATCGGGTGATTTTCTTCCAGGATTTCCACCAAGTTTTTTTCGTCTTCACCGGCCATCACTTGTTTGTGAAGGCAACAGTCAACTCTGCAGCAGAAGTCAACAAATTTAGACATGATGACATTACATTTATCAAGTAACAATAAAAAAATAGTTATAAGGATGTTTGTACTTTGTAACATTTATAAGCACCTTTTTGTATCCTCTATTGTTGCCACATTATCCAGTAGTTGTGACAACTAATGTATATAATAGCAATGTAATTTTCTTTATCTTAGTCACAAACGGTCTCCTATATTGAATAGAAACCTGGCAAAACAGGCGGGCCAGGACGGGTCTGGATCATAGCATGCCGCTTAGTAAAAGGTTCATTTCGGTTCGGGTGACCATTCTAGAAAAAAAGTATCAAATGACTGAATATTAATAACTATAGCAACTCCCTCGATCAAACCGTTACTATTTTAGAAAAAAAAATATTAAATAAGTGTGAAACTGGAACTTCTTAAGCAAACTGAAGTAACATTTTAAGACAACTGAAGGTAGACCACACTAAAAAGCTTCAGGGTAGGTAAGTGTTTAGTATTATAAGTTGAAAAATATTAGGAAGAATTCTAAGAAGCTTAGAGCAGCACAATAGTAGGGATGCAGACGAGCTAAGCCCGAGCTCAACCAGGCTCGAGCTCGAGCTCAATTAACTTATGAGAGCTCGAGCTCGGCGCGTTGATAATCTAACAATTAATATATTAATAAAAAATAATAATATAAATAATAGACTCATTTAGGCTCGTGAGCTCGATAAGTGAAGCTCGAGCTTGGGCTCCTTTACTAAACAAGCTTATTTTTAGGTTCGGGCTCGGCTTGCTTACTAGACAACTTTAAATAAGGGTTAAATGTTATTAAATATTAATAAAAACTAATATTATAATAGATGAGCTTCACATGCTAGGCTCGAGCTCGATAAATAAACGAGCTTTATTTAAGGCTCAAGCTTAGCTTGGGCTCGATAAGGCTCGGCTCGTTTCGAGCTTTTTCTCGATCCCATCTCGAGCAGCTTGCGAGCTGCTCGGCTCGTTTGCACCCCTACACAATAGCAGATATATATCTATTCTTTGGCACAAGGCTTAGTATCTTTTTGTAATGTTACTGGTATAACAGTTACCAACTTACCATCACTATCACCTATATTCAGGGATTCTTAGACAATATCAGGTATACACAAGTCTCAGAGCATGTTCTGCACAAGTGATGTGCCCAGCACCTAAAGGACTATAAAGCTCCATGGAAAAAGCAAGGTATTTAATAATATCTAAAAGAAATGTTGTGACTTGGGACTTCTTTAATGTCGAGTTATGTTTCATAACTCAGGGCCTGAATCAGCCATCCAAGTGTTCTGAAAAAATGTTAGGAAATGGATCATATCCCACAAATTACACGATTGAAGTTGTTTTAAACACATGTTCTGCATGATGTTAAGTTGGAAAAGCAGGTTCATGGTATATCTTGAAATATGGATTTGAGGATGATATACAAGCACTGAAAATTCACGATGCGTAATGAGTGTTTTAAGTTTACGTTGCACAACTCAGGCTATAAATGTTGATTTGCAGGTCCATTCGCTAAAGTATAAAAATTGGGCATGCGTCTAACTTACGTGTTAGAAATTCTATCATGTATTTGTATTTAAAAATCAGATAGTTTAGTGAAGCAAAGAAATTGTCTGATGGATGCCGCAGAAACTAGCCTAGTGGCAACCTGAAACGGAGTTGAAGCACTCGATGAATAAGAAGCTACCAATTTACATTATTTCAATATCCATAAACAAAAAAGAAACTACCAATTTGCTCGTTCATGTGGTCCATTCTAGCAATTTTGTTTCATCATTAAGTAGAGTATATTTCCTGTGAGTATGTATTCCAAGTTAGAAAACTAATTGAAGTGGTGTGGTCCCAAACGACATGCGTAGGCGCGCATTAACAGACCACACCACTCCAAAGACATGAGTCATGACCTCGAATTCTGGAAAGATCTAGAAGGACCTAGAAGGATCTGGAAGGGTACACCTAGTGACAGGAGGGAGGCTTCTAGTAAACAGGAAAGGACGACAGGTGGCACCAATCGTAAGACGCCAACACTTGTCACAAGATCCTCATAGGGCAGCAAGGGGCAGACCGACAACAGGTACAAAAGGACGCTGAGCTGGAACGAATGTCCATACGCCACGTCACCTCTGGTACAAGGCCAGGCCTGGTCACGTCAGAGGGGACAAAATGGATATTCTTCCTGGTCGGACAGCTGGCAAACACCCAGCTGGCGTCCCCTCTCCTTCACAAATCTCTGGCTATATATAGAAGGCTCAACCTCCAGGTTTAAGGATCCGATTTCTTACTCTCTCACTACATACACACACTTATATCCTCAAAGCGATTACTTATTCTCACGCTGGAGGGTGGTTACAAGGAGAACCCCCAGCCTCTCCTCCTTGTAACGAGTTCACCGGTGTTGTTCGTTTTGCAGGATCAATAGGAAGAATCAAGCCCATTGTTGAGTGAAGAACAAAGATTGATTGTTATATACGAGACGAACCGGCTGAGTAGCCCCGTGTTACTTAGTGTTTCTTCACTAATGCTAGTTATTAGGTATTTGTATAAACTATGCAGGTTGCATATTCAAGCGCTAAGTAAATATGCGTAGCAGCAGATACCAATCCATATCTTCTATATAGTATAGAAGCACATATACGAATTCACCAATGATGAGAAATTAAAGTAGAATAAATGATGTAATAACAGCAAGTAAAAGGTGTAAGAAATTAATTCAACAGAAAGAAATGAACATATAAACCCTAACCTGATTCAAGAAGATGAGTAGCATATGATTCAAAGAAGAAGACCAGAAGACGACTGATGAGGGTAGGACGAGGAAGACCTGAATGGGTGTTCTCTTTTTAATATCACTGATTAAGGCCCTATCTCTTTTTTTTCTTATTATTATTAGTTCTACCCAAAAAATCCCAATACAAATTTTATTCAGCCCAAAACAACCCAACACCTTATATTAGAACTTAGAACTTAGAAGTCCATAACTCCATATGAATCCAAAATTTGATCTTTGGGCCATGATTGCCCAAAGTAATAAAAGATAACAAGAAAGAAAATGATTTTAATATCAATACTCCATTATTCTATAGCTAGAGATACTGGTAAATACTTGAGAGATCTAAAACTAATAGCTGATATGAGTTATTTGATTTCAATACATATGAAAATCATGGTGGTAAACTAGATGAGTGGTAACAACAGTGTAAAAGTTAAAATATCTTTTTAAGTATTTATTGTTCAATAAGCACTTCTTATATGATCCAAAACTGTGCGTACATATGTACCCGCAAAGTTTTCTGTCCAGACATTATAAATTTTTACAAACGAGTATTGGGCTGAAGACGATTTCAGTAGTGATGTGATTTTTTTTTAAATTCAACCTACTTGGCTTGTTTAACCAGTTTCTCATTTAGCAATTTATTTTATTTTAGCCATCTAACCTGTTAGAGATGAAAGAAATAACCCGAATTGACTCTGTCATATATAAATGGTTCGAAATTGCCACCTCTATAATATCAATCCGTTCCCTTAAATAATAAATACCAAGGAGCTCCTAATAAACCGAATATATATATGGAAGGTCAGGCCTTCAGGCTCACTGTAATTGACTGCGATAGTACTAACTGGTACTCCAATGGCTTAAATGGTTTAACTGATGTTTATAGTGGCTGGGAAGCAGGCAATATACTGATCTGTTTAACGGTTATAGGATCACATGGCTTTGGGAATACTGGTCGATAGCAGTAACAGAACAGTAGTTTTATGCATTATAATACAATATGAGAGACATTCAACCCGTTTCTTATTCAACTTTTTTTTGAGTATTTATGGTCCACCAAACCGTTCTTATGTGATCCAAAACCATATGTTAGCATGTACTTAGGTTTATTGATAAAAATCGACCCATGGTTGAAGCACATTAAAGTGACTACCAACAACAAAATTTTTACACTTCTAACCTAAGCATTACAAATTCTATTATGGATTCCTGACTGAATCTATATAAATTCTTGAAAATTTGGTGAATTGAATATTTTCAGATATTCCACCCTCCTTTACAGAAAAAAACAAAAGAAAACCCAAACTGTGATAAGTTTGCATAAATTCCAAAAGAACTCTGTCCGAACTCAACCCACAATGGTGATACCCATTCAAGAACAAAAACAATTACTGTCATGCGGCATACATTGACTTGATCACAAAAGTACATTTACCCTAATATGTAACCTATGTTGTCAAAAGCCCTTCGGGTGCGCACGCCTAGACCCTCAGGCCAGGTGAGGCGAAGGTGAAACGCATCCTGGCGCTCCGAGCGAGATTTCAGCCAGACTTCGGTCAGATTCCGACCAAATACTGACTATTCCGGGCAAATTGGTTTAAAACATCCAAAAATGGCCCTAAACAAACCTAAAAACATGTCTAAAACCCCAAAAAACTGGTATGTTTATGCTATGCACGTTGCTTATCTCGGGCCCTCACAAGGCTCGCCTTTTGCGCCTTGAGTGAGCCTTGCGCTTTTGACTACTATGTATGTAACTCAGAAAAAAGGCCTATAGTTCAAATCTTAACAAGTATCATAAATCATAATGCATATATTAACCTGATGAACAAACCCTAAAATGATAGGTGCTGTATAATATTATTTATCCCTTTACTTATGATTCCAAATGAACAGTTTCCTCCTTTTAATCACTTACTTTGTCAAACTAACACCTTGTTATTGCTTATAACTGCTATACACAAATTAAACAACCATATACAGATAAAAGAATAGCTAGAACCAAAACAACAAGAAAACAATTAAACAACAACTTGTACTTGTAAAGTGAATAGAATATCGAATTATACCTTTGGAACACTGAAAAGATTATGCTTCAGATGATGGAATTGAATCAAGTAAACACAAACCCTTTTTTTTTTTTTTTTTTTTCTGAACTGTAAGTGAGATAGATAGATAGATGGGGTCGTCGTTATCCTCTGGGTTTGAGCTGTGTGAGTTTGTACTTTGTAGATGCTCGTGTGTTTTGGACTTTTGGGCGTATATGGGGGTGTTTTGGAGTTCATATCTTCTTCTTTCATCAAAGAGTTAAGGGCATGTTTGGGTAAGCTTTTTGAAACAACTTATCGACTTATTGGCTTTTTGAAAAGTCATAAGCTCTAAAATGATGTTTGGCAAAGAGGGTGTATGTGAGGGGAAAAAACCAATAAGTCAATAAGTCACAAAATCCTGACTTTTCCAAGAAGCCAATAAGTTGTTTCTAAAAGCTTACCCAAACATGCCCTAAATGTCATTGGACTATTTTTTCAAGCTTTCATTTTTCGCCTCTAGGTTCAAAAATGTTTCATCATTGTCATTTTAGTCTACTGGGTTAGCTTCATTCATTTTTTCTGTTAACGAGAAGGACAATTCGGTCATTTTATATGTAATTCTGTTAACTAGAAGGGCAATTCAGCCATATAAAATGACCGAATTGTCCTTCTCGTTAACAGAAAAAATGGATGAAGTTAACCCAGTGGACTAAACTGGCAACAGTGAAACCTTTTTGGACCCACAGGCGAAAAATGAAATCTTTCGACTAAAATGGCAAAATAGCCCAAACCACAGGGACTAAAATGGCAATTAACTCTTCATCAAACAATGAGATGATACTTAATTTAAAAAAAAATAAAAAAAGAAATATTGAACTCGTTTGATAATAAACTAGGATTTCCCCACCGCGCGTTGCGGGGGGAAATCTTGGTACGAACCAAACATTAAAGGCCACTCCGAAGCTACACAATGTAAATATGAAAAAGAGTTAAATGCTTGGTTGGTCCCTGTGGTTTGCAAAAATTGCAGACTTGGTCCCAATGGTTTACTAATTACACGCGTGGTCCCCAAACTTGTCAAAAATGCACTCGGTTGGTCCCTAGCCCTAACATCAGTTAAATTTCTCAGTTAACTATGTGTGAAATGACTATATTACCCTTGAACAATTAAAAACCTAAAACTAAGAATTAAAAAATTAAAAAACAGGACTCTGCATTTCATCTTCATCACCATCATCATCTTCATCACCATCCCACCATCATCTTCATCACCAACCCACCACTAACTGAAACACCACCCGTGTAATTCAAACACTAATCCACCGTTACCGTTCTGTTTCTCCATACAACCACCTGAAAATCCGTACAACAGCAGAAGTATGTTACAATTGTCCAACAAACCTCTGCATACAAGACTAAAATCCCATAAATACATGAGCTTCTGGATGACCAAATTCAAACACAAATGGTTTCTTTGACACCAACCAAAAGTCAACCATAAACAATCTAAGCATCTAACCCCCAAAACAGAAACTCTCAAAGAACCATGGTCAACAAATGTCCAAACAGTGTCTCTCAGTTTTACACAAAGATTCACAAACAGACCAATCAAGCCTGCAAAAACCGGACCATTATGCCAACCGGGTTCACCAAGATTTACCGTCTGCAAGTGCGGTTAGGAACAACTTAGGACCGTTTATTTTTCAAGAAAGTATATCGCATCTCCATAGGTTAACCACAAGCGACTCGATCACACTACTACTAATCGAGTTGCAGCCTTGGAGATTTAATCCCACAAGGGTCTTTCCCAATTTCTCAAACGAACCCAAACTCTCGTTAGAGACCCTAGAACAACCCGATAACGAAAGAACCTGCAGGTTCATACGACCGCTACTAGACAAACAAGCAACACCAGAATCCGTAACGCAGCTCTTTGAAACATCGAGATCTTTGAGAAATAAGCAGCTTTCCGCGATTGCCACCAAGCTTTTGTCATTGATTTTCTTGCATCCGTCAAGATTAAGCACTTCTAGGGTTTCGCCCTGAACCACCACCGTCGATTCCGGAGTAATCGGCCTCAAACAAAATCTCCACCCACTCCTGCAATTTGGTTGGATTCAGATTTGAAGAGAGAGAGAGAGAGAGAGAGAGAGAGGACCTGGTACAAGAGAGAGAGTGAGATTGGGGAAGAAGAAGTGGGGGTACAAGAGAGAGAGTGAGATTGGGGAAGAGAGTGAGGTGGTTGTGGTGGCTGGTGTTGTACGGTGGTGGTGTTGTCTTCAGAGAGAGAGAGAGAGAGAGGGAGAGAGAGAGAGAGAGACTAGACTGGTGATGATGATGAAGATTTGAATTTATTAATAGGCAAGGGTATTTTGGTCATTTAACATGGACTTAACTGAGAAATTTAACTGATGTTAGGGCTAGGGACCAACCGAGTGCATTTTTGACAAGTTTGGGGACCACGTGTGTAATTAGTAAACCATTGGGACCAAGTCTGCAATTTTTGCAAACCACAGGGACCAACCAAGCATTTAACTCTATGAAAAACAACAAAAAAACCCGAAATACAATGTAATAAATAGAAGAAAAATGGTGGTGTGGTACCTATGACGTGGTATTGCGACCTAAACGTACGAAAAAATGGTGGTGGTCACGTGGTGTTACTTTGTTTTCAAAAAGAAAAATCACTTATTTGGTCATTCTAAAAGAACTAACGAACGAAAGTTATAAAAAGAAAATAAAATTATTAGGTTATAGACGTATATTATTTATAAGGTAAGAGTTAATTCAAACTTAAAAAAAAAACACTGTTGATATGTTATTTTGTAACTTATTATTATTATTATTATATTATACATTATTATACATATTAATGGAAAGTCTTGATGAACAGTAAAACAATTTTTTATGTTATTATATTTATGTTTTTTATTTATATATGCTTTTAATTTTTAAGTTTTTTTTTTCCATGACTTTTGTTCATTAATTTTTTTTAATTGAACATATTTTATTTTTCTATTATATGATATGATGTTTTATAAAATTTTGAGTATGTAGTTACGATGTGTCTATTTTTTATCTACGTTTTAGTATTTTTTTTATTATATGTCGACGCTGTTTATCCTTTACATTATTTTAATAATATAAGTAATGCCTTATAAAATTTCGAATATAGTATTGCGACATGCTTATTTTTATCTATATTTAAATATAAGTTTTGTTTGAATTGAACGGGTAAAATATAATTGATTTTTCGTTTGAACAACTTTGGTAGCAGTATAGAGTATATTTTATATATTGTAAGCTATAACGAGTCTTGGTACAATAACTTTATCGTGACTAACTAAACCGACACCGTCCAAGCAACAACAATGCCCTGTCGATTTCGACCGAACAACATTGGTACTGGTATCGTTATTATTGGAACCGATATTCGTTTTTATGGTTTTCGTCTTTCGACCGTTGCAAAACACGTGTTGACATCATTTTGGTCATATCATTACTTCTATTTTTTGGTTGTATCTTTTGGTTACTGTATCGAGTGCCGATACCATACCGATCCCGTTATAAATCGAACCGATACTGACGTAGACCCGCCGTAACACGCGGAAAATATTACTAGTTATACATATTATTTCAAAGTGCTCATGAACAGTAAAGTATCTTTTAATAATATTTTAATATTATTAATTTCCTTTTATTATATAAATAGCATTTTAATATTATTAGTTTCCTTTTATGATATATATAATTCATATATTTCTTTTTTGTCCTTTTTATATTAGAGAATATAAAATAAACGTATATCACTAAAAATATTATTTGATATTACTCAATTTTATCAGACAAGAATAACACACTTAGTACATGGATTATTTTTATGGTTTTTTATTCCAATAATATTTCATTTATATATATAACTCTGGCTGCGGCGATAAATGAATATCGGTAATAGTACCCATGACGATCTAAACTGATTGATACCGTTCGAACGTCGGTGCCGGTACCAGTGCTATTTTATTATTTTCGGATGATATAAAGCACAAGTCGATTTCTATACCGAGTACATGTATCGTACCAGTACTATAACGAATCGAACCAATACCTATTGAATGCTCGTTTATATAATCTTAAAATGAATGGTCGGTAGTGTTTCTCACCAACCATTCTAACCCCTAAACTTTTAATAAATTGTAATTTTAAACCTAGACTCTAATCTATTTTAAAATTTTTAGTTTTTTAGCATCTCTAAACTTTTGACAAATGACACTTTCAACCCTATACTTCTAATTCATTTTAAAACTTTTGTTTTTTCACTTCACATCCTTAAATTTTTGACTTGAAACACTATTAGCCCTCATCTTTAAGTAAGTTACACACTCATTTCTAACTTTTGGTTATTGACAACTTTGACCCGCCAATCTTTCATTTATTACTATTACTATATATATTAAAACTTAAAAGGCATGGTCGTGGTTCCAGCCATGCCTTTTTCACTTGAGCCCCTTACTTAATAGATTTTATACATCCAACCCCTATCTTTTGGTAAGTGACATTTGACCTTTAACTTTTGGTAATTGTTAACTTTGACACCCCATTTTTTTCTACTAAAAAACTTCACACCTCATCTTCTCCAATATTTTAATTCTTTTTTTAAATTACTTTTATGACTTTACACCGTAACGTGCGAGACATACTCTTTGTTATCTATGTCTAACCACGTTATGTCACGAATTCAACGTGTGTGACAAAGTAAAAAAAAAAAAACAAGCCATGCCACATGTGCGGGCATCACAAGTTAATATTATCAGTGTAACGAAGTTACAAACATGATGTTGCCGCCGCAACGCGCGACACAGGTAAATATCTAGTTATATATGAAATGCTATATTATCAATTATGTAAATGTGACCTATTAATATAACTCAACCATTTTTAAAGTATGTCAGGGATAAGGGCGTATGCCTAATGAGATGGAGGAAATTTCCATTCATCCAATCATATTGTGCCATGTCATTTCTCCTCTCTTTCTCCCCTCTTGAACCACCCAAACCATTTAAAAAAAACAAAAAAAACATGATTGGTTGAATCAAGTCCAAACGGTCAAATCAAGCCTACCAAACTTCTTCCCGCATGTGGCAAGCTTTCCCCGAATGCTCTCCTCCCCGCGCGGCATATATCGGTGGCGGCGGTGTTTGCCGAGCGGCAAAGGGGTTGCCGCACCCCCTTGCCGCGACCACCCCGTATACCCTAAAAAGTAAAATCTAAAAGTAAAAAACAATTTGTGGTCAAAAGAAAAGGGATGAAAAAATCTACTGTACATGGGATTATATTAAAATTAGACGGATCAAATCATTTGAAAAGTATGTACTTTATAATGGCGACTTGTCCAAAATTTTACAACTCAACTCATTGACGATTTGTTTAACACGTTTACAACTTGATTACAACTCATTTATAATTTATCAGTTTGTTTGACATGTTTAACAAACGATTTATTTAACACGTTTACAACTTGATTACAACTCATGTTACATTGATTTAAGTGTGTTAGAGTCAGGTTAATTTTAAAACACGCGAATAAATATTTGGATTATTTTTCAACTAGTTACAATAATGCATGATTCCCTTTTCTTTTCCTCCATCGGATGTATATATGCATCGATGTAGAATTTTTGTTGAATATATATTCATCGTATCTTTTATTAAGATAAATATATAGCAAGGGCTATATGGATTTCCCCTACAAATATAAAACATCTCTTTCTTATGCATAAATTCCACACGACTACAATGAACTTTTTTCCAGATTTTTTCAAGGAAGAAACTATCATTGCTCCATACTGGGTACAACTATAGTTTTTGTACACTATGCTCGACATCAAATTGCACTCTCTCACCATGAATATTCATCATATCTCATAATAGGGAAAAAAAAACACTAAACTAGACATGTTCGACTTTAAAAAATTAACAAATTAGACATGAAGGCTAAGAAGGCGACTGGCACGGAAACTCTTGTAAAGTACGTCGAGGACCACAAGCGAACCAATTAAAGTGCAATAAATGTAAAAGTGGGGGCTAAGCCTTAGTCGGCAGCTAAAAATTAGTCGGCCTTTGATTGGTTGTTTTCGTGGGCTAAGCCTTAGCTGGCCTTGCACATGTTTTTGGTTTGATTGGCTGTTTTCTTGGATTAAGCCTTAGCCGACGGCTAAATTTTTGCCGGTGATGCTTATTTGGCATTGTCAGATTAGTTGGTTTTGAATGTCTATTTATAAATTGTTTTAAAAGCCAATGACTATTTTGTAAAAAAAAAGCGAGTCAACATGACTATTTTTGCGATTTTCCCTCACAATGACCACTCACATACCTTCACACTTACATGTTTCCCTAACAATATATATTTTGTCAACATTACATTGTTCAGCCCTCAAATAATTTAGTACCCAATGGTGCCATTATAATGCAACATTGTCAACATTACAGCAGTGTATGAAGCTATTGCTTGGCTGTATAAAGATTATAAAAATGGTTCTTAAACCCATTTGGAAGACACTCTGACAGACCTCATTTTATGACTGCATCATTGTTCCTTTTACTTGATGGACACTTTCAATAAGATTCATTTCATCCTTAATAACAACTTTCTAAACTCTTGAATTCGAGTCGTTGATGTCTAGCAATGTTCATGACAATATACGATTTCATTATCAACGAATGTAAGCAAAAACAATTAAACAAATACTACAAGAACCTATGTATTAAATACAACATAAAACTTACTTAGAAAAACAGACCTCTTCTCTTCTTCTTCCCTAGCTTTTCAGCTCGTTTGACAAACCATCTCATCGTTAGGACGATTGCATCTCTTGAACAGCTAATGCCAGTTGAATTATGATCTGCACGTAAGTATTGCTCAACGCCCTTGGGTCCAAGAATAGAGAACTGTAACGGTTCTTCTGCTGACAAATTAATAATGGTTGTTGGCGTATACTTATCAGCTACTACAACGCCATTTTTGGGTCCATTAAGCTTAATGCTATAACCACTCTTCTTGATTTCCAAGATTGCTGGTTCCCAAGCGTCAGGAGACCCTCTCAAAACAAACAAGTTAAAACTCGCATGACCTACACCATGACCTACACTTACTAATTTTTCGATTTCACGAAGCATATCAGGATGACAGGTGATCTTTTTGTTGTCATTTGCAAAGCATTTTACAACTTCACCCTTTCTTTGTCTGTCATCAAGTGGCTGAACTTCTATAGCAAGATAATTATCTATATCATCTGCTGTAACGATATACGTGTGGCCTTTTGCGCCTTCTATGTATTCAACTGATCCATCTTCGAAATGGCGAACCCATTCAAAATTGCAAGTGGTTGTTCCGTTTGTTGTGTACTGGCTTACTTGAATTTCGTTACCTGGGAAAGGTTCACCTGTTATCTGCAAACCCTCTACTGTGGGAAGGTATCTATCAATATAATCCTCATCATCATAGTCATCTTCTTCTGAATCATCAGCTTCATGGTGTGATGAAGAAGAAGGTTCTTGTTCTCTCTGATTTTTTGCCAACATACGTCGCATTGTACCATCAAAGTGTACACTTCCTGTCTTTTCGATTTCACGAAGCATATCAGGATGATAGGTGATTTTTTTGCTGTCATTTGCAAAGCATTTTACAAGTTTACCCTCTTGTTGTCGGTCGTCAAGTGGCTGAACTATTACAGCAAGATAATTATCTACATCATCTGCTGTAACGGTATACGTGGGGTATGTTGCGCCTTCTATGTATTTCATTGACCCGTCTTGCAAATAGCGAACCCACTCAAACCTACAAGTCGTTCCCCCGTTTTCTAGGTACCCATATGCTTGAATTTCGTTACCTGGGTATGGTTTACCAAGAATCTGCAAGCTTTTTACTGTGCAGGGGCGGACCTGTAGGCTTAACGGGCGTAGCCCGGGCTACGGCTCAAGTTTTGACCAGTAGTGTAAAAAAAAAAAAAAATTCCGATTTTTATACACAGGACACCCTTTTTTTTCCGATTTTTATACACAGGACACCCCTGAACAAGTACGAGAACACCCCTAAAAAAATTTGGGATACCCCTGAGTTGAAGGTCTAGTTCCGCCACTGTTACTGTGGGAAGTAGTTTATTAGTATAATCTACATCATCATAGTCGTTTTCTTCTGAATCTTTAGCTTCATCATGTGATGAAAAAGAAATTTCTGTACCATCAAAGTGTACAAGTTCACTTTCTGTTTCCGTTTCTGTTTTGCTGGCAGCATCCGCCTTTGTCGGGGCTATGACAGCATTGCCACCATTACCTTCCGCATCTTTTCGTGTAGCTCCTTCCCTATTCTAGAACAATCAATAACAAAAAACGAAAAAAAAATCAACAATAGAACTTCTAAGCGCATTTATATATATATATTATACATACTACCTGGCCTGATGTGTTCAATCCATTTAATCGCTAATGTTAACATTAGCTAAGTTAGTGTTTGAGAAAGTAATTATAATTACATATACACACACCAGAGTCTTAAAATTATAACGTTATTTTAAAGTTAATATACGGTAACTAACCTAAGTATATAGGGTTTTTTTCTCATGCTAATAATATATGTGAGTTATGTTATGACAGAAACCGGTAAATGCATTAATTAATTAACTCAATCCATATCTGAACCACCATTTTAAAATTGAAACGAATTTGAATGCTTTGAAGGACTTTAATTAATTAACTCAATCCATATCTGAAAACGTATATGGTTGATAAATCTATGACTATGAAAAAAGTTGGACGGTTAAAAAAACAAAATTAAAAACTTACCCTTAATGAAGAACCCTTTGATGTATATAAATATCTAGTTTGTATAAATGACTTTGCAAACAAACATTCTATAAAATTAATCATTCCATAATTTTTTGAAAAAAAGAAGAAGCAGAATAGCTACTTACCGTCTTTTCTATGTTGAAAAAGACCTCTTCGCCTTCAGAATACTTTCCCACAACATTAGTCAGTTTCATATCATGACGTTCTTGACACTTAAGTGCAATCTCAAGCTTTTGTACAAGAAGAGAGGTTGTTGGCCGTTGTTCACGAGAGCGGTGTAAACACTGGAATGCAATCTTTGAAAATGTTTCCAAAGAAGTGGGGTCCATTGATGGCCTGAGATCTTTAAAGATAATCTGGTCTAAGTTCTTATCTTTGTAGCTTTGTTTCCACAAAGGCACTAAAATCTCTAACCGATCATTGGTGTATCTAAAGCACAATTTCCCACAAAGGACTTCAAATAAGACGACCCCAAAAGAGTATACGTCTGATTCTTTGCTTAGCATGTACGTCTCCATATATTGAGGATCACAATATCCCGGAGTACCTACTAAATTGGTGACAAGAACACTGTGTTGCTGATTAGCAGGTCCAACTTTTGAAAGTCCCATGTCAGAAAGTTTAGCATTCCAGTTGTCATCTAGCAAGATGTTAGCACTTTTTATATCTCTATGGAGAATTCTTTGTCGGGTGCCCCTATGATCATGAAGGTATTCTAGACCCTTTGCAGCATCAACACATATCTTGAGACGTTGTGCCCATGTGAGAACATTGGAGCTTAAATGGCGATCGAGGCTTCCATTGGATGCATGCTCATACACAAGGATCTTCTCACCATCCTCGTCACAATATCCAAGGAGGGAAATGAGATTCTCATGTGAGTATCGAGATAGCATCATGATCTCCTTTAAGAACTCAGGGTCTCCTTGCCCAAATTCCCGACTTAGACGCTTAATAGCAACTAGGCTTCTCCCCTTAGAGTGAGAGATTTCTCCTTCGTATACCTTTCCAAATCCACCAACTCCGATAACTTTGCTACCAAAACTATTGGTGGCTTGTTTTAGGTCTTCTAGATGGATTTTAAGATGTTCAAACTCCTTCATGAAGGACTCCATTGATCAAATAAAAATTAGAGAGGTCAAATCAAGTGTTTCAATCACTGAAAGTTGAGAACTTGAATGGAGATGTGATATAAGAAACTACAAAAAAAAAATGTGTTTGTAAGCTCTCTAATGAAAGAAATTGAAAGATGGTTGATGTGCTTAAGTTGATGAGTTCAATGAGAGTAATGCATAGGCTTACTAAGGATAGTAATTAGAAGCTCTTTATTCAACTAGCCTTACTAACTAAATGCTTCCAGACAATGCAAATCTTGTTATTAATAATTAAGGCATAATCGAATTTAATTAGCTTCTAGCCTTAGCTTATTTTTGTTTTATACAAAACTAACGGGTTGCCGCGGATTATTAGTTGATGCTTGTGCAAATGATTAAGTTTTTAGAAGAAACTTTGAGTAAACTGCTAAAAATGTCTCTAAGGTTTGGTCACTTTTGTCACTTTAGTCCAAAACTCAAACCTTTTGAATCTGGTCCCTGTGGTTTCGATTTTGTAGCCATTTTCATCCAAAAGCAAAATGTGGTCAGATTTTTCAGTTAATATTCAGTTTTTTTTTCTTTTCCTTGCATTTTAATAAGGGCAAAATGGTCATATTTTTTTTTTAATTTGTTATAATAAAACGTTAAAATACCATTTTGCCCTTCATTAAAAGGGATGAAAAAGACAAAAAAAAAAAAAAAAAAAAAAAACTGGATGTTAACTGAAAAATCTGACTAGATTTTGAATTTCGATGAAAATGGCAACAAAATTAAAACCACAGGGACCCAGATTCAAAAGGTTTGAGTTTTGAACTAAAGTGACAAAAGTGACCAAACCTCAGGATCATTTTGGCATTTACTTTTGTCCATATTTTACTAGTTGAATTTATAGGTTTATAACATACTTCAACAAATTAAGTGCGGCAACCATACAGAGAATATATCACCAGGCATAGCTTCACTAATGTTGGTCACGATGACGATAGTGTTGACGATTAATAACTGTAATTCTTTTAGTATTAATAAATGTAGGAAAAATTACAAGTTTTGTCCTTTATCTTTAGTACTTTATAGGCGGTGTCCTTTTTTCAAATGTTGACAGACGGTGTCCTTTAGTAGGTATTTTGTTACAAGTTTTGTCCTTTAGGCCAAACCCAGTTAGGTTTTTTGGTTAAATTTGGTCATGTGCCTTGCACATGAGGGCATTGTTGTCATTTCATCTCTTTAGGGACTATTGTGTAAAAAACTTATGTTTAGGGACTTGTTTGTAAAGAATTCTTATTTAGGGATAATTTGTAAAAAATAAAAACTAAAATAAATATAAGCTTTCTCTCTCTATAATCTGAACCAACCCATCTCTCTCTCTCTCATCTCTCTCTCTCTCTAAACCACCGGTCATCTACCCGAGCTCCAGCCACCACCCACCCCAATCTGGTGTCTCCCAAACCACCCCTACCCAACATCCACTTCCAAATTCTCAATATCTATCCACAATCACTCCTCAAAAACCTTAAATTTTGATGAAATCTACCGCCACAATGAAGAAGTTGACCGTAGATTCAAGAACTTTTTCCACAAAATGATATGGGATTTTGTGTTTGTTTGTTTCTTTCCAACAATTGGAGACAAAAAAGATGAATCAAATTTATAGATGAATCAACATCAAGTTTCTGTTCAAGATTTGTTTGTTAGATCTACAACATTCAAAAACCTGTAAAGCTTTCAAAACATTAGATAATAACACGCTTCTGAAACTACCAACATTTTGAGATCTAAAAACTGAAATTAGGATCTCGATTAACACGTCCGTACAATCGAAATCGCATTCCAGTTCCGAATCCATTTTTTTATCGTTATAGTTTATCTAGTGGATTGGTGACTCGTTTTGTTCTAGCGAAAATCGGCATTTTTAGAAGATATTGTGTAATGTGGGTGTTACAGAAATGAAGAGAATTTTAAGAAAAATTATAGATGAAATGTGTGGAATTGCAAGTCTTACTCTTTGAGAGTATTCAATTTTTGAAAATGATGAACAATCCTGAGAATAAACTTGGCTTCTTGCAGAGTGGTGGGTATATTGCAGAATTTGGGAATGGTGAACAACATTCTGTGCATTCTTCTTTTAGGTTTGTGTTCGCAAGTTGAGCTATGAATCTTTGAGTGTTAATTCAAGTTGAGCTATGAATCTTTCCTGTTGGTTAATATTTGATAAAACAAATTAGGTTCATATGTTTAGGGTCAAGTTGGGTGGCCGGCGATCTTGCACCGGTTGATGATGATGGTGGTTGATGTGTGGGCGGCGGCGGATGGTTGTTGTGGTGGTGGTGGGAGGTGGGAGATGATGTTGGTGGTAGAAGTGTGGGCGGCAGCAGATGGTTGTGGTGGGAGGTGGTGGATGATGGTTGAGAAGGATGGCGGATGGTTGTGGTGGTGGGAGGTGGGAGATGATGGTGGTGGTAGATAAAGACTGAGAGAGAAATAGAGAGAACTTGTATGTAGGGCTGGCAATTTGGTACCTGTTAAGACATGATTAGACCTGTTTGACTGAAAAATACACCCTTTGACTTTTTTAATTTTTAAAATAATTAAAATTACAATGTTAGAATCTATCATTTATTCATCTTTGTACACAAAACATAAAACTGTTTTATAAACATGAGGTAGAAAGTAGTTAAACGACTCGTAATCATGTTTGAAACTTATGTTGTGCGCGTCGTCAGAAACCTGTTAAACCTGTTAAGACACGATTTGCCAGCCTTACTTGTATGTTTGTAGAGAGATAGAGAGAGAGAGATTTTAATTTTTTAAATAGATATTAGTTTTTTAAATTCTTTTTGTTTTATTTTATTAAAATTAATTTTTAAATAGATATTAGTTTTTTAAATTCTTTTTGTTTTATTTTATTAAAAAGATTTATAAATAAATAGGTAGAAAGACTAAACTACCCCTGTTTGACCAGACTTAACAAAAAAACATAACTGGGTTTGGCCTAAAGGACAAATCTTGTAACAAAATACCTATTAAAGGACACCGCCTGTCAACATTTGAAAAAAAGGACACCGCCTGTAAAGTACTATAAAGATAAATGACAAAACTTGTAATTTTTCCATAAATGTATTAGTCAATTAATATCGTTTTCATTTTATGAATAGGTAAAAAATTAGCCAATTAATTAATGTCATTGCATTTAATGAATAGGTAGGTAATAAAAAAAAGAATAAAAAAAATCAATCAAACAAGAGGATAGCAACATTAGAAAATAGAAACCAAGTCTCGTTGCAATTAGTGGCGGACCTAAGATTTTTTTTCAATGGGGTCCACTTTTTTAAAAGACTATTAAAATACCCAACTTAAAATAAGATTAAAAAAACACAAAAAAAAAAAACGGATCAAAACATGTATCGAACTCGGGACCTTTTGTCTATAAACAAGGGGTTTTACCAATGCACCACAATCACTTTCATGGTTATGGGGTCTAACTGAATTATTTTACAGGGTCCATAGAAAATTTTATATATTGCTTCTACTACTTTTTAAAAAAAAGATTAGGATCCGGAGACCCCGTTCCGCTTAATGTGGGTCCGCCCCTGCTTGCAATTAAAACAACATACGGACCACCAAACCAAGTGCTTCACTATTCATTTTTCCAATTCAGTAGTTATATATTTTAAATTTATTCATAAAAAAAATTGGGCCCCTCTGGGTTTGGGCCCTGACCATCTCCCACCCCGTCCGGCCGTCCCTCCCTCCGGGCCGGCCCCTGCGTTGTTATGGCTGAGAGTAATAACGTTTAAACCCTTGGACTCTTAAATCTTGACTCCTATGCATACGTGTTTATCGGTTCGGTTTATTTGGTTACAATTTTTATTCGGTCGGAACTGAAAACCGACCCGAATTAACTATTTTTTCTCAGATTACTGTCCAAACTTCAAAAGGGTTGCATCCAATTTAAGGATGATACCAGAATCGGGAAAAAAATCTCACCACCGCTAATCCAATTTAGATCAGAAACATAGATGTAAACTTCATACTGTTATGACTCGGTAATTAGCAACAATCCAATCCAATCCAATATAAACTTAGAAGTTGAACAATTAATTATCCCATATTATTTATGGGAATAAAAAGGTAATGAGAAGTAGACAATACCTGAGGCTATAGTATAGAAACAAGCTCTTCAGATCTGATCGGACTTAAAAAAAAAAGAGGAACTGCAAAATGGATATAATGAACTTAGAAATTGAACAAACGAGATTTCATCACCTCATACTTATTACGGGAATAAATAACTAGGTAACAACAACTTCATTGAAAGAGTCGTATATATCCAAAATAAAATAAAAGGACCGAGATATTAGAAAATAGAAATTAGGACATAGTTAAGAGACTGGAACTTTCTTGCAAAATAAAATAAAAGGACCGAGGTGTTGGAGATTAGGACATAGTTAGAGACTTGGAACTTTCTTAGAAAATAATTGATTTTCATTGTGTGAATGTGTTGGGATTGAACCCTACTAGAGGAACAGATGATGTAAAGCCAAAACCGGTTCACAACAGTGGATTTATAATAAACAGTAGTTTACCCAAGACTTTCCCCTTGAAAGTGATTCATAACAGTTGTTGAACCTTAAGCATTGATCTGCTACAACAACTGCTGCCCTTAACAACTGATGAAGACCTTAAAGACTGTTGAAGTCTAAACACTGTTGCCCTATCAAATGCTGTTCTCTAAGCGTTGTTGAAGACTCAAGCACTGACCACTCAAAGACTGATCACCTTTGAAGAAAGCACTGATGCTCAACATCAGTGCTTGGCCTACAATAGCTGAAAGCTGGAACAGATGTTTGCCTTTGCATTGTATTTTACTTGTAATCAGTGGTTAGCATAGCAGTGTCTGTATTAGGTCAGATGTTAGAGTTTGTTAGTTTGTTAAACGTCACTTTCATGGTGACGTCAGCAAAGATACTTCAGTGGATTGGCTTGTCTATAAATGGAACAGTACTCTGTACTGTTACATTTGATTGTCTGTGAGATTTCATCTCCTCCAATCCTTTCATCCTGTACAGTCAACCATTGGGCATCTTGCTGAGGGGGAGTTTTGTTTGTAAGTATGTTTTGTAATCTTTTGATTTACTTTGTAATCTTTCGACTGATGCAATTCATGTGTTTATCAAATCCATTTCTCTTTATGATTGTGTTTACAAAGTTTGTTGTTCATTTCCGCTGCACTTAAACTCTGTTCATTTCTATTAATTTGTTCAAATTATACAAATAAACACAATCATGAGAGCCCCCGATCCTAACAATTGGTATCAGAGCCAGAACAGTCAGATTCGATCTAACAATCAATTTGACATAACAGTTCAGCTCAACATTCATTGATGCTAAGGTTGATCGTATTTGTTGAAAAACAGAGTAACGAGTAACCACGCTCAAAGTTGTTTATTCAAAAACTCTGTAAAACAACCTGGATGTCATAAGACACAAAATTCTCGTAACAAGTGACGTCATGCTTAAATCACCAATAGTTTCAGATCTGAAATTTTGTCTGATAATTTTTGGTTTGATTATTTTAGTTACAAAATTGATTTCAAGTGTTATTATGAAGTTTTGTGTTGTTCTCATCACAAAAACTGCTAAGGTGTTTTACCTCATATTGACAAAGGCCTATGTTCAGATAAAACATTGATGTTTTTGTTAACATTAAAAGAGGGAAATTAAAACTTTAGTTATTAAATCGTGTGTATTGAAAAACAGGTTGAGAATCCTCAAAAAGGACCAGATCAATTTTGTTAAAAATACATTAAGAAAATCAGAAGTCAAATACGTCCAAATCATGAGTAATGTGGAGTTTGTCATAAGCATGTGCAATAATGACCAAATTTTGTAAAACATTGCTGAAAAATGATTTTGGAATCAAAGTATTCTTTCCTTAGAACCTTCTAGTAAGTGGTTCAAAACTTATCTATGGAAAGGTTAAAAAGGAAAAGATGAAAATCACTAAACTCAAAACACTTGAGAGTTCACAGGTTACTAAACAGCTGAGTGCAATCACTGGTTCAGGACAGTTTAGGTAACTGTTATATCAGAAGGTAAAACTTATTTAAGAGGACTAAGGCAATTTTTCAAAAATCTATCACATGGGATAGGGTTTACAAAAGACTCTCAAACCTTTGTGAACATGTTTCCTCAGAAATACAATCATCTGACAGGAAATGGTCTTCATCAATGGTTATAAAATTTTACTCAAACCACTGATCATTATTATAAAATTGAGATTTAAACAAGGTTGACTCTATCCAAAATTATTTCTGTTATGGAAATTACCAGATCTAATTGACTTATCTATCTGAAACTTTTACCTGTTTTTTTTAAATGGTAAAAGTTACTTGTAAATATCAGGATATATTATTCTCTCATTTTTTTATAGAGAATATTATATTTGGTGCTTTTACTTGTTTTGGATAGTAAAAGCTCATTACCTGACAGGATGAAGATCTATTCTTTAAAAAAAAGGATATAATCCTTGATAATAAGTCAAATGGAGATGGTGTTTGGGTTAGGGTCAATTCATACAGAAACTCAAGTATAGAACCATTTCTCAAAGTTGATTGATAACAAGTGCTCAAAATGTTTTACCTTAAACTTAAAAGTCTCAATTAAAATTTTTGCAGTCAAAGTTGACTGTAGTTACCATCTGGGATACTTTACCACAGCCAAGGCCTATAAAGTGTTTTAAACACAAGAACTGGGTCTGTGAAAGAGTCTTTGAATGTAAAGTTCAATAAAACTTTCATCATTGAAAATCCTAGCAAATCCTGCTTAACTGTTTAATCCTGTTAAATTTACATATGAAGATGTGTCTGTTTAGACTAACCCTGCAGGTACCCCACAATTCTCATCACAAGACTTTGGATATGATATTGAGTTTCTTCAATACAAAATCATATTCACCACAAGAAGCATCAGATGTTCAAAACAATTGTTAAAGCTCTTCCACTGCTGGATCAACAGTTGTTGAGAAAACAACACCCCAACCTCTCTCATCACATGATATCCAACCACTGATGACATCAGACATCATTTATGAGGGATTGCTATGAAAAGGTTTGATTTCTTTACAACATATCCATACTACAGATCAGTTGGCTGATGTACAAATCAAAGCATAAGATACATCTACCTTTAAAAACTTGATCTCTAGGATTGGAATGCTAAACATAGATTAAAACAAGTTTTCTTGTATTCTATGTGAAAATAGCATAAAAGTGTTTTTAGAAAATCAAAATAAAAACTTTAAAAATAGTTAAAATTGAATTTTCAATAAATCTCCAAAGTCTGGTGAAACCACTGTTTTCACTTAAAACTCTGACTGGCATGTCTATCCACTGACAAAGGGTATCCTCTGATTCCATTATCTTTCATCCACTGACAGTGTTATAGTTCTCCACTATTCACAACCACTGATGACACACATCAGTGGTTTGCCAAACAACTGTCTTCCATTCTCAATCAGTGGTTACACGTGAATAGATGATAGCCATCAGATCTTGTCACATGGCCAGATGTTAACCGTTCGATTTTTGAAACTGTTGTCTTCCCAATAAAACGTTTACTCGCCTAATGGCTAAAGAGACAAAAGTTTCTAAAACACAAACAGGGGAGTCTGAGCAAAATTTGGATGAGTCCACATCTACTTCTCAGACTTCAGCTGTTGAGCCCACTGCTCTTGGTGACCACAGTAGCACAACCACTGCTGTGCAACCCCCACCAAAAACCTCTAAAAGGACCAAAAAGAAACCCACCAAGCCCACAAAAAGGGGCCTTCTGGAAGATGAGATCCCAGAAGTTAACCCTGTGACAACACAAATGTCACAAGAAACCACAGTTGCTACTTCCTCACAACAGTTGGAAAGATCTCCAACCAAAACTAAAAATCCTCATGATTCCTCACAAAAGGAACATGTTGTAAGCACAGGGATCCCATAACTTGTAACATCATCCTCATTTGAGAGTATGTTAAACTGTCCTTCTCCCAGGACAACTTTGCTTTCCACACCACTCTCCACATTTCAAATCATGGCAACTACCACATCACTGTTTGAAACCATTGAAAGTCAATCACAAAAAGGCCCCTCTCATCAACACATTTCTGAGAGCAAAACTTCCACAATGGTTGTGTTTGATAAAAATCAATTGGTTATCCCACAAACAGTTGAGGAGGCTACATCACTTGGATTTCACGAAATCCCTGTTGATAGTTCAATTGGAGCAGATACTACAGATGTTGAATCCACTGATTTACATCTGGACAGTAGTTTCATATATAAGTCTCCTTTGAAGGCAATTTCTACTAGGGATACTTTGGTAACCACTGTTGGTATTAAAACCACTGGCAGGTTTACTAAGGAATCCTCTGTTGTGGAAAGAAGACCCCAGTACCAAGAAAAAAGGGCATCTAAGGTTGAAGCAAGTGATAAATCACATGTTCATGATACCCTAGATACAACTACCACCTCTGGTAGGAGCTCAGATGATCCTATTAAGTTAGGAGATGGGCTAAAATATAAGGAATTAATGGACAAAGTTACAAAGATTGAGACACCAGTAGGAGATATCAAAAATGTACTGCAACAGATGTTACACTCTGCAATATCTCGAAACACTGCTTAATCCTCTGCTCAAACCACCAGAATTGTGAAACAAGTGTATTCTCTGCTTCAACAACATTATCAACATGCTAATCAGTTACATGATTCAAAAGTGCAGACATTCAAAGAAGAAGTTGAAGCCAGGTATAAAGACACACAGGAAGCGCTTAAAGCTATTAAGAAAATTCCCATTCCTGACACTACCCCTGCACCTATCTTCGAAAGAGTTGATGATGCCAAAAAGGGGGAGAAAAATGACTCTGAGGAAAATCTTTCAGTAACTTCTGCTGAAACATCTGTCAAAGAAAAGAAAAAGGGAGGTGATGAAACCTTGAAAATTCAAGCAGATGATGAAGATACACAAATGAGGATCGTTCAAAGTCAAGTCAATTCAGCTGGTCTCAAAACCACTGCTGATATTAAAAGGGTAAGGGATGAGAGCAGAGCTTTGGTTGTGAAAAAGATAGTTCTGCAAAAAGAAAAAGAAGAGGTTGGTACTTCATTAAAGAAGAGCCCTGTTAGAAAAACAAGGCAATCAACAACCACGGCATCTAAAACTAAGCCAGTTACTACTTCAACCACAACTTCTGTTCCCACAAAATCACTTACACCTCCACCACTAACAACATCGGTCACCCAAACAACTGCCACCAATTCCACATCAACACAGACCACAACCACTGCCATCCCCACTAAATCAACCACTGCCCCACCAAAAACATCCTCTCCACCATCACCACCTGCCAAAAAGCAGAAGACATCAGATGTTATAACATCTGTTGTAATGACAACAGTGGTTGAAACACTAGTTGTTTCAACAACAGTTAGTCAGATCACATCAGCAGATGTTTCAGTTACTTAGCTAGAACAAAGAAAAAGGCAAGAGCAGATTGAACAAGAAACTGCAGAAGAGATAGCTGTAGCAAATGAAATCATAGAAACGGCCTTCAAACAAATGTCAGCTGAAAACTCTGAAGCAGCAAAAGTTCAGAGTATTGATCATACTGAAAACTCTGAACTACCAAAGGCTAAGAGTAATGATCAGGCTGAAAACTCTGGACCAACAAAAGCACAGAGTATTGATCAACAAATTCTCACAAGGCTACAATCTCCTAACTCATCAGTAAATAAATCTCTCCCAAGAAACCCATTGGGTTCAAAAGTACTAAAGTGGATGTCTGATCAAAAGACCCACGTATTTACCCTGTTCGGATCCAATGGAGAAGTGAAGTACATATCAAGGAAACAAGCACTAAGCCTTGGTGTTGAAGATCTACAAGATCTCCTTGAACTTACACTGTGCAAGGATGATGATGACTCAAGTTCCAAGGACTTTGAAGAAGAACTTAAAAGACAAGCTAAGGAACTTCTGATGAGAAAATAAAGATCCAGAATAATGAAGGGTTTTGGCATCATCTGTTCCAGGGGGAGATTGTTGGGATTGAACCCTACCAGAGGAACAGATGATGTAAAGCCAAAACCGGTTCACAACAGTGGATTCATAATAAACAGTAGTTTACCCAAGACTTTCCCCTTGAAAGTGATTCATAACAGCTGTTGAACCTTAAGCACTGATCTGCTACAACAACTGCTGCCCTTAACAACTGATGAAGACCTTAAAGACTGTTGAAGTCTAAACACTGTTGCCCTATCAACTGCTGTTCTCTAAGCGCTGTTGAAGACTCAAGTACTGACCACTCAAAGACTGATCACCTTTGAAGAAAGCACTGATGCTCAACATCAGTGCTTGGCCTACAATAGCTGAAAGCTGGAACAGATGTTTGCCTTTGCATTGTATTTTACTTGTAATCAGTGGTTAGCATAGCAGTGTCTGTATTAGGTCAGATGTTAGAGTTTGTTAGTTTGTTAAACGTCACTTTCATGGTGACGTCAGCAAAGATGCTTCAGTGGATTGGCTTGTCTATAAATGGAACAGTACTCTGTACTGTTACATTTGATTGTCTGTGAGATTTCATCTCCTCCAATCCTTTCATCCTGTACAGTCAACCATTGGGCATCTTGCTGAGGGGGAGCTTTTTTTGTAAGCATGTTTTGTAATCTTTTGATTTACTTTGTAATCTTTCGACTGATGCAATTCATGTGTTTATCAAATCCATTTCTCTTTATGATCGTGTTTACAAAGTTTGTTGTTCATTTCCGCTGCACTTAAACTCTGTTCATTTCTATTAATTTGTTCAAATTATACAAACAAACTCAATCATGAGAGCCTCCGATCCTAACAGAATGTTGCTTGGAAAGGTTTCACAAAAAAGCGTCGTCACTGAAGAAACACAGAACTAATTTTAGGGTTAATTAGTTTGGTTTATGTTTCAAACATGAGGGTTAATCTTCTTTAACTTTCCTGAGCTCCGTGATGGTCCGATCTTCCTGCAAAACAGAACACCGTTAGCTCGTTAAGAGGGGAATATGGGGATTTCCCTCTTAACCAGACTCCGGTGTGAGAATAAGTATCTGCTTTGAGGAAATAAGTGTGTGTTAAGAGTGAGAATGAAGAGAGCAGGATGAATCAACCTGTGCATGAAGGTCCTCCATTTATAGCCGGAGAGGTGTAAGAAGAGATGGGCTGATGGGCCTTGGGCCGGAAGGCGACAACAAAGAATATCCCTCTCGTCTCACTAGTATCGACCGTTAGTGCCTTCTAGAAGATCTCCTGTGCTGCCGCACCATGATTGGAGCCACGTGTCCCTGTTGTCGGCCTTGTTGTCCCTCTACCATCAGCAGGTAAGTGGAGATCGTGGGGCAGGTGTCGCCGCCCCCTGATTGGTGCCACGTAGGTGTCCTTGTGTACTTATTGTCTCCTGCACGTCAGACGATCGTGGAGCACGATAGAGCACAGCCTGGTGGACGCTGATTGGCTCTTTCTTCTGCCACTTGTACCTTGTGTACTCTCTGAAGTGGCCTTGCGCTCTAACCCCTGCGCGACCCTTGTTGAGCACGTAACTGTCCCGCGCGAGGGTGTAGAGACTGAAGACTCTTATTCAGACACAAGTGTGAAAATTGACGTTATCTCTTGATTCGACCTCGCGCGAGGCTATATCCTGCTTTGAACAGCTCGCGCGGGTCTGGAAATTGATCAGCTTGCTGAGTAAGTAGTATGGTCCAGCGCGCGACCTGAATGGTATGCGCGGCTTTTTGGGACCATACCCCTTCAAGTCCCCCCAGTCCAGTGCTGCACCATGCGCGAAGTAAGTGGTTGGAGCTCTGGACTTAGAAAAAAGAAAATGCTGGCTGTGAGAAATGCTTGCCTGATCTTGGTAGGCGGCGCGCGTGTAAGTGTTTGTTAGTTACTACGGCGCGGCTACCAGATTCGGCAAATACTTCTCTGCTTTTGAGTGTAAGCGCGCAGGTTCATTGGATAATTATGAAAGCTGCGCGGCCTGAGTAACTTCTGCATGAAGTTTGTAGTAATTTTGAGAGGGAAAAGCCTAGAATTTTGAATTCTGACAGGTTGGTGCAAATGTCGTTGAATGCGACGTTTGAGTTGACTGCTGACACGGTGATGATGATACTGTTGCTGACGGTTCGGCTTTTCGTCAGGCGAGTGAGGCCCAGGCGCGCGTGGTAACCGTCATTCCGGGAATCTCGCCTTACGTGGCGTCTGCTGATTGGATACGCGCGCGATGATTCCGGCACGTTTACCATCGCATTAAATGCGATGGGTATATATAGTCGACGAGGGGATAGAGGAAATCACAAATCCTTCTTCTGTTTCCACTTTTCTCTCGACTATTCAGGGTTTCTTCAAATCTTCAAGCAGATCTTCAAGTTTTTTGAAGGTAGTCTTCAAATTTCTCAGAAGTTTAGACGATTTCCATCCCATTTTCAACTACTTTTATAAATGACTGAAGAAGAATCACAACTTGAAGAGGGTCCTCTCCCTGTTCTCAGATGGGATCAAGGGTTATTCGAGCAAATAACCCGAGGTTTCCAGTTTCTGCCGGAGTGGGATGCACGATATCCCAGTCAAGGGCAAACAGCCGCCGATGCACCGCCGGGGTATATTACCCTCTTTGAAGACTTTTTCCTTCAAGGAAATTTCCGGCTTCCGGCGACGGAGTTCATCGCACACATACTCCATTATTATGGTTTTCATATATCCCAACTCAGTCCACCCGGCATGGTAAGGGTGAGACACTTCGAGTTCTTGTGTCGATGTCATGAGATCGAACCCACAGTTGAGAAGTTCCGGGTGTTCTACCAGCTGATCAGGAACATCGGTTTTTATTCTTTCGGCAACCGAGGTTCTGCCAAGAAGATACTGCTGAATCCACCGAAGAGTTTCCATGACTGGAAGAAGAAGTTCTTCTTCATCAGAGAAGAAGTCATTCCGATCGCTATGATCTTCCGCGCACCAGATGTGATCGAGAAAGAGGAGCTTGCCATCCCCAAGCATGCCGATTGGTATTTAAAGCTTACTGCGACGCCGAATCGGATCTTTGGAGAGAATGTATTAGTTGCGGCGCAAATGAGTGACAAGTGGCCGAAGACTAGCAACGAAGTTCCTATCCTGAAGTTCGAAGATAGAGGTACGTTGTTACTCAAAACTCATCTACCTTGATTATTTTTCTGTATTTTTAACTGTTGAAATTGGTTGCAGAAGCGCATCTGTATCAAGCTGCTTTCCCCACCTTTGGTGGGTCTATGGGGGTGCGCCCGCTGGAATCCGGGGAGTAGTACTGGTATGAGCGCATCAAGGGTCACTTCTTTTATCCTCTTCCTGGGGCCTTTGCCAATCCTCCTACTGCAACCGAAGGTGCGCATCTACCCAACCCCAGGCCCTTGCGTGCCGTGACTTTCGCTGGGAAAGAAATTCTCTATCTTTCCAGTGAGGAGTCTGTAGGGTCATCAAATGGGGAGCTAAGTTCCTGGTCTAACATCTTTGCAGGTGTGTTGCGCGACCTTGGCATAGATCCTAAGGAAAAGAAGAAACCAAGCAAGAAGAAGAAGAAGGTCATAACGATAGATGCTGAGGTGACCAGCAAGAAGGGCGGAAGTAGCCGCGCGACTGCTGGGGATTCCGATAAAGGTACTCTTAGATTTTGGCATAGTAACCTGGAAGACTATGTTGTTGCGAGTGACTCACTTGAGGGTCTGTCCCGTATAGGTGAGAAGAAGGCCAGCGCTGCTGGTTCGAAGAGTTCTGGGAGCACCGGGTCAAGGAACCCTGATGCTGGCGCGACCCCTTCCTCAATTGCTCTTGTTGAAGAAGAGGAAGAAGAATAACATGAAGAACCTGCTGCCAAGTTAGTGAGCAGGAAAAGAAGTGGAGAGACAGCTGCAGCTGATGTCAAGGTGGCGCAGAAGGCTGAGGAGGTCCCTGTGATAGGGAAGCAAAGCAGGCTGCGCACCCTATATAAATTTTCTCCAGGTTAGTGTTGAGTTGATGCTTGTCTTTTTTACTTTAGTGACATCTCTTTTTAATGCTTAGTTTCTCCAGAGGCACAGAAGAAGGCCCCTGAGAAGACTAAGGGTGTTGAGATTAAGGATCCAAAGGAGCCGATGTCGAAGAAGATGAATTTTACCATCAAACATCCCCAGAAAACCGTGGGGACGGTTGAGAATCATCCCCATACATAGTAGTACGCTCTATGGTTTTCATACGCCTATCACTATAATCCCGTGTGTACCCACGATTATTTTGATCGTCGCATGATCCGCATTGTGACACCTGTGTCACTTCAACCACCAAACAAATACCAAACCAATGAAATATTATATTTCATACTTGGGATTTGTGTAAATATGTGTATCATTCGCACATATCAATTCTTGTTCGATTTCGAGCCTTAAATCGCTTTCTTGAAGGTTATACGCAATCAAATGCATAAATATAACCAGTTTAATACAAAAAACACTCCGTAATAGTGAAATAGGCTTAACATACCTTAAATAACCTTTACATAACTTAGAAATAAGTTTTGGAAGGTTTGGTGTGGCGAAATCAAGTTTATTCAATCACAGGGACTATTTGCATCAACTTGCAAAAGTCTGCCGATTCGTAAGGCAACGTATAGCCCGGAACATGATCATAAGCTAAACACACCATAAATAACCAAAACATATCTTAGAAATAAGCTTTGAGTGGTTCGGTGTGCGTAAATATGCTTATTTGATCTTACAGGGACTAAAAGTGTCAAAAACGGCGTAAGTTTGCATTTTCGCGCATATCTTACGTTCTGACCACTTATGGACATCCAAAATTTTTGTACACACTAAATTTTTTTTATTTTAGTGATCAGCATGCAAAAATTTCATTCGTCGCTTAATTTGGATCGTTTTTTCGTTCGTTACGACTTCCGTCGTAATTAACCGAACAACTCAACCGTACGACCAAACGAACCAACATCCGAGATATTTTTGAGCATATTTTAAGTTCCCTATACTTTAACATCATTTTAGAGCTTTGAAATGGGGTTAACGGGGCTTAAACGTGTCAAAAATGCATCAAAAATCAAGTTTCTCAAGTGCAGGGACTAAATTGTCAATTTCTGAAAGTTACTGGTCTGCAAGTAGCTTACGGACCGTATGGCCCATATCCTTACGGTCCGTAAGGAATGCCCAGCGACCAGAAATCATATTTTGCAATCTGTTTGATACTTTTGGGGCTGTTCTTGCAAGTTCTTGGTGTGGCAGCCAAGTTAACACCTCTCCAAGCAAATTAGCTGGCCTCTAACACTTGTATGGCTAGGATTTCTTGCTTCTTGGCCACACAAACACATGTCTTGATCTTGTTGATCACCAACAAGTATAAATAGCATGGCCAACTTCCATTTCATTTGCTCATTTCCTTCTTTTCTCCTCTCTAATCTGGATTGGGAGCTCTCTCATCTGATTGGAAGCTTATTCTTTATAGAAAAGATAGCAAGGACCTTTAGTGAGCATTCCTTCATTCTTTTATTTTGCTTACTAGTTTAAAAAGTCAAACAGTGTTTGACTTTCAGTTTGACCAGTCAATGGTCAACGTAAAGTTTGGTTGAACTTTGCAACGTGATTGTAATCACGTTGGTTATAATCCTTAGTGATTATGCCTACTGATTACCATGTTATCTAGGTGTAGTGACGAGTCAAAGTTTCGGTCAAAATGCGTTTTAGCACGCATTTTGCAACAGAAATACTTGTAGGTATCAAAACACTTTGTTTTGATACCAAATCAGTTTTCTAAGTAGGTTAAACATGTTTTGACATGTTTAACTCATCACTACTAGTTTAGTGCTTGTTTAGGGTCGTAAGTTAAGCGGTCTAGACAACCGCTTAGACTTTCGAACCCGACCCGTTTGGTCGATCATTAGGATCCGACCAAGCTTGCTAAATGATCATAGTTGCATAGGGAATAACCCCTGAGGTTATACCTTATGATCACATAGGATTGGTTAACTATTCGTTAATTGGTTTACATGCCCATATGAAATGACCAAAATGCCCTTTTATAGCATAAATCCGTAATGTGCATATGTGAACATATTTTTGACATCTAATCTGAATTAGTAACATGTTAGGGTATAATTGGGCATGTAAGACTTGACATAGCTCATAGATAACCATCCAAACATAGTTTGCGCAACCGACACGTTATAGTAGCTTATGCTACCATAATGGGTCGAAACGGGTCAAAAGCACTTAGGTAGACTTTCAAATCAGAATGTTAGCTCTATTAAATCATACCATATGAGTTCAATTACTCATTAGATTTATAGAACATCATTCTATCCTATCTCCCGGTTTAGGAGCCGTTTAATAACATAGTTACCTATATTAGGTGCCGTTTGATTCCGTACTCCCTCTAGCTTTGCTTGGTTGTTGTTCAAGACTTCTAAGCACCCTCAAGTGAGTACATAGTCCCCTCTTTTACTATTTTCAATGTTTTGGGGTGAAGCATGTGTACCTATCTGTTATGTTTATGATTTCAAAGTATAAATGATTATACCTATTAGTACTTATCTTTTGACAAACCGAATGATTATTTATGATCTAAACACTGATTTTTCACAGATAATATTTATTTATTGAATTGTACTTATTTATTGTTCACCAGACCGATTGGTAGTATGATATAGCGCTATAGGATTTGACACCCCATTCCTGTTGTCATGGAATGTCTGAAACCAATTTGTTTCTCCAACCAAATAGGGATTGCCTTTGTGGTATCCCTATAGTCTCAAAGGTGTATTTTGATGCACTAGGTCTGATTGAATTCTTAAATCACATTTTTATTGTATATTTTATTATACTCCCAAAAGTATAGTTTGATATACTCTCATGTGTGATATTGTACAAACAACATATATTTTATTAAATTACCAAAAACATATTTTAAATATGTTATTTATTCAACCAAAACATAGTTTAATATGTTATTTATAAGTCCGAAGTATACTTTTGATATACTACCAAAACGATTATTTTGACTACTAAAGTATATTTAATATACTATCTGTTTAACGATTTTGGAACCAAAATATATTTTGATATATTATCTAATCGACTTTCTTAAAACCAAAGTATATTTTTATATATACTACAAACATTTTATCAAAAACCTTATTTTATAAACTCATTTTACTTGATTATTTATTATGCATCATTCTTTTATATCATCAAATTTCTCATAAGTTTTCACATGATTTTATAAAGAAAACATTTTTAGGTTCATTACTACTTTTTGTTAAAACATTCTTTTAAACTTATAAGTCATGAATCATGTATAAACAAAACCTATGTATCTCACATACATTTTTATGCTGACGTACCTATTTTTACACATGTTTCAGGTACTGCTTTGTGATGATTGTTGATACATGCTATACATAGGATGGACTCGTGCCTTAGTGACTTTAAAACTTGAAAGATAATAATTGCATTTATCTGATTTGTAATAAACAATGAGTTCAATAATTTAATAAAACAAAATTATTTATTCCATGGTTGTGAAACAATGATTCTGTTACAACACTCCCCGACGTTCCCGCCACGTTTTGTTGTTTTACGTGGTCGGGGTGTGACAGAAAAGTTGGTATCAGAGCCAATGGTTATAGGGAATTAGGTTATTAGTAATGCTTTGACCTAGACTATAACCTTCCTAGGACCCTAACACAAGTTTTCTTATGTTTAGTTTTAAAACAATACCGTCACCTATCCTTAGGTGACAACCACAATAAGAATACAAATTTGAATCCGTTTTGAAAATCAATCATCTGTTCTAGGATGATTTATTGTAAGGTTTTGAACCTTCAAATTTTTCAAAATCTCGTTAAAGTTTGGGTCTAAATAATGTGAACACATGCAAACTGGAAGAGTGAATGCCTGTACCCTGAGTTTTCTGTCTAAGGCTAGAGTGTTCGTACAAATCCGCAGTATCAGACCAGTCACTCTTACCTGGGAACTCTTGGGGTGAGTGTTCACTTATAAGCGAGCATGTCTTCGGTGATACATTATAATGATCCATTTACTTTGACCAGTCACTGCGTGTCGTTTGTTTGTTCGAGGTAACAAACAAATGATCGCAATTTTTATGCTTTCTGTTTTCATTTCCCTTGTTTCCTCCCATGTCTTCCTTTTTCTTCATAATGCCTCTTCATCGCAACAAGACTCAAGTGTCCGGACCAGGTGCTACAATTGCCCAACAAATAGGCGTCGTACTCCAGAAGACCGTTGATTTAGCTATCACCATGACTCGTCTCAGGGATGAAGCCGTGCAAGGGAACCGCTCCTTGGAGCAATCGATGCAACCGTCATCATCCAAATCAAATACCCTGTTACAAATGTACCCATGGTGGACGATGGAGACATTTGGTTAACATGTGTCGCTTTGCTGTTCAAAGCAAAGCAGTTGCAAACCCTGTTGCTGCTTAACCTTCAATTTCTGCTTCATATGTCGCCTTGGCATATCTAGCGCCTCAACCTCATGAACTTTCTACCTTGTGTATCGACTTAAGCACGCCTAGTGCAAGGTGTCGAAGCACCTCTTGTTACACAAATTCCAAAATCCATGTAGGATCTTTCTATCCTCATAATTAGATCCTTATGGATGAATATCACTCAAATCAGAGCCCTTAATTGAATTATTCGTATGCCTTAATACATACATTACGATTCAATAAGGACAAAGCCGAATTCTTATTAAGATCTTCTTATCTTCATAGTTAGATTCTAATGATTAAAGTGCCAAATGGAATCCACGGATTGGATTCCTGGCGTGCTTTAAATATCCATGTCCAAAGATAACAAAGTAAAGATCAAGTTAAACAATTATGTAATTATGTGCTTATGTGTTTTCTTATGTGTTTTGTGTTTTTATGTGATCCATCCAAATCCTCGTAGAATCTTCCATATCTCATATGAGGGATTCATAGTAGGATATCAAAAGGTACTATCTTAAATCCATAATGGACTTCTACGTCGTAGTTAAGTCCCTTGGATTATAAAGTACTATTCTATAATTGGACCCCTTGAGTGGTCTGATTAAACAGATTGATTCAAAATTCTGGTTAGAAATATCATGTGATGATATAGTTGAAAAGATCCCTTAAGTGATCAATTTAAAAAGATCGTACGGTGGTCTAGTTAAGAAGATCATGTGTTGATCTAATTAAAAAGATTGTTCGTTGATCTACTTAAAAAGATCCTTTGGTGGTCTAGTCAAGCCGCTTCATGTTTATTCGATTGAATTTTTCCCCTACGCATTATGAAATGAACTGTGCGGACTGTGCAAGGAATTACGTAATTATGGATGCATACATAATTATGGAATTCAGTGCACAAAAATCACAGCAAGTTTCATCATGTGTTAAGACCTATAGTGACGAGAATAACGAAACGAGAACAATGTAGAAAGGAGCATGGTGGATACGCCGCTGGTACTTCCTATATATAAGTGTTCCTTACTACATTGCGAACGTAGCGTTATTTAAGTTACTAGAAGTCCCGGACCTTGACTAATGTCATTTTATCTTAAACTCTCCAATTCTAATTTCAAGCACACACAAGTTTCCTATGATAGTCTTCATAAGAAACGTTCTTCTGTCTGTAGTTCGAAACTCCATGTTTTGTTACTACAAGGACTCCACTTTGACTGTTGACAATTTCGCTAAGAATCCTAACATGGCCTAGAGTTTTACTTAGGGTTTGAGGGATTCATTCAAAAGCGAAACAATCACAGTTGTCTTCACAAGTTTCCTCTAAAATTAAATTTCGGGGCGAAATTTCCTAAAGTAAGGGAGACTGTGACACCTGTGTCACTTCAACCACCAAAAAAATACCAAACCAATGAAATATTATATTTCATACTTGGGATTTGTGTAAATATGTGTATCATTCGCACATATCAATTCTTGTTCGATTTCGAGCCTTAAATCGCTTTCTGGAAGGTTACGCAATCTAATGCGTAAATATAACCAGTTTAATGCAACAAACACTCCGGAATAGTGAAATAGGCTTAACATACCTTAAATAACCTTTACATAATTAGAAATAAGTTTTGGAAGGTTTGGTGTGGCGAAATCAAGTTTATTCAATCACAGGGACTATTTGCGTCAACTTGCAAAAGTCTGCCGATTCGTAAGGCAACATACAGCCCGGAACATGATCATAAGCTAAACATACCATAAATAACCTAAACATAGCTTAGAAATAAGCTTTGAGTGGTTCGGTGTGCGTAAATATGCTTATTTGATCTTACAGGGACTAAAAGTGTCAAAAACAGCGTAAGTTTGCATTTTCGCGCATATCTTACGTTCTGACCACTTCTGGACATCCAAAATTTTTGTACACACTAAAATATTTTTATTTTAGTGATCGTCATGCAAAAATTTCATTCGTCGCTTAATTTGGATCGTTTTTTCGTTCGTTACGACTTCCGTCGTAATTAACCGAACAACGCAACCGTACGACCAAACGAACCGACATCCGAGATATTTTTGAGCATATTTTAAGTTCCCTATACTTTAACTTCATTTTAGAGCTTTGAAATGGGGTTAACGGTGCTTAAACGTGTCAAAAATGCATCAAAAATCAAGTTTCTCAAGTGCAGGGACTAAATTGTCAATTTCTGAAAGTAGCTGGTCTGCAAGTAGCTTACGAACCATATGGCCCATATCCTTATGGTCCGTAAGGCATGCCCAGCGACCAGAAATCATATTTTGCAATCTGTTTGATACTTTAGGGGCTGTTCTTGCAAGTTCTTGGTGTGGCAGCCAAGTTAACACCTCTCCAAGCAAATTAGCTGGCCTCTAACACTTGTATGGCTATGATTTCTTGCTTATTGGCCACACAAACACATGTCTTGATCTTGTTGATCACCAACAAGTATAAATAGCATGGCCAACTTCCATTTCATTTGCTCATTTCCTTCTTTTCTCCTCTCTAATCTGGATTGGGAGCTCTCTCGTCTGATTGGAAGCTTATTCTTTATAGAAAAGATAGCAAGGACCTTTAGTGAGCATTCCTTCATTCTTTTATTTTGCTTACTAGTTTAAAAAGTCAAACAGTGTTTGACTTTCAGTTTGACCAGTCAATGGTCAACGCAAAGTTCGGTTGAACTTTGCAACGCGATTCTAATCACGTTGGTTATAATCCTTAGTGATTATGCCTACTGATTACCAAGTTAACTAGGTGTAGTGATGAGTCAAAGTTTCGGTCAAAATGCGTTTTAGCACGCATTTTGCAACGGAACTACTTGTAGGTATCAAAAAACTTTGGTTTGATACCAAATCAGTTTTCTAAGTAGGTTAAACATGTTTTGACATGTTTAACTCGTCACTACTAGTTTAGTGCTTGTTTAGGGTTGTAAGTTAAGCGGTCTAGACAACCGGTTACACTTTCGAACCCGACCCGTTTGGTCGATCATTAGGATCCGACCAAGCTTGCTTAATGATCATAGTTGCATAGGGAATAACCCCTGAGGTTATACCTTATGATCACATAGGATTGGTTAACTATTCGTTAATTGGTTTACATGCCCATATGAAATGACCAAAATGCCCTTTTATAGCATAAATCCGTAATGTGCATTTGTGAACATATTTTTGACATCTAATCTGAATTAGTAGCATGTTAGGGTATAATTGGGCATGTAAGACTTGACATAGCTCATAGATAACCATCCGAACATAGTTTTGCGTAACCGACACGTTATAGTAGCTTATGTTACCATAATGGGTCGAAACGGGTCAAAAGCACTTAGGTAGACTTTCAAATCAGAATGTTAGCTCTATTAAATCATACCATATGAGTTCAATTACTCATTTGATTTATAGAACATTATTCTATCCTATCTCCCGGTTTAGGGGCCGTTTAATAACATAGTTACCTATATTAGGTGCTGTTTGATTCCGTACTCCCTCTAGCTTTGCTTGGTTGTTGTTCAAGACTTCTAAGCACCCTCAAGTGAGTACATAGTCCCCTCTTTTACTATTTTCAATGTTTTGGGGTGAAGCATGTGTACCTATCTGTTATGTTTATGATTTCAAAGTATAAATGATTATACATATTAGTACTTATCTTTTGGCAAACCGAATGATTATTTATGATCTAAACACTGATTTTTTCACAGATAATATTTATTTGTTGAATTGTACTTATTTATTGTTCACCAGACCGATAGGGATTGCCTTTGTGGTATCCCTATAGTCTCAAAGGTGTATTTTGATGCACTAGGTCTGATTGAATTCTTAAATCACATTTTTATTGTATATTTTATTATACTCCCAAAAGTATAGTTTGATATACTCTCATGTGTGATATTGTACAAAACAACATATATTTTATTAAATTACCAAAAACATATTTTAAATATGTTATTTATTCAACCAAAACATAGTTTAATATGTTATTTATAAGTCCGAAGTATACTTTTGATATACTACCAAAACGATTATTTTGACTACTAAAGTATATTTAATATACTATCTGTTTAACGATTTTGGAACCAAAATATATTTTGATATATTATCTAATCGACTTTCTTAAAACCAAAGTATATTTTTATATATACTACAAACATTTTATCAAAAACATTATTTTATAAACTCATTTTACTTGATTATTTATTATGCATCATTCTTTTATATCATCAAATTTCTCATAAGTTTTCACATGATTTTATAAAGAAAACATTTTTAGGTTCATGACTACTTTCTGTCAAAACATTTCTTTTAAACTTATAAGTCATGAATCATGTATAAACAAAACCTATGTATCTCACATGCATTTTTATGCTGACGTACCTATTTTTACACATGTTTCAGGTACTGCTTTGTGATGATTGTTGATACATGCTATACATAGGATGGACTCGTGCCTTAGCGACTTTAAAACTTGAAAGATAATAATTGTATTTATCTGATTTGTAATAAACAATGAGTTCAATAATTTAATAAAACAAAATTATTTATTCCATGGTTGTGAAACAATGATTCTGTTACAACACTCCCCGACGTTTCCGCCACGTTTTGTTGTTTTACGTGGTCGGGGTGTGACACGCATACCTTATACTAATTGTGTATGAATCAGGGTATACATAATTTAAAATATAAGAACGTGTACGTATAAGAATGTAGTATATAAGCAAGTCCATGCTTAAGTATGTATGGGACCCACGTAAGCGAATCCCTCGGATTACGCTCGCGTACGGGTACAAATGTATGAATCATGAGTATGAATGAAAGTATGAGCATAAGTATAAGTTTAAGTATGAATATGCACGTAAGTATGAGTATAAACATAAAACGTATGAGTAGTATGAGTATAAGTATAAGCATAAAACGTATTGTCATGAGTATGAGTATGAGTGTAGGTACGAATAATAAAATTTGTGTATATAGTATGTGTTGGAACATAACAGGTTTAAGCGTATAAAAACATTCCAAAAGGTTGAGTATGTAAATACGAACGATATAAATGAAATTGTCGCGAGATATCGACTAAAACGTGTACGAGGATATGCATGTATAGTTGTTTAAGCGCAACATGGAGTTTATCGAATTAAAAATAGATTGAGTTTGATTGGGAGGGTAGAATATCGTTTGTATACGTAAGAGAATATAAAGTACTCATTGGTTATACATAATGTATTTTGTAATGAATGAAAATGCTACTTTTGTTTTTAAAGGAGTTTACGTAAGTTGAAGATTGTCGGTCCCCATGAAGTCCTCTTGCCCACGTGTTCTGAAATGACGAATTGAGCGGTGTAGGAAAAGGTTTTTTAATATAATGAGTTCGTTTCATTTGCATTAAAACAAGAAATTTTGAATTTTGGAGGATCTTGTGAAAACGTTGATCCTTAGAAAAGAAATTTAGCAAAATGGACTTAGTGATCATTGAAAAGAGTTTTAACAAATGATTCGTTGATGTTGAAAAGAGTCTTTTGTAAAACAATCGTATAATATCTATAAGGTCTTATAAGTATATGAGAAAGTTGGTTTGAATTCCGATTGAGAATGAAAGTCTTTAGTATGGTGATATAACGTGAGTGTGTTTTAGTGATTAAGTCAAATATGAAATTTTGTGGGCAATGGATTTATTGGGCCGACTAAATTGATAAGTAGCATTTTGTGGGATTGTGAAAATTAAGAAATGAGCGTTTACGGTATTATTAAGAATTTCGTGGATGTGAGAGAATGTGAAATTAGATTGTAGGATAAGGAGTAGGTTTAAATAGACAATGCATGTTGAGACGAATAAGAATTTGACTAATAATAATCAATTTGGGTATAAACGTGATAGTGTGTACGTAATAAGGTTTATTAAAAGTAAGTATTGGTAACGATCACCTACGTAAGGGAATCACCCCTAACTAGTTGGTGAGGTCGTTGTAAGATGAGAAAAGGAACGGAATTAGTCGTCAAGGTAAGGAAAGCACTCCTATCTTGAAGATATGCCTCCATTTATTGTTACAAGGGATATAAATAAAATTATGTGAAATTATGTATGTGAATAATGTATAAATGCATGAAAAAGTATTAGTACGATATACGCATAAAAGTGAAACCTCAAAATAATTCGAATTCGAAAAGAGGGAATTGTATCATAAATGATCGAGAAATAATAAAACGTAAATTTGATTAAAACTTGGATGGTTCCAGAACGGAACGTTGACTAACCAAAGTGGTTGAAAAGTCTTTTGAATTTGAGAAGCATGTTTTGGCCTAATAGGTGGTATACTCTCGCCGTCACGTCGGTTAATGATATTCACCCTTCCGGTTACTACATGTCCCAATTCAATCGAAAATTCGAGACTTGGCGGGATTTATAAAAATCAAGGAGTGGGACTAGTCGACAAGATGCGGGTTTCACCCCTAACTTGACGATTTCGTACCCTAGGTGTGGTTGGTACTCGTTGGGTAAAGATTTAATTTCGACACGTTGACGAGGGTCCACTAAAATTTGAAATTGAAGTTCTTCATCAAGATGAGGACTTCACTCCTAACTTGATGACGAATCTCATGTAAAAAGAATAGGTAGATTGAGAGTCGTTCACCAAATTGTGGGTTTCACGCCTATTTTGGTGAAGTTGTCTCGTTTGTATAATACGAGTGTTTGTGGATTTAGAATAGTCGAGTAAAATGTATGAGGAAAAGCGTATGTTGAAGATTAAACAAACAAGTATAAACATGTCAAGAATGACACTTAAAGAATGAAATATTAAAACAAATATTAACACATAATAAAACATGTATTAACACATAAGAATAGCATGTCAAGTATGATACATAAGGATAAAATGACATATATGTTTAAAAGGCTCAAAGAGAATAAATAAGAAACACATAAAATGGCATGCATGTAATTTCAAGCAAAACATAAGAATAAGGCTCTAAAACTATAGACTAGGTAAAAGCATTCCTACTTTTCCTAATTCCCTATAGTTATGGCTCTGATACCAATCTGTCACAACTAAACCGATGGCGGAAACATCGGAGTGAGACGAAATAGATTGCAAGAGACTTCATAACACTATTTGTGACAAGTATTTAAGTAATAAATTTTCATTTCATTTCTAAAGGGTCAATTACAAGGATTTGAAAAACTACAACATGAATGATGAAATACAATACAATAAGAATACAAATTAAAGTGTGTATCTAAGCATCCTACTAGTTTCCATGCATCACCAACACTATCGCTAAACCTGCAACATGTTTTAAAAGTGTAGTTCAATACAAAAAGTATTGGCGAGTATACAAGTTTGGTGCGTAGTATATAAGTATAAAAATAAGACGGAACAATCCACATGGCAACCCTAGTTATCAAGATTAACGTATTAAACTGGCATGCGATTAACAAGTCAACCCTTTGTTTACGCAAGTGTGAATGAATAAACCTAACATGACCTATCGTTCACGGGCGGTGTGTTACTCCTATAGCGCTATACATGTTAAGTGGAGGCTTGTACGAAGCTAATGACAAGTTCATCACATAAGAATCACCCAGAAAACACGAATCAAGCATAACAAATAGTAAGCATGTATTGGATTGTTTGTTTATGTATTTGCATAAGAGTATGTCTACTAAGTGTGTTTTGTATATAAAAACATGTTACACCCAAAAGTGTGAAAACGGTAAAATGGGTCAAGTATACTCACAAAATTGCTAAGTCTTCAGATTATCCGAGTGTTGACGAGTGTAAGAGATTAGGAAGTTGAATGTGTTCGATTTGGAGTTTAAAAGATGTTTACATATGGTTTAAGGATTTGGAGTTCGAGGACATGAAAATAAACATATGAAAAGTAATCATCTAGTCACATAATACTTGTTTGACACTATGAAACCCCAAGGGTTAGAATGTTTTCATGGGTTCAAATACCCATTAGAATCATAACAAGTTATTACGTCTTAGATGATGTAATCTAATACTTTGACAAATGAACACTAATCCATCATCAAAGGTTCGATTATTTGGATAATATATATATAGGGGAAGGTTCATTTGAGAACAAAGTTAATGTGAGAAGAAAAAGAAGAAAGAGCATATTAGTAAAATGATATTTCATTTATAACTCATATCATTAATTTTTTCTCTTTAATTAATTAGTCAACTAATCATTAATTATCCTACATATAATCTATAAAAGCTACACATATTAAAATTTTCCTACATATACCCTACACATAATAGAATTTTATCCTACACAGTCGAAATTTATCCTACACACCTCGAAATTTATCCTACACAACTCGTAATTTATCCTACACAACTAGTAATTTATTCTACACTTTAAATTAAGTTGTTTTTTTTTTAATTTGGAAAAAATATATATTTTGAAAAGGAGTTACAAATTTAATTTAGCTAGTTATTAAAGGTGAAGAATACAAATTAATGATTTATGCAAGTTTACCAATATACCCTTATATTAAAATTAACTACAAATATTAAATGAAGTAAAATGAAGCATTCTTATTGGTTGAAACTTCTTCTTTTTTCTTCTTACAAAAAAAATTCTTCTCATTTGAACCCTCCACTATATATATATATATATATATATATATATGTATTACATAGTGTCCATCATATCATATAGGTCACATAGGAGGTAGGAGGATAAATCCACCATTTAGGAACCTCTTTGTATCATAGAAGTCATGTAGGAGGTAGGAAGAACAAGTCTTCCATTTAGGTACCTCTAGGTGTTTACCACTACACTTGATGTTATGAACATTCAAGAAGGGTCATGAACATACAATAAGAAAAGAAATAATTACAACTAATCTAAGAAATCTTCAAGTAATGTGTGGATTTTTAGTAGGATAGCCCAAGCTTGTCCTATAATCTCACAACCATCAAGCTTGAAGCTTGTTCATTACTTGTGGGTTAAACCCTAACCAAAACAGAAAGTTTATGAGGATTAAAACCTCTGAATTTGTATGTTACAACCTTGTTTTTAAGCACACTTAATCATAGTCTTGATTAGTGGTATAAGGACATAGGAATGTATGAAGAAAACATGAGTTTTCTTCCAAAACAAAAAGATAAAAATGAGCAGAATTATAAGTGCACTTTGGACCTAAAAAATGGTGAGGTTTCACCTTAGTTTGCCCAATAAAACTTGTGAGAACCTTCCTAGAGGTTATCCAAGTGTTGTAGAAGAAGAAACAAGAAGAAAATTTAAGTGGAAGTGAGTTAAAACTCACTTTTTATGGCTGGAACTTTCAAAAACGTGGCTGAAACTCAGCTGAGTTTGGGAGAGTTTTTGAAGTGTTTGGAGGCTTGAAAACGTGGAATAAGGAGTGGGGAAGTGTTTATTATATAGGGCAAGGATTAAGGTTTCAATGGGTTGGGCTTTGGAAGTGTTTAGTGGGCTGAATAACTCAAAACAAAAGACTTAAGTGGGCTGATGCAAGGCTGTTAACAGCCCTATAATTTTTATTTTATTATTTTTTAAACATTAGAAAGTATATATTTTATGTTTAATAAAGTGTTACATGTTGTCTAGTATGTATGTAACTTGTAACAAGGTCCAAAATGCATAAATGAGATCTTTTAATTTAGCAAAAAGTGTGATAACATAGGTGTGTATAACACATGAACTGTAACAAGTATGTATGGTTTATATTTTGGTACAATCAAGTGAAAAACATACAACTTAGTCATTTAATTGAATAACCAAGTGTTTGAATGTATGAGATTTAAGGATTACGAATACACAATGATCGTGTATGAGTTAAACTTATGTTTATGAGAATTACGAGTCATGTATCAAACGAATGCACGTATCAATGTATAAGATTAATTTTATTACGATCAAAGTCTCGGATACGATTACAAGAAATACAAGTTTCAAAAAATGGAAATACAAACGAGACTTTCTATCTATGGAAAGTACGAAAAAGCAGGGCGTTACAGTCTCCCCTCCTTTAGGAAATTTCGACCCGAAATTTATTCAAGGGGAAAACTTGAAGAGTTTTGGCAAAAAGGTGATTATTCAGAATTGAGACTTGAAAATTTTCGAAACGTAAAAAGTAAGGGATTTCGAAGAACGACAAGATAAATTTGTAAAGGAGTTCATTTGTCTAATATTGATTTAAGGTAATTGAAAATGTATAGGTGTGTATATGGGTAAAGCGAGTTTAAACAAGTTTGAAAATCTTATATTGGATGTGTATTTAAAATGTGTCGTATTAGGAAGGAAAATTTTGTACAAGACGGTTTGTATTTTGATGGAAAGTGAGGTAGTTTGCATAGGAAGTTTTAAGGACAATATTAAATAGTACATTTGTAAAAAAAATTTATTGAGAGGAACGAGAAGGTTTGGTAAATAAAGTGATAATGGTCTACTAAGTATGTTTACATAAGAATAAAGAATAGAAGACGTTTTTAAAGGTGAAGAGATAAGTTAGGGTTCGATATTTTAAACCGATGTGATTGTGAACGATTTACTCTTAATGAATGCAAGTATAAGATTGGCATAAGTATTGGATAGGTGAAAGTAGCCTGCTAAGAATGAAGTCTCGTCGTGGATAATCGGATATAATGAGTTTGTGAGTTGTTTGAAGTTTGTATTAGGTCCAAAAAGGTCTGCAAAACACCGAATTTCTCATAGCACATTTTACGAAAGTTTGGTAATATGGTGAAAACACTTATATATAGGAAGTACCAGCGGCGTATCCACCATGTTTTGACCATGTTACGTCTGCCTTGTTATTCGGTGTCATGTTACGTTCCGTGTCTTACCATACACAGTAGTACACTCTATGGTTTTCATACGCCTATCACTATAATCCCGTGTGCACCCGCGATTATTTTGATCGTCGCATGATCCGTATACCTTATACTAATTGTGTATGAATCAGGGTATACATAATTTAAAATATAAGAATGTATACGTATAAGAATGTAGTATATAAGCAAGTCCATGCTTAAGTATGTATGGGATCCACGTAAGCGAATCCCTCGGATTACGCTCGCGTACGGGTACGAATGTATGAATCATGAGTATGAATGAAAATATGAGCATAAGTATAAGTATAAGTTTAAGTATGAATATGCACGTAAGTATGAATATAAACATAAAACGCATGAGTAGTATGAGTATAAGTATAAGCATAAAATGTATTGTCATGAGTATGAGTATGAGTGTAGGTACGAATAATAAAATTTGTGTATATAGTATGTGTTGGAACATAACAGGTTTAAGCGTATAAAAACGTTCCAAAAGGTTGAGTATGTAAATACGAACGATATAAATGAAATTGTCGCGAGATATCTACTAAAACGTGTACGAGGATATGCATGTATAGTTGTTTAAGCGAAACGTGGAGTTTATCGAATAAAAAATAGATTGAGTTTGATTAGGAGGGTAGAATATCGTTTGTATACGTAAGAGAATATAAAGTACTCATTGGTTATGCATAACGTATTTTGTAATGAATGAAAATGCAACTTTTGTTTTTAAAGGAGTTTACGTAAGTTGAAGATTGTCGGTCCCCATAAAGTCCTCTTGCCCACGTGTTCTGAAATGACGAATTGAGCGGTGTAGGAAAAGGTTTTCGAAAATAATGAGTTCGTTTCATTTGCATCAAAACAAGAAATTTTGAATTTTGGAGGATCTTGTGAAAACGTTGATCCTTAGAAAAGAAATTTAGCAAAATGGACTTAGTGATCATTGAAAAGAGTTTTAACAAATGATTCGTTGATGTTGAAAAGAGTCTTTGGTAAAACAATCGTATAATATCTATAAGGTCTAATAAGTATATGAGAAAGTTGGTTTGAATTCCGATTGAGAATGAAAGTCTTTAGTATGGTGATATAACGTGAGTGTGTTTTAATGATTAAGTCAAATATGAAATTTTGTGGGCAATGGATTTATTGGGCCGACTAAATTGATAAGTAGCATTTCGTGGGATTGTGAAAATCAAGAAATGAGCGTTTACGATATTATTAAGAATTTCGTGGATGTGAGAGAATGTGAAATTAGATTGTAGGATAAGGAGTAGGTTTAAATAGACAATGCATGTTGAGACGAATAAGAATTTGACTAATAATAATCAATTTGGGTATAAATGTGATAGTGTGTACGTAATAAGGTTTATTAAAAGTAAGTCTTAGTAACGATCACCTACGTAAGGGAATCACCCCTAACTCGTTGGTGAGGTCGTTGTAAGATGAGAAAAGGAACAGAGTTAGTCGTCAAGGTAAGGAAATCACTCATATCTTGACGATATGCCTCCATTTATTGTTACAAGGGATATAAATAAAATTATGTGAAATCATGTATGTGAATAATGTATAAATGCATGAAAAAGTATTAGTACGATATACGCGTAAAAGTGAAACCTCAAAATAATTCGAATTCGAAAAGAGGGAATTGTATCATAAATGATCGAGAAATAATAAAACGTAAATTTGATTAAAACTTGGATGGTTCCAGAACGGAACGTGACTAACCAAAGTGGTTGAAAAGTCTTTTGAATTTGGGAAGCATGCTTTGGCCTAATAGGTGGTATACTCTCGCCGACACGTCGGTTAACGGTATTCACCCTTCCGGTTACTACATGTCCAATTCAATCGAAAATTCGAGACTTGGCGGGATTTATAAAAATCAAGGAATGAGACTAGTCGACAAGATGCGGGTTTCACCCCTAACTTGACGATTTCGTACCCTAGGTGTGGTTGGTACTCGTTGGGTCAAGATTTAATTTCGACACGTTGACGAGGGTCCACTAGAATTTGAAATTGAAATTCTTCATCAAGATGAGGACTTCACTTCTAACTTGATGACGAATCTCGTGTAAAAAGAATAGGTAGATTGAGAGTCGTTCACCAAATTGTGGGTTTCACGCCTATTTTGGTGAAGTTGTCTCGTTTGTATAATACGAGTGTTTGTGGATTTAGAATAGTCGAGTAAAATGTATGAGGAAAAACGTATGTTGAAGATTAAACAAACAAGTATAAACATGTCAAGAATGGCACTTAAAGAATGAAATATTAAAACAAATATTAACACCTAATAAAACATGTATTAACACATAAGAATAGCATGTCAAGTATGATACATAAGGATAAAACGACATATATATTTAAAAGGCTCAAAGAGAATAAATAAGAAACCTCAAAGAGAATAAATAAGAAACACATAAAATGGCATGCATGTAGTTTCAAGCAAAACATAAGAATAAGGCTCTAAAACTATAGACTAGGTAAAAACATTCCTACTTTTCCTAATTCCCTATAGTTATGGCTCTGATACCAATCTGTCACACCCCAACCGATGGCGGAAACATCGGAGTGAGACGAAATAGATTGCAAGAGACTTCATAACACTATTTGTGACAAGTATTTAAGTAATAAATTTTCATTTCATTTCTAAAGGGTCAATTACAAGGATTTGAAACAACTATAACATGAATGATGAAATACAATACAATAAGAATACAAATTAAAGTGTGTATCTAAGCATCCTACTAGTTTCCATGCATCACCAACATCATCGCTAAACCTGCAACATGTTTTAAAAGTGTAGTTCAATACAAAAAGTAGTGGCGAGTATACAAGTTTGGTGCGTAGTATATAAGTATAAAAATAATACGGAACAATCCACATGGCAAACCTAGCTATCAAGATTAACGTATTAAATTGGCATGCGATTAACAAGTCAACCCTCTGTTTACGCAAGTATGAATGAATAAACCTAACATGACCTCTCGTTCACGGGCGGTGCGTTACTCCTATAGCGCTATACATGTTAAGTGGAGGCTTGTACGAATCTAATAACAAGTTCATCACATAAGAATCACCCAGAAAACACGAATCAAGCATAACAAATAGTAAGCATGTATTGGATTGTTTGTTTATGTATTTGCATAAGAGTATGTATACTAAGTGTGTTTTGTATATAAAAACATGTTACACCCAAAAGTGTGAAAACGGTAAAATGGGTCAAATATAGTCACAAAATTGCTAAGTCTTCCGATTATCCCAGTGTTGACGAGTGTAAGAGATTAGGAAGTTGAATGTGTTCGATTTGGAGTTTAAGAGATGTTTACATATGGTTTAAGGATTTGGAGTTCGAGGACATGAAAATAAACATATGAAAAGTAATCATCTAGTCACATAATACTTGTTTGACACTATGAAACCCCAAGGGTTAGAATGTTTTCATGTGTTCAAATACCCATTAGAATCATAACAAGTTATTACGTCTTAGATGATGTAATCTAATACTTTGACAAATAAACACTAATCCATCATCAAAGGTTCGATTATTTGGATAATATATATATATGTATGTATTACATTGTGTCCATCATATCATATAGGTCACGTAGGATGTAGGAGGATAAATCCACCATTTAGGGACCTCTTTGTATCATAGAAGTCATGTAGGAGGTAGGAAGAACAAGTCTTCCATTTAGGTACCTCTAGGTGTTCACCAGGGCCGGCCTATATTTATGTGCAACCTAGGCCACCGCTTTGGGCCACCAAATTTTTAGGGCCTCCATTTATTTAAAAATTCAATATATGTGTTATATAATTTAGGTGGATATTATGAGAACTTTAATCAGTTGTAAAGAATATGTTGTTGTGGCTTGTTGACAGTGCCTCTATACATCACCTTCAAGACCCAAGTTCGAACTTCAAAACCCTTATTTTTTTATTGTTGTTTCCATGAATTTTCTTTAAGCCTTTTTAAGGATTTCTTCTAAAAATTCATTTGAAAACCAAGACCCAATAATTTTTTTAAATATATTTTATAACTCCGGAAAAAAAATTGCTTCAATAAATATGTGTTAGATCTATAAAGGCTTTCCTTTAAAATTAAATGATAACTAGGCTCAGTCTATTTTTTTCATATCCTTTTAGAATTTAGCTTAGTTCCAGACTTTCGACTCTAAAAAGTTTCGGATTCGTTTTTTTGGATTTGAATTGTAATCTTTCTTAACACGACATCATATTTCAAATAGGTTCGTAATCGCCTTTTCAGTTCATGCTTCACGGTGTAAACATTAAATCTTGTTTGGTATTTACAATTGTTTGTTGTGGACTTGATGTACAATTCACTTGTAGGTCGATGAAATTGTGTATATTTTTTTTATTGTTTGTATTATGACCTCTTTGTTTAGATATTTATATTATATAACTGATCCTTCTATAATTGTTATACGACCACGTCATTTTAATTTAAAATCGAAAGTTATTAAGGTCATTTTGAAAGGTAAATAAAGTAAGACTTGAGAGCCTCAATTTTAGATTTCGCTTAGGGACTCCAAAAGGCTTGGGCCGGCCCTGGTGTTCACCACTACACTTGATGTTATGAACATTCAAGGAGGGTCATGAACATACAATAAGAAAGAAAATAATTACAACTAATCTAAGAAATCATCAAGTAATGAGTGGATTTTTAGTAGGATAGCCCAAGCTTGTCCTATAATCTCACAACCATCAAGCTTGAAGCTTGTTCATTACTTGTGGGTTAAACCCTAACCAAAACAGAAAGTTTATGAGGATTAAAACCTCTGAATTTGTATGTTACAACCTTGTTTTTAAGCACACTTAATCATAGTCTTGATTAGTGGTATAAGGACATAGGAATATATGAAGAAAACATGAGTTTTCTTCCAAAACAAAAAGATAAAAATGAGCAGAATTATAGGTGCACTTTGGGCCTAAAAATGGTGAGGTTTCACCTTAGTTTGCCCAATAAAACTTGTGAGAACCTTCCTAGAGGTTATCCAAGTGTTGTAGAAGAAGAAACAAGAAGAAAATTGAAGTGGAAGTGAGTTAAAACTCACTTTTATGGCTGGAACTTTCAAAAACGTGGTTGAAACTCAACTGAGTTTGGGAGAGTTTTTGAAGTGTTTAGAGACTTGAAAAAGTAGAATAAGGAGTGGGGAAGTGTTTATTATATAGGGAAGGGATTAGGGTTTCAATGGGTTGGGCTTTGGAAGTGTTTAGTGGGCTGAATAACTCAAAACAAAAGACTTAAGTGGGCTGATGCAAGGCTGTTAACAGCCCTATAATTTTTATTTTATTATTTTTTTAAACATTAGAAAGTATATATTTTATGTTTAATAAAGTGTTACATGTTGTCTAGTATGTACGTAACTATTAACAAGGTCCAAAATGCATAAATGACATCTTTTAATTTAGCAAAAATGTGATAACATAGGTGTGTATAACACATGAAATGTAACAAGTATGTATGGTTTATAGTTTGGTATAATCAAGTGAAAAACATACAACTTAGTCATATAATCGAATAACCAAGTGTTTGAATGTATGGAGATTTAAGGATTACGAATACACAATGATCGTGTACGAGTTAAACTTATGTTTATGAGAATTACGAGTCATGTATCAAATGAATGCACGTATCAATGTATAAGATTAATTTTATTACGATCAAAGTCTCGGATACGATTACAAGGAATACAAGTTTCTAAAAATGGAAATACAAATGAGACTTTCTATTTATGGAAAGTACGAAAAAGCAGGGCGTTACGTTCGGGAGTTCCACTAGATAGAAATGGAGATTTCCGTTGAGATGTGGATATCACTCCTAACTCAACAAAAGATTCTCGTGCTAAGAATAATGCGCTGAGTGAGTGATCTTATCGAGAGTTCTTGGTTTTCACACCTAATCCTGATAAAATCACTCGGTTGTGTTACGCGAGTGTTTTCAATCGTGTATATTGTGTTAGCCATAGGAAAGGCATGTAAACTTATTTTGCCTTAGGAAAGGCTGCCCTCGTACGAAACTGTAGTATGTGGGTTCGCATGAAGGTGTAGTATAACATTGCAAGTTCGAACGAGAGTATAACGGCATGTAGATTCACACAAAACCCCAAGTGGGTTCGTACGATGGGTCTGTTGGTACTTAGACTATAGACTAGGTCTGTTTAACACGACATGACCTAATTCCCTATAGTTATGGCTATGATACCAATCTGTCACACCCCAACCGATGGCGGAATCAGCGGGGCGCGACACTAGGCGAATCAGATTACTCAAGAGAATCCATAACAACTATTAAGTGACAATATTTAATGCGTTCATTATCCCATACTAATAAACAATATTTCAGCAAACAGTTATACATATTTCATGTCTCTCAAACAATACATATCCGACAATCTAGATTTTATGTGGGTTTCTAGACTTCCTAATCTTGATTCGAGATAACCTGTGATTAACCTGCAACATACGTTAAAATAAAGTCAATACAAAAATGTATTGGCGAGTATACAGGTTTGATATAATAGTAAAGTGATAAAGGCGTTGCGAACTTCCACATACAAAAACATGATGCAACACAACATTTATATTCACATGACAAATACTACCAGCTAAGTCCCGAGATGACTGCGAAGGGGAGCCAACAGGGCGTGTTATCCTTAACTAGACCCTGTCGGGTGTGAGTCGAACTATAGTACCATACTAGCTAAGGTGGAACGTAACGAGTAAGAGTCCTAGCACATATGTATCAAGCATCACGTGTAAATATGTACGTCAGTCATTCGCAAGTGATAGTAGTTTAGAGTGTGTACTGCGTTTTGATAAGTGTGTTTTAGATATGAACGTATGTTACACCCCAAAAGTGTGTTTTAAAGCGTAAAAGGTGTCAAGTATACTCACAGTGCGTGCTTATCAGTAACACGATCTGGTTGGATTGAAGGGAGCGCGTTGAGTTAGCATGTGCACGGAAACAGAAGCATAAGTCTTCCTCAGGGATGAACAGGGTGTTGAACAGGTTAAGTGTTCACTAGGCTATCCGAGCGAATGGGTCCCATCCGGACGGATGGTCATCCGAGCGGATGGTCATTCGGACGGATGGCCATTCGAATAGATTGTGGTTGTTTGTGAACTGTTAAAGTTTGAAGTTTAGTTAAAAGCGTTTAAACAATGGAAGTTGTCAGGGTCAGGTCATTTGGACGGATGGCCATTCGGGCGGATGGTCTATTTTTGAAGTTTTGTAAAATTTTTCCAAGAAAGGGTTTTAAGTTAACGAAGACGGTGTGACGACGTGCCAAACAGCGGAAAAATACTAAGTCCAGTTCATTCGGTCGGATGGGCCCGGCCCATTTGGACAGACGTGCTATTCTTGATGAAGTTTCATGTTTGACCCGTTAATCGGTCCATCTCTCCGGTGGAAATCCTTTTTCAAGCCGGCTCTCGACTAAGGGACGAGTCGAGAGTCTGATTGAGTTCAGATTCCATCAATGTTGTGTAAAAACTGAAAAGAAGTTTAGAAATAAGTTGAAAAAGTGCTGAAATCTTTCATACTAAGTTGAAAAGTGTGAAAATCCTTTAGATCTTGACCCAATCTCGATTAAATGATGCTCCATAACAGTCTGCCTAAGCAAACGAGTGGAAACCACCTTCGATAGGTCCAAGTCAGATGATTTCAAGAAAAAGTTAGTGAGTGTGTGTGTGTGTGTGTGTGTGATTTTGATGAAGAAGATGGAGTAGAAGTGAATAGAGGTGAAGATTGACGAAGATTTGGGGGAAAAAGCTTACAAATAGGGCTTGAATCACGACTGAGAGCTTGGTGGCGGATGAGAGTGTCAAAGTGTTGAAATGGAGACATAAGGTTGGTATTTATAGTGGAAGGGAAGGGTTAAGGCGGTGCGCGATGGAGTGGTGTCCGGGTGGCTCCATCCGGACAGATGGTCATCCGGGCGGATGGTCATCCGGGTGGATGGCCATTCGGACGGCCGGGCTCGCGTGGATTGGTTATCCAACTTTGGTTCGTTTGGTGCTTTTTTTTTGCGTTAAATATTGTGAGTACTGTAAGCGTTTTAGCGAGATAAGTAGTATCGTGTTATGTTGCGTTTCAGTGCGATAGATTGAGTTGCGCGTGCCAGCGTGTGCGCGTTTAGGCAAGTCTTGATACTTAGATATTTATATATAACTAATTAATATGATAATAGATCATAGCATAAGTAACTGTGTTTGGAGTTTGCGTTGTGATGAGCAAGAGCGAGTAGTTTAGATACTCGCGTGATGTCATCGTGTAAGCGTTAGCGTTATAAGCATATGCGTTGTGATGTGCGATATAGCGTGCGTAGTAAGCGATGTAACGCAAAAATATGCGAAGTAGCGTAGTTTGCGATATAGTTTACATTATGGTCCGAATCTCTGGTGCTAGGCGTAACAAGAGTAACAAGCGCTAAAGTGCGGGTTGTTACATGTTATGCATAATTTTGATTAATTTGACGTTTAAAGATGAAAACCCACTAGTTGGGTGATGAAGATGACATGGGTGGTTCACTATGTCCAATTCTTGTTCAATGTTGATGTACTATGTTGTGTATGATGGATTCTTGTTAGATGAATTGAAAGAAATGTAGTATTTGATATGTTTAATGTTATGATAAGAATGGTACATCTTGTAAGTAAGAAACTTGATGAATTATGTATGAACTAGGAAGTTTAGGCATAAACTACTTGTACATTATGCTTAAATATTAGTACACACGCCAAGTGTTTGATGAAATGTCTAAATGACAATATTATGTGAAAATGTATGCAAGTAGTGGATGAATATGCATACAATGTGGAAGTGATTAGATTGTAGGTAGACTTACAAAAGGAATGTGTGTAATGTCACGACCCCCGACCCACCCTGGACGGAATCGGGAGCCGTGAACAGCCAAGTGGTACCGGTGATTATTTTTAAAAATATTGCAGCGGAAATTTCATCAGGACCGTGAGTTAGGAAAATATCAGAGTTTAGAAAACACCGGATTTTATTTATTAAATAGATGGGATAAACCCATGTTTTACAAAGGTAGCTTTAATAAGGGATAACCCAATTACATAAAACAATATTTCTTATTTTGATTTAATTAATAAAATAAGCCACTTCTTGAAGCCTTTCAGTGCCGTATCCATCTCTTACTCCAATCTACTATAATTACCTGAAACGCGTTTTAAAAAGGTTTTGTCAGCAGGAAATACTGGTGAATCATTCTTTTTACTAAAACGACGCGCGTTTGTTATAATTTACAGTATTAAGAGCGATTACAATGTTTCCAGATATCAACCAACTACCCACAGTATTTGTCACTCGACCATCCATTGGTAACCTCAGAGTCCAATGGTGTCTGTGACTATGGTCATATCACCCCTTGGCTAACTCGTTGTCCAATGGTGACGGTTATCAAGTAATGTATACAAAACCCCACATACCGGCTGTAATTTGGAGAATACAAAGACTTAATCCCTGTAATTATAACTTTGAAATAAATAGGGTTTTGAAAGTAATTTGATAAAAAGAGAATGACTCACATTATAAGCATGCAGATTTATACGGGCAGAGCTTAGCCTATTGATTAGTCTTGTAACCTAGTGCACACAACTCGGTAAGTAACTAATACAGCATTTACGATAACTCACGAGATTAAAACCCTCACAACAAATGACAAAGTGCAATCACTTAAACATCCATCGGATTCACAACGAATGACAGAGTATTCCCCGAGTTCGGGTGGTACTCAAACATCCTGTCGGAATCACGACTAATGACAAAGGATAGTACTTAAACATCCGGTCGGATAGTTTCAATTGATCGGATATTGAATCGTAGCAGCGATCGAGTTAATACCCGGTATCGGAGCAGTACCCTACTACTTTGAAAGTGAAATTCGAACAGACTGAGAATGAATTTGAAAGTTTTGTCGACACCATCGAACTGCTCAGGAACCAAGCTATTTATAGCTGAAATTGGGTTCTCTCGCGGCCCACGTAAGCCTCCGGCCAAACCTTACGCGGCCCGCGTAGCTACCTAGTCTACGCGTAGGGTTGCTGAGTCATCGGTGGTTGTGACACGTGGATGACACGTGGCCTGGGAACGCTTATCCGGTCAAACACATGTTGACGCGCCCCGCGTAAGGGTCTGCTTACCTTTACGCGGCCCGCCTGAAGACCACAATTCTTGATTTCTTGATTTTCGATATGGATTGGGGTTTCAGGGGTCCGGGCTTTTACTAACGGATCAATTTGGGACCTTTTTGAATAAAATTATATCACAAGGAAAAAGGGAATAAAATAGTGAGAAAAGAGAATGGACCCACTTTGTAACTTTAGGGTTTAACTAGAAAGCCTCCTGGTATAAATTTTGGGTATAACTTCTGAGCTATTTTAAAAATATATAATGCACTTGTGTTAAGTATATTACCCCTAATTCAACCTTATCCCTATGTCACGAGACAGAACCCCAACGAACTTAGTCTGGCAGAGCCTTGACATATGTTATGGGGCTCAGATCAATCGGAAAGGGTAGCGGTGATCTGGAGTTAAAACACTTAAAACGGAACAGGGCTTTATTATTATTATAGGTTAAATAATAATAAAAAATATAATAGAACTGAAAGGGGGCGGCAAGATTCAATACACAAATGGTGATTTCTCCTATTTATAGGTGTCCAAATAATCTTGGAATATCCACCTAAGTGGGACACGTATCATCTTTATCAATTTTTGCCATGCCACACGTATATCATATCTAATTTGTATAGTTTTAAAATAAAATATTATTTTATTAATTTGATTTTATCTTACACGTAAGTGATTCAATTAAATTCAATTATTTTACTATTATTTTAAATTTCAAGTGTATACGTACACTTACTTTGTCAAATGTTTAGTTTTTACATTTTCATATTATTTTATTATAATAATTAATTCAACAGCTTCACTTATTTGGCGCGTATAATGTTTTATAAATATATCATCAGAACGAGAATATTTTTGTCTACATTTTGAACCAAGTTTTATTAAAAACGGAGTAGATTCAAAATACAATGTATTTTTATAATTTAATTATTATATGTTTTCTAGGCCATTCTAGGTACTTCATATTTTTAACATTTAACTTACCCGTAATCTACCCGTCTAATAATATAAGTTTTTATTTACTTTTATTTTAATAGAAAGGTCACTCATATACAAGCCAATTATTTAGTATAATATTTCAACCAACTATATATATTAAATAGTTTTTAAAACTATTTGGGTCGAATAATTATATATTAAAAATAAAACTAGTTACTAGTGGGTAATAAATTTAACCAAACCTATAATTCTTATATAAAAATAGGAATATTACATTCTCCCCACCTTGTTTTAAATCTCGTCCTCGAGATTTGGGTTACGATATTTCTTTTAGACTTATGTCATATTTTAGTCAATAAAAATAATATTAAGGTAGATGACACAGAATTAAAATATCAAATTTTGTGAATACGAGTTGTACAATAAGTAGGATTCAACGGTTCAACTGAATTATTTCAAGAAATCGATGACAAACGAATGAGATGAAATGATATAATTTCCAAAGTGACTAGGTTCAAGCCAAAAGATATATGATCAATAGATATTTTAAAATGAATGTGAAGGACTTTTAGAATTAATAAAAATTCTTTGTCAAAAGAAAGCTTACTTTGATTGGCAACTGAGGAAGACTTAGAATTGACATGTTCCAAATGAAATAAAAGCATGAAAATGATTTGTCAAATATTAAATTATGATATGAGAAAATCAATGTGCTGAGATGGGTGAATTGCAAGGATACACGAAAAGAAAATAAAGTTAGTATATTATTGTCTTAATACATAATTGTATTAAGACTTTTTGCGTCCGTACCTTAAGCAATGATCGTGAAATAATAGATTACGTCTAGACGATCGTGAAATCCTATAATATTGTTATAACCATATTTAGATATGGTAAACTCTAATTAGTATTTTGTTCATTCATTAAATTTTCGGCTACCTTAAGACTAAAATTTTAATTGGCTTGTAAACATTAATTTCACACAATTAATATGAGTCTTCTGCGAATTTTATAATAAACTTAATATAGAAAATCATATGAACTAAATCTGTGAAGGTAACAAATTTATTAAATTTATATACGCACACTAAACCATATGTATAACTAAAAATATATATATGCAGAAAGTTATACTTAGGTATTTTATTCTTATTACTATATAATAGAATAGAAAAAAAAATATGTTAATTAGTAACTATACGTATAAAAGTAAATTTGAAAATCTAAACATAAGTTTACCAAATATAAAATTCATTTTATGAAATTTTTAATTTTTTTTAAAGATTAGAACTTTAAAAGACAATAAGAATCCTTATAAACTTTTATGTGATACTATATTTATCTTATTTGCTTTAGATAGTAGTTTATGTGTATGGTTGTAAAATAACAATATTTTTATAATAATATAAAGTAATTCTACTACACATGTAACTTTCATAAGCTAAATATAAGAAAACCAAAACAAAATTTAGTGTTATTATTATCCTTTTTAACATGAGCTACAAGTTTATACCAATACCGCAAGGTGTCGTAATGATTTGAAATAGTTTAATAATTATGGTGTTTGAACAAATTCACCGTGTAATCAACTGAAAGCTTTTAATAAAAACTCTAGGGGTTTACGTCTCTGATCTGCATAACTCTTGATACATAATACTTCTATAAGTATTTAATAGTTGTGGAATATAAGATGAATAATTACTTATAAGTATAAAATGTCTTATCCATGAATACTTAGACATTTATTTAGATAATTTTATTCGACCTTCTAATTCTTATATTATTTTATGAAAATATGTCTTCTCCTTACAGTACAAAGTATATATATAAAAAAATATTTTTATATATAATTAAAATTTGCTAAATAAGTATGATGAATTAATTTATATACATTAACTAGTCATTATCATGATTGGATATTGGTTAGTGCTGCCTTGTTTAAGCATGGGTGATCAGTCCATGCCTAACTAAGGCTAGGCTATCCAATACATGCCCCTGACAGTAACCCTAGTACCTAAAAATAATACTAACACTACTACTATTAATATATTATTACTAATAATAAAACTAATATTAATTACCAATAATAAATAACTAAACATAAACTTAAATGAGAGTATACCTCAAACATAATTTTATAAAAATATAATTTTTTTCACCTCAATGGTTTTAACAAGAATATTGATACTATATTGTAAATTAGGTAATTACTTATGTAAGTTATCAGTAGTTTTCCCACTGCCAGGATGAGCATTGTTGTTGTCGTGCCCAATTATATTTTCCAAAGGTCTTGCCTTGAAAGTCGTGTGTGATATACTTCAACGTCTATGGACGTATAATTTATGTTTCATGTGTTTTCTTGTGCACTAGCACAACTTTACATGATTCTTACTTGCGTATTGGAAATTCTTATACTTTTGATGGCGTACCAACTTAAAGGGTTCCATTGTTTATATTGTCGCACGAGTTACGAGGCAGATGATCAAACGAAATAATGTTTGATATCAGAATTATAGATATATGCAAGAGATTCCTGATAAAGAAATCTATATTTATTATTGACACATATGCATGTGCTTTATTCCAAATTGTCAATCGTTATGACTTTTGAAATTCCTTATAAATATACATATCTATATAATCATATATTTCACATGCTGTAATATACATACCCTCTATAAGGTCAATGTATTTAACAGATTCATATTTCCAAAAACAAGTCAGATATCAGGTCATGATACTATTTAGGGAAATCTTGTCACTTGTTTGACATATTATATACCCCGTCTTATCCGGTTCGCGCCGGAGAGGTAACCCCAGTATATTCGGACAAGCTGGAGAGTCTGCTACACCATACCCAGTCTTGCCGGAGAAGAAATTTAGATTTTCCCATAAATAGATTTTTCTTAATTCATGATTTGGAAAGTGCATTATGACTTTCAACAAAGACTAAGCAAATTAGTCTTCATATGACAGATCATATTCTAGAACAAAGTAGTACTAATAAATAAGAAATAATAGTGGTCAAGGGTTATTGCTTATTTATTATACTTGCAACGTTCTAGTTATCATTCTCACGGTATACCAAAACCCATCACACTTTATTTACACAAGTATTTAGCTTATCTTGAAGCTGATATTAAGGCATCTTTTCTTAAGTTCAAGTCTAAATGCTATCATGTGTGCTACCAGTTAATAGCAATCTCCTAACTCTTTTATATAAACTTAGGTATTATTATCACAACACCTATAGGCTTAAATCAGTGGCTCTGATACCACCTTCTGTCACGACCCCCGACCCACCCTGGACGGAATCGGGAGCCGTGAACAGCCAAGTGGTACCGGTGATTATTTTTAAAAATATTGCAGCGGAAATTTCATCAGGACCGTGAGTTAGGAAAATATCAGAGTTTAGAAAACACCGGATTTTATTTATTAAATAGATGGGATAAACCCATGTTTTACAAAGGTAGCTTTAATAAGGGATAACCCAATTACATAAAACAATATTTCTTAATTTGATTTAATTAATAAAATAAGCCACTTCTTGAAGCCTTTCAGTGCCGTATCCATCTCTTACTCCAATCTACTATAATTACCTGAAACGCGTTTTAAAAAGGTTTTGTCAGCAGGAAATACTGGTGAATCATTCTTTTTACTAAAACGACGCGTTTGTTATAATTTACAGTATTAAGAGCGAATACAATGTTTCCAGATATCAACCAACTACCCACAGTATTTGTCACTCGACCATCCATTGGTAACCTCAGAGTCCAATGGTGTCTGTGACTATGGTCATATCACCCCTTGGCTAACTCGTTGTCCAATGGTGACGATTATCAAGTAATGTATACAAAACCCCACATACCGGCTGTAATTTGGAGATTACAAAGACTTAATCCCTGTAATTATAACTTTGAAATAAATAGGGTTTTGAAAGTAATTTGATAAAAAGAGAATGACTCACATTATAAGCATGCAGATTTATACGGCAGAGCTTAGCCTATTGATTAGTCTTGTAACCTAGTGCACACAACTCGGTAAGTAACTAATACAGCATTTACGATAACTCACGAGATTAAAACCCTCACGACAAATGACAAAGTGCAATCACTTAAACATCCATCGGATTCACAATGAATGACAGAGTATTCCCCGTGTTCGGGTGGTACTCAAACATCCTGTCGGAATCACGACGAATGACAAAGGATAGTACTTAAACATCCGTTCGGATAGTTTCAATTGATCGGATATTGAATCGTAGCAGCGATCGAGTTAATACCCGGTATCGGAGCAGTACCCTACTACTTTGAAAGTGAAATTCGAACAGAATGAGAATGAATTTGAAAGTTTTGTCGACACCATCGAACTGCTCAGGAACCAAGCTATTTATAGCTGAAATTGGGTTCTCTCACGGCCCGCGTAAGCCTCCGGCCAAACCTTACGCGGCCCGCGTAGCTACCTAGTCTACGCGTAGGGTTGCTGAGTCATCGGTGGTTGTGACACGTGGATGACACGTGGCCTGGGAACGCTTATCCGGTCAAATACATGTTGACGCGCCCCGCGTAAGGGTCTGCTTACCTTTACGCGGCCCGCCTGAAGACCACAATTCTTGATTTCTTGATTTTCGATATGGATTGGGGTTTCAGGGGTCCGGGCTTTTACTAACGGATCAATTTGGGACCTTTTTGAATAAAATTATTTCACAAGGAAAAGGGAATAAAATAGTGAGAAAAGAGAATGGACCCACTTTGTAACTTTAGGGTTTAACTAGAAAGCCTCCTGGTATAAATTTTGGGTATAACTTCTGAGCTATTTTAAAAATATATAATGCACTTGTGTTAAGTATATTACCCCTAATTCAACCTTATCCCTATGTCACAAGACAGAACCCCAACGAACTTAGTCAGGCAGAGCCTTGACATATGTTATAGGGCTCAGATCAATCGGAAAGGGTAGTGGTGATCTGAAGTTAAAACACTTAAAACGGAACATGGCTTTATTATTATTATTATAGGTTAAATAATAATAAAAAATATAATAGAACTGAAAGGGGGCGGCGAGATTCAATACACAAATGGTGATTTCTCCTATTTATAGGTGTCCAAATAATCTTGGAATGTCCACCTAAGTGGGACACGTATCATCTTTATCAATTTTTGCCATGCCACACGTATATCATATCTAATTTGTATAGTTTTAAAATAAAAGATTATTTTATTAATTTGATTTTATCTTACACGTAAGTGATTCAATTAAATTCAATTATTTTACTATTATTTTAAATTTCAAGTGTATACGTACACTTACTTTGTCAAATGTTTAGTTTTTACATTTTCATATTATTTTATTATAATAATTAATTCAACAGCTTCACTTATTTGGCGCGTATAATGTTTTATAAATATATCATCAGAACGAGAATATTTTTGTCTACATTTTGAACCAAGTTTTATTAAAAACGGAGTAGGTTCAAATTACAATGTATTTTTATAATTTAATTATTATATGGTTTCTAGGCCACTCTAGGTACTTCAAATTTTTAACATTTAACTTACTCGTAATCTACCCGTCTAATAATATAAGTTTTTATTTACTTTTATTTTAATAGAAAGGTCACTCATATACAAGCCAATTATTTAGTATAATATTTCAACCAACTATATATATTAAATAGTTTTTAAAACTATTTGGGTCGAATAGTTATATATTAAAAATAAAACTAGTTACTAGTGGGTAATAAATTTAACCAAACCTATAATTCTTATATAAAAATAGGAATGTTACATGTAAGATTGAATCCATGTGGAGGTTTTGTTGATTTCTTGTTTGAGTAGAAATGTGCACTAGTGACTTGCATTGTATGATACACATTATGTGTTAAGTGGATGGTTTAGTTGGGATTACGAAATGAAATTGGTGTTAATGTATAGCAAGTAAGGATGGTAGAGTCATGTTGATTGTTACTCCAAATACGGTCGTCTATTGTGCGATCATGAAAGCATTAGTATGTGTTGAATTGATTATATATATGTGTATGTATGTAATTGATTGAACATGTGGTTGCAAGTATATTACATCATGAGTATAGTGTAATATGATGACACAGATATATGAGTTTAAGTCGAAAGTCTTTATGATAAACCGTTGACTTTTGAAAGTCAACTGCGCACAAGAAGCATGGTTAGACTTATTGTCATAATTGTAAGATTATAAAAAGTCATATGGTACGTGTTATATCAATATGTATCATATGTGATGACATCACGAATTATATGAAACTTAAAAGATGTGATTTTGGATATATGCCTTATGCTTGTAAGAATTGACTAAGAAATAGTCAAATGTGAGTTATGCATTTGATGTCATCGTAAATATGTACAATCATGTATGCTAACAAGAATGTGATTGCAATGACATGAAAGTATAGGGATCATGTCAAAATGGATGGAAGCATGGAAGGCTAACGGGTCAAAAGGAAGCAAGGTAACGGATGCAAATACGGACGCTAAGGCAAGTGATTTCCGGAATCACTTCTTATTTTGTTTAAGTGAAGTAATGTATTAGTTATTTAAGTATGATAATTGAAATCAAGTAAGGATTTGCATACAATGGAAATGTTAGGATTAGAATGGTTGTAATGGTCGTACGATGTTAACCCGGTGAAATCTCGTCATAGGGGCAAACAGGTCAAAGTGCGCTTGTTGTTGGCCAACCAGGTGCTGTCGCCCAAAATGTTCAACTTGTGGCCTACAAAACAGGTGCTGTTGTTCTGCTTCCTCTTATCAGTGTTGCTGCTAATGTAAAATGACAAGGTACTTTATAATTACAAATTATCTCCCTTATAATTTATAAATTTCAAAAAATACCCCAACAGATGGCATAAAGTAATCTGTTTAGGCATTTGGATGAAAATGGCAAAAAGTTACAAACATGGGGGGCAATATGGTATAAGAAAGTCATTTTGGACGAAAATGGCAAACACGCCCGAACCTCAGGGACAATTTTGGCAATTAACTCAAAAAAAAATATTGAACTCGTTTGATTATTAACTAGGCTTTCCCCACCACGCGTTGCGGCGAGAATAAAAAAAATAAAAAAGAAATATTGAACTCGTTTGATAAAAAAACTAGGATTTTCCCACCACGCGTTGTAGCGGGAATCTTGGTACGAACCAAACATTAAAGGCCGCTCCGAAGCTACACAATGTAAATATGAAAAACAATAAAAAACGAAATACAATGTAATAAATAGAAGAAAACTGGTGGTGTGGTAACTATAACGTGGTATTGCGACCTGAACGTACGAAAAAATGGTGGTGGTCACGTAGTGTTACTTTGTTTTCAAAAAGAAAAATCACTTATCTGGTCATTCTAAAAGAACTAACGAATGAAAGTTATAAAAAGAAAATAAAACTATTGGGTTATAGACGTATATTATTTATAATGTAAGAGTTAATTTCACAACTTAAAAAAAACCACAGTTGATGTTATTTTGTAACTTATTATTATAACTAGGGTTAAGACCCGCCCGCGTTGCGGCGCGGGTACATCGTAAACATTGAATGAATTAGTCCAAACGTTATATGATGCGTTAACCATATGAAAACTCACATTTCGACGTATCCAGTTGAACTCAGTGTAACCTGTATAAGCATTGTGATTGGATCAAACGTAAAGTAAATGGAATTCATATCGAACAAACATAACGTATTAGATGTGGCCCAACTCATACATAGAAAACATAACTGGTATGAAGGAAAATATGCACGTGTAATCGAAAGGGATTAATTAGAGCTTTCGGAAAAATGGGAGAAAAAGAAACCATAATTTGACTCCACTCAGTTTGAAAAAAACTTTACGAAACATACATAAAATAAACACGAAAACATATTACATTTGACCTGAATCATTTCCCAAAAAAGTTTACGTCGAAACGTAGAACAACTTGAATTTATACCGAAACGTACATAAAAATATGCTCGTAAAAATGGTTTCTTTAAACGAAAATGTATTATATTTGACCTGACTCGTCTATAAAAAAAGTTTACGTCGGAATGTAGAACAAATCATATTTATACATACCCGCACATAAAATATGCACGTAAAAATTGTTTTTAAGTAAAGGAAGTATAGGGCTAATTGAAACAACATATTAGTAAAAAAATCAATAGGTTAAAAACGTTCGTAAAACCGTGCCAAGTAGCACCAAGCCACAACGACATCGAGTCTCAACATCGTAAAAATAAAAAAGATAAAATGGTAAAAATTACACTGAACGAAAAGGAGACTAAAATCGTTGAACCACGCACACCCGTTACAGTGTCTTAATGCGAAGAAATTAACCAGAAACGTAAAGCGTACGAAATAATAGCTTAGTCGATCTAGGACCCGCACGTTGCGGGGAAGTTTTAAAAAGGGAAAAAATGGACGCGTTGCAACGGGTCTGTCAAATATGAAAAAATAGAGCAAAAACGTTGAACCTCACATGCACGCTACGACATGTTAACTCGCAAAATTTAGAAGGAAACGTAAAACGAAAAACTTGCGAAAGATAAAAAGTATGGGTGACCAAAGTTGTAAATAATAAAGTGTTGTGTTAAATTACAAAAGATGAAAAAGTTTGAGTTAAAAGTAAAAATTTCAAATGGGTTAAAATATAAAAGAAAAAACTTTAAGGTTGAAAGTGAAAAATCAAGTTTTTTTTAAAAAAAAAAAAAGTCCCCAAGCATAAGATACAAGTAATGATGCATAAAATACTTGCTAATTTATATATGGAATAATATAAATTGCTAAATTATTAATTATGTAAGTGTAACCTATTAATATAACTCAACGACTTTTAAAGTATGTCAGGGATAAAAAGTAAAATCTAAAACTAAAAATCAATTTGTGGTCAAAAGAAAAGGGATGAAAAAATCTAAAGTAGTTTTTGATGATATTTAATATATATTAATAGGGTAAATTACTTTTTGAGTCCCTGTGTTTTATGCGTTTTAACTAGTTGAGTCCAAAATCAAAAAGTTTAACGACCTGAGTCCCTATAAGCATTTTCTTTAACTATTTGAGTCCAAATTTCTAACACTGTTAGATTTTTTTGGTTAAGTATTGTTAAATGAACAAAATACCCTTATATTTAAAAAATAAAAAAAATTCTCTGTCTCTATTATATATATCTCTATGTCTGTATATTCCCACCATCTCTCCCTCTCATCTTTCTTTCTCTCTCTAAAGACCACCATCAACACCACCACCGTCACCACCACAGCCACAACCACCTCCGTCTCCAACCACCACTTTAACCACCACCTCCGCACACCCACCATCCCCATCACTCAAAACAATAACCAAAAAAGCAGCTCAACTCTTCAACACAAATTTCACCTGATCTGCATCATTGATAAACACCTGATCTGCATCGCATCGATAAACACCACCATCAGTCCATCATCTTCTTCATCTTTCTCAACCATCAATGGCGGAAAGTTCGAAGCTTTAATCCCAAAGACTCATCCTTGGCTAAATCCCACCTCAAATCTCGCACAATCCTCTAACCCTTTGCAGAATTCAACCCATCTTCAGCCTCAATTCGTTCTTTAGCTCTGTTTTCCCCCAATTCTTCAGAAACCCTAATTTACGTCGGCACTGTTTCTGGTAAACTCCTTTTACTTAATCTTCAACATCCCAGTTCTGATTGTAGTAGTAGTGATAATGGGAATGTTGGTGATGAGGGTAGTCATCAAAATCTTAAATTTGTGAGGCATATTGTGGTTAGTGATTTTGCAGTAAAATCTATACATGTGTTTGGTGAAATTGAGAAAGTTTTGGTGGTATCAGATGGCGGCCTGAACATTTTGTTGATTTAGGGTTAGTAAAGCCTGTGAAAAAAGATTGGTGCTTTGAGAGGTGTTAGTGTGGTTGCTAGGAGGTTAAGGAGTAATGTAGATGCGTCTTTTTCGAAGTTAACTGTGTGAGGTGGAGGTGATGCGATTGGGGGTTCGAGTTTCTTGCAGAGGTTAGGTGGCGGCGGTAGGGTAAACGATGGTGGCGGAGCGAATGATTTGTCGATTGATGATAACAGAGGTTATGTATTATTAACAAACTGTCTAATGCATAAACGGTGGTGGTGCAGTGGTGGTGCGGTGGTGGTAAGGGTCTAGATGAGAGAGAGAGAGAGAGAGAGAGAGAGAGAAGGGATGACAGGTCTGATTTGTGTGTGTGCAGAGGTCTGTATAACATTATATATAATTTATTTTATATAATATTAAAAGTTTATGCATTAGACAGTTGTTCCTATACTCTTGTGCATATAAGACCTGTACTTTGTGTGTAAATGACCAAATTACCCTTATAGTTAACAGACTTGGTGGATGGAGTTAGAAATTTGGACTCAAATGGTTAAAGAAAATGCTTATAGGGACTCAGGTCGTTAAACTTTTTGATTTTGGACTCAACTAGTTAAAACGCATAAAACACAGGGACTCAAAAAGTAATTTACCCATATTAATATTAATATATTGAACATGGGATTATATTAAAATCAGACGGATCAAATCATTTAAAAAGTATCTACTTTATAATGGCGACTTGTCCAAAATTATACAACTCAATTCATTGATGATTTGTTTAATACGTCTACAACTTGATTACAACTCATTTATAATTTATTAGTTTGTTTGACATGTTTAATAAACAAGTCACAAGAGCCAAGCTCATGTTACATTGATTTAAGTGTGTAGTCGGGTTAATTTTAAAACACGCGAATAAATATTTGGATTATTTTTGGGTCCATTTTTCCAACTAGTTACAATAATATGCATGATCCCCTTTTCTTTTCCTCCGTTGGATGTATATATGCATCGATCTAGAATTTTTGTTGAATATATATTCATCATATCTTTTATTAAGATAAATATATAGCAAGGGCCATCTGGCTTTCCCCTACAAATATAAGACATCTCTTTCTTATGCATAAATTCCACACGACTACAATGATCTTTTTTCCAGATTTTTACAAGGAAGAAACTATCATTGCTCCATACTGGGTACAACTATAGTTTTTGTACACTATGCTCAACATCAAATTGACATGAAGGCTAAGAAGGCGACTGGCACGGAAACTCTCGTAAAGTACGTCGAGGACCACAAGCGAACCAATTAAAGTGCAATAATAATGTAAAAGTGGGGGCTAAGCCTTAGTCGGCGGCTAAAAATTAGTCGGCCTTTACACATGTATTGGTTTGATTGGTTGTTTTCGTGGGCTAAGCCTTAGCTGGCCTTTGCACATGTTTTTGGTTTGATTGGCTGTTTTCTTGGATTACGCCTTAGCCGACGGCTAAATTTCTGCTGGCGATGCTTATTTGGCATTGTAAGATTGGTTTGTTTTGAATGTCTATTTATAAAATGTTTTAAAAGCCGATGACTATTTAAAAAAAAAAAAAGCGAGTCAACATGACTATTTTCGTGATTTTCTCTCAGAATAACCTCTAGCATACCTTCACATTGACATGTTTCGCTAACAATATATACTTTGTCCACATTTCATTGTATTGTTGGTATTCACACGTTCTCGTTTTATAAGTTGAGTACGTCTACACATTGTTCAGCGCTCAAATAATTTAGTACCCAATGGTGCAGTGTATGAAGCCATTGCTTGGCTGTATAAAGATTATAAAAATGGTTCTTAAACCCATTTGGAAGACACTGCTGACAGACCTCATTTTATGACTGCATCATTGTTCCTTTTATTTGATGGACACTTTCAATAAGATTATTCATTTCATCCTTAATAACAACTTTCTAAACTCTTGAATTCGAGTCGTTGATGTCTAGCAATGTTCATGACGATATACGATTTCATTATCAACCAATGTAAGCAAAAACAATTAAACAAATACTACAAGAACCTATGTACTAATTACTAAATACAACATAAAACTTACTTAGAAAAACCAACCTCTTCTCTTCGTTTGACAAACCATCTCATCGTTAGGACGATTGCATCTCTTGAGCAGCTAATGCCAGTTGAATTATGATTTACACATAAATATTGCTCAACACCCTTGGGTCCAAGAATAGAGAACTGTGATTGCATTTTTGCTGACAGATTAATAATGGTTGTTGGCGTATACTTATCAGCTATCACAACACCATTGTTGGGTCCATTAAGCTTTATGCTATAGCCACTCTTCTTGTTTTCCAAGATTGCGGGTTCCCAAGCGTCAGGAGACCCTCTCAAAACAAACAAGTTAAAACTCGCATGATCTACACTTACTAATTTTTCGATTTCACGAAGCATATCAGGATGACAGGTGATATTTTTGTGGTCATTTGCAAAGCATTTTACAACTTCACCCTTTCTTTGTCTGTCATCAAGTGGCTGAACTTCTATAGCAAGATAATTATCTATATCATCTGCTGTAACGATATACGTGGGGCGATTTGCGCATTCTATGTATTCCGCTGACCCGTCTTGGAAATGGCGAATCCATTTAAAATTGCAAGTAGTTGTTCCGTTTGTTGGGTACCCGCTTACTTGAATTTCGTTACCTGGGAAAGGTTCACCTGTTATCTGCAAACCCTCTACTGTGGGAAGGTATCTTCTTCTGAATCATCAGTTTCATGGAGTGATGAAGAAGAAGGTTCTTGTTCTCTCTGATTTTTAGCCAACATTCGTCGCATTGTACCATCAAAGTGTACACTTCCTGTCTTTTCGATTTCACGAAGCATATCAGGATGATAGGTGATTTTTTTGCTGTCATTTGCAAAGCATTTTACAAGTTTACCCTCTCGTTGTCAGTCGTCAAGTGGCTGAACTATTACAGCAAGATAATTATCTAAATCATCTGCTGTAACGGTATACGTGGGGTATTTTGCGCCTTCTATGTATTTCATTGACCCGTCTTGCAAATAACGAACCCACTCAAACCTACAAGTCGTTGTCCCGTTTTCTGGGTACCCACATGCTTGAATTCCGTTACCTGGGTATGGTTTACCATAAATTTGCAAATTCTTTACTGTGGGAAGTGGTTTATTAGTATAATCCACATCATCATAGTCATTTTCTTCTGAATCTTTAGCTTCATCGTGTGATGAAAAAAGAAATTTTTGTACCATCAAAGTGTACAAGTTCGCTTTCTATTTCTGTTTCTGTTTTGTTGGCAGCATCCGCCTCTTTCAGGGCTGTGACAGCACTGCTACCATTACCTTCCGCATCTTTTCGTGTACCTCCTTCCCTATTCTAGAACAGTCAATAACAGAAAACGAAAAAAAATCAACAGTAGAACTTTATCATAAAGAGTAAAAACTCCCGGAGACTCGCCGTTACTCACCGAACAAACCTCCATAAAATGATGTAGACCCCACCTAACAATATCAGGATCGAGTTCCATTTCAGGCATCTTCACCTACAGATTATTTATATTAGTTTCTGCTTTCCAAAAGTCAATTTAATTTAATATAATTTCAATAAAACCATCAAACCCTAAGCTCAAATTGAACATTCCTAAAACATCCAATATTAAGGTCAATACAAATAACCTAATTTAATTCAACAACAAAACTGGAGTAAAAGTACACCTAACATTTAACTGTATATATTGTATATTTGAATCTATAGTTCTATACAATTTCAAATATGAATAACCATATGATTAATTAAAACTCGAGAAATAATAATACCTTGAAACTATAATCGGAGAAACATTGAAAGCAGAGGTCGATTGGTGTGAACGCGCCACCATTGAACGCGTGAAAGCTGGATCTGAATTGAGAAAATATGCGGTGAAGCAACCGTCAGCGTCAATCAACGGCATTCCTGAAATTGGTTTCGATGGGGCCCTTTACTAACAAGCGTTCATCAAAATAAACGATTATAGAGGATTACGATTTCATTCTGAGATTGTGAGACGGGTGAAAGAAAATGGAAAAAAGGGATGTAGTAGAAGAAGCAACGGCGTGAATAGGAGAGGAAGAATGATGTGTGTGAAGAAAGATACGTTTTGGGTTTGGAACGTGAGAAGGAAAAAGAGCGGAGTAGTTTTACCGCTCAAATTGATTCAATAGTGAATGAAAGGAAGCCAGGTGGCAACAAGGGTTTAAGAAGGGGTGCTACTTTCTACACCCCTAATTACTTTTTAAACCCCCCTTCTCTCACATACTTACAGATGGGGCCCGCGTGGGACCGGCAGTTTTCCTCTCAAAGGGGGGGGGGGGGGGTATAATCAGGAGGAGGGGGGTGTGCTTAGAATCAGCCTTAAGAAGATGCCATATCGCCTCAGCCTGTTTTGCTTTATTAGAATTTATAGATTTATAGATTATAGATACTACCTAGACTGATGTTTTCAATCTATATAGTTAACACTAGGTGTACACCCGTGTGAATACACGGGTTTGTTTAATAACAATCGGAATCAAATATTGAAAAAAATATTATAATATATTATTTAAGTTCTTTGTGTTTAGTTATATATGTTTATAAAACAATGTTAAAGATAGTTTGTTTTAGTGTACATGTTTGATATAGAAAATAAGGTAAGTAATTGATAATATTTTGCCTCAAATGAAAACATGACCTAATTTTATGTTGTCTAATAACTTCTTATATATGACATTAATTTTTTTTAGTGTACATGTTTGGCTAAAACGTAAGAGGTTCACAACGAAATCAAGTTCTGCAGTGATTTGTAGTTCCCAGATCTCCATCCTGTAACAACACAAATTATCAATTTACAGATTTGAAAAATACAAAGAAACCCTAGATCTACAAAAATAAAAGATACATACAGGGGTGATATGAGATCTACAAACATACAAGATACCAGATTATTAGAAAACCCTAACTAAAACCAGAAACCGTACATGTAGTAGACGTCAGCAGTGTGCTTAAAAAACTTGCGAACGGGCCATATGAATCCGCCTTTATGTTCTCTCTTTTTCTCCTTATGATGGGCTGTCATACTGTTCTGCCTCTCGCCATCAAACTCATTCTTCGTCTCGAGTTTCTCATCTTTGTCTTGGTGATGGCGATGTCCGTACTTGTGCATAAACTCCCGCCAGTTCGTTGAGCAGATTTTAAAATCCAGATGTAATTTATTATATCTCTACCTTGTTTAGCAGCAAAAAGTAAAGCAAAATCACAAAGTTGAAAAGTCAAGGCACTTCACACAATTTGACCTTTTTATAAAAGTAAAAATGACTTAAAGCCAATCTTATTTCATTACATCACTTCTTTTTAGGTAAATTAATCTATTAATTTTAAGTAGTCTGAATTTACAAATCAATATCTATATATACTCAACAAATAAATAAACAAAACCAATGCCTCATGCCCTCACCTTTAAACAAATAATAAACAAAACCACTGTCATCAAATTTAGTATATTACCAATTGATAAAGAAAGGGACAAAATTGACACAAAACATTCTTAGTCTCAATTCAAAACAGAATTGAAACATTTGTTTTGAACAAATGTTTTAACCCAACAGTGGTTTCAAACCACTGTTTTAACCCAAAATACTGTTTCTAACAACTGAGTTAAACTAAACCAACACTTACCAGAATACGCCACTTGAATATGATGAAAACACAATTCTGAGATAGAATAATTAGACCACCTTGAGTCTCATATAACAACTTATAAGTTAAAAACACAATTCTGAAAATTATCTGTCATCCTGGTGACATGAGTGTGAAATGAGTTTCTTTAATTACCTGAGATAGAATAATTGGGCCACCTTGAGTCTCATATAAGCCATTGGCTTTCATCATATTCACTATGTGCCTTGTGAATTTTTCCATAACAGCCTATACATTTATGAAGGATATACATACATAATCATCATCATTTCATCATTACATGCTCATTTCAAAATATCAAAAAAATCAATAAATATTGTATGGATAAATTAAGATATTATTCAAAAGATTCAAAGTATCATAAGCAGACCTTGAAAGGGGCATTATCTGTTCTGAAACTAATTGTGCAGCCCAAACAGGAAATCCCACAGCCATTTGTGCAGCCCATTTTGTATATGCTCGAGCCGGTGCTCCGAGTTTCTACTCGGACGGCCCGTATTCATTTTGAATCTGTCAGTTTATTCTGCAAAGCATAGTATGATTAGTACGTATGACCGTATCGCCTATGTAACATATGGAAACTAAAATTCCAGAACTAAAATTAAGATTCAAAACAAATGGTCTAGGTAACATCCCGAAACTAAAATTAAGATTTGGATGTACTCAACGTGTCCGTATCGCCTATGTAACATACCGAAACTAAAAATTAAGATTCAAAACAAACGGTCTAAGTAAAACAAAACAGCAAATTACTTCATTGCATTACTTGTATTGTTGCGATAGCTTCCACAGCACCAGCGACTCCCATGAGGTGGCCGATCATTGATTTTGCAGAGTTCACCCTCAACCCAATAGTTCTTACTTCTTACTCCACTTACCTTTGACTTTCTGGTTTGCTTTAAGAAAAAAGTCAACTTTTACAATATTCTCTTGATTATAATAAACTGACTTTCATCGAACAAATGGAAGGCGTTCTGCAAGCAAAAGCATCAAGATTTAAACGCTTTTCCCGAACCTCGGAGACAACCTCCATTGCTATCTCCATCATTTGGTTCGGAAAAACCTTATACAAATGCATTGTAAACTTATACATCAGGAATGATACTAACATATAAAAAAATAATAAGAATAAATATTAATAAATACCTCCCACCAATTTTCACCTTCACCAACTGCATCCAAACTTATATCAGTTTCTTAATGGTCTGTAAAACAAAAATTGCATCCACTTAGATAACAGCCACAGTTTAAGTCAAGTTAAAAAGGGGAAGTAAACAACTAACTTACGTTTTAAAATCCAATGACGACAAATCTTGCATCGGAGTAGGCTTTTTCTCTGAAGGTCCTGCAAGAAGTCACTCACAAGTGAACATGTCAAAATTGTCAACTATATCAAAGAAACATATTTATTTACGGAGCCAAAGTGTAGGATTATTACATAAAACCTCCTCGTAAATCATTCTATTCAAAATTTTAAGTGACTGAGAAAAGTAATATAGCGTTGGCAGTTATATCAAAGACATCGAAAGTTGATGTCAAAAGTAATATAACCTGTAAAAGAAGATCAAGTAACCTCACAAGCTCTTCAGGTTTGTTAACTTTGTCATTCTTCTTATCACGGCCCTTGCTAAGTTTACTCTTATCTTTGCTAGCCTAACCAATAGTTCTAGTAAATCTAACAACTTACATATATTTGCTGGCGTTCATAATCCCATTTACACCGTATAATATAACTTATCATGTGGAATTCAGATCCAGAAATGACACTGCATAGTGTTGCATCTCACTTTTCCTAATTCCTCCTCATAATCCCTATGAAGAAACCACAAATTGTTAGTAACTAAGAAAATTAAAACTAAACCAAACCATTATGAACAATTTGGTTTCAGTTTGGTTTTATGGTTTTAAAAATTCTAATTAAACTTCTAGTATGATTCCGTTACTAACTACGAAAGTATACTTCAAAAGGTTTCATGAAAAATTCAACTGTAACTACGAAAGTAGACTTCAAAAGGTTTCATGAAAAATTCAACTACATAACATCAAGTTTGGCAATTGTTTTAACGGCTGTGACTTTTTCAACCAACATAGCAATTTTAAAAGGTTAACAAAATAGATTTGAATTAGAGCACCGTAAGGTAAGTTGGGAAGTAAGATACATGAACTACCAGTTCACTTCAAATAGTTAGTTAAGATAAACTATTAGAATAAAAAGAAACTTTGTGAATAACTCGTAAATCAAATTAACTGGATATATTACCCGTCGCATATGCGGCAGTAACTACACTTATATTTATACAAAGCCGGACGCTTAATAAACGAAGTCACATCGACAATTTCTTTTGATCCACATCACCACTGAAAAACTTCATCTAGCCCTTCGACTTGAATCCTTGAATTTGATCAGACATTTTCATGATCTAATACCAAAAGAAGCAACTTTAAATGATCAAAAGATTTCAAAGAAAACAAACCTTGACTAAACAGATTATGTTTTTGTTGGATTGTTTCTCCACAATCTATATGACAGAAAAAAAACACAGCTTTATTACACATGTATATGCAGAATAACAGAAATAAAATAAAATTAAGTTACCTTCAATGTCTCATCGTGTGTACTATCATCATTCATCAGAAGCAGAGGAATATTGCATCCGTATTTTGAGTTCAGAACCTACAAACAATTCTAAATATAAATTTTAAACTGAACCTACAAACGGCCCACCATTATAACAGAAGAAAAAAGATATAATTGTAAAATGATATAACAGAAGAAAAATGGTACTGAACCTTTGATCTCCAAAACAAAAGTTTCGTATTTCACCTGCGATGTTACCAATTAGGCTTCAATGTTAGCCAATAAGACCGGTATGAAAGTAAAATGTAATAAAAATTCATAGCTTCGCATATCTAATGTTTGCAACATGATGATGGTTTCACCTATTCTCAGTTCTCACAACATCAAATCAAAGGCCTAAATTCATAGCTTCGCATATCTAATGTTTGCAACCGTGAACTTCAAAGGCCTAAATTCATAGCTTCGCATATCTAATGTTTGCAACCGTGAACTTCAAAGGCCTAAATTCATAGCTTCGCATATCTAATGTTTGCAACCGTGAAATTCATAGCTTCGCATATCACCTCTTGCCAAACCTCTTCCACTTTATCTAACTAACCTAACTGACTAAAATTACCTCAAATTCACACTAAATTAACCACAATTTCACCTTCAAACACTAAATTAAACACAAATTATCGATTCAACGGCTACTGAAACTGAATGTAACCCTAGAAGTTACCAAAATTACCTCATTTAAACAGATCTTCCGGTATAATCTGAACGTAAAAGATCTGAATTCAACATAAACAGTTAACGAACAGAGAATTCAACTTTCGAAACAATAAATTAGCAGATTTGTGAACATAAACCCTAGTATATGTTGTTACCCTAGAATTCAACTTTCAAACAGTTCTAGCACACAATCATCATTCAATAGTTGAGCGAATAAATTACTTACTTGTAAATCAGAAACCCTAAAATCAGAACCTTCCTTCAGAGACTACTTTAAAGGTGAAATTACTGGTTCAATATTCCATCATCTTGGAGCAGAGAATCGAAAGTACAATCGTGAATCAAGTATCGTCTTGGAGTAGAGAATCGAAAGAACAATGATGAATCTGAATCAATATTCCATCGTCTTGGAGGAGAGAATCGAATTGCTGAATCAATATTCCATCTCTCGTCTTGGAGGAGAGAATCGACGTTGATGGAGGTGGTGTTCAGAGGCGTGAGAGAGAGCAGAGATTTAGGTTGGAGAGAGAGCTGAGATTTAGGTTTGAATTTTGAAATAAATGACGCGGTGGGAGAGAGTACTGATTTAGGTTTTGAATTTTGAAAATTTTATTTATGTATTATTAATATTAAATAAAATGTTATTTATGACATCAGCAAAACCTATGTGGCATAGCTAAGAAGATGACACGTAGGCAAAATTAGGTCAGCGTCTAAGCTCCTTTAATAGAGAGTATAGATTAGCTAAGTTATTTAGAATCTGTTTGGTATAGCGTAATGGAATAGATGAGTGAATGAAATGAACGAGGTAATGGAATGAACAAAGAAATGAAATGGATCATTACATTTCATAGTTTTGTTTGGTTACCATGCAGAAAAGGAATACATCATTACCTGGTGTTGTTTGGTAGGTAAGAAAAGAGGAATGAATTAAATAGGTGGGTGACGGTTGTTAGCGGTGGTTTGCGGTGGCAGGTGGCGGCGATGGTAGTCAATGGTGGTGGCGACGACGGTGGATGATGGTGGTCGACGGTAGCGGGTGGTGGCAACGGAGGATGGTGGTGGTGGTCGGCGGAGGGTGCCAGTGGTGGCGGGTGGCTGCGATGGTGGTCGATGGTGGTGGCGATGACGACGGTGGGTGGTGGTGGTCGACGGTAGCGGGTGGTGGCCGTGGAGGATGGTAGTGGTGGTCGGCGGAGGGTGGCGGTAGTGGTCGGGGTGGCGGTGGTTGGTGGTGGCGAGCGGCGGCGATGGTGGTCGATGGTGGTGGCGACGACGGTGGGTGGTGGTGGTCGACGGTAGCGGGTGGTGGCAGCGAAGGATGGTGGTGGTGGTCGGTGGAGGGTCGCGGTAGTGGTCGGGGTGGTGGTGGTTTGCGATGGCGGGTGGCAGGGATGGTAGTCGATGGCGGCGGTGATGGTGAGCGGCGGTGGCAGCGGAGGACGGCGGCGGTGGTCGGCGGAGGTTGGTGGTGTAACGCCCACCGTCCCTAAACTTTAGGATTTTGTTAAGATTAGTCCCTGAAGATTGTCTATTTGTCATTTTAGCCCCTAAACTATGTGGAAGTCTATGTTATATACTTGAAATGCCTAAATCTAAGTGTGGAATGTCTATATCTTTGGAATGTCTATATCTATATGTTTGGAATGCCTAATTCTATATTTGAAGTGTCTAAATCTATGTTGGAATGTCTAAACCTATGATGGAATGCCTAAATCTATGTTTGGAATGTCTAAATCTATTTGGTGCTTGACTCCTTACACTCGTGAAACTTGATTCTTGGTTGAACGAGAGACTGGAGCCTTGTCACTGGCGGAATCTATTAATCTTTGGAACTTTTGATGTTTATGATGTAATCTAGTTATTCTATTGCTCAATAATACGCAACACTTAATCTAACTCGCGAAACGAATCAAAGACGGGAACGCGGAAAGGTTGGATTGGCCAAGTGGCAATCCGATCGGATTACCACCCGATCGGATGACCACCCAATCGGGCCACCACCCTATCCATACTACACCGCCTCCTTTCTCCTCTACACTATAAATAGGCATGTCACATCACTTTATTCCCTGATGTGATAGCCCTGTTCGACCAGACGCACGCACACTACATTTCTTCATTTTCCCATCGATTTTCAGTACGTTTTAAGCTAGATCCTTGTACTTTCTTGATCTACACTTCATTCTCCACGTGATTCTCCTTAGAAATCACACTTTTCACCGTGAGATCTCTTAGATCTGAGTTCTTGAGGGTGATGTCATCATGGTGGTTTGTACAAACTACTGTATGACGTCGTTTCTGGCAAGATCCAGCTTGGAAGTAAGGAATTTCATACGTTTTCACACTAAATCTAAGTTAAATCTAGAATTTTCATATAAGACTTGAGTTTCTTCATCTTTTCTTCAAATCTGTTACTTTTAACGGTGAGATCCGGTTCTAAACGGACTATAGACTTGATTAATTAGTCTAGAGTCGGCTTAGAAATGGAATTCTACCAAGGAATGATGGCCGGGATATGGATTTTGACATAAATGTTATCACGGGCAGTTAACCGATCGGACTGGGGTGATTCCTACCCGATCAGAATGGCTGTGCGACGATGAGTTTACCATTGTCTCAATATGTACGATGTCGTCATTGTTAAACTTAGAAAATTTTACAAAATGGTGGAAGGAACAAGGTTCGCCCGATTGAGCGGCAACCCGATCGGACAGCAGTCCGACCGGACAACCACCCGATCAAGTGACACTTGTCCCGCAGCCTTAAAACTCTAAAACCTACCAGCACTTAGAAACTTTTTCAGGAACTTGAAAATTGAAACTTGGAACCCTTGATCGAATGGCAACCCGATCAGATAGCCATCCGATCGAGCAGCCACCCGATCAGAGGAACCAAGGCACCTAATACTTGGATCGAGTGGCACCCCGATCGGATTGCCGTCCGACCGGGCAGCCATCCTATCCCCCCACCTTGTGAATTTTAAAATCAAGTAGCAACCCGATCGGATAGCCATCCGATCGGGCAGCCACCCGTTTCTCACACACATGTCACGCAATCGACTGGCAATCCGATCGGATTGCCATCCGATCGGACAGCCATCCGATCCAGTGACTGTTTCTGACACCCTGCGCAATCTCGTTTTCTGTCCAACTCTTATCTGTTGTAATCTAATCAGGCTAAATCTAGAAAGAGCTCCCTTTGATCCAATAACAGTTGCGATTGTTAAGCAATCACTGTGAGTATACTCGATCCCCTTTTTACTTTAAACTTTGGGGTGTAACATGTATTCTATATAAACTTGAACCTTTTAAAGTCTAAACTCTATCCTATGTGTATGTGAAAACTTGTGCATTCTAGTATTCTATTTTGTGCTATGTGACGTTTAATCCAGAGTGTGTAGTTCCGCCTTAACAATAGTAGCGCTATAGGGGGTGCACCTCTCCCATTATTCTCAGGGAGTATTGTTAGGAGGATTCTAGTTTACCTTGAGTCTTGGGTAAACACTAAAGCATCAGGATACTTGGGCTATCACTGCGTGGAGTGCGACACTAGCACGGCTGAAACTATTTTACTACTTACATTGTGGATATGAGTTGTGTTAATCTATTATTCTATTATCAAACTTGTATACTCGCCAATACTTTTGTATTGATATTTTAATACATATTGCAGGCTAATAGGTTGATATGGAACACATGGAAATCAAGCTAGGAGATGCCTAGAAACGTCGCCTAGTTAATTTAGTCTTTTGAACAATTTGAACAATTTATGATTTGGTTTGTAATGTGATACTTGTGATGACGTTATTAGACAATTTGCATGAAATCAATTAATCTTTATTGAAACAATAGTGTTATGGAAATCTCATGAGCAATCTGAACGCCTAGTGCTCGCGCCCCGATGTTTCCGCCATCGGTTGGGGTGTGACAGGTGGCGGGTGGTGACGATGACAGGTGGTGGTGGTAGATGGTGGAGGTGATGGGCGGTGTTTGTGATGTTGGCTGAGAGAGGGAATGGAATGGAAAAAACCAGGGGAAGTGGATGGAATGAATTTGAAGGAATGAAATCACTTATGTAATGGGTGATTCCATTATGTAGACTAACCAAACACACTTTTTTTCATTCTCTCACAATAGTTCATTCCATTCCACCTCCAATTCTTGCATAAAAAACACTACCTTAGTGTTTGAGAAAGTGATTATAATGACATATACACTCACCAGAGTCTTAAAAGATATTATTTTACAGTTAATATACTGTAACTGACCTAAGTGAGTTATGACAGAAATCGGTAAATCTATTATATATAATAAATGAAAGTGATTTGGGCCACGTGTCACTTGATTAGGGCATCGTTTTTCCCCTTTTCCCGCCCAACAGTACCACTGCCCTCTTTTATTTATCTCCTCCCTCATTTACTCATTTAGGGCTTCCCCACTTTCTCTCTCCCTCTGCTCTGCTTTATTCCGATCGATGTTCAGATCAATGCTCCGAATCAAGGTTAGATTATCAATAACTTTCGTTGTATAAGTGTCAATCTTTGTTTTCATTGTTCACTCATTCGATCTTCATGCGTCTTTACTTATTGTTGTGCTTTGGCTAGGGTTCCGCTGGTAACTTGATGACGGAGATGATCTGAGGTTGTGGGCTTTGCGGCCTGCAGTTCTCTTGGTTAATTTTTGGTCAGGTTTGCTGTTCAATTTTGATGTTCAATTATCTAATTTTCATTTTATTTTTAGACTTTTATATCATTTTGAGGTCGATTGAATGGTTATGCTGTAATGGATTTGAGGTTTAGGGTTAGTTATAAATATATTTTTTCATTTTTCCATCATGAGTTTTAGGTTAGGGTTTGTTTTATTTTTGGCCTTCTATATGATTTTGAGGTCGATTGTTTGTTGACTTGCTATTGTTGTTTGCTGTAGTTTGTTAATTAGGCTGCTGACATCACTGACCGACTCCAACGACTTCGAAAGGTTGTAGGACTATGAGGACCAACTAAAGATTTGGACGACAAATATCAGGTGTTTGGTTTCATTTTTTTTTGTTTTACTTATTTTCATATTATGAAATTTGTGAAATAAGGTAAAAATGGCTATTCTAATAGTTCATGATTTCATCCCTGTTGAAATAAGGTAAAAATGGCCATTCTAATACGGCAAGTATCTTATGGTTGGATTGTTGAAGTAGTTTTATTTTGGGTATTTTTGGATGATTTCATCCATTTCTTTAAATAGTTCATGATTGAAGATGCAGTTGAATGTATCTTTTGAGTGAAATGAATGTTGATTTATCAGAAGATGCAGTTGAAAGTATCTTAAATAAGGTAATAATGCATTACATTCCTGTTGAAAAACAGAGTCGATAAATTTAGGGAAAATGAGGTTGAAAGATGATAAGCCAACAGTGGACGATATCATTCTACAGGTTCGATAAATTCAGGTGTATTCTCAAATAATACTTCCTAGATGCTTCCAAACAAGTAGCACTTTGGACATTTGTTGGTCTTCAAACATCTATTATCTATTATCTAATATCTATTATCGATTATCTATCTATTATATATAATAAATGAAAGTTGATTGATCCACTTTGGGCCACGTGGAGCAATCAACTTTCATTTATTATATATAATAGATAGTAGATAATAGATAAGTGATGTTTGAAGACCGACAAATGTCCAAAGTGCTGCTTCTTTGGAAGCATCTAGGAAGTATTATTTGAGAATACCCCTGAATTTATCGAAGCTATAGAATGAGATCGTCCACTGTTGGCTTATCATCTTTCAACCTCATTTTCCCTAAATTTATCGACTCTGTTTTTCAACAGGGATGTACTACAATCATTCCTCTCAGTTAAATAGACCGACACTTGCTTCCTCCCAAAGGGTTATGGAGTGGTTATAACAGCTGATCATGCTAAGGACTGTTATAACTAACCACTACTCCTTATAAAGACTGATGGACTTAAAGACTGATGAGGCCTAACCACTGTTGAAGACAAAGCCCTGTTAAAGACAAGCACTTATGTACATAGAGCTTGATTAACCAAAGGAAAACCACTGCTCAATAGCAGCAGTGGTTCAGCATCTACAGCGGATTCAACTTTAGTATTTTATGTATCAGTGTTTCTTATGTAACAGTGTTTAGTATAGCAGTGGTTCGCTAGAGTTTATCTCTCGAGACAAACCCTATACAAACCCAAAGACGAACCACTGCCCAACAACAACAGTGGTTCAGCATCAACAGCAGATATTCTACCTTTGTTTATGTTAACAGTGTTTATATGTAACAATATTTATCACATCAGCGTTTATATGTAACAATATTTATCACATCAGTGTTTTATACTCTGAAGTGTTTATATGTAACAATATTTATCACATCACCTCATTGGTTTGATTTGTACTATAAATAGAACAGTGGTTTGATCTTTATACTACTAAATAAAAATGAAGTACACTTGGATGATTATTAAGCTCCTCATTTTGATTGTTTGCGTATAGTATTCTTGAAATTGGTCTTTTTTTTGCAAACAGATGTTTATGGGCAAATTCTTTTTAAGGTCAAACATTTGTTTAAGCGCAAACATCTGTTTATGTTCAAACATCTGTTTAAGGTCAAATATCTGTTTAATTCCAAACAACTGATATAGAAGGTCAAATATCTGTTTAAGGTCAAACATCTTCAAAATAGTTAAAAATGATAGTTTTAATTAATCCTTAAAAGTCTGTTACAACCACTGTTTTGGTTCAAACATCTGATTGTTAAATGTTATCCATTGCTGAAAGACAACCTCTATTTCTTCATTCTTTATGTTGACCACTGACTGACCAAACATCAGTGTTTCAATCACTGTTGGCTATCCACTGATAGTTAAAAAATAGTCATTGCTCACATTTTTATTGTTGACATCCACTGATATTGACCATCATTGGTTTTCCTAAAAAACATCCACTGCTCACATTTTTATTGTTGATGTGGTTAATTAATTATAGAATGAAATTATCAAATGAAAACTAGAATTACAATGAAATTACCATTTAACCTAATCGTTACATTCCAATGAGATAAGAGTTCCTCCAATATTGTTTTGGTGATAAAAATTAAAGTTAAAATAAAAAATAAAAATAACTGTTGATGACATTTTGTTACATATCAAATCAATAATTAATGTTAATTTCTTGAGCTTTGGACATTGAAAATATGCAAAATAGGAATTTCAAATTGACGGTTATTTTCTCTTAATTAAAGTTAAAATAAAAATTAGAAATGTCATGATGGCAATTGCTTTCAAATCAAATCAGTAATTACTGATAATATCCATAACTTTTGAAATTCAAAATATGCAAAATGATAATTTAAAATTGACATTCTCTCTCTTTTTTTTTCCCTACAAACGCAACATAGATTTATAAGATTAAAATTTATTCATTTATTCATGACCTTAAAAGTCCAATTATTACATAACATACTGAGCAACTAAACTTTTAAATCTAACAATAACCGTAAGAATTAAGAAATGTCAGCTTCAACTCCATCGATTGTTGAACCTCTCGATGTATGTCCTTCAGCATCGCCATGAACTCCACGTCTCTATCACCGCACTCTATATTGCTGACAACACAAAGCTCACGAACTGAAGTTGAAGGCATCCGCATAAGATTTCTGGAAACCTGCTCTCTCGTGAACAGGCCAACTTGCAATCCATCAAAACATCTCTTCAGCTCTTGAAGAGTAGCCCTATCTTCATACACATGTTCCTCTATATGCTTCACAAAACGCTACTTTAAATCATCTGATTTTACAGTAGTGAATGACGCCATATCAATAAACTATATTACTCGACTTTCCTGAAAGTATGATATCTACGTAGGAAATCGTGATGAAAAACAGGTGAAGTGTTCATGAGTTTATATACTTAATCAATCAAAACGTGTAGATTTAATATAAACATATTAATATATATTTCAAAGCAGCAGTTTTTTAATGCAAAAACCTTTTGAAACCCCAACTTTTATGGGAAAGCTTTAAAATTAAATACGAAGAAACCCAAGGGACAAATTTTCGCAATTCAAAGAACAAAAGCAGATTATCATAATTACAATTAACCAATTCATTTACCATGTAGACGCGTTTTTAAACTCTATAAAAGATCGATAGTTACTTTTGATTCAAAACATCAACAAACTGTCCTACAAATCACTGTCTGTGAAAGATTGTTCCACATCAGAAAATCCAACAAAAATCTACATGGCAAACTTCAGTTTCTACCACTGGTCAGACACCAGCGATGTTAAAACCCAATTCTCGATGTGGTCACTTAAAGAAAAAAGAACAGACGAAGAACTAAACAGTAAAGTCTACATAATCAATGACACTAATTACAAGAAAACCTGGAACAACATAGCATTGCTTGATGAAGTCCTCCACTCTCCTCCATCAGATTTCCAGTAAAATGCAGAAGCTTTTCTCACACAACTTCTAAAACAGGATCAGAAAATCTGTAACATGCTAAATGATCTGAAAAACAAAAGAGAGCATGAAATCACATGGAGAAAGGCCAGAGTTTACGAAATCCTAACAAGTGTTAACTCTAGCGTGTAATAGTTTATAAATATTTCATTAAATGTCTATTTTTCTATGTAATGGTTTATTTTAATAATCTCAATATCCATCTTAACATATTTTAAAATGTCAGTGTGAATAAAAACTCTCAACATCATCAACAGTTAATCAAAATAAGAAACAAGCCTAAAATGCAAAGGTATCCTCTCAACTGTTGTATCACATTTAACTTTTCACGATTTTCATTCAAAGTTTTATGATACTTCAGTGTTTATTCATTCATATTGTTTAATCTAACATGGGTATCCATCAAACTGTTGACAAAAACTCAAACAGATGTTCATCAAAAGTCAAACCGAGGTTCACAATTAGTCAAACAGATCTTGACCTTAAACAGATGTTTGGTTTAAGACCAAACATCTGTTTATGGGCAATCATTTGTTTAAGGTCAAACTTTTTTTTAAGGCCAAATATCTATTTATGGCCAAACATCTGTTTATTGCAAACATCTGTTTAAGGTTAAACATCTTTTTAACTCCAAACATCAGTGTTTCAATCACTGTTGGCTATCTACTGATAGTTAAAAAACAGCCACTGCTCACATTTTTATAGTTGACATCCACTGATATTGACCATCAGTGGTTTCCCTAAACAACTGTCATCCATTTTCATTAGAGGTTGTTTCGTGGACAGTTCTTAGCTGTCCACGCTTTGTAACTGCTGACACGTCAGCATCCACTTTTCACTTTCATAAAACCCTGATCAAAACCCCAATCAGTGTTTTAACTGCCATTTCGAATTCCAAACAGGGTTTCTATCAAATTCCTTCAAACTCTTCATCTTCTTCTTCCTCTCACAAATTCCTTCTAATCACCATGGCTCTTTCTCTTAAAAACCCTCATAACTATTTGTGTACACTTGAGAAAACAAGTAAAAACACAGAATTTCACTCAATCATCGATGCTCTTTCATCCTCAAAGTACAAAACTTTGTTGACCTGCAACGCACCTATTTACCAAGAAACCCTACGAGATTTTTGGAAAAATGCAAAATTAGAAGTTCAAGACAACAAGCCTTGGGCTATTACATCAACAGTAGGTGGGATTCTGGTTGCTATTACTCCACAAACCATATCTGAGGTTTTTGAGATGAACGATCATACAGGTAAAAACTCTTTCCCTAAAGAGGAGTATCAATGAGATCTGATTCAAAGGGGGTATGAAGAGCAATGTCCCAAAGATACTATGGAAAAAGGAGCATTCCCACCTCCGATGAAATTTTTATTTCATACTTTACTCTTGTGTGTTTCAAACAAAGCAACAGCTTTCAATGAAATTCCATTGAAAATTCAATACTTGGGATATGCTATTATGGCTAAACAAAATTTCAATTACTCCCAAGAGATTTTCAATTATTTGATTAGAAATGTCAATAATATAAAAGATAAGAAAAAACCATTCCTGTTGTTTCCAAGGTTATTAAGCTACTATTTACAGCAGAAAGTATTAAATGACAGTGCACAAGTGCTTCTTGAAGGTGCTCCTTGTGAAATAAATAGTTTCTCTGCTGAAACTTTTACAAGGTTGTCAGAGTCAAAAGCTGTAACTCCTCGTAAAATCATACCTAATAAAATAAAGACACGTGTCATGTAAGGCAAACGTGTTATAAACCCGGATCAAGTCAAAAGATTAATGGTAGGATTTAAAAGTGTCGACATGTTAATTAATACCTCTGAGCGACCTAATTATGAATCCCAAGACCCTAATCTGTTTTGTAAACATCTGATATGTTCAAATCCGGTCATTTCTGATAATAATAAATCCAAGTTTTAAATGATAGGATTCTAGGTGCATTACGACAAGATTCATATTTAAAAGCCTTCTTAGATATGTCCAAGAAACCTCATGTGCATGGCAACACATGCAAGGACATGCAAAGCCTGCCTATATGGTCCCCTACTGCAAAGAAGACATGAGATTCGGAGATAGAAAGATTGCATGGTCAAAAACTTGAAAGTTTTCAAGTTTTGTCTTCTGATGAAAGCTTACGGACCGCAAAGGTGAGCCCTTACGGTCCGTAAGGTGGCAGAGCTGGGCGTTGATTTCTAAGAAGCGGATACGGACCACAAAGCCGAGGACTTACGGTCCGCAAGGCTAGTAACTGGGCATTCAGATCAAAGGCGGTTACGGACCGCATAGATAAGGGTTTACGGTCTGTAAGTGGTGCTTACGGACCGCAAGGGGTTATGCTTACGGTCCGTAAGACCATCGCTGGCAGCAGAAAATGGACAGTTGCCTGTTCAGCCTGTTGCACCGCCTTAGGAGAGTGGTTTTCGAATTCAGGGGCTTTGAAACTGGTTTTAGGCATTATAGGGACACCTGGGAACATCATACTACATTTGTAGACTTGCTTGGCATCATCTTGGCCAATTTAGCTCACTGTATAAGAAGCTACATTGTTGCAACATTGGAGCACCTCATTTGGAAACTTTCAAGCTGATCTCTGGAGCTTCTCTGGCTTTCAACAAGTTTCCTAAAGATCCATAATCATGCTTAGGACCTTTGTAAGTGTCCTTAACTTCCTAGTTTCAGTTTTAATTAGCTTAATGACCATAAGTCAAACTTATCGTAATTAAGGTTTGACTTCGTGATTAATCACTAATGGTCCAGTCATTAGTTAAATTAAAAATAGTTATAAGTTGGTAATTATGTAGGTAATAAACCCCTGAGAGGGCACCTACTAATTATCACCCTAGCTTGGTCAAATGTCGGGTCAAACCTAATACTAAAAAGTCAACAGAAAGCTAATTCTTAAATAAACATATAATTTGCAATGTAGGAGCTATGGAACCTGTTTTATCACTAATATAACTTGGTAATTAATGTAAGAACATGTCTAAACATGTTCAACCCGACAATTTTCAGTTTAGACTCGGTTCGGAACCGAAAGTCGCATAACTTGACTTTTGCTTTGACTTTCAGTTCTGACCCATTGTAGCATATTTTAGAAATGCCTTAGAGCTTTATTTGGACCAGGTTACATGTTAGTATAACCCTCTGTGATTATACAACTTGGTTCATTAGTTATCCGATTCATATGCATGTTTCCGTTAATTGCTTAAATGTTGACTATTATGCCCATATGACCTTAAAATGTGATTTTGAAAATGTAAAAGAATAGAAACCTTAGTTACTGATTTATAAACTTGTCTCTAAAATTTGACATCAGTTTGAGGCCTAGATTAGGAGTTATGCTCATTAGCGTAAATGAAAAGCTTTTATTAATTAAACAGCGTAATTAGCGTATAGCCTATCTAAACCCAATTTTCGATATCACACTTTTTACCCACTGATGTAAAATAATATTTTGGGATTTTTGAAGATTTTTATTTATTTTTAGGCTGAGCATAACATAGGGTTCTAAGCTTGATTCGGTAATTGCCGGTTTTGCCTTTTTGGCCTATAAAATGAGTTTTACAAATTATTTTGATACCAAACTTTTTCTCTAATGATTTTATATGATAAATAAATTATTTTTAGCCTTCTGGAATAATAAAAATATCAGCTTTCCCTTAAAACCCGAAAATCGCTTAAAATCGTCTTTTTACGCATGTTTAACGCGTAGTATGTATTAAAACTATTTTAAATATATAAGACTTGATACCTACTGATATTTTAAGTAAATTATTATACTTTAGCAGTAAGAAAAAGTTTTTAAACTCAGATTCCCTGTTTTGACCTTTTAAGCTTATGTGAAATTACCAAAATACCCCTACGTTGCATAGTTTGGTTATAAAAGGTAAATTTCACATATATACCATACCCTACTGTTATGACTTATAAAAATAAGTATATTTACTGATTATATCAGACCTGAAACTCAGGATCATATTAAATCTCTTTTATAACCTTTTAAATGACCAAAATACCCCTTCGGGGCATAATTTGTGTTTAAATCCATTTTGGACATAATAGAAGATATCTTACTGATGTCACAACATATTTAAGGCATATTAACTTAGGAAACCTATTCATGAATCATTTGGTTAACCGTTACGCATTATTCGCGTTCGGTGCGGTTTATGTAACTAGTTTGCATAAATTAGCCGAAACGGGTCAAACCTTATCATTTTTGTCTCAAAATCCAGAATGTGTTTAGTTTACCCATATTACACAAGTATCCAAACTTGTCGGGTCTAAATCACATTCTATTCCGGTCTTCGCTTAATTATGCGTTTGAACCTCATCTTCCTTTAAAACTAACCGGTCTAAGTTTAGGCTTAATTAAAGACCCGTTAGGAATCTAATAGGTTATTAAAAACCTTTATTCCAGATTAGGAGACCTGGTAAAAGCTATTTGCACTTGCTGTTGTGAATTATACTTGCTCAGGTAAATACTTTTAACTTATTTTCCCTTATACGGGCTTGGGGTACGGTATATAAAATACCGCTTGGTCGGGCATTGAATTTTTGATCGTATGAAGGTTAATTTATTGATATGACCCGTTTAAATTGTTTTGTTTGCTTAAAGCCTTTGGGGGGGGGGGGGGGTTAATGACCATGTCCCGGATATCCTTGGCATCATTTTAAGAAATGGCAACGACCTAAGCACGGGGTGTAGGCGTACACCCGATAGTGCATATATAAATAATAAGGTATAACCGCCGGTTTCGGGAATAACTCGCCGCGGGACTATATCATTGTGTCTATTAATCTTTAACCCGGTGTCAATCCGGGCTACTGAACGTATAACGAACATGTAATTCTTTTACAAGTTTATATATAAATAATTATCCCAAGTTATAAAATGTTTTGTGCCTTGTGCATTCAAATTAATTTTTCTAAACCTTTTCAAAATGAGTCAGTTAATCGTATTTACCAGTGTAAACTGACGTATTTTCCCAAAAAGGTTAAGTGCAGGTACTAATCGAAATAGGCTGGCCTCTCCTTAGCATCAATAAGAGTCTCGCAAGCTTGGATGCATTTTAAGTCTGATGAACTATGTTTCCTTTTTATTTGATCCGCCTGTGGATCTTTTTCAGCCATGTTGTGATACTTAATATTACACTATTATTCGGTTGGAAATAAATCTATCTATTGCTTCCGTTGTGCATTTTTAAATTTGTGTTGTTTGACAATGATGATATCAACTACGTCACGATACTCCCCACCGGGCCCACCGGTAATACGTGGAAATATCGGGGTGTGACAAAAGCTTTAAAAACACAAACAGAGGAGCCTGAGCAAACTTTAGATACGTCCACATCTGCTCCTCAGGTCTCTGTTGTTGAGCCCACTGCTCTTGGTGACCACAGCATCACACCCACTGTTGTGCAACCTCCACCAAAAATCACCAAAAAGACCGTCAAGAAAAAAACCAAAAAGCCCCCCAAACCCTCAAAAAAGGACCTTCTGGAAGATGAGATCCCAGAAGTAACTGGTGTGCTTACTAAGGTAACTACTGCTGAAGAAAGAAGTCCCCAGTACCAAGAAAAAGGGGCATCAGTGGATGAACCATTGGAGACTTCTCCTGGTCCAACTGCAGGTACAACTATTGCTGGTGGGAAATCAGATGATCCCATTAAATTGGGTGATGGTTTAAAATATCAGAATTTGACGGAGAGAGTTACCAATCTTGAAACATCTGTGGCAGATATCAAAAATATGCTGCAACAGTTGTTACAATCCTCAAAGTCTCGATCCACTGCTTCATCATCTGCTACCACAACAAGTGAGCTATGGCAACTTCTACAACCTTTGTTTCATCAACAAAGAAAATATGCTGATCAACAACATCAAATTCAGCTACAAATGTTGAAAAATGTGATGGAATCAAGGTATAAGGATACTCAAGCTGACATTAAAGCCATCAAAGCTCATTTACTTCAAACCACTGGTACTTCTCCTCCTACTATTGTCTATGTAGAAAACCCTAATGATGCCAAAAAGGCGAAGAAAGGAAAGAAAGGAAAGGATGGTTTGTATCTAAAACTTGATTCAAAGGCTAAACTTGTTGTAGAAATTCCAAGGCCAGATGTGACTCTCAATGCCTTTGCTGAACAAAAAGCAAATAGAAAAGAGAAAATGGAACGACAGGGTTCTAAAAGATTTGAAAAAGAAAAGGAAGTTCTGATGGAAAAGGAAGAGCATGGTACTTCAACAACTGTTGAGACACATGTTATATCAACAGCTGTTGATACATCAGTGGTTGATACATCACCTTCTGAAATCCCAAAAAGTTCCTCACCTCAAACTACAAAGCCAACAGATGTTTAGACACCTGTTATATCAATAGCTGTTGATACATCAGTGGTTTCAACAGTTGTTGTCACAACAAATGCTGTTGTCACTTTACCAACCACCACTCAACCCACTTCTACACCTGTTATATCAACAGCTATTGATACATCAGTGGTTGATACATCACCTTCTGAAATCCCCAATAGTTCCTCACCTCAAACCACAAAGCAAACAGATGTTGAGATACCTGTTATATCAACAGCTGTTGATACATCAGTCGTTGATACATCAACTTCTGAAATCCTCAAAAGTTCCTCTCCTCAAACTAGAGGGCCAAGAGATGTTGAGACACCTGTTATATCAACAGCTGTTGATACATCAGTGGTTGATACATCACCTTCTAAAATCCCCAAAAGTTCCTCACCTCTAACTACAAAGCCAACAGATGTTGAGACACCTGTTATATCAACAACTGTTGATACATTAGTGGTTTCAACAGTTGTTGTCACAACAAATGTTGTTGTCACTTTACCAACCACCACTCAATCCACAAATCCAACTCCAAGTTCAACACCTACAAACACACCAAAAATCAAAAGAAGGAGGATAACAAATGTCAAACTTGAAGATGACACTGTAGCTTCTCCACTTCCAATATCTTCACAACCTTTGATCATATCAACTGTACAAAAACCTGCTTCAACTGCTTCAATTCTAACCCCTGACCAAACTACTGACTTTGGTCCTTTGAGTGTAAAATTTCCTCTGGGTCTTCCAGCAGTTAGGGAGGAGATCAAATCCTTCTATTCTGAAGATGATCCTGAAAAGAGGAGTTTTCCATCTCTTCAAGAGTATCCTTTGCCAAAGAACATTCATGAATATCTTCAATTGAAAGTTAAACAAGCAGAGGATATCTCAAAAAGAGACATAAAAGGAAAATCTGATAAAGAAATACAGAGATATCTTCAATATCTGCTCAGCCAAGTCAGAACATTAGAGCAGTTTTCAAAAGATCTTTGTCAGCAGTTATCAGAAAGAGATGATGAAAGCCTAAGGAATGATTACATTGAGCTCATCATACAAAACAAGAAATACAAGGCAGAAAAGTATCAATTCAAAGATTGGACCATAAGTGAGCTCAAGCAAGAAATTGCAAGAATACAAAACATGCTTGAAGACTCAACAATAAAACCAACCCCACCAGTCTGGTCCCAGTATAAAAAGAATGTACCTGAAAGTACTTTGAAGTTGAAGAGAATGAAGGAAGAGCTTATAACTGCAAATTATGGCTCAAGGAATCAAATCGCAAGGTGGAAAGAGATTAAAGTGATAGATACATACAAAAAATTGGAAGAAAGAAAGATCCCTCTGTTCCTAAAAAGCCAGATTATCCAGCATCAGAGGTTTCAATCAAACAGACCGTACCAACTAAAAGATCTGCTAAACCCACTGTTCCATCTGCTGTTGTTGTCTATCAAACAAAGAGTCAAAAATAGATGGATGAAGAAGAACAGGCGCAACAAGAATCTCAATATTTTAAATTGGCCATCAAACAGATGTTGGTAGAAAATCCTGACTCAGCAAAGGTACAAGAATTAGCCAAAGATCTGAACAACCAAAGGTGAACCACTGCCCAACAACAATAGTAGTTCAGCATCAACAGCAGATATTGCATCAGTGTTTATGTTAACAGTGTTTGTATGTAACAGTATTTATGCAGTAAAATACACTTTGAGTGTTTTTTACCCGTTTAATATGTTATCCTTTTAGTGAATTTTCTTTTCGAGTTTTCGCATCTAAGATAAAACACACGATTAAATCACATGGTCAAATTGTTAAGGGTCTTGATGATTTAAGATGCTAAATGTGTGCCGTCTATTAGCTAATTATTTGTATTTTATGTTAACAGTGTTTATATGTTAACAGATGTTGACCAAAAGTCATACAGATGTTGACGAATAGTGAAACAGATGTTGACCTTAAGCAGATGTTTGGTTTAAGGCCAAATATCTGTTTATGGGCAAACATCTGTTTAAGGTCAAACATTTGTTTAAGGTCAAACATTTGTTTAAGGCTAAACATCTGTTTAAGGCCAAACATCTGTTTATTGCCAAACATCTGTTTATGGCCAAACATCTGTTTAAGGTCAAACATCTGTTTAAGTCCAAACAACTGATATAAAACGCCAAACATTTGTTTAAGCCCCAACATTTGTTTAAGTCTAAATAGATGTTTAAACATCTGTTCAAAACACTGTTCAATCTAACATGGGTTTCCATCCAACTAAAAGTCAAACAAATTTTCAAACCACTGATTAACTTATTCAAATTTCTGTTGAATACTAAATGAGATGTTGACCAAAACTCAAACAGCTGTTGACCAAAAGTCAAACAGATGTTGACGAAAAACTAAATGGGATGATTCGACCCGGTTACATGGGATATTTTTAAACTTCTAACTTTTTAAAGATCCTCACAAAATCTCGGTTCATTTCTCTCTCCACGTTTCTTTCTACACTTTCTCCAAGCAACTCTGTCATCTTCTTCGATTTCTTCCGGTCTTCATCAATATCATCTTGTATAATAATAATAAAGGTATTGTTAAATAATCTGATTTGTTTTGTATATTTTCATGTTTATTCTTTTAATTTTGAATTCCATAGCCGATTATGGTTCTTGCTATTTTAATGAAGAAGTTGAAATCGACGGTGGTGTATTCATGTATCTCCCTGTTTTTTTTTCAATCCATTGTTGGTTATGATTGCGTTTATTGTTGCGGCTTATACTGGAACAATTTCTGACAGTCCTAATTTTTTTGTATATCCAATTACTATGTAGTTATTATGCATGTTATGATAGACATATAGGATTCTAAAAAAAGTGATATGCATTTCGTGTATCTACCATTTGTCTTATCCATTGTTGATTTTATTGGATTTCACTTTGCTCATGTATTTATCTTATTCTGATTTATGATATAAAATTTTGATCTTTACTGTTGTATTCTCATTTGTATTTTTAAAGTTATTTATAAAGTTGTTGATGTGATTCTGATGTATGATATAAAATCTCAATCTTTACTAATGTATTGTCACGTTTATTTGTAAAGTTGTTTATAAAGTTGTTCATGTAACGATGTTATTCTGAAGTATAATATAAATTTATGATTTTAACTGATGTATTCTCATGTGTGTTTGAAAAGTTGAACTTACTTTGATTAGTAGTTGGTATACTGTTTTTAAGTTTTTGTTTGGAATAGACACAAGTCACTATCCTGTTTTTCTATACAATTTATTCAGCTGATGATCCTCCATGTCTATTTGTGATACTTAATCGGAAAAGTAGGTTTTAAGTTTTAATTATATAATTTGCTGTAAAAAATATATATATTTCGATATGATAAGAATTACATGTATTCTCACCTTTTCGATTTTGTCTATTGTTATTTTGATATATATTAGTTGTATCATATTTTATTTAAATGTATTGCATACCTTAATGGATTGTATTCATTTGTTTCTTAATGTTATTGATTTTGATTCTATATGATTGATACTGTTACAGTTTTACGTGAGAATGATTTATGGATTTCCGTGTTACCTTGAAGACAGTAAAAGGAAATGTTTGGTTAGTAATTTTATCCGATCTTAGTTTAACACTTAATTTTAATTTTTTGGTATGATATTTAGCAATAAAAGTGTTTCTTTTATTTATGCTTAGATTTTGCCAAAACAGTATCAAAATTGGATTCAACAGTTTAATTATCCAATTGGAAATACAAAGATCCGGACCACAACTGGAAATGTTTTTAAAGTCAAGATCTATCCTCTAAGCAATGGCAGATATTATTTCTATAATGGTTGGTGTCAGTTGGTAGACAGTTTGAAAATACCTTCAGATTCATGGTTGATATTTCATTATGAAGAAGCATTAGAAAGTTTCAGAATATTGTATTTTTATCAAAACATTGCTCTTGCTCCTTGTGAAGAGTTTTACTACAAACCATCTGGTAACAAAGATTATGTGGTATGTAACTTCGAATATTATTCATCATGTAATTTTTTTGGAGATACAGTTGTTTAATTGTTGTTTTTTATTTGTTTACTTAATTTTCTGATATATTTTTACTAATGTACTATATAATGTGTTTTATTCTGATTGTAGAGTATTAATCGTTCTTTTGTTCATCACAAGATGTTAAACACTATTCCTTCATATCCGGTTCTTATTAAAGGATCTGAAAACCAGAACTGGTCTGTAGGGATGGAAGATATCAACAATGAACTTTACATAATTACCGGATGGAAGGAGATAAAGAATGAGTTATCATTAACTGCTGATCATCTCATTGTCTTTGAGATGATAGATCTTCAGACTTTTCATATCACGGTTTTCAATTGTGCTACCTGTGATTTAGTGCTTCCACCGGAGGTTTGTGCCGTTGTTAAAGAAAAGGTGATAGAAGAGATTGTCTTGAGTTTAGATACTGAAACTGTACAGGACATCGATAATGTCAATGAAGGTGGTATGGTTGTTGTGAATGAAGATAATCAGATCGTACCTATTTCTTTCCGTGTGGACGGTCATTTTGTAAGTTTGTGATGATGAGTTTACTAATATATAATACTTTAGTCAGATTTTAAAGATGTGTTAATTCTTTGTTTATTGAATTGTTCGTTGTTTGTTACAACGCCTTTTTAAAAAACAGGCTGAAGATCTTGGACTGAATCGTAAGATGGGTTTGAAGATTGTAGACATGGCAGGTGATGTTTGGAATATTCAAGCTGCTATAGGTTCATCTCGAGGTCAACCAAGATATTATCTGCAAGGAATGAGAAAGTTTGTGAGAGATAAAGGCATGGTTCCAGGTCAAGCATTTACACTAAACTTTGTGAAAGGTAAAAAGCTTTTTATGTTCGGATGAATGTTCATGGGTTGAAGAAGGCAAATGCAGAAGGATACATTGAACCAAGTTTTTGGGTTGTAGTTCTTTGCTTTTCGAAACTGATAGTAGACTTGTTTGTTTAGTTTTGAAGTTGTGATTCTAAAACTATATATGTACATGTAAATTATTAGGTCCATGTCTAACGGAAACAATGCGGAGATGTAAGCTAAAGACAGTATACTCGGTTTGACTTTTGGTCAACATCTGATTGACTTTTGGTCAATATCTCATTTAGTATTCAACAGACGTTTGAATAACTCAAACAGTGGTTTTAACATATGTTTTACTTTAGGTCAACAGTTCATGGAAACCCATGTTAGGTTGAACAATGTTTTGAAGAGGAAAACAGTCCTAAAATATAAGAAGACAGTGGATCTGGTTGAACATTTGTTTCACTTTTGGTCAACAACTGTTTGACTTTTGGTCAACATCTGTTTGCTCGATCAGATTAGGTGTTAAAGTATAGTTCTTTAAGTCATTGTTTCGTTTTTTTTTAATTCTATGTAATTTTGTTAAGAAGTACAAGAACAAACATTTTTACAAAATCCCAAATCACCCGATCATGTAAGTGCATTGAAGTAAAATTGGAAATGATGTTATTCATGTGGTCCTGTTGTGCTTTTGTTTGACCTCTAATATGGGTTTATGATCTAATCCGGTGATGTAAAGACATTGTTGTTGAATCCAATGAGATGCTTGATGTAATGAGGTCGTATTAATAACAAATAATAATTGATATAACTAAGTTTCCCGAGCCCGGGAAGCAATCCCGGGTAATAACCTAGTACATTATAAGTGAACCACCATTTTAAAATTATATGTAGCTAGTATCGATATTATTAGTAGTATACGCATTATATAGGGATTAACATTTTTCTCATATGCAAATGATCTCTAGATCAAGTGATGGAAGACTTTCATTTCTCTTTAGAGATGCAAGTTCAACTCCCACTTGGTGCAGAGTGAGGCATTGGTGGACAATGATAGGAGACCCAGGGAAACCTGGGTTCGATCCTTGAGCCAAACGGGTTTTACCGGTAATTTCACGGAAACCCATGTTAGGTTGAACAATGTTTTGAAGAGGAAAACAGTCCTAAAATATAAGAAGACAGTGGATCTGGTTGAACATTTGTTCACTTTTGGTCAACAACTGTTTGACTTTTGGTCAACATCTGTTTGCTCGATCAGATTAGGTGTTAAAGTATAGTTCTTTAAGTCATTGTTTCGTTTTTTTTTTTAATTCTATGTAATTTTGTTAAGAAGTACAAGAACAAGCATTTTTACAAAATTCCCAAATCACCCGATCATGTAAGTGCATTGAAGTAAAATTGGAAATGATGTTATTCATGTGGTCCTGTTGTGCTTTTGTTTGACCTCTAATATGGGTTTATGATCTAATCCGGTGATGTAAAGACATTGTTGTTGAATCCAATGAGATGCTTGATGTAATGAGGTCGTATTAATAACAAATAATAATTGATATAACTAAGTTTCCCGAGCCCGGGAAGCAATCCCGGGTAATAACCTAGTACATTATAAGTGAACCACCATTTTAAAATTATATGTAGCTAGTATCGATATTATTAGTAGTATACGCATTATATAGGGATTAACATTTTTCTCATATGCAAATGATCTCTAGATCAAGTGATGGAAGACTTTCATTTCTCTTTAGAGATGCAAGTTCAACTCCCACTTGGTGCAGAGTGAGGCATTGGTGGACAATGATAGGAGACCCAGGGAAACCTGGGTTCGATCCTTGAGCCAAACGGGTTTTACCGGTAATTTCACGGAAACCCATGTTAGGTTGAACAATGTTTTGAAGAGGAAAACAGTCCTAAAATATAAGAAGACAGTGGATCTGGTTGAACATTTGTTCACTTTTGGTCAACAACTGTTTGACTTTTGGTCAACATCTGTTTGCTCGATCAGATTAGGTGTTAAAGTATAGTTCTTTAAGTCATTGTTTCGTTTTTTTTTTGAATTCTATGTAATTTTGTTAAGAAGTACAAGAACAAGCATTTTTACAAAATTCCCAAATCACCCGATCATGTAAGTGCATTGAAGTAAAATTGGAAATGATGTTATTCATGTGGTCCTGTTGTGCTTTTGTTTGACCTCTAATATGGGTTTATGATCTAATCCGGTGATGTAAAGACATTGTTGTTGAATCCAATGAGATGCTTGATGTAATGAGGTCGTATTAATAACAAATAATAATTGATATAACTAAGTTTCCCGAGCCCGGGAAGCAATCCCGGGTAATAACCTAGTACATTATAAGTGAACCACCATTTTAAAATTATATGTAGCTAGTATCGATATTATTAGTAGTATACGCATTATATAGGGATTAACATTTTTCTCATATGCAAATGATCTCTAGATCAAGTGATGGAAGACTTTCATTTCTCTTTAGAGATGCAAGTTCAACTCCCACTTGGTGCAGAGTGAGGCATTGGTGGACAATGATAGGAGACCCAGGGAAACCTGGGTTCGATCCTTGAGCCAAACGGGTTTTACCGGTAATTTCACCGTCGTGCCTATGGGCGGGTGGGTGACCGGGTTTTCCCCGGAATTGGTAGTGGACTCAGGTTACTCTCGGAGTACTCCGTTTGGTCCAGTGGGTGCCCCGAGAGTGCTCGGGATTGATTCTGTTGGCCGTTCAAAAAAAATATTTTTCTCAATATTTATCGACGAATATAACATATTTAAAAAGATATCACTGATAATAAATGACTGGAATATTTAACATGAGAAGTGATGGAGAGATTTTTTTATTTTTATTTTTTTGAAGTTCTTTTTCCCATTTACTTAAGCATGTGTTTAGTTGCAAAATGTAAAAATAAAAAATAAAAAAATCTTGTATTTACTCTGGTAGAGTAATTATGTGTAATTATCTTAGGGTTAATTACCTGTAACACCTCGTAAAATCATGTCCAATAACGCATCGACACGTGTCCCTAATCCTAATTATGTCAAACGTTGACTAGGAGGGACTATTATCGCCAAACAGTTAAAACTTTGAATGCGGAAGTACTGAAAGTGTCAACATGCTTAAACTAAGCCTCTAAGTGACATTATACGGTATTCGTGTTCTCATATTAAGCCACTTGTTGGATAATCGAAACCGTTTGCGATAAACTCAAAAGTTTCGGTAACGGAGGGTTAAAAGCGTCAACATGTTAAATCTTATCTCTGAGTGACCTTTTAATGAATCCGGAATGTTATGATGTTTGATCACACTATTGGGAATACCTAATATTGGTCGTTTAGGGCTTTGATGCCATTAAACGATAATACGCACAAGTTTGTGCGATAAAAGGGTTAAAAGTGTCAACATGTTAATTCTTACCTCTGGATGACCTTTTAACGAACCTGGAGCATCGTGATGTTCGATAATACTCTCGGAAATGCCTAATATGAGCTACGTAAGGCTTTGATGTCGTTAAACGATATTACGCACAATTTTGTGCGTTAAAAGGACTAAAAGTGTCAACGTGTAAATCTACACCTTTGGGCGACCTTTTAAACGAACCGGGAACTCCGTAATGCTCGGTCGTACTCCCGAGTGTGCCTAAGATTGGTCACTAACGGCTTTCATACCCTAGAATAACATTATATATGAGAATATAAAATAATGTGCCTAAAGTGTAATTTATAAAGTTCAAAAGTGAACTAAAGGAATGAAGGACCATTTCTGCCAATCAGCTAAAGCTGATTTTTGAACCCGGGATGAGTAGCAGGTCGCGACCCATTTGGGCCAGTCTCTCGCGGGCCGCCAAGCAGCCCAGCTGCAGCAAACATATTTTTTTTATTTTTGTTTTACTTGGCCATCAGACAAACCATTTTATCCAATCCATGGGCTTGTTAGCTGATTTTAAACATGGTATTACACATGTAATAATCTTATGATAGCCCTAAACACTTGGCACAATCCTAGCAATTCTTGAAAACTATATAAAGGCCTTAGAACTCATTAGTTCACTTGCACCATTCTTTCTCTCCTTCTCTTATGGGAGCTCCTGAGCATTAGGAGCATACCATTGAGTTCTCTTCAGTCCCTAGGACACTTGTAAGTGTTCCTTTCGTGGGTAGTTATTTTATTTGGCTCTTAAAGCCAAAAAGTCAAGCGTTTACGATAAAACGCTTTGACTTTTAGTTGACCTTAAACGGTCAAGCCATTGTTCGCAACGAACATGGCTACGTGATCGTAATTAGGTAGGTTTTAATCCCTCAAAAGTGCACCTCCTAAGAATCACGTTTGCTTGGTCAATTGACGAGTCAACGTAATATTAATTTAAAAAGTCAACGGGTCAGTTTTTATTAAAAAAATTGTGATATGAGTCTAGAAGTGTTCTAAAATATGTTTTATCACTTAAACAACTCGGTAATAATTATTAGAACATGTGTAAACATGTTCGGCTCGTCAATTCCAGTTTTAGGGTCGGTTCGCAACCGAAAGTCGCGTAGTTTGACTTCTACGTTAACTTTTGGTTATAAACCGAATTAGACTAGTATGCTACTGATTTTAGATTCCGTTATAATCGTAATATAATGAGTATAACCCTATAAGGTTATATTACACGATCGGATTAGTAATCTGAGTTTATGCGCATGTTCCGTTATTATGCCTTACTTTGACTAATATGCCTTTTTATTTAAAAATAAGGTTTTAAATACAAACAAGCATGCAAATGAGTTATGTACTGATAAGTAAACATGTTTAGGATAATTTGATGTTTATAATCTGGTCATAAACTGAATTTACGCGTATAAGCGTAAACTATGCTTTTAAAAGGACTAAAATGCCCTTTTAAGTCTAAAATGAGTTTTAAGAATAATTTTAGCATAAAACTCATTACCTACTAATATGATATTATAATTAGGATTATTTGGGATGCTAAGTCAGATTGTAAACTGAGTTTAACTTCAGTTTCGTATACAATGCCGATAAATGACGATAATGCCCTTATGGCGCATAAAACAAGTTTTAAGCATAATATGCAAACCAAACCTTTTTCTTACTGATTTTTTATGACATATAAAATATTTTAACTATTCAAAGATGGTCATAACATCAGATTTCCTAAACCTTCAAATAAATCGTCATTTAAACGACATTAACGTCGTTTAGGCGCGTAGTATGGTTTTAAACCATATTTATGGACCGAGACATGTTACCTACTGATTTTATAAACCATTTTAAATGTTTTTACAGTAGGTATAAATCATGAACTCAGAATCCCAAATCCAGAATGGTTTATACCTACTGTAAAAACATTTAAAATGGTTTAAAATGGTTTACCGAAAAGGGTTTAACCTTATCTTTTTTATCTCAAAATCCAGAATGTACTATGTTTACACATATTATACAAGTCCTAGTACTTGTTAGGTTTAAACCACATTCTATTCGGTATACGCTTAATCTAGCGAACCTATTCTTAAGTATCGGGTCATATCTAAAGGAACTATCTTTGGCCCGTATACATTCTAACAGATAATAAATCTGTTCATTCCAGACTATTGTACCCACCAGATAATCGGACTTGGGTCAATAATACTTAGACTTGCGGCTTTTCGCCAAATATAGTCTTATTGATTGGAAGCTAGCAAAAAGGTAAATACTCTTGACTTATTTTAGTGTAAAATTGGGATGGTAAATATGCCTCTTGGGGCGGTTATTACACAATTAAGTCGCCTATGATTGCGCAAAAGTGTATGAATACGATTTTAATCCGTTTACTTGATAATTGATATAATTGGGGGTTAATGATACCATGTCCGAACAACCCAATGGATATGTTTAAAGAATTATAGGTTTACTTGATAATTGATATAATTGGGGGTTAATCAAGTATATAATCTCGTAACAAGAATAATCCCAAGATATGTTTAAAGGATCACCTACAGGTCTTCCATTTGTATAAAACTCTTTTCGAAAAACTATTTTTCCAAAGAATCAGTTAATTGTATTTACCAGCTTTGGCTGACGTATTTTCAAAAGATTGAACAGCAGGTACCGAACCTCATAATAGGCTAGGAATACGGGTCGGCTAGAATAAAGGCTAAGGAATTTGCACTCCTGATGCTTAAGGCCTATGATGTCTAAAGCTCTGTTTATTTGGATCCTGCTTGTGGGCTTGTATCGAATGCTTGTAATACTTTTATGCATTCAAGCTTTATTTTAATAATTTTAATCCAATACTTCCGCTGCATATTATTATATTGTGATAACTGTTATCCAACCGTCACGATTGTACCCATCCGGGCCCACCGAAAATCGGGGTGTGACATTACCCCTAGCGTAATTATAAATAATTTGCTAGCGTAAATACACAAAATTCTTTTGGGACTAAAATACGTGCTTAACACGATGGAAAAAAATTCAAAAAATAAAAATTTCTACTTCACTTCATACGTTAAGCCTATTTGTATATTAAGTTGCAGTTTGTTTTTTAAGAGATAAATGTATGCAGTCTACAGACCACATTTGCAGACATCTGTAGAAAAAGAAGTGGACCAAACCTCTGTAGTCTGCAAAAAAATGTTGTTTGTTTTTAGCATATGTATACTTCTAAAATAAACTGGTGGTGGTGTACGGACGGTGGTGGTGGTAGGTGGTGGACATGGACGGTGGTGTGGTGGTGGTGGTGGTGGCAGTGGCGGACCCAGGATTTTTTTCCTGGGGGTGCGGAAATTTTTTAAAGATTTTAGACTCCTAGCTATATAAAAAAATCGGTTCATAGCGGGTCGGGTCATGTAAAACAAGTAAAAACAAACAAGCAAAGTTTCATAGCGGGTCGAATCAGATCGGGTCGGGTCCATTTCAATTCTCAAACAATCAAACCCTAGTTCCTAACTTCATATCACATTAACAAACAAAAAAACATCAAAGTTCAAACCATCCCTACTTTTATTTCTCTTAATCATTCAATAAAAGAACAAAAAAACTTATCTATAACATACTTTGGTCTTTAATTAGAATAATCCGGCGAAAAAAAGTGGTTCAACCCCTTTCCTCTTGAGAAATCGGGAATAACTTCCCTACTCATTGTTCATTCCTAATCCTACCACATACAAAATAAACAAGGATCTTCAAGTGTTCAACCATAGCCTATGTTCCTTAATTTTTAATTTAAAATTTTGAATTACAAGCCCTAGTAATTATTATTTGCCAACCAACAATCATATAATCAACAAACATGTTTGCCAACCAAAATTTTGAATTTCAAGCCCTAGTAATTATTATAAGCCCTAGTAAAAAAATGTACATGTCAGGGGCGGCCTGAATTAACCAGTTTGCAGCCGAAATTTTGCAGTCACCAGCCGGAATTATGCTGTCGCTGGGCGCTGAAGTGAGGCTGAGGGAGGGCGGGAGTCGCTAGCAAGTGGCAACGATTTGGGTTTTTTTTTTATTATGTGGACTGGTTTGTTTAACAAAATTAGTAGTTGGGTTGGGCTTGAATGGGTATTAAGTTATTGGGCTTGATGGATTGAATTTAAGTTTTATTAAAAGGGTTAGTAGGCTAACTTGTTTACATAATTTGATCGGGTTTCAATCCGTGTTCACAATTTTTTTTTACATAAATTCCTAACATTTTTTTCTAAGGGGTGCGGACGAAAATTTTCAAGGGGTGCGGTCTGGATTTTTCGTGAAAAATACCACTAATTTTTTTTTTCAAGGGGTGCGGCCGCCCACCCACCCCATAACTTGGGTCCGCCCCTGGGTGGTGGTGTTTAACCTTCTGCAGACCTTAGAAGATTTTAAAAGTGGTTGTGTCACACCCCCAAAACACCACATGCGGAAACCACCACGAGACGTGTGATGTACCAGGATCTAGCCACTAATCACATTGAACTAATAGTAACATAATAAACTCGAAATCTCATTCAACATGAAAAGTGTAATTCAAAACATCTGCTTAAAACAAAATACGTTCAGCGGAAGCATTTGAAATAGTTCTAAGTATTTGAGACAACTTGTTCACAAAAAATAACATAACATTAGATAGGTTAACACCATCACGACCAATGAGCTCCACATCTCATTCGATTGCAAGCTCCGTTTCTTGAAATCATCTGACGACCTGGAAGCATGCAGAAAAGTGTATCAGCATAAAACTGGCGAGTTCACAGTTTTGTTTAACGCAAATCATGTTAAGTGTTTTAGTTTATAGACATGTCAATAATAAACTCGATACCGAAGTGACGTATGTTTGTTTGCCCTCACCAATGCCTATCAACATTGGCCATGTGTTTAAGGTCATTAGTTCACGCCCGTCCTCCCCGGTACGGTGTGAGGTTGTCAAGCCTAATAGCGCTATCAACTAATACCCCGTTGCCTCCCCGGCAACTAGTTCGGTAGTAAGTAGGGACTTTGGTGATAGTGTGAGTTTATTAATTAACATCGAAATTAAACCAAAGTTGATGTGATCTAAAATATACATACTTTTATATAAATATTCCTACACTTTACATAGTTTTAGAGTAGTTTTTATTAGTTTTTAGCTTTTATTAGATTAAGTTGTTAATTGTAGGTTCCGATGCGATAATGGAGCGAAAACGAGTAACAATTAAATGACCAGCCAGTTGGGCAGAGTGGTGGCGTCAGTGAGTGAATAAAAATTGCAGCCATTTTTCGTGATTGGGTCGAGGCCACTTATCTCTATTTTATAAACTCAAGGGACTAAAGTGCAAAAGGTTGAAAACTATTTAAAATAGTTTACCAAAGATGAGGGGTTATTCTTGCAATATGCTGGAAGTTGGTATTTAATTCAAATCTCAAAAAGTGCATCTAGTGAGATACAAGATTTAGAGTTTGACTAACTCTTTGTTGTTAGTCATCGATCAGACGAAAAGAAAAGCATAATATATTAAATTATTATTATTGAGGTTTGGACAATTATTATTATAGAAAGAGAAAGTGGCATCAGTTGAGAGGGGGGAATTTAATTCCAGTGGACATTAATTGACTTTGGGGCCATATATTAGTAAACTTGGATGAGAGGAAAACATCTAGACGGAGGGAATCTAGAGAGCACACCAAATCAGAGGGGACGAACAGAAAAAGCAAGAAGATTACAAGGAGCGTACAGGAGGTGACAAGTGCTTCGTGATCAAATATTGCAACGCGTAACGTTTCTTGTTTCAATTATTTTTTTTAACAATTATGAACATGTTTTCATATTTTAGACTTTGTTTTGAATTTGAGACTATGTTTAGAGGCTAAAACTTTTAAAGCCACTTAGGTTTGGATGATCTTTTGACGCGTGTTTGACGTTTATTTTGACTATATGATTTTGACAGCGTTTTGGAGTAAATTGGTTATAAGTTGTTGCTAGAATTGATTGTGTATATTTTTGTTTTGCTGAATTTATTGATTTGATTGATGAGTTTAATGCTTTTGGTAGGAATAAGTCACCTCTGGTTGCGTTAAAACTCGCTTTTAGGTTGTTTATTCGCGATTCTCAATCTAATTGTTTGAACTTGGTAACAAGTCATAACATAAAATCAATTTAAAATCAGCTAGACATTAGCGTGCACCCATCTTCTTTGATTCGAAAGATAATTAGAAGTTGCTAGGTAATTCTGTGCATTGTTTGGTAGTTTTGAGCACCCGATAACTTGGGGTTCGTCTGCTTATTCGTGCGTCAGTAAGTCCTAGGATTTTGGTGTATCATCTTATAGCTTGCTTCACATTTAGAGGGTTGGTTAAGGGTAATCCTTTGCAATTTAATATTTGTGGGATTTAGGACCTTTAATTAGGCTTGTTTCCTTATAGCACTCTATTACACGTTTTGGTTGTTTTATTGGTCGGTTTTTAGGTTCTTGAGTTAGTGGGTCACTTTCCTTGCTACCTAATTACTATATGATTTATTCTCTTTCACAAGAGAGTAGTCAGTTAGAAACCGAAACCTAAGTCATTTGCCAAATTGTTATCTTCACGTATCATTAGTGATTCCTACCTAAGTGGTTTGTTCATCTCTCCTGGTTAAGTTCACCGTTTTTAGTTGCCTTCGTGTTCGTTAGGTTCGTTAGCTAGTAAATTTAGATATTATTTAATTAATTCTAAATTAAAAAACCAAATTCTAAAAATCAATTTAAGACTAGAATTGTGATTAGGGTTAATTATTATTAGTGCCAGTCTAGAGTCCACGGTTCGATACTCGGTCTTGCTAGTTATACTATTCTCACGTCCGGTTCACTTGCCGTTGTGTGTAGTTAGCGAGTTCCACTTTTAAAACTTGGTCATAAAAATTAATTACAAAAATCACACATCAAAAGTAATAAAAGTATTCCTCCCCGAAATATTAGTTTGTTTGTCCTCCTTGGACGCATGCTTGTGAAAGAGTAGCGAACTCACCTTAGTTTGCTCGGTATATGTTAACGTACTTCAAGCGTTAAATGTTAGGTCCGTTACACGCGACCTAGTGTATGATAGATGTAAGTATACGTGCGTAGGGTCATGCAATACCCTAATGTCCAAACAATCCGACTTTTAATGTGATTAGCATTCGAGTCATCATACAGTCACACATAGCGTTCACAATAGGCTTATCTTATTTTATAACTCGGGTTAATGTGCCCACAACCAAACTCACATTACATCAAATAACCGGTTAAATTATCATTAATTTAATATTCATGATATTTAATAGTCTAACCGATCATAAAAATCAGTTTCTTTTGTAGGATGGTTGTTTAACACATTTCCAGTATTAAACAACATTTATGGGCCATTTCAAATCACCATATGTGGATCCACTAAACTTCACATATTCGGCCATTGAGACCCCAATATATATGGTCATTTAGACTTCAGTTTATACCAACCACCTTCAAAAATAAATAGCTATATCCGAACCTATCTATCTTCTCTATTACAGGAGCTTAGAGGATGACCTAATTTTGCCTACGTGTCAACCATCTAGCCATGCCACGTAGGATCTGATGATGTCATAATTCGGATATATAATATATAAATATATAATATATAAATAAATCTATAGTTTTGGCTCCATTTTCAAACCTGACTTCATTTTTCAAACTTGGCTTCAAATATAGTTTTGGCTCCATTTTCAAAATTTAAACACCTCTCTCTCTCAAATACAAGCTCTAATTTCAAACCTGACTTCATTTTCAAAATTCAAGCTCTCTTTTCAAACGTGCATCTCTCTCTCTCTCTCAAATATCGGAAAAGAAAGGGGCGTCAATCAAGAATCCTAATTCATTCTGACGGAGAACAAGAAGATGAATTCAGAGATCAACGGTCTAATGATTCAGAGATCAACAAGAAGATGAATTCTGACATGTATAGATTTGGTAACGAAGAGGATGATGGCGGTGTTTCGGGTTGCAGAAGCGACGATGGTGGTGACCTTCAATTGCTGAATTTGTTTCATATATGTGTAGATCCACAAACCCTAAGGTATTTAACTGATTTAACTGTTTTGAGCTTTAATTTTTAACCTAATAGTTGATTTATCAAAATATGTTTGAAATTTTGAATATATTTAACTGATTTAAGTGTGTTTGTAAGTTTGTTTGCACTTATTTTGATGTTTTGAGGTATTTATTTTGAATAGATTTAACTGATTTAAGAGTATAGATTCTAATTAGGTTAAGGATTTGAGCTTTATTTTTGACCTAACTGTTGATTTTTTTATTATAGGTTTGAAATATTGAATAGATCCGTTGTATTTTGAGAAATAGTGAATACAAACGCTTCGGACTGTTTTGGTGAATACAAACGCTTCGGACTGTGTTGATTTGTGAGGTTTTGGTGTGTTCTGCTAGGTTTAGAAGAAGAGGATGTTCCTCAAGTGTACTCAAAAGGGCCAAATCTTGGTATGTAATCCTTTAATATTTGTGGTAATTTGCTGTATTTTAGAAATTAGGGTTCTAATTTGGGGTTTTTCATTACATGTAGTGTTTTTATAGAGCTCTGTTGTCAACTGTCTTCTATCAAGTACAAGATCTCTGTTTTAAAATTGCTGATGAAAATTGTTGATAATTAAAATTGCGTAGATTTTAGTTCATGAAATTAGGTATTTAGGTAATTTAAAGATCCTTTCTATTTGCTCAAACTAATTGATGTCTCTTGCGTAGGTAGACTGTATCTGATGTAAGACTAATTGATTATTGGAACTTGTATGATTCTGTGACAGGACATGATAATAAGGAAAAGAAATAAAAATGTTAAAGTTAAAGGGGTGGGGGGGATTATGTATGCTGAGTTATTTTGTTTACCTGTCAATGTCTAAAACAAAGGCTGCCTAACTACGTTTAAAGTGCTCCTCTTGAGTTATATTTTATAACTTTAATTTAATTCTGTTACATGTTATTTTCAGTTTGTTGTTTGTATTTTGATGGTATTGTAAGGCAGCCATTGGTTTGTTAGGATTTCGTTTACTTTTTTCATATGCATATATTAGGCTTCCCTTAATGCTACTCAGTCCTCTGTTAAAGAGTTTAATTAAGAAGTTGAGTCAATACATTCAAATTACTCGATCTATTTGTGCTCGGTTGTAAATTTTAAATGATATGTATTATCTGTAGAAATTGATTAACAGTTTTATATAACTATAGTTGTTATACGAATTGTTTCGACTGAGATTTTGATAAGTTTTACAAATACTTTGAACGTTTTGAACTGTTTTACACAAGTTTTAGTTTGGTCAATTAAATGTTTGATCATGTCAGTCAATTTCCATTGATTTCGAATCAATTTTCAGTCTAATTTGATCGAGTTTCGGTGTGATTTTTTTGTTTTGTGACATGTGCCGAGAAAGATGATGACTCTGATCATGCTTCAGAGGACGATGAGAGGAAAAAAAGAGGTATGTTGTCATTTTGTAAACTCTCTTGATTTGTGTTATATATTGTTGTATAGCTCGGACCGATGTGATATTTTATAGTTTTTAATACAAATGAGAAGTCGGCTTGTCTAAAATTCATCTGGGTTATCAACATTGGAAGCGAGGTAGTTGTTTTAGTTACTACTCACTTCCCAATATAATTACCTGTTATAGTAATGCAGCTTTAAATTGGTCCAATGATAGTAATTTTACTGAAATTTGTTTTACCATTTAAATAGATTATAATATTCTTTTTGACTGATTAAATTCAATAAACCGGGAAATTGTTTGTTAAAATTATAATTTAACTTTCAAATTCTGAAAATATACTTTTATAACTATGAATGTCGGCTATAATTTGTCATGGTATATATTATTGAATCATATGGCTTTTTAAGTAGATTTGTAGTTTTGAAGGTGCAGTGCGTCTGCTGTGTTTGATTTGTTTTTTATATTGAAGAAGGAAGTCACGAGATGGTACTGGTGGATCGTCGGATCAATTGACGGATCTGCCTCAGGTCCAAGTCAAATGCTCATTGGTTTACATGGATTTTGAAGGACGGTCTGATGTTCGATCAATCAAATCAATTGATGTCACAGCAGTTTCTCTCCGGAAAGGGTATTCAGGTAATTTCTTCTCTTTTTCTTGCAGTAAAATCAAGTGCATCTCATAACATCTTTCCAAGTTACTTCTTTTAAGGAAAGGGTATTCAGTTTTCAATTAGATCATGGGCTTAGTCTTTTATACTTTTATTACATGCATTGAAATTGGTACATTGTACTTTGTTGTTTGCAAACTTCAAATTCAGTCTTTCCTTTTCCTTAGAAAGTTGGTTAGCTGAGACCAAGTCGGTGTGTGTTTGAAGAACCTATGACAAAACCAAAATTGTGCATTGAAAACAAAACCAAAAAAAAAATTGAAAAGACGAAAACCATACCTAAAATCAACATAGTGAAACAGAAGTAGGAGGGTCGTAGACAAAGTCAACGACTGAAAAAAATTAAGATACATACAAGCAAGAATTTAAGAAATTAAATGTTGATATATATGTGGATGACTCACAACAACCATGTGTAAGATACTATGATCACCATCAACTGTAAGTAACAAAGAATCAATAAAGTGCTAATAAAACATTAGAATCAATTGATCAAACAACTACACTTGAGTCTGTAAGACTACCATATTGAGTGTTGTTTCCCCTAATGTAGCTTTCGAATTTAGCCCTAGAATATCTACAAGTACCAAACAATCTTAATTTAATTAAAATTAAGGAAAAAGTTACCCGTGTTTGTTGAAATTGTTTCGTTTCCAAAATTGTTAAAGTCAGCACGTAAATGAACATTAAACAGATCATCCATGGTAGCAAACAAAAATCTTAAGAAAAAAAATTTAGATGAAATATTTTCTAATTTATCGAAAATGGAACAACGTCTCTTTATCTTCAAACTCATGAAAAGATGTAAAAGTAAACTGTGATAAAAAAAATTAATACTTATAAAATATGAAGTATTAAGAAAGTAGCAATTACATATAAAAAAGAAAACTAATCAGACACATCTAACTCTAATAGCAAGAATCAAGAAACTTTAACTTCAACTCCATGGAGCACTAAACCTCTCGATGTATCTCATTGATCTTTCTCATGAACTCCAGGTCTCTTTCTCCACATTCTATATTACTCGCAACACACAGGTCACGAACGGAAGTAGTCGGCATCGCCCTCAAGTCCCTCGAAACCTGGTCTCTTGTCAGCAGACCAACTTCCAGTCCGTTAAAACACCTTTTCAACTCTTGAAGAGTAGACCTATCAGCCAAAACTTGGTCTTCGATTTGTTTAATAAAGCGTTGCTTGCCCATGGCTTTATAGCCTAGTGGCATCTTGGTGGTGGGATAAGGCTTTGGGACCAATAGGTCCTGGGTTTCGATTCCCACAAGGGGGTTTTCCCATATTTATTGGGTTTCCTCCTGAATTGGTGTGGCATTATGCCTAGTGGAGATGGATATGATCAGGTGGTTCCTCTGGTGGCACGATGATACTCCAGTGGTCCGTCAGTGATCCAAATTTGCCGTTCAAAAATAAAATAAAAAAATAAAGCGTTGCTTGAAATCGTCAGATTTTGCAGAAGTATGTGACTCCATTTTAATATATTTATAAGAACTAAGGCAAAACAATAATAGTTGCTCCTCTGTTTCACTGAATGAATCTGTTTTGATGAAAAAACTTTTTATTGGCAATGCTATTATATAGTATATGTAACAGGCCAAAGGTCAGCTTTAAAGGCAATCATTAAATAAACATTTATACTTAAAAACCATGTACATTTAATGATTTAATAGTAAAAAACGTGTATATGGGAAATGCCTGTTCAGTTATCCTATCAACTTTGAAAAATGAGTTTTCATGGGAAAACAAGTAAAATTAAATATGTAGAAAACCAAGGAACAAAATTGAAACCTTCAAAAAAAGGTTATCATAATTAGGAGATGTCTCTTCATTTACCCTATCAAATATTTTAAACACTATAAAGGATCATTTTTAGTTTACTTGAAAACATCAACACTCCAATTTAAAAAAAAAAACCTTCATCCTAAAACAAATCGTCCAAAAACACTCACATTCTTCCTAAATGGCAAGGAAAACCTTCTACCACTGGTCGGATACTACTGATCTTAAAATCGAATTTTCAACCTGGTCACTCCAAGAACAGAGAAACGCTGAAGAACTCAACATAAAAGTTGCTATGGTTAGTGATAATTATTATAAACAAACCTGGAGTAGCATTGCACTACCGGATGAAGTTGCCTGTTCTACTCCAACAGAGTTTAAAGAAAAAGCAGAAGAGTTTATTACAAATTTGCTGAAACAGGATCAGAAGACCTGTGATATGCTAGCTGATCTACAAATAAAAACAAAAAATGAAATTGCATGGAAGAAGGCGAGAGAACGAGATATTCTAGGAAGTGTTAATTGTAATGTTTAATTTTTTATTTTTATTATTTTTCAAAATCATAATTTTGTAATACTATGGTTTAATATTGAATATTCAAAGTTTCAAAATCAGAATTTTGCAATTTCACTTTTACCAGTTTCAATAATAACAAAACAACCTCCATTAGTCTTGGCCCAATGAATATTGTTGCAGAAATATCCATTAGTCTTGGTTATTGTTTAAAAAAGTTCAATTAAAAAGATTACAATTTTAAAGTTAAATATAAAATCCTTTTATTGGTTAACAATTTTAATTTTAAATATAAAGATGAGATCATTTTTGCACGAATTGACATAACCGTTTTTAAAATAACTGTCTATGATTGTAGGAGTGCTGTTTTATGACATTATCCTTAATCCCCATTTATTAGATAAGTAGATACTAATAGTAATTAACATTTTAATGAATCTGATCTGTTAAAAGAGCTGCAACCTTGGAGGTGCCCCAGAGTACGCAAAAAGCTGTTATGCAGCTCAAAACTTCAGGGACAGAGGCTGATCATTTTTCCTCACAAAATCCAGTTGCCAAAATATCTAAAGTCAGAAGTCCAAAAGTAGTTGATCGACGGTCATCTTCCAATCCATTGTCTGAGGTATAATATTGCTAACCTTAAGCCTGTTACATATTTAGGGGTATAGATTGAGAGGTAATGAGAACACCCAAAGTGAGCCAAAGGGGCTGAAAAAAGTTTACAGGGTGTGAACGAGCTGAGCAACTCGAGCTTGGTTAATAAAAGACTGAAACAAGGCAATCTTAAACGAGCTTCAGCCCGAGCCTAAAAAGGAGCTTATTTAGTAAACGAGCTTGAGCCTGTGGTTCACTTATCGAGCTCAAGCCGGCTCGCGGGGTTAAATGAGCCCACTGTTTATATAAATTATAATTAATATATTAAATATATTTTTTTAAATAATAATATCTACTATTTAAAAAATTATTATGAAAAAAAAATTATTATATTATAATATATAAAATAATAATTATTAAATCTATATATCTAGAGGTGACTGAGAAATTTTTATAATTGGTTTTTATAATCATCATCACACTTCTCATCATCACACACTTCTCAAAAAATCTTGATGTTAATCTCTCTCTCAACTCCCAACACCGATCATCATCATCATCATCATCATCATCATCTTCATCTTCATCCATCTTCATCAATCTTCATCTTCAAAACAGAGGTTTGGATCTTTATCTTATCTATATATGTTTTTGATATTTGTGATGTTTTTGTGAAAAACAGAGGGTTGATTTGGGTATTTTGGTGATAAGTTTTTTATAATCAGTTCTTTGATAATCTGAATGCCGCATGATGATGATGATGATGATAATCAGTTATTTGTGAAAAAACAGAGGGTTGATTTGGGTATTTTGGTTTCAGTTTTTGATAATCAGTTTTTGATAATCTGAATGCCGCATGATGATGATAATCAGCTACGTATAGTGAATCAGTTATTTGTGAAAAAACAGAGGGTTGATTTGGGTATTTTGGTTTCAGTTTTTGATAATCAGTTTTTGATAATCTGAATGCCGCATGATGATGATAATCAATTATTTGTGAATGTTTTTGTGAAAAAACAGAGGGTTGATTTGGATATTTTGGTTTCAGTTTTTGATAATCAGTTTTTGATAATGTCTTTGGTAATTAGTTTTTGATAATCTGAATGCCGCATGATGATGATAATCAGTTATTTGTGAATGTTTTTGTGAAAAACAGAGGGTTGATTTGGGTATTTTGGTTTCAGTTTTTGATAATCAGTTTTTGATAATCTGAATGCCGCATCATGATGATAATCAGTTATTTGTGAATGTTTTTTTGTCAAAAAGCAGAGGGTTGATTTGAATATTATGGTTTCAGTTTTTGATAATCAGTTTTTTATAATGTCTTTGGTAACCAGTTTTTGATAATCTGAATGCCGCATGATGATGATAATCAGTTATTTGTGAATGTTTTTGTGAAAAACAGAGGGTTGATTTGGGTATTTTGGTTTCAGTTTTTGATAATCTGAATGCCGCATCATGATGATAATCAGTTATTTGTGAATCATTTTTTCATAATCAGTTCTTTGATAATCTGAATGCCCCATAATGATGATAATCAGATATTTGTGAATGAGTTGATTTGAGTATTTTCGTTTCAGTTTTCAGGTTTGTTTGTGATGTTTTTGTTCTGTTTTGTTCTGTTTGTTTGTTTTGTTTTTGTTTTGCTTTGTTCTGTTTGTTTGTTTTGTTTTTGTTCTATGCTATCGTAGTAGTATCAAAACACGGTTTGTTTGTGATGTTTTTTGTGAAAATATTGTACAGAATGGCTACTGATGTAAACATACGCAAAACACCAACTACGAAGGCGAGAACACTTGACAACCTCCTAGAAGATGGTGCGGTGCACATAAGGAAGTAATTGATCAGAACGATCAATTGCATATGAATGAATATAACCCTAGTGGCAGATATGTAATTAGCGAGCTTTGGAATTTCAAGGAAAATCGAAGAGCTACACTGGGGTTATGTTCATTCATATGAATGATTCATATGAATGAATATAACCCAAGTGGCAGATATGTAATTAGCTACACTGGAGTTATATTCATTCATATCTGCTACATTCCGAAGTGCACCCGTCAGTAAAGATCCACAATTGCTTGTGGTGGTATGACGTTTTGTCTCTGTATTGTATGTTACGGTCTTTTGTTATCGAGTCTGTAAGTTCCGTCAAGTCTACGAAGTTGGTATGACGTTTTGTCTCTGTATTGTATGTATTAAAAGTTGGTATGACGTTTTGTCTCTGTATTGTATTGTATGTTCGCACAAACCACAGGGATGCAAATTGCATTTTTCTCTTAATGTTAATAGTATCAAAGATATGGGCTTTATTGAATTGTTCAATGACATTTGGTTATTTAAATTAAGTCATCTTTTTATTATTAGACAACATAAAATTAGGCCATGCTTTAATTTTAGACAACATATTATCAATTAGTTAGGTTATTTCTATATCAAACCTTATCTAATAATTTATGACGGATCATATGTTTAACATTGTTTTATAAAGATATGTAATCAAACACAAAGAATTTAAATAATATATTATAATATGTTTTTTAGTATTTGATTCCGATCGTTATTAGAACAAACCCGTGTATTCACACGGGTGTACACCTAGTAACAATTAATATTCTGACAACACAACCCACATATCATCCATTTCAGATTACACAAGTCATCTTGGCCCAATTACAAATCTCATGTTATCGGCCCATATAACTATGAAATCAGACTATGTTCTCTTTTGTTTTGTTTGGAACAAAATAAGCAATCATGTGCGGCCCACTTAGGAGTTGTTTGTTTTTGCAGACAAAAACTGTCTGCAGTCTGATTTCAGCTGATTTTATGTCTGCAACTGAAGATATGGTCTGAAGGTCTGCAAGCTGAAAATATAATACTGTTTGTTTTATAAACTGGATATCGTCTGTATAAGCTGAAAATTATTTAACTATCATACTTATCATAGTTGATAAAAGTCATTTAACATTCAAGTTACATAAAAAAAACCATAATAGCACCAAGTATCAATAACCTAAAAAATAGTAAAATAAACTCAAAGTACATTGTTTTGCATTAATTCTTGTGCTATTTGATCTCGAAGTTGACTCATAAATTCACGGTCCGCTGAACTTCCATGTCGTGGTACTTCTTCTTCTCTATTTTCACCACCATTTTGTACATGTTCATCTCCATCTTGAAGGTGTACATTTGAGTGATCATATTCATCAAAAAGGTCATCGCTTAAACCCTCTTTCCGTATAAAATTATGAAGCGCAAAACATGCAACGGTAATATTTCGTTGCGTAACCAACGAAAAGGGAGCCATTTTATTTAATATTGGAAAACGTGCTTTTAATACACCATACGCACGTTCAATAACATTTCTAAGCTTTGCATGTGCGTGGTTGAATTTTTCCTTGCCGTTTAATGCACGATTTTGACGGAAGCTTTGTCCCAATTTCTTCAAGACATGTTTCTAACATGCATTTGATAGCCTCATGCGTCCATTGTTGTCGACCATCATTAGTTTCCATCTAAAATTTAATGCACGATTTCGACGGAGCCATTTTCTTTAATTATGGCTGTACAAGGAAAAGGAAGTCTGATTGAAGCATGATAATCTTATACATGTACAAGGAAAAGGAAGTTTGAATGGTGAACATACAGCACCAATCAGAACATGTAGAAATAAGGGAAACAAGTATCTACTGTACAAAAACGATTCAAACCGAAACCCTAACCCTAGAAAACGATTCAAACCGAAACCCTAACCCTAGAAAACCGCAAACAATCGGAACAATAAACGATTATATAGATGATAAGACGAACCTGTGGAAGAAGATGGTGGGAGGCGGCGATCTGTGACGGCGGGAGGAGAAGTGGAGTCGTTGAGGAGGGGAGCGTGTCTGGGAGCGTATATGTGAAGAAGATCTGATGATTTGTGAAGAGGTTAGATATTTGCTTTTTTTTAAGCTAATAAAAGCTCCTTTAAGATCTTCTTTAAAAAAAACAAACGGTCTTTAAGCCCTTATGTCTGCCCGCCTGCAGACATAAGCTCCTTGAAGACATGTTAAGCAAAAACAAACGGCCCCTTAATTTCTAAGTTCAGCCATCTTCCACTTTTAATATAACTAGTTTTTTTACCCGCCGCGGGTTGCGGCGGCACTGTATGCAAAGTGATAAATTATAGACTACAATCAACCCGACTCGTTTCCGAACTAAATTTACGTCGAAAAATATAGTAACTCAAATTTATACCATCGAATGAAAACGTATTATATCTGACCTGATTTGTTTCCAAACAAGAATTACATCAAAACTTAGTTCATCTCAAAACGTACAAAAAAATAAAACATTTATAATTGACCCGACTCATTTCCAAACAAAAATTACGTTAAAGCGTAGACGAACTCGAATTTATACCAACAGACGCATAAAAATGAAAACATAAGAAATTAGTTTTAGGATATACTCGAAACTGTAGAAATTTGAGAGGATTAAAATGACATTTACAAAATTAAAGGGTTAGTTTTGACATTATAGTAAAGTTTAGGGGGTAGATAGGGTCGGTGGCTTCTTCTTTAAGGTATTATATGCAATACAATGGAAGGTATGAGCACTTGATAAGTTTGAATTAAAATATGATTTTAAGTAAAAAGGTTTTGGGCAAACTGGAAGATGTATAAAACAATGGTACATGTTTCCCAATTTTAGTAGCATAATACATTTCCATACCTTTAGCTTTCACAGGTGAAGCAGTCATCCCAAGGATCCTCGGAAGCTGAGAACTACCAGCCAGTAACTCACGGTGATAGAACTCCTAGAAATATTATTTCAATTTTTAAACTCAACTAAAACAAATTAATAACGTTAAAAATTACGATCATTAACATACCTTCAAGATGATAGCATACGGATGATTTTTCTTTGCGTTGTGGCATTCATCAAATATTAACACATTGATAATATCCAACGTTAAGAATCTATGCCTCAATGCATTCCTTAAAATGACAGGGGTCATGACCAATAGCTGTAAGAATGATGTATAACATATACGTGTGTTCAGTTTAAATTGAAAAATAAAAACTACATGATACAACAAAGGTAAAGAGTAACACAATAAAAGTTTATTACTCATGACTGCATTTGTCTGCCTCAGGGGTACTTTACGTATTTGATCATTAGTCAAAATTCTGATGAGATTGTATGCGGTCAACAAAAAAGTCAAATGTTGACTTGTCATACCTGATTCTAATCTCGTTGTTTCTTCCAATCAGCAGCATTCCAAAAATCAACACCTTTTTCACCCCAATACTCCTCCACTTTCAAATCAAGGTGCTTTCTCACATACTCCGCTTGCTAAAAAGACAGACAAAGCTTCCATTAGTATGCTTTAACCTAGGGATGGCAAAAAAGCCCAAGCCCGATGGGTATACCCGAAACCCGAAACATACGGGCCGGGTATACCCGAAGCCCGACGGGTATGGGCCGGGTATGGGATTAAAAATATAAAAATATTCGGGTACGGGTATGGGATTTAGCGATACCCGCCCGATACCCGGCCCGTTTACCCGAATAATACCCGAAAAGCATATTATTTTAAATTTAATTTTCCATTTATATAAACTTTAGTACATACACTTATTCATATTATTTTGCTTTGTTGTTTGTCTTCAAGACTTTAACATACAAACATAAGATTTTATGTTTAGTTATGTTGTTTCTATGTAGATTAAAAATGTGTGTTAGTTTTGGAATTTTCTAAACACATTTCAAGGTGTTAGAGAGATTACTTGGGTTGTGAATAATGCTACTATTTTTCATGTTTAGTGTTCAGTTAAATGCAAATTATATAAACTGACATTATATGTTCCAAAGTAGCAATACATTAATTAGTTAATTATGCAGACATATGTTTCAAATATGCATTTGAATATGATATGTTTGTATGTTATTGGTCATATTTTCCTTTGTTGTAGTTACTAAAGTAGTAAATTATATAAACATTAGAGAAAAAAATGCACATGAGAGTTTCAATAATATTTTTAACAAATTAATGGGTATACCCATTACCCGCGGGTATACCCGATACCCGATGGGTAAATACCCGAAAAATACCCGACGCGTAACGGGCCGGGTACGGGCCAAAGAATTACTACCGGGTACGGGCTTGGGATTACTAATACCCGGCCCATTGCCATTCCTACAGTTTAACCACATGTTGAAAACATGTTCAAGAAACAAATAAGTCAACCGACATACCTGTTTGACCAATACAACAGTGGGTACCAAGAACACATCAATACACGGGGAGGGTTTTTTCAGCAGATAAGCGTAGTGACGTAAAAGCATAATCACGATCAACGTCTTGCCTGATCCCGTCTCCAAGAACACTATAGTGTTCTCCTTAATTGCCTGAGCTAATGCTTCTATCTGATAACTGTACGAAATTCACAAAAAAAAAATTTGTTATAAATATGTAGATGCAAATAAAATAGCTACAAAAAAGCACACAGTAGAATTCAAACTCGGGTATCTAGTATTAGTGAGTATCTAGTCTTAGTGATGCCCAGGAAAACCAATTTACCAACTTTAATTTTGTTTTATCAATTGTAGTTTGTTGTATTTAACATCAAGTCAAAAACAGCGGCTGAGCCATGTGGCTTGAGTTACTTAAAAAAAGCCTAGGGTAGGATTCGAACTTGGGTATCTAGTTTTATTGGTGCCCATGAAAGCCAATTTACCAAGTTAAGTTTTGTTTTATAAGTTGAAGTTTGTTGTATTTAATATGAAGTCAAAAACGAAGGCTGGGCCATGTGCCTTGAGTTACTAAGGTTTGTTTTTTAATATATAATATATAGGGCTAATTACCAAAATAGCCAAGAATTTTTTTGACTTACCAAAATGGCCATTTGATGCCTCCTTGGAGCAGGGCATCACGGATTCAAATGTGCGGGATGCCTCTTTCAAGACCCCTCATGCGTCTTTAAACATGGAAGTGACACGTGTCTCAATGATTAGGTAGACTCCTCCAATGCCCCTCAGCAGACTCATCCAATGCCTCAGCAGACTCTTCCAATGCCTCTCAACAGACTCTTCTAATGCCTCAGGCATGAGTTAAAATTTTATGTGGGACCTACCACCCACTTCATCTTCACCACCACCACCACCACCATAAAATTGACCAATATATACATACAGTTTTTGGATGAGTCTGCTTGACCAATATATACATACAGTTTTTGTATATATAGGTCAAGAAGAAGAATAATAAGAACATGAATGGTGTGAAGGGGAAGTTCTTGAAGAAACTGAAGACGATTAAGACGGTCGGGTACTTGCAACCCGATCGAATTCTCCATGTCGATGCAGCCGGTGTGCTTATCGATAAATTCTTTGCGAAGTCAAGCGATAAATCTGAAAAAGAATTAATGCAGATTGAAAACAAGAACAGTGTTTTAGAGCAAGGATATGAAGTTATTGATGTGTTGGAGCTCATGAAGGATCTTGAAGATGAAGTGGTGGTGGCGGTGGTGAAGATGAAGTGGGTGGTAGGTCCCACATAAAATTTTAACTCATGCCTGAGGCTTTGGAAGAGTCTGCTGAGGGGCATTGGAAGAGTCTGCTGAGGCATTGGATGAGTCTGCTGAGGGGCATTGGAGGAGTCTACCTAATAATTGAGACACGTGTCACTTCCATATTTAAAGATGCATGAGGGGTCTTGAAAGAGGCATCCCGCACATTTGAATCCGTGATGCCCTGCTCCACCGACTCATGAAGTGGCCATTTTGGTAAGTCAAAGAAATTCTTGGCTATTTTGGTAAATAGCCCTAATATATATATATATATATATATATATATATATATATATATATATATATATATATATATATGGGAGGGTTTAAATGAGAACGCTAAATATTGTGAGAACCGTGAGAACAAATGAAAAAACCACGAGAACTTGGTCAAAAACAATTCAAATTCAAAATTTTTTTCTACACTTATCATTATTATTCGAATACAATGTTAGAAATTTAATTTACACGTTTAAATTTACGTGAATTCGTAAATAAAGAAAGTTTACACATGTGTAAGTTTGCCATTTACACATGTGTAAATCTGTTATATTTACACATGTGTAAAAAATCTAAAAAGAGTGATTTTGAGAGGAGAAATGAATGATTTGATGTTGTAAATTCTTTTTTTGATGTTGTATCTTAATTACAATGAGTTTTGTATTAAAAAAAATGGTTTTGATTGGTTTTTTCATTCGTTCTCACGGTTCTCGCAATATTTAGCGTTCTCAAGATAACCCTCCCCTATATATATATATATATATATATATATATATATATATATATAATATAATTTCAAACCTTCTATTCTCAATACTTATCAACTGATTTCAAAAATGACACTCAAATATAGCACCAATATTAAATTCTGATTTACTTACATTACAATTTAGATCCTATACCTGAAACCCGGCCCTCTAATTTTAAATGGAGTAACTCGGACCATCTCACTTATATGCGTACATCAGGATCTAATGATTCTAATCTACCCAAACTCGGACCCAAGTATAAAACACAATTAAATTCGGACCATTCATTCATGTAATAAACTTTGATTTATTTCTTTTTAAAACAGATCCGGAACTTAATACAATCCCAAACTCGGACCTCCATTTCTTTAAACAAACTCGGAACTTGTTTCCTTTCATAACCAAACTCTGAACCAACAAACTCAAACCAAACCCGGACCTTCATGATGTGATGTAGACTCGGACATCAAGTCTAAATAAACTCGGACATATATGATCAAATTCTGACCATTATGATTTATTTATAAACCTGAACCTTTAAGTGAAAACTCGGAACTTGTATATTTATTTGAAAAAAAACTCTGAAACAACTATAGACAATCTCTTAAGCTTAAATCCTGACTCCTTAAAATCGGACCAAGTAAACTCTGACTTCCATTTGTTTATAAAATTCGGACATCTTGTTTTAAAACGATTAAACGACAAACCCTGAACTTCCTTTTCAACTTGAAACTCTGACTAGAACGTAAGGGTTTTATAAACTCTGATAGAATATAAACTCTGATACGTGTCAAAACCCTGACTCTCATGACACACAAGTCCACACGAGTAAACTCTGGCTTTGTGACTTCACAAAGCTTGACTGTTACTCCGGACAAACAACGCACAGAATAAACAAAACCAAATTACTGTTTCCAATACAACAGTTACAATCAATCAGTACGATCAAAACCCCAATCTATCATACGAATCAACCAAGAGTTTAACAATTCTAGCATGTGGATTACATCCTAATAACGGGCAAATCAATACACAAACCATTGTACAAACAATTAGAAGGATCAACAAAACACAGAATCGTTGTTTGGAGGACTAGGGTTTGCATGAAATCAATAGAATAAGAATAGCAACGTATAATACGAACATTACCTTAGATTTGTGTGAAGTTTGTTCTTGAAGAATTGAGAGATCAAAGATCAAAGGTTTAGAGATTTGTGAAACCTAAATGATTAGAAAACTTGCAACTGCCGTATGATTGGAATTGGTGAGAAATGATTAGGGTTAAGGAGTTTTGTTTTATTTTCATTATTAACACTAAGCACCCCTAACTAATTAATTTTCCCACAAAGCACATAACCTCCTGTAATTTACAAATAAAGCATATAATTCACGTATTTGTCATGCAATGCATAAGTTATCATGTATGTGTTCCGGTAATTCCCCGAATTACCAACGTAGACTCATTTAACTAACCCTAGTTAAATGCAGTGCTATGAATGTATGATTAAATTAACTATGGTTAGGTTAAAGTAGTAACCTGAAGTTGCGGGTTGTCACATCATCCCCAACTTGAAAGAAATTTCGTCCCAAAATTTGATAAGCAGTCTCGAAGAGATGAAACAATGAGTTAAAATGATTGTGGATTTTCCTCGGGTACCACAAGTTGGGCCAAATCTGCACCAAACAGACGTTTTTTAATGAAACGTCTTCGGAAAAACAAACAGTCTGCATATGACAATGTATAGTATTAAAAAATATTGAAACAAACATTCTATCCATATCTGAAAACGTATATGGTTGATAAATCTATGAAAATAGTTGGACGGTTAAAAAAAAAAAAAAAAACTTACCCTTAATAAACCCTCATTTCTTCAACAATCCAACCCCCTTTTTTCAGACTTGTTGATAAAGCACCATTTGATGTAAATAAATATCAAGTTTGTATAAATGACTTTGTTAACATTCTATAAAACTAATCATGCCATAAAATTTTGGAAAAAAAAGAAGCAGAATAGCTAATTACCGTTTTGCCTATGTTGAAAAAGACCTCTTTGCCTTTGGAATACTTTCCCACAACATTAGTCAGTTTCATATCATGACGTTCTTGACACTTAAGTGCGATCTCAAGCTTTTCTACAAGAAGAGACGCTGTTGGCCGTTGTTCACGAGAGTAGTGTAAACACTGGAATGCAATCTCTGAAAATGTTTCGAAAGAAGTGGGGTCCATTGATGGCCTGAGATCTTTAAAGATAATCTGGTCTAAGTTCTTATCTATGTAGCTTTGTTTCCACAAAGGCACTAAAATCTCTAACCGATCGTTGGTGTATCTAAAGCACAATTTCCCACAAAGGACTTCAAATAAGACGACCCCAAAAGAGTATATGTCTGATTCTTTGCTTAGCATGTTCTTCTCCATATATTGAGGATCACAATATCCCGGAGTACCTACTAAATTGGTGATAAGAATACTATGTCGCTGATTAGCAGGTCCAACTTTTGAAAGTCCCATGTCAGAAAGTTTAGCATTCCAGTTGTCATCTAACAAGATGTTGGCACTTTTTATATCTCTATGGAGAATTCTTTGTTGGGTGCCCCTATGATCATGAAGGTATTCTAGACCCTTTGCAACATCAAGACATATCTTGAGACGTTGTGGCCATGTCAGAACATTGGAGCTTAAATGGCGATCGAGGCTTCCATTGGACGCGTGCTCATACACAAGGATCTTTTCACCATCCTCGTCACAATATCCAAGGAGGGTAATGAGGTTCTCATGTGAGTATTGAGAAAGCATCATGATCTCCTTTAAGAACTCAGGGACTCCTTGCCCAAATTCCCGACTCAGACGCTTAATAGCAACGAGGCTTCTCCCCTTAGAGTGAGAGATTTCTCCTTCGTACACCTTCCCAAAGCCACCAACTCCGATAGCTTTGCTACCAAAGCTATTGGTGGCTTTTTTTAGGTCTTCTAGATGGATTTTAAGATGTTCAAACTCCTTCATGAAGGACTCCATTGATCAAATAAAATTAGAGAGGTCAAATCAAGTGTTTCAATCACTGAAAGTTGAGAACTTGAAAGGAGATGTGATATAAGAAACTACACAAAAAAATGTGTTTGTAAGCTCTCTAATGAAAGAAATTGAAAAATAGTTGATGTGCTTAACTTGATGAGTTCAATGAAGAGTAATGCATAGGCTTACTAAGGATAGTAATTAGAAGCTCTTTACTCAACTAGCCTTGCTAACTAAATGCTTCTAGACAATGCAAATCTTGTTATTAATAATTAAGGCATTATTGAATTTGATTAGTTTCTAGCCTTAGCTTGTTTTTGTTTAATATATAGGTGTATCTGGTGTGGGAGTCGGCAAAGGTCGGCAAAGTGAGTTTACCACTCGGTAAACACCACCACCAACACTAGTTTACCGCTCAAACTTTACCAAATCAGTGGTGGGTTGTCGATGCGGTGAAGAGTGTGTGTGTGTGGTGGGGTGGGGTCCATGCAATCTCTCAACCAATCACACCCTTTTCCTTTTTTTTTACAAAAAAGTTTACCACTTCAACAAGTGTCTAAACCATTGCCAACACTTTTCACTGATTGACGTGGCGCACTCTGATTGGTTGATTTTTTAGTTTGCCACTCTCAAATGTTTAACCACTCCTTACACCCTAAGTAATGAGTTGCCGCTGATTACTAGTTGATGTTTGTGCAAATGATTAAGTTTTTAGAAGAAACTTTTGTCCATATTTTACTAGTTGAAGTCATAGGTTTATATCACCAGGCATAGCTTCACTAATGTTGGTCACGATGACGATGGTGTTGACGATTAATAATTGTAATTTTTTAGTATTAATAAATGTATTTTCGGTCATGGGAGGAATGAGCAGATTTTCGGTGTTTGAATAATTTTGGTTTGGCTTCGGCCTAATTGGTGTAATTCTGAACTTTGTATATTTGGTGTCTAGCATCTTGCTAGTTTGAATAAATAAAATTTTATGTCGGCCATTCAAAAAAATAAAAAATAAATGTATTAGTCAATTAATATCGTTTTCATTTAATGACTAGGTAAAAAGAAATTAGCCAATTAATGTCATTGCATTTAATGAATAGGTAATAAACAAAAATAAGAAGATGGGGCTTCATGGGATTATTATAATTGGCAAGGTATTTCGACATGGTGCAAGATTCCAGGTACGTTTTTGTTTCATGTCAATGATTTGGTGGAATGGCACGAGCATTGTGACACAACCAGAAATAAGAAGATGGTGCTTCATGGGATTATTATAATTGCTTGTTGGAGGATCTGGAAGGCGAGGAATGAATCTATATTTTCGGGTAAGGAGCCGAAGGTTGTGGACATGATCGCGGACATTAAGACCTTGGGTTTTTTGTGGTATAAACATAGGTTTAAAGGTGGTGTCGTTGATTGGGATAGATGGTGTTCTTTTGATGTGATGTAATATACTTTGTGGCTTTCGGCTTCCTTTTTCCGTCTTGGAAATAGGTGGCTGGTGTTTTTGGTGTTTCTTTTATGAAAGTTAAGTTTCAAAAAAAAGATAATAAACAAAAAGAACAAAAAAAAATCAACCAAACAAGAGGATAGCAACATTAGAAACCAAGTCTCTTTGCTATTAAAGCAACATATGAATCACCGAATCAAGTGCTTCCCTATTCATTTTTTCAATTTAGTAGTTATATATTTTAAATTTATTCATAAAAAAAATTGGGCCACCTCCGGGTTTGGGCCCTGAGCCATCTTCCACCCCGTCCCTCCCTCCGGGGCGGCCCCTGCGTTGTTATGGTTGAGAGTAATAATGTTTAAACCCTTGGACTCTTAAATCTTGACTCCCAAGCATACGTGTTTATCAGTTTATGTGGTTAAAATTTTTATTCGGTTGGAACTGAAAACCGACCCGAATTAACTAATTTTCTCAGATTACTGTCCAAACTTCAAAAGGGTTGCATCCAATTTAAGGATGATACCAGAATCGGGAAAAAAAAAATCTCACCCCTAATCCAATTTAGATCAGAAACATAGATGTAAATTTCATACTGTTATGATTAGAAAATTAGCAACAACTCAATCCAATCCAATATAACTTAGAAGTTGAACAACTAATTATCCCATATTATTTACAGGAATAAAAAGGTAATGAGAAGTTGACATGAGCATTTGGTACTAGTACCGGTATCGAATTGGTACTGTACCGGTACTGAACCGTATCGCGTATGTTCGGTACCGGTACTAGTTCCCATTTTCCCCGTTTTTCGATACCGGTACCGGTATTTACAGTTAAAACACCGGTAAATACCGGTACCGGTACCGAACCGGTGTATTCAGTACCGGTACCACTTTTCCATATTTTTTGATACCGGTACTTTCGGTACCGATTCGGTACCGAACGGGTACCGTCCTAATCCCTAATTGTACCTGTCCTCATCCCTAATTGACAATACCTGAGGCTATGGAAACAAGCTCTTCAGATCTGATCGGACTTAAAAAAAGAGGAACAGCAAAATGGATTTAATACCTTTGGAACTCTTCAGATTGACTTACTGACAGATTGAGCTGGGGTATTGTTTTATTCGGTTATCTTCATATATAGAGGTGGACAAAATCATCTTCGATCACTTTTTTGAAATTTCTTAGAGCATTCACATTGGAGTTTTTAAATATACGTGAGTGGGGCCTCTATATTATATAGAAGGATCGTAAGTAGTTGTGAGTAGAGAATAGAAAAATGTTACTCTTTATACTTTGTAAGGCCACACGGGGTGGATACGTTATTTACCGTGATACAATAGTATCACGCGTGGAACACCGCCGCATCCACTTCCATAACGAGTGATAGAGTATAACTCGTTATATATATAACGCGTTGAAGATATTGGGTGATGAATGCGTATCTTGTACATTGTGCATTAATACTTGTACATTGGAATCCCATCACTAGTGATACCACCCCCACTACATTTCTATCACTAGTGATAGAATATTGGGTGCTGACATGGCATGATTTGATTGGATAGTGGGAGTGATAGAATCCTATCACTAGTAACCACCCCCCCCCCCCCCCTAAGTAAATTTGGAAACACTGTTCACTCTTTATATTTTTTAAATATTTTTACAAGTGGTTGTGATTGAAAAATAGAGAAAAGGTAATGATAAAAGTATAAAAAATATTATTTAATTAGAAAGGAGAGAGAAAAATTAGTGACTTTTAGTATAATTATAAGAAATATTGGATTTTCATAATCCCAACTATTCGTCGTTGGCCGCCAAGAGTCCCAACTTAAAAAATAACCACTTGCAGTCCCAATTATTGACATATTGGCCTCCAATGGACCCTGACTAACAGAACCCTAACCTCGTTAGTCTCCGGCCGTCGGAAAAACGTTTTTGGCCGGAAAACTCAAACTTTTCATCCCAAACCTCTTTGTAACCTTATTACGGACATCTAGGAACCTTTTTCTGGTAAAAACCCCAGTTATTGAAGTCGCCGGAAAACTCAACTTTTTGACCGGAAAACTTAACATTTTCGTCCCAAACCTCTTTGTAATCTTAAATAAAATAAAAAGACCGAGAGATTATTGGAAATTAGGACATAGTTGAGTGGAAATTTCTTCGAAAGTAATTGGTTTTCATTGTGTTAGAGTGGAAATTTCTTCGAAAGTAATTGATTTTCATTGTGTGAATGTTGCTTTTATTTTGGTTAGAGTGGAAATTTCTTCGAAAGTAATTGGTTTTCATTGTGTGAATGTTGCTTTTATTTTGGTTAGAGTGGAAATTTCTTCGAAAGTAATTGATTTTCATTGTGTGAATGTTGCTTTTATTTTGGTTAGAGTGGAAATTTCTTCGAAAGTAATTGGTTTTCATTGTGTGAATGTTGCTTTTATTTTGGTTAGAGTGGAAATTTCTTCGAAAGTAATTGGTTTTCATTGTGTGAATGTTGTTTTTATTTTGGTGGAATAAAAAGTAAAAAAGGGTATCGCTTTGCAGTTAAGAAAAAAAGAATGTTGCTTTTATTGTTTGACAAAAATACGTCGTCAGCTTCCTCGATTTTTCATTCTCATATTTTTGCTTTTGGTGTTTATTATTTAGTCACCCTCATATTTTCTGCTACGAGTTAATTTCAGTTTAATAACTTTAATTAAATATGATATATTATGCCAAAAATCTACATACTTATTTGAACGTAGACATTTATTTTAACCGAAGTACACTATCGGGTCATAATTGATAAAGAAAACTCTTCCTACAACAGTGGCGGATCTAGGATTCACGCCAAGCCGTAACGTTTTATAAATAAGCCGTAACGAAATCGAAAAAACATCAAATTTTTCCAAAATTTACACTAAAAACGTCAAATTTTTCCGAGCCAAGCCGTAGCGGAGGCTACCCCCCGGTATACACTAGGTCCGCCCCTAACGACAGCCGCCGTCAGGGGCGGACCTATGTAGACACAAGGGGGAGCGCCCGCTACCGCTTGGCGGGGAAAAATTTGACGTTTTTAGTGTAAATTTTGGAAAAAATTGACGTTTTTTCGATTTCGTTACCGCTTTTCTTATAAAACGTTCCTGCTTGGCGTGAATCCTAGATCCGCCACTGGCCGCCGTGACCACCACCGATGCTCCAACATTAATCTAAGATCTCGTTCTCTCACACACACTCCGGCCGAATTAGTCGGTGCGAACTTCCGATGATTGATCGGCGGGATTCAATATCTCCGTTTTTCATGAAGATAACTGACGACCGGCTTTAGGTGGAAGTTGGAAAAACGTCTCTGCGATTCATTTAGATTTTTGTTGTTTTTGTCCATTTTAATCGTGTCAGAAGTGTAGTGGATGTTAATGGAGTTTATCGAATTTATATACTATTAATTTGAAACATTTGTGTGCAAGTTTGGTTGTAAGTTATGCTTAAATATTTGTACCTTAATCAAATATAGGTTGTAAGTTGTGCTTAAGTGGTTGTACCTTAATCAAATTTATATATTATTAATTTGAAACATTTGTGTGCAAGTTTGGTTGTAAGTTGTGCTTAAATACTTCTACCTTGTAAATTGTGCTTAGGTGGTTGTACCCTAATCAAATAATGGTTTCATTATCTTACCATATTCAATCGGTTTGATCCATTCAAAGTTGTGTTGTTTATTTGTAAATTATTATTATTTATAATAATCTAACTAATTTAGCCAAAATCTTATATAAATATAATTTGCAACATATTTGATGCAATGGTTGTTGTAATGTATGCATTATGGTTTGTATAGTGGTAATCAGTGGCGGAACCAGAACCTAATCTCAGGGGTGTCCAAAAAAAAAAAAATTCCCTGCAGGAACATATGCAGACCAACAAGAGAAGCTTTACAGCAGCTGATGGGCATTATAACTCCACAAAATCCCTGCAGAAACATGCTCTTAACTCTTAGGGGTGTCCTCGTACTTGTTTAGAGGTGTCCTAAGTCTAAAAATCGAAAAAAAAAATAACAAATTTACACTACCCGAAAAAAGTTGAGCCGTAGCCCGGGACCAGGCTGCTTGTGCACTGGGTCCGCCCCTGGTGGTAATGATATATATTATATATAGATTACGATGAACCTGTCAAACTGGAAAAATAGACGCGGGATCATCATAACGCGCGAGTCCTAGATCAACTTAGTTATTTTATTCTATGTTTTACGTTTCGGTTTAATTTCTTAACATTAACACCGCAACTTCAGCGTCGGGTGGTCGCTGACAGTAGTGTGGTATTAGTGCTCACCCCCGCCGTAACGCGTGGGAGACATCATAAAGCAAATTCTGTTTAATTTTCTTTATGTTTAATTTCCATTCAAATATAACATATCTCATTATTTTATAATTTCTTCTTTTACCGGTGATGTCTGCACATGATGAACTTTTTCATCTCATTCTATTGTTTTTATTAATTCATAACAATGGTTTTTTTCTTGCACAAGTGATTATTGTTTCGTTAGCTTTGATTGATTGAGAAGACGATGAACTTTGAATTTGATCTGGTACTTTCAAATCGTAGCGATGTTAACACAATCAGTAAGGAGTATTTTTGTCAATTTAATTAATTGTATTTCATTCATTCGTCTTTTATCGTCTACCAAACATTGCAAAGTAATGATTTATTCCATTCTCATATGGGTAACCAAACACGACAATAGAATGGTAATGATTCATTTCATTCCCTTGTCCATTCCTTTCCTTCGTCCATTCCATTCATTCGTTCATTCCATTACCCCATACCAAACAGACCCAAGTGTGTCAGAGTTAGTTGATTTTTAACACAAATAAATACATGAGTCATATTCAGATTCATTAACTTTAACTCACTAAACCGACGAAGTTAACACGCCTTATAATACCAGGTCTTGTTTTTTCAACTAGTCACAAAAATTCATGATCCCTTTTTTCTTCTCCTTTATCATATGCATCGATTTAGAATCTCCATTTAATATTTCAAGGCATCTTCATTAAGCTAACCCAATGCCATCTCAGACATTTTTATACAATACCCCCACCCCCCTAAATCATTCTGCGAGCGCCAATGGGGGGCGCTATTGTGCCTCAGAATTAGAGGTGTACAAATTGTTTTTTTTTTTAACGGTTCGGTTTTTTAACCGTTTTTTCACGATGGGAACCTAAACTGGTATAACCAGTTCGGTTTATAACCAGTTTTTTTAAAACCGGTTTCGAAGATCAAGACCCCTAATTAGTATACTAACCGGCGGTTCGGTTTGGGTTAAAAAAAAAACAAAAACGGTTCTGGTCCTAAAACCGGTTTTTTGTACACCTCTACCCCGAATTAACTAATTTTCTCAAATTACAATCCAAGCTTCAAAAGGGTTGCATCCAATTTAAGGATGATATCGGTATAGGATCAATAACAGTACCAAAAATACTGGTACCAAATCTAAACAAATCTGGGTACTGTATATTGTTCTGAACATATTGGTACTGTACCGGGGTGAGTACGGGCATCAATACCGGTATTATGATATAGTACCCACTTTGGTACTACTTTGTCTTTTTACGAGCACTTCACTTGTCACGGCCCCCGACCCGGTTTGACCCGTTTCAAGAGCCGCGGGACAGAAATCCCGTGGTATTTATTTAACAGCGGAAGTTTTCTTCAGGATCTTTTTAAACTGAAATATTTCCCGATTATTTTATTTCACAACTCGGGATAAAACCCGGTAATTTACAATATTGAGATTTCACGGAGAAATCTTTTATTTTACAAAACATGTTTTTTTATTTTATACTGAGCCACTTCCTTAAGCTTGTAGTGCTTCTCGGCACTTTTCCTGGATCACAACAGATCACCTGAAACATGTTTGAAAAAGGTTTTGTCAGCGGGAAATACTGAGTGAATCATTCATTTTACAGAAAATGACACATAGTTATTAATTACAGCATAAGAGCGATTACGATGGTTTCTATCTTATTGTTATATGGCACCGTGTCACTTCCTGGTGACGATGGTCATACCACTATTGAGTCCTGTCACTCAACTAGTGATGATATATCACTGTTAGGGCTTATTTGCCTAACCTGTGTTAGGGCTTATTAGCCTAACCCGTGAGAAATTAGTAATGTGCACAATACCCCACTAGCCATTGATTAAGATTACCATGACTTAATCCCTGTAATTATAACATTTGAAAATAAAGTATTGTAAAACATTTGATAAAAAGAGAATGACTCACATTGCAGATTTAATTGAGCAGAGCCTAGCCTACTGATTAGCCTTTTAACCTAAATTTAATAACATGCACACAATTCGGTTAGTAACTTAATACAACATTTACGATAACTCACGAGATCAAACCCTCACAACGAATGACAAAGTGCGATACTTAAACATCCATCGAATTAACGACGAATGACAAAGCATAACCCTAATGTGGGCATCACTTAAACATCCATTGGATATTTTGATCAATCGGACATTGAATCGTATCAGCGATCGAGTTATTACCCTGTATTGCGGCAGCACTTCGTGAATCGTGTGTGTTTTTAATAGTAAACATAGCTTATCTCAGTGTATATTTCGACTTTGTTCGTCGTTTCAGTGCCCAGATTTCAGTCCCAATCCCTTCTATTTATAGATAAATTTTGACCAGGCTTGCGCACCGTAAGCCTTATCCCTTACGGTGCGCAAGGGACACGAAATCACTATAGGGTAGCTACGTCCTGGACTAGCCTAGCTGAGTTGGTTTTACGTGAAATTTCAATTTCGACAACAAACTGTCGAGATAATACTAACTAGGGTTTACCCCCCCTGAGTTTTAGGGGCCCTGATTCTGATTCCGATTGTTCTGAAAATTTTAGGGTTTGTGCAGAATCACTTGGGTGTCTCAATTAGGGTTTCCTATTGGATAAATTACTAAAATAAATAGGGCTTTTAATGAGAGTTGTTACATTCTCCCTACCTTAATAAAAATCTCGTCCTCGAGATTTACTGGAATAATTGAGGATACTTTCGCTTCATTTCTGATTCCAGTTCCCAAGTGTATTTGGGTCCTCTCCTTGAATCCCACTTTACTTTAACTAAAACTAGTCGCTTGTGTTTGAGAAACTTCACTTTTCTGTCTTCTATCTGAAGAGGTTTCTCAACAAATTTTAACTTTTTGTTTACCTCTATATCTTGGAGAGGTACTACCAAAGATTCGTCTGATAAACATTTCTTGAGATTGGATACATGAAATACATCATGTACTCCAGCTAACTCTTCTGGTAGTTGTAAACGATAAGCAACTAGTCCTATACGTTGGATTACTGAAAATGGTCCTACGTATCTGGGACTTAGCTTTCCTTTCTTACCGAATCGAACAACTCCTTTCCAAGGAGAAACTTTCAATAGTACTTTGTCTCCAACTTGAAACTCCAATGGCTTTCGTCTATTATCTGCATAACTCTTCTGGCGATCTCGAGCCGTCTTCAGCCTTTCCTTGATTTGAGTAATCTTGTCGGTCGTCTCTTGCACTATTTCAGGACCTGACAATTGACTTTCTCCTATTTCTGCCCAACAAACTGGAGTTCTGCACTTTCTTCCATACAGTGCCTCAAAAGGGGCAGTTTCAATACTTGAATGATAACTATTGTTATAGGAGAATTCAATTAATGGTAAGTGATCATCCCAGTTTCCACCAAAATCTATCACACATGCTCGGAGCATGTCTTCTAGAGTTTGGATCGTCCTTTCACTTTGTCCGTTTGTTTGTGGATGATATGCGGTACTTAAATTTAGTCGAGTTCCCATAGCTTCTTGGAAACTTTTCCAGAAATGAGAAGTGAAACGACTATCCCTATCTGATACAATGGAGAGTGGAACTCCATGTAGAGATACGACTTCATCTACATACAACTTTGCCAATCTTTCCATGCTAAAGGTTTCTTTCATAGGCAGAAAGTGAGCAGATTTGGTTAATCGATCCACAATTACCCAAATCGCGTCATTACCTTTTCTGGTTTTGGGTAACTTAGTAACAAAATCTATTGTTATGAGTTCCCATTTCCATACAGGCATTTCTAATTGTTGTAATAGACCTGAAGGTTTCTGATGTTCTGCCTTAACTTGTGAACAAGTAAAACACTTAGAAACATATCTAGCTATATCCTTTTTCATGCCTATCCATCAGAAATTATTTCTTAAATCTTGGTACATCTTATTATTTCCAGGGTGTATGGTATACCTAGATTTATGAACTTCTTCTAAAATCTTATTTCTTAATTTTCCCTGCTTAGGTACCCATATTCTGCTTTTGTGGAATCTCCAAATTCCATCAGCTCCTTGTTCTAATTCTTTTATTCGTCCTTTCATTCCTTCAGCATCACCTTTGATTGCTGTTTCCTGAACATTCCTTAATTGTTCCATTAAATCTAATTGTAGATTTAATCTAAGAGCACGAACCCGTCGTTGCTTCTCATGATACTTACGACTTAAGGCATCTGCAACTACATTTGCCTTTCCTTCGTGATACTGAATATCACAGTCGTAATCACTTAGGAATTCCATCCATCTTCTTTGTCTCATGTTTAACTCTTTTTGCCCAAATATATATCTTAAACTCTTATGATCTGTATAGATGGTAAATTTACTTCCATACAGATAATGTCTCCAAATCTTCAGGGCAAAAATTACGGCTCCTAATTCTAAATCATGAGTCGTATAATTTTCTTCGTGCTTTTTCAATTGTCTTGAAGCATACGCAATTACCTTTTTGCGTTGCATCAGCACACATCCAAATCCTAGTTTTGAAGCATCACAATATACTTCAAAATCTTCAGTTCCTTCTGGTAAGGCTAAAATTGGAGCATTGGTTAGTTTCTGTTTCAAGATTCTAAAGGCTTCTTCTTGTTTAGGTCCCCATTCAAACTTAACTGCTTTACAGGTTAGCTTAGTTAATGGTACAGCTATCTTGGAAAAATCCTTTATAAACCGTCTATAATATCCAGCTAAACCTATAAAACTTCTAATTTCCATTGCAGTTTGTGGAACCTTCCAATTGGTAATCGCCTCTATCTTAGCAGGATCTACATGAATACCTTCATGATTTACCATATGTCCTAAGAATTGCACTTCTTGCAACCAAAATTCACACTTCGAGAATTTGGCGTAAAGCTTTTCTTTTCTTAACAAGGTTAAGAGTGCATGCAAGTGTTGACAATGTTCGTCCTGACTTTTTGAATAAATAAGTATATCGTCTACGAAGACAATTACAAATTTATCCAAATACGGTTTACAGATTCTATTCATCATGTCCATGAATGCTGCAGGTGCATTCGTTAATCCAAAGGGCATGACTGTAAACTCGTAATGACCATACCTAGTTCTGAAAGCAGTCTTAGGTATGTCTTCTTCATGTACCTTCAATTGATGATATCCGGAACGTAAGTCGATCTTAGAAAAATATCTAGCTCCTTGAAGTTGATCGAAAAGATCATCAATCCTAGGTAATGGGTATCGATTCTTAATAGTAACTTTATTCAATTCTCTATAATCAATACACATTCTCATTGAACCATCCTTTTTCTTAACAAACAACACGGGTGCTCCCCAAGGGGATGAACTAGGTTGTATGAAACCTTTACTTAGTAATTCATCTAATTGCTTTTTCAGTTCTAACATTTCTGTGGGTGCTAACCGATAAGGTGCCTTGGCTATCGGTGTAGTTCATGGAATTAAATGAATTCTAAATTCTACTTCCTTATCTGGTGGTAATCCTGGTAACTCTTCTGGGAATACATCTGGGTATTCTGAAACTACAGGAATTTCCTTAAGTTCTTTACCCTTAGTACTAATGATTACTGAAATCATATATACTATTCCTTGCTTTCGTTCATAACTAGCAACTTTCATTACTGATATGAACTTCATGGGCTTACGTGGTTTATCTCCTGTAATCGTGATTATTTCACCAGTAGGTGCTTGAATTTCTACGGAATTCTTATCACAAAGGATTCGAGCATGGTTGGCTACTAACCAATCCATTCCTAACACAACATCGAATCCAACTAAATTCATTGGCAATAGGTTTGCATGAAATTTATGATCTGAGAGTTCTATATTTTCTTTTTGCAAAACCTTATCTATTTTTACAGAATTCTCATCTGCCGTTTCGACTGTAAAAATCTGCCTAAGATTGGTTAAAGGTAAGTTAAGAGCTTGACAGAATGAAGTATTTATAAAACTTTGGTTTGCACCAGAGTCAAATAATACTTTTGCATAGATGTTGTGAACTAGGAACGTACCAGCTATCACATCTGGAATGAGTTCTGCCTCCTGAGTAGTTAATTGGAAAGCACGAACATTCTTCTTTGTAGCTCCGTCTGCAGTTTTAGCTTTGTTGTCAGCTGGTTTAACTAATTTCGGGAAGTCCGATCTGAAATGTCCAGCTTCTCCACAATTATAACAAACTGTGGATTTCTTCTTTCGGCAATTTTCTTCCTGATGCCCTGGAATTCGGCAGAAATTGCAATATAATTTGCATTTTCCAAAATGCTTCCTTTTGCAGAAATTGCAAAATGGACCAATGGAAGATTGTCCAGTCCCCCTTCGCTTGACATTATTACTGTTACCCATACGAAATCCTTGGGTAATCTTTTGGACTACTTCCTTTTTCCGATCTTCTTCTCTTGTGCGTACTAGTTCGTCAGTTAGGGTGTTAGCTAATTCCACAACATCGTCAGTAGTGCGCGGTCTCGCAGCCTTAACGATGTTACGGATTTCACTAATTAATCCCCAAATATAGCGAGAAATGAGTACCGGTTCTGGCAAAGCCAGCGTTGGTACCACTCTAGCATATTCAAAGAATGTCGAAGTATAATCGCGACAATCTATACCCATCATTCTATGATTTAAGAATTTATTTGCCATTTGATCTTTTTCGTACTCGGGACAGAATTTTCTTTCTACAAGAATCTTAAATTCTTCCCAGTTCATGGGATAAGCCCTATTTCTTCCTTTAGCTTGTAACACCGTGTTCCACCATTCTAACGCTCCTTCCTTGAACAGGTTTGATGCGTACATGACCTTGTCGTCTTTGTCACATTTACTTATTGCAATCACTACCTCGGTTTTCTCTAACCATCGCAGTGCTGCAGTCGCTCCTTCATTGCCTGCAAATTCAGCGGGTTTATAAGCAAGAAATTCTTTGTAAGTGCAACCAGGCGTTGCAGCTTTCAGTTTCTTAGGGAGCGGAGCTTGCCGTGGTTCATTATCATGATTAACATGATCATTGCCTCCGTTTACGCTATTACTGAAGTTATCTTCATAAATACGTTTGCTAGGAACGATTTGTTGAGGTTCTATTGGATTTTTAACAGCAGCAACGATTGCTGGAATAGCATTGGCTATCCCTTGAGCAACGATATTTTCTATATCCTGCCTAGTCATATATTGATCCCCCGGTTGTTGCTCAGATTGATTAACCTCATTAACTGGTTCATTATTAGTATTTTCTATCTGATAATTAATATATATAATTTATTAGTATCAAATAAATAACAATTACACAAAACAATTATACAGAGTTCATAACACCAATATAGCCAAAACTATCGATTTCTCGATTTCCATTTAATAGTATGCATCAATACACACCATTATCTTACAAAGTTTTATTTTTAGGTTATTTCACATGATTATATTATTATTGCTATTATACAACCACAGTCTCATAAATCTACTACCCTTCGTCAGTTGGTATTTCAATAATGACGTTCCCTTTCGTCGTATTTCCAGGAGATCTGTTCTCCTACTTCCCTGATCCTATTTCCTACATCTATTAACTCCTTGCCAAAGTGGCGGATTTCAGCTAAATTCTCATTACTCATTGGTGGATTTGGTAAATGTTCTGGATCGAACTGAGGAAAAAGCTTATAGGGATTGTTTTGGAACTGTATTTCATTAGTCAACCATTCGTCTATTCCTAAAGGTTGCGAGTGGATTGAAGGGTTTGGAATAGTTGGTTCTAAGTTCATTGGTAGTTGTGTTTCAAGAGAGTGAATAAAAACATTTTCATTAACAGGCTTAATAGTATTATAGCTTGCCAATATAAAATCTAGCTCTTCCTGAGATGGTAACCCCTCAATTTGTCTAGAGCTTTCCCCAATTTCCATTTTCTTAGGCTTGGGTTTCTCGAGAGGTAAAGCGTTGAATTCTATAGGTTTTTCTATGTCTGGTATATACCTATTGAAATATCTGGAAACCTCTATTCTTACTGGATAGAGATTTAAATTTTGAATGGTGTCAGACAAGTCACTCATGATGTTTAGCAAAATACACACAATTACTAAGTTAAAAATCATAACAAAATTTTATAGAAAAACTTTTAAATATTATTTCATACTGGGTAACTACCAAAACAACTGAAAATTAAAACACACTAGGTTTTATTTGTAATTTTTTTTACTGAATAAGGTTTCTAGACTGTAGATAATAAAGGTGCTAAAACTTGGGTCAAATTATTTAAGGATTTGCATTAATTGCTACATTGGCTAGCATATAAAGATCTGTCCATACTGTACACAATTAGTCAGATAATAAAACACATAATCACAGAATGACAGTTAGAAAAATTTAAGTATTTTCTAAATACTTAATAGGCTTAAATCAGTGGCTCTGATACCACCTTTTTCTGTCACGGACCCCGACCCGGTTTGACCCGTTTCAGGAGCCGCGGGACAGAAATCCCGTGGTATTTATTTAACAGCGGAAGTTTTCTTCAGGATCTTTTTAAACTGAAATATTTCCCGATTATTTTATTTCACAACTCGGGATAAAACCCGGTAATTTACAATATTGAGATTTCACGGAGAAATCTTTTATTTTACAAAACATGTTTCTTTATTTTATACTGAGCCACTTCCTTAAGCTTGTAGTGCTTCTCGGCACTTTTCCTGGATCACAACAGATCACCTGAAACATGTTTGAAAAAGGTTTTGTCAGCGGGAAATACTGAGTGAATCATTCATTTTACAGAAAATGACACATAGTTATTAATTACAGCATAAGAGCGATTACGATGGTTTCTATCTTATTGTTTTATGGCACCGTGTCACTTCCTGGTGACGATGGTCATACCACTATTGAGTCCTCTCACTCAACTAGTGATGATATATCACTGTTAGGGCTTATTTGCCTAACCTGTGTTAGGGCTTATTAGCCTAACCCGTGAGAAATTAGTAATGTGCACAATACCCCACTAGCCATTGATTAAGATTACCATGACTTAATCCCTGTAATTATAACATTTGAAAATAAAGTATTGTAAAACATTTGATAAAAAGAGAATGACTCACATTGCAGATTTAATTGAGCAGAGCCTAGCCTACTGATTAGCCTTTTAACCTAAATTTAATAACATGCACACAATTCGGTTAGTAACTTAATACAGCATTTACGATAACTCACGAGATCAAACCCTCACAACGAATGACAAAGTGCGATACTTAAACATCCATTGAATTAACGACGAATGACAAAGCATAACCCTAATGTGGGCAGCACTTAAACATCCATTGGATATTTTGATCAATCGGACATTGAATCGTATCAGCGATCGAGTTATTACCCTGTATTGCGGCAGCACTTCGTGAATCGTGTGTGTTTTTAATAGTAAACAAAGCTTATCTCAGTGTATATTTCGACTTTGTTCGTCGTTTCAGTGCCCAGATTTCAGTCCCAATCCCTTCTATTTATAGGTAAATTTTGACCAGGCTTGCGCACCGTAAGCCTTATCCCTTACGGTGCGCAAGGGACACGAAATCACTATAGGGTAGCCACGTCCTGGACTAGCCTAGCTGAGTTGGTTTTACGTGAAATTTCAATCTCGACAACAAACTGTCGAGATAATACTAACTAGGGTTTACCCCCCCTGAGTTTTAGGGGCCCTGATTCTGATTCCGATTGTTCTGAAAATTTTAGGGTTTGTGCAGAATCACTTGGGTGTCTCAATTAGGGTTTCCTATTGGATAAATTACTAAAATAAATAGGAATTTTAATGAGAGTTGTTACATCACTGACTTGTAGCAGTACATGTATGGGTACAAAATAGGCAAAATCGGTACGGTACCCGTACACATACAACCTCTTAAGTACCTAATAGAATATAAAAAAATATGTATTAGGCATATGTATTATCTCCTTGTATATAGATAACTAGGTTAGAACCCCGTGTATTACACGGGTTGAATAAATGTAATTTAATATATTAAATAATAAAAAGTTATATCTTTATGAAACTCACATATTGTACGGGTTAAATAAATGTAATTTTATATATCAAATAATAAAAAAAGTTATATTTTTAAAAACCATGTGTATTACATAGATTAAATAAATATAATTTTGTATACTAAATATTAAAAACGTCGTATTTTTTAAAACCCCGTGTATAATCGGGTTGAATAAATCTACCAAATGATAAAAAATTACATCCTTAAACATCCCGTATATTACACGTGTTGAATAGATCTAAAAAGAGTTGTATTTTTAAAAACCATGTGCGTTACACAGATTAAATAAATGTAATTTTGTATATTAAATACTAAAAACGTCGTATCTTTAAAAAACCCGTGTATAGTCGGGTTGAAAAATCTACCAAATAAAAAAAACATATCCTTAAAAACCCCGTGTATTACACGTGTTGAATACATTTAATTTTATATAGCAAATGATAAAAAAGTTATATCTTTAAAAGCTTCGTGTATTACACGAGTTATATAAATGTAACTTTGTATAGTAAATAATAAAAGTTAAATTTTAAAAAACCCTGCGTTTTACACAAGTTGAGTAAATATAATTTTGAATACCAAATAATAAAAAAAGTTATATTTTTAACAAATTAGGATAACATTTAATATTATTAATTATTTATATATTTAATATAAGATAAGTAGGAAAGAGAGGTATTTGTTTTAAAAATATATTAAATTAACAATTTAGATTTGAGGATAATATTTTATTAAAGTATGATAAGATTTAATATTAATTATTTATCTAACTTATAATAAAAGACTCCAAATAATGTCACATGTCATTATCCCCCTTAACCTCATAAATTTTATTTATATTTGTTTAATAAATTTCTTTTAATATTAATATTAATTAATAACCAATATGTATTTGTTTTAAAAATATATTAAATTAACAATTTAGATTTGAGGATAATATTTTATTAAAGTATGATAAGATTTAATATTAATTATTTATCTAACTTATAATAAAAGACTCCAAATAATATCACATGTCATTATCCCCTTCAACCTCATAAATTTTATTTATATTTGTTTAATAAATTTCTTTTAATATTAATATTAATTAATAACCAATATATAGATATCACTTATTTTTATCATTATCTTTATCTAAAATTAATAAATAACTTCAGTTTTGCAATTTAGACCCTTTGTTTTTTTACTTTTAACCCAAACTTTTTCATCTTTTGCAATTTAACCCCAACTCTTTTTTATTTTCAATTTTGGTCCACCATATTTTTCATCTTTTCCAAGTTTTTCGTTTCGTTCTAAATTTTGTGAGTTAACGCACCGTAACGTGCGTGTGGGGCTTAACATTTTTTTCGTATATTTTTTCCTGTTTGACTTGCCTGTCGCGTCACATCTATTTTTCTGCGTTTGACAAGTTCGTCCAACACGCGGGTCCTGGATGGCTTAGTTTTTTTTCTATGTTTTACGTTTCGGTTTAATTTCGCAGCAACGAGCGTGCGTGATTCAAAGATTTTATGTCTGTTTTTCGCTCGACGTTATTTTTTCCGGTTTTTATTTATTTTGTTTTTACGAGCTTTTCCGGTGTTGGTGGTCGCTGACAATGGTATAGTATTGCTACTACTTAACACATTTTTATGAAAACCGCAGCAACGCAGGGGCTTAATACTCGTTTAGTTAATATAAGATAAATATATATTTGAGGATGCCTTCAATGAATGACACGTGTTTAAAAGTTGGTTTCTTTTATTATAATAGATAGAAGATTCAGTTGTACCATATACCAAGATAGGAGATTTGTATTTGTTTTATATAAAGGAATGAAAGCTCAGTAAAGGAGCATCGATCCAATTATTATCAAACCTAGTCTCTTTTATGGTATCAGATACTGGAATCAATAAAACATCATCATGATCGTCATGTCATACTCAGTAAATCCCACTAATAGCAAAGCTAAGCTAGGGTCTGAGGAGGGTAAGATGTAGACAGCCTTACCTCTACCCCGTAGGAATAGAGAGACTGCTTCCAGTGAGACGACCGGCTCAATAGTAGTTTTGCATCAAGTCTTGGACAAAAGACAAATAACACTCAGCAATTGAGACAACTGCCGATCAGTGCATGTACCCCCTTATCTTTCGGCTATCAACACCACCACATGATGCATACCTCTTTTAACGTTATTTTAACAAAATTAGTAAAATAACGTTAAAATTAGTACACTCTCACTTTTGCCCCATGAGCACTCACACATATATACATTATATGCGCATACCGCAAGTGGAGCATAATGAAATCAATAAAACCTTGTATCGATACATGTACCGTCGTAGTACGGGTATGATACCCGAATTCGAAAAAAAAATCACCCCTATCCAATTTAGATCAGAAACATAGATGTAAATTTCATGCTGTTATGATTAGATTATTAGCAACAATCCAATGCAATATAACTTACAAGTTGAATAATTAATTATCCCATATTATTGTAGCTTCGGTGACCGAGACTCCTGTCTTTTGGAGAAAGACAGGATTTAAATCCTGTCATTGGATAGATTAATATTTATTTGGTGTAATTCAGGGTATGGTTATCGTAAGTTTCGCTGTTTATTTGATGTAATTTAGGAGTAGAGTTATTGTTAGATTCGCCGTTCAAAAAAAATCATGAAGGTGAGATAGAGGTGGGCAAATTCCGGTTTTAGCCTAAACCGGTTTGGGTTTAAAACCGGGCTCTTGTTTTCATGATGAGCTCAAACCGGTTCGGGTTTTGAATCGGTTTTACCATAGAAACCCCCGACCCCATCCAAATCGATTTGGGTCGGGCTCAAAACTGGTTGGTCCCAAACCAGTTTCAAAACCGGTGTTTTTTCAAATTACTAAAAACACTTCGTTATTGTTTCTTAAAAACTTTTAAAATTTAAACACATAAAAACATATTTATTAATGCTTAAAAACTTTTAAAAATATATACACCTAAAAATCATATATATTATGATGAGAACGCTAACAAAACAACAACAATAATAATTAAAAAAATACCTGGATATTTGGTCAACATTGATTGAAGTTCTTTGTAATTTTCCTTGAATGATGTCAAAGTTGAAGACTCAATTAGTGAACTCCACATGCTAGTTCTTTGTAATTTTCCTTGAATGATGTCAAAGTTGAACCCATTCCATCATCTCTTCACGAGATTTGAACTCCTAAAAATAAACTAATATTAGGATTGGGACATGACTACAGACATTATCAATACAAGCTTATAATCATAGCTTCATCCTTTAAATAAAAATTATACCTGATCGGTAGAAAATACAGACATCTTTTTGTATAACTCTTGATATCGAACTGTGATAAACCGTGATAACTAATATCAGAGGCATAAACTAGAAAACAATTATTAACATTACAATAATATAGTACATAAGATAATATATTAATTAATATATACTCTATATCAAACATTATGTACAGCAACGAATTGACTTTAATACATAAATATAATATATTAACAATCAGGAAGTCTTCATGCGCAAATCGACTACAAACATTTTTTAATGAGAAACATCCACTACAAACATCCAATCGACAAATGTTATAAAGGCTATGTTTATTTGTAAATCCACTATAGACATCCGCAAATCGATTTGTGGTCAAGTTTGAACCAAAAAAAAAAAAGAAGAAGAAGAAGAACTATACTAATGAGAAAGATGAATACATATCAAGAACGCTCAATCAATTAGATTTTTGATGAAAATCAAAGTTGCACTAAATCGTTTTTCAAGGTCTCTCTTAATTTCCTTCTTTCAGTCAGCAGGAATTTTGTTATGAAGCCGTTCTAATGTAAAAGCAAAACACGTTTAGGTAAGTATTCAAATTATGGGAAGTGGATAAACCCCTATAAAAAATAGGGATAATTTCTTATGTAATTTTAAAAAAGTAGAAAACATAAGGGTTCATTGTTTTTATTTACAAACTTCAGGGGGGAGGTGTAGCCAGTAAAAATTTGAAAAAGGGGGGGGGGGGTACATTTAGCAACACCTTTTTGCAATTATGTATGTGTTATATTTTAAGACTTTGGGCATGTTTGACTAAGTTTATTAGAGTTAAAAAGAACTTTTGGGAAAAGGACTTTTGGGAAAATGACTTTTTGAAAAGGAGTTTTAAAAAAAAGTGTTTGGATTAGCTTATAGGGTGGGAAAAGCCAATAAGTCAATAAGTTGTTTTTTAAAAAGTGTTTAGCTTAGCTTATTGATGTAAAATGACTAAAATGGGCATTCTTTTAGATATAAGGGGGTAAAGAAGGGGTATTTTGGTAATTTGAAGTTTGAAAAGTTATAAGTTGGCCAAGAAGTCACAATATACTAACTTCTCAAAAACTCCTTTTCCTTCATCTCAAAAAGTCATTTTAAAAAGCACTTATGCATTTGCCAAACACTAAAATGACTTATTGGCTTTTTGATTAAGCCAATAAGTTGGTTTGAAAAGCTTAGCCAAACATGCCCTTAAGGGTGTGCAAATCGTAGTTCAGTTCGATTTTTCTCTTAACAATAAACAATAGCTTCAGTTATGAGTTCGTAACCAAAGTTCGGTTTTGGTTATCCATTTTTTTTGTTTTTTAGGTGTTTTCGTTTTGAACGATTTATACTCAAATTTTACTTAAAAGAATATGAGTTAGGTTTGAACCAAGCCAGCTTTATATACTTCGTTTAAGTCCACTAAGCTTGTTTGGATGTGTATCAATACCTACATTAGGGGAGGTGATCGGGATTTTCGCTTATAACTAACATTAATTTTTTTCTTTTCAGGGTGTGCGCCGCCCACCCCGGCTTTGGGGGTAGGTCTGCCCCTATTCACGACCGGACTGGATAGGCCGATTGAACTAGGGTTCAGTGATGGGAACGGTCCGCCTAGGGATGTTAGAGCCATTTTGAGGGTGGGCGGCAACCAACATACATTTCTAACAGGATGTTATATGTACTTTGTCGACATTAGACCGTGCGGTATGGGGGTCGTCTCCCCCCGTCCCGGCTCGTCCTCGGCGTCCCACACTGCCCCTAGGCTGCGTCGCGTCACTCCCGGCGTCTGCAAGACGGAGGCGACGATGCAAAATGGTGGGCCCCCTCCCTCTCTCCCCTCTGACTTCTCTCTCACTCCTCTTTATTATATATTATATATTATATTATGTGGGTAGTCTTCCACACCCTTGGGTAGTGTAACGCCTCGTATTTCCGTAAATTCATATTTTTAGGAAATACGTGTCGTTTCCCTATTTTTAGAATCTCACTCGAAGAACGGAACAAGAAACGACAAACCGAAGCATTTATTTTACGCGTTTTACGCAACCGACGAACGTGCGCGTCAAACGACAACCGACCGTATTTTAAGGTGTTTTAAATACTAAAATATTATTTTACGACGTTACGAAGTGTTCGGATTTTGTGAACGAGTTCGTAAGAGAATTCGGGCCACTAAACACGGGGATTGAACTTGTGGGCCCAAGCCCAAACCCACTAATTAGAACCCTATGTATTATAAACTTGTGAGAAAACCCTATCTCAAAACAGATAAAGCCGCACACACCCCTCTGTCTTCTCCCACAATTCGCCGGCGACCGGAGCCTGGTATCGGCCGGAAATCCGGCGCCCTTCTTCTCCGACAAGCACCCCCCAGCCCCCACTTCATCTTATACCTACAACTCAGCCCTCAATTCGTCGAATCCTTCTCACACCCTCACGAATTATGGACCAGGGAGAGAGAGCCGCCACACACGGCGGCGGGGTGGCGACGATAAATGAAGAGAGAGACGTCAGAGAGAGATAGAGGAGCGACGGAGGGGGGGCTCGGTTTTGCGGCAGAGGACAGACGACGGTGGTGGTGTTCCGACGGCGGCAGTAGCCATCGGAGCCACGTTGGTTCAAGTTCGGGCCAGATGGTTCGGTTTGGATCTTGCTTGGTTCCGGCAACCGACGGTGGTTCGGTTCGAATCATGTTTGGTTCTGGAAATCGACGGTAGTTCGATTCACGGCTCCGGTTCAAGTCCCGTTTCAGTCATGGGTTTGGTTCTGGTCTCAGGTTTTAGTTCCGGTGGGGTGACCGGTCAGTTTTGGGTTCGGGTTATGTCTCGGCTCAGATTCGTGTTCGGGTCAAGCAGTCAAACACTTGTTAACTTCAGTCAAACCAAGTCAACAGTAGCCCGGTTCAGCTTTGGTTCGGTCAACCGTGGTCAACCACAGTCCGGGTCTTGTCGGGTCAACTGCAGTCAACACATCCCAGCCTTTTTTCGGTCGGTTCAGTCAAACTCAATCAACACGAGATTCGGTAAAATTCTAACGCCGTTAAGTTTATTAAATTATTTATGTTAATGTTATTGTAATCGTGGAACCGACTCTAATGTTATCTAAGTTAATATTATTTTACTCACGAAATCATTTATTGTTGTGTTTTTGGCAAATATATCGACTACTTGTGTTGTCGGGATCGTCCAAAAACAGAGGAAACTCTGCCCGTTTTTCGTAAAAATCCTTAAAACCAAACGCGTTAAATAATAAAACGAGCTTGTCGGATTCTATTAAAATTTTAATTATATATATATATATATATATATATATATATATATATAAATGTATAATTATTCTAACAACATTTCATTACTTACGTTTACCCATGTATGATGACCTCGGTGTTCGCCGTTCAACTCTTCAACTCCTCGCGGGATTTCTAAAGGAAACTTCCCAAAATGTGAGCATACTCGACCCCTTTTTACGCTTTATGCACTTTTTGGGCGTAACATGTATTAATTAACAAATCCACTTGTACACTCAAACCTACGCAACTATGCATTCCAACAAACACATTATTCGTTATACATAGGATGTTTATACACGATAGCTTCAACTTATTTTTCCATGCTATTCGTCGTGTTTAGATTGTTTATGCATGTCAGTTTTAATTTGTGTATTCATGTTATTCGTTATGTTTAGATTGTCTATGTATGCTAGTTAAGAGGTGAATACAAGTTGCCATGTTAGATTGAAACAAACTTTTGTACTTATACTTTTATTCAAACTTGTATGCTCGCCAGTGCTTTTGTACTGATCCATGCTTTTAATACATGTTGTAGGATTGTGACAGATGAATCCAGTAGGATTGCCTAGAAACGCATTTAAACTTTATTGCTCGTTGTATTGTAATTTACTTTCAATCCTGTTGTATTCTGGTTCCAATACTTGTAATAATTCATTATTAATGAAATGAAATATAATTATTTGAATACTTATTGTGCATTATTTATTTTAAATTTGTTATATTCTTGATCAAACCATGTAAAATGTAAACATTAAATACTTGACACAAATAGCGTTATGAAGTCTCGAGCAATCTACGCACTTCGTCTCATCCCGATGTTTCCGCCATCGGTTGGGGTGTGACAGATTGGTATCAGAGCCATAACTATAGGGAATTAGGTAGAATTGCCATGTTCGACCTAGTCTATAGTCTAAGTACCAAAACTTGACCATTCCTGATGTCACACCCCGACTTTTCCACGTATCACCGGTGGGCCCGGTGGGGAGTATCGTGACGTAGTTGGTAACATCATAGTCAAACAACACAATATATAAATGCACAGCGGAAGCAAAAGATAAATATATTACAATCCGATTCAAAGTAATATCAAATATTACAACGGAATGTAAGATGGATCCACAGGCGGATCTTAAACAGAAAGATAATATCGTTCAACAGACTTTAACATCTAAAGCTTGCGAGACTTGATTATTGATGCCTGGAGTAGCCAGCCTATTACGTATAGTACCTGCATTTAGTCTTTTGGAAAATACGTCAGTTTACACTGGTAAATACAATTAACTGACTCATTTGAAAAGGTTTTAATAAAATTGATTTGAATGCACGTGGCACAAACTCTTTATAACTTGGGATACTTATTTAAATATATAATCTTGTAAATGAATTACATGTTCCTTATGCATTCAGTAGCCCGGATCGTGCCGGGTTAAAGATCAATAGACACACCACATCAACTATTTATGCACTGACGAGTGTACGCCTACACTCCGCGCTTAGGTCGTGGCCATTTCGTAATGATGCCAAGGATATCCGGGACATGGTCATTAACCCCCCAAAGGCTTTAAGTAAACAAAACGATTTAAACGGGCTGATCAAATTATTCAATTAACCACCAAACGATGGAAGATTTAATGCCCGACCAAGCGGTATTTTATATACCGTAACCCAAGCCCGTATAGGGGAAAATAAGTTAAAAGTATTTACCTGAGCTAAATATAAATTCAATCCCAGTCGTATATCAATTCAGCAAGTACAGATAGCTTTTACTGGGCTCCTAATCTGGAACAAAGGTTTTTAATAACCTATTAGAATCCTAACGGGTCTTTAATTAAGTCTTGACTTAGACCGGTTAGTTTCCAAAAGGAAGATACGGTTCAAACGCATGATAAGGCGAAGACCGGAATAGAATGTGATTTAGACCCGAAAAGATTGAAGACTTGCCTTATATGGGTAATCTAGGCACATTCTGAATTTTGGGGTAAAACCGATAAGGTTTGACCCGTTTCGGCTAATTTATGTAAACTAGTTACATAAGCCGAACCGAACGCGCAAGAGGCGTAACGGGTAATCATAAGGGTCCTAACCAGGTTTCCTAAGTTAATATGCCTCAAATATGTTGTGATATCAGTAGGATACCTTCCATTATGCCCAAAACGAATTTAAACACAAACTATGCCCCGTAGGGGTAATTTGGTCATTTATAAGGTTATAAAAGAGTTTAAGTATTAACCTGAGTTACAGGTCTGATATAATCAGCAAAGATACTTAATTTAATAAGTTATAACAGTAGGGTATGGTATAGATGTGAAATTTATCAATTATAACCAAACTATGCACCGTAGGGGCATTTTGGTAATTTCACATAAGCCGAAAAGCTCAAAACTGAAGTCTGAGTTAAACAAATTTTGCTTACTGTTAAAATATTATAATTTACCTAAAATATCAGTAGGTATCAACCCTTGTATGATTAAAATAGTTTTAGTACATACTATGCGTTAAAAACGCTTAAAAGGCGATTAGAAGCCGTTTCCGGGTTCTTTATAGAAAACTGATATTTTTATTATTTTAGAATGTTTAAAATAATGTATTTATCATATAAAATCAGTAGCAAATGGTTTGGGGTCAAAAAGATATGTAAAACTCATTTTATAGCCCAAAAGGGCAAAACCGACAATTACCGACTCAAGCTTATAACTCTAAGTTATGCTCAGCCTAAAATTAATTAAAAATCTTCAAAAATCCCAAAATAATATATTACATCAGTGGGTAAGAAGTTTGATATAAAAAAGTAGGTTTAAATAGGCTATATGCTAATTATGTCGTTTAATCGCTAAAAAGCTTTCTAATTACGCTAATGAGCATAACTCTCAATCTATACCTCAAACTGATGTCAAATTTTGGGTGCAAGTTTATAAATCAGTAACTAAGGGTTCTACTCTTTTACATTTTTAAAAATCACGTTTTATGGTGAAAAGGGAATAATGGTCAACATATAGACAATTAACGGAATCATGCATATTAATTGGTTAACTAATGAACCAAGGTGTATAATCTCAGAGGGTTATACTAGCATGTAACCTGGTCCTAAGGAAGCTCTAAGGCAATTCCAAATCATACTAAATCGGGTCAGAACTGAAGTCAAAGCAAAAGTCAAAGTTTTGCGACTTTCGGTTCCGAACCGAGTCTAAACAGAAAATTGTCGGGTTGAACATGTTTAGACATGTTCTTACACTAATTACCAAGTTATATTAATGATTAAACAGGTTGTAGGGGTTCTACATTGCTAATTATGCATAAATTGGAAAATAAGCATTCTGTTGACTTTTTACTAACAAGTTTGACCCGACATTTGACCTAGTTAGAGTGGGAATCAGAGGGTGCCCTTTTAAGGGTTTATTGCCCACATAATTACCAACTTATAACTACTTTCAATTCGACTAATCACTGGACCAACAATGATTAATCGCTAAGTCAACTGTTAATTACGACGGTTTGACTTTCAAGCTAAAACTAAGCAAAAACTCAACTAAGAAAGGTTAAGCATACTTACTAAAGTCCTATGCACGATTAGGAAGGACTTGGGTCTGCTCTTAAGCTCCAATAAGCTCCAGAAATGCAGAAGAGAGGTGTGAACAATTGGTTGCCACTTAGTGGCCTTTTATAGTGCTCAAGAACTCATAGATTGTTGACAAACAACTCTAGCAATGTTCCCTGATCACTAACACATGTCCCTAGTGTCTAGGAGCCATTTAGGGGTCGTCCAAATATGAGGAAAATCGTTTAAAGGTCAGTTTCATGCGCATAACAGCAAACAGCCAACTTTCTGTCGCTGGCAACCCCTTACGCACCGTAAGGGGATTGTCTTGCGGTGCGCAAGACCTCGACCAGAGGCAAAAATCTTGTTCTTTTAGGCATTCGAAGGGGCAACCATATTTTCCGAATTTGGGTCATTAGTTTTTCAGTAAGGGGCCTCTAAAATGTGCCTTGAACAGTTATATACCCTACCATTTTGATATATTTCATTGAATCCTTTTGAAAGTGCCGAAAATGAAGGTTTACCGTAGAAATTTCATAGGATCCTATCTTGCACTTTTGAATTCAATTACTGCCATCAATTTGCTGGATTGAAGGTATATTAGATGTGTGTAATATATGTTAGGGTCTTGGGATTCATAACGGGGTCGTTCAGAGGTAAAAATTTAACATGACGACACTTTTAAATCCTGCCATACATCTTTAATTATACCCAGGTTCATATCACTTTTGTCTTATATGACACGTGTCGTTATTCTATTGAACACGAATTTTTGAGGTGTTACACCTGATTCTTGCTTAATATGTAATTCTTCCTATTGCTTCTACCTCTTCTTTTGTCTAAATATACAATGTGTCTTTTCTAAAACATTTCACACAATACATACTTGAAGATACTCATATTCCACAATCGAAGCGACTCACTAAAATAGGGGTGATTCCCGCCTTTGGTGACGAATTTCAATCCACCTTACATGTTATTTTGCAAGAAATTTCACCATCTAGTCAGGAGTGATATCTATATATTGATGGGAATTTCCATTTCATACTCTCGTGGTTCCTTATTGACAAGTCAAGATTTTATCTTGTTTCGTTCAATAAACCACATTTTGGGGACGAAATTGTCAAACTAGGATTGATATCCACACCTTGATGACTGGTCCCGCTCTACGATTTTCAATCTCGCCAAAGTTTCGTATGTTCGATCAAATTAGGGACATGTACTAACTGGAAGGGTAAAATACCGTTAATCGCCTGGCAATGAGAGTATTATACTTATTAGGCCAAAGCATGTCTCCCTAATTCTGAAGGACTTGTGATTCACTTTGGAATAGTCGAAGTTTCTAAACCCGAAGCACTCCAATACTTATCAAGCCTCTCTTTTATATTAATGCGATTTAATACTTGTTACCTAATCATCGTTTTTACACAATAAATTAATACACGCATACTGATACGTTATACTTGATTCAGGATTACTGGACATTCTTTATGAGATGAACTGGTCATTAGCTTCGTAAGAAGCCACACCTTAACGTATATAGTGCTTGTGAAGCATTATAGGAGTAGCGCACCGCCACATGGATTTGTGGTTACATTAAGTTAAACTTTTACGGTCTTTATAGCAATGAAATGATGACATGTGCTATAGAGATGATACTAGCGGACACGTTGGTTCGATTTGTTCGAGCCTTACCTTAACATATATAGTGCTTGTGAAGCACTATAGGAGTAGCGCACCGCCTCATGGACTTGGGGTCATGTTAAGTTAAACTTTTACGGATCTTTTCATAGCAACGAAATGATGACATGTGCTATGATTAGATGACGCTTGCGTTAAACGTTGGGTTGACATTTTGTCATTAACTTCGGATGAAGCCTCACCTTAACATATATAGCGCTTGTGTAGCGCTATAGGAGTAACGCCCGCCGCATGGACTTGCTGTCATATTAAGTCATTCATTCATACTTGCGGACACGATGGTTTGACCAGTGAGATCACATGCCAGTAATGCGTTAATCTAGTCAACTAAATATCTCATGTGGACTATTCAAAGACTTTAATCATACTCATACTTATAACCTCTCTCATACTTAAAATACCAATCATGCTTACATACTTAAATTTCTATACGCCATCACTCTCACTCGTAATACGTTAATAAAACCCTGACCCGTACACTACCAGTGCAAACTGTGCGTATCATGCACGAACCACAATAATCATGGATGCATACGCGATTATATTGGTAGGCGCATGAAAACCATAGCAGGTTCTACTGTGTATTGTAACACAGAACGTAACATGACATCGATTAGCGAAACGAACGTAATATGGTATAAACATGGTGGATACGCCGTTGGTACTTCCTATATATAAGTGTTCCTACCATATTACCGAACTTTCGTGAAAACGTGCCATGAGAAATTTGGTGTTTCCCCATACCCTATTAAATACAAACTTTGATCAGTCACAACCTATTTCTCGGTTATACCCAGACAGACTTCGAGACGACACTCCCTCTAAAAGTCTCTCTGGAATAAATTTCGGGACGAAATTTCCTAAAGTATGGGAGACTGTAACGCCTCGTATTTCCGTAAATTCATATTTTTAGGAAATACGTGTCGTTTCCCTATTTTTAGAATCTCACTCGAAGAACGGAACAAGAAACGACAAACCGAAGCATTTATTTTACGCGTTTTACGCAACCGACGAACGTGCGCGTCAAAAGACAACCGACCATATTTTTAGGTGTTTTAAATACTAAATTATTATTTTACGACGTTACGAAGTGTTCTAATTTTGTGAACGAGTTCGTAAGAAAATTCGGGCCACTAAACACGGGGATTGAACTTGTGGGCCCAAGCCCAAACCCACTAATTAGAACCCTATGTATTATAAACTTGTGAGAAAACCCTATCTCAAAACAGATACAGCCGCACACGCCCCTCTGTCTTCTCCCACAATTCGCCGGCGACCGGAGCTTGGTATCGGCATACAATCCGGCGCCCTTCTTCTCCGACAAGCACCCCCAGCCCCCACTTCATCTTATACCCACAACTCAGCCCTCAATTCGTCGAATCCTTCTCACACCCTCACGAATTATGGACTAGAGAGAGAGCCGCCGCACACGGAGGCGGGGTGGAGACGGTAAATGAAGAGAGAGAAGTCGGAGAGAGATAGAGGAGCGACGGATGTGGGGCTCGGTTTTGCGGCAGAGGACAGACGACGGTGGTGGTGTTCCGACGGCGGCAGTAGCAATCAGAGCCACGTTGGTTCAAGTTCGGGCCAGATGGTTCGGGTTTGGATCTTGCTTGGTTCCGGCAACCGACGGTGGTTCGGTTCGAATCATGTTTGGTTCCAGAAATCGACGGTGGTTCGGTGGTTCGATTCACGGCTCCGGTTCAAGTTCCGTTTCAGTCATGGGTTTAGTTCGGGTCTCAGGTTTGTGTTCCGGGTGGGGTGACCAGTCAGTTTTGGGTTCAGGTTATGTCTCGGTTCAGATTCGTGTTCGGGTCAAGCAGTCAAACACTTGTCAACTTCAGTCAAACCAAGTCAACAGTAGCTCGGTTCAGCTTTGGTTCGGTAAACTGTGGTCAACCACAGTCCGGGTCTTGTCGGGTCAACTACAGTCAACACATCCCAGCCTTGTTTCGGTCGATTCAGTCAAACTCAGTCAACACGAGATTTGGTAAAATTCTAATGTCGTTAAGTTTATTAAATTATTTATGTTAATGTTATTGTAATCGTGGAACCGACTCTAATGTTATCTAAGTTAATGTTATTTTACTCACGAAATCATTTATTGTTGTGTTTTTGGCAAATATATCGACAACTTGTGTTGTCGGGATCGACCAAAAACAGAGGAAACTCTGCCCGTTTTTCGTAAAAATCCTTAAAACCAAACGCGTTAAATAATAAAACGAGCTTGTCGGATTCTATTAAAATTTTAATTATATATATATATATATATATATATATAAAAGTATAATTATTCTAACAACATTTCATTACTTACGTTTACCCATGTATGATGACCTCGGTGTTCGCCGTTCAACTCTTCCACTCCTCGCGGGATTTCTAAAGGAAACTTCGCAACATGTGAGCATACTCGACCCCTTTTTACGCTTTATGCACTTTTTGGGCGTAACATGTATTAATTAACAAATCCACTTGTACACTCAAACCTACGCAACTATGCATTCCAACAAACACATTATTCGTTATACATAGGATGTTTATACATGATAGCTTCAACTTGTTTTTCCATGCTATTCGTCGTGTTTAGATTGTTTATGCATGTCAGTTTTAATTTGTGTATTCATGTTATTCGTTATGTTTAGATTGTCTATGTATGCTAGTTAGGAGGTGAATACAAGTTGCCATGTTAGATTGAAACAAACTTTTGTACTTATACTTTTATTCAAACTTGTATGTTCGCCAGTGCTTTTGTACTGATCCATGCTTTTAATACATGTTGCAGGATTATGACAGATGAATCCAGTAGGATTGCCTAGAAACGCATTTAAACTTTATTTCTCGTTGTATTGTAATTTACTTTCAATCCTGTTGTATTCTGATTCCAATACTTGTAAGAATTCATTATTAATGAAATGGAATATAATTATTTGAATACTTATTGTGCATTATTTATTTTAAATTTGTTATTTTCTAGATCAAACCATGTAAAATGTAAACGTTAAATACTTGACACAAATAGCGTTATGAAGTCTCGAGCAATCTACGCACTTCGTCTCATCCCGATGTTTCCGCCATCGGTTGAGACGAAGTGCGTAGATTGCTCGAGACTTCATAACACTATTTGTGTCAAGTATTTAATGTTTACATTTACATGGTTTGATCTAGAATATAACAAATTTAAAATAAATAATGCACAATAAGTATTCAAATAATTATATTTCATTTCATTAATAATGAATTATACAAGTATTGGAACCAGAATACAACAGGATTGAAAGTAAATTACAAGTACTGTAATGCCTCGTATTTCCGTAAATTCATATTTTTAGGAAATACGTGCTGTTTCCCTATTTTTAGAATCTCACTCGAAGAACGGAACAGGAAACGACAAACCGAAGCATTTATTTTACGCGTTTTACGCAACCGACGAACGTGCGCGTCTAACGACAACCGACCGTATTTTTAGGTGTTTTAAATACTAAAATATTATTTTACGACGTTACGAAGTGTTTGGATTTTATGAACGAGTTCGTAAGAGAATTCGGGCCACTAAACACGGGGATTGAACTTGTGGGCCCAAGCCCAAACCCACCAATTAGAACCATATGTATTATAAACTTGTGAGAAAACCCCACTTCATCTTATACCCGAACCATCTGGCCCGAACTTGAACCAACGTGGCTCCGATGGCTATTCCCACCGTCGAAACACCACCACCATCGTCTGTCCTCTGCCGCAAAACCGAGCCACACCTCCGTCGTTCCTATATCTCTCTCTGACGTCTCTCTCTTCATTTACCGTCGCCACCCCGCCGCCGTGTGCGGCGGCTCTCTCTCTGGTCCATAATTCATGAGGGTGTGAGAAGGATTCGATGAATTGAGGGCTGAGTTGTGGGTATAAGATGAAGTGGGGGCTGGGGGGTGCTTGTCATAGAAGAAGGGCGCCGGATTAGTGGCCGATACCAGGCACCGGTCGCCGGTGAATTGTGGGAGAAGACAGAGGGGTGTGTGCGGCTGTATCTCTTTTGAGATAGGGTTTTCTCACAAGTTTATAATACATAGGGTTCTAATTAGTGGGTTTGGGCTTGGGCCCACAAGTTCAATCCCCGTGTTTAGTGGCCCGAATTCTCTTATGAACTCGTTCACAAAATCCGAACACTTCGTAACGTCGTAAAATAATATTTTAGTATTTAAAACACCTAAAAATACGGTCGGTTGTCGTTTGACGCGCACGTTCGTCTGTTGCGTAAAACGCGTAAAATAAATGCTTCAGTTTGTCGTTTCTTGTTCCGTTCTTCGAGTGAGATTCTAAAAATAGGGAAACAGCACGTATTTCCTAAAAATATGAATTTACGGAAATACGAGGCGTTACAGTACTTGTAATTTACTTTCAATCCTGTTGTATTCTGGTTCCATTACTTGTAATAATTCATTATTAATGAAATGAAATATAATTATTTGAATACTTATTGTGCATTATTTATTTTAAATTTGTTATATTCTAGATCAAACCATGTAAAATGTAAACATTAAATACTTGACACAAATAGCGTTATGAAGTCTCGAGCAATCTACGCACTTCGTCTCATCCCGATGTTTCCGCCATCGGTTGTGGTGTGACAGGTAGTCCCCAAGGGGATGGTCCTTCACCATTGCTGAGTTGGCGCTTACGTGGCGGATGGTCCCTTTGGGGACTATCTAAACCATACCCCATGGTCTTACAATGAACATGTTGGTATTAACACGCTCTAGTTGTATAGTAAGTTGAGAACGCCTACACATTTATTGTTCAAACCTTAATAATTTAGTACCCAATGTATAATAATGCAACATTACAACAGTGTATGAAGCTATCAGTTGGGTGTATAAAGATTATGAAAATGGTTCTCAATAGGGTTGTAAACGAACTGAACGAACACGAACAAGGCTATGTTCGTGTTCGTTCGTTAAGGAAATTAACATGTTCGCGAACTGTTCACGAACGCCCACCGAACATAAGTTTATGTTCGTGTTCGTTCGTTAAGGAAATTCAGTTGTTCATGAACACCGGTCTCAAACACAAACGAATGTAAGAAAATAAACACGAATGTAAACGAACATTTAACTTGAAAATAAAAAAAATAAAAACATTGTTACCTTAAACATTGGACATAAGGAGTTAAATACAACCATCAAATGATAAATCAAAACGTATGAAGTCTACTACTGTCACACCCCCAAAATACCACATGCGAAAAACCTCGCGAGGTGTGTGACGTACCAGGATCTAGCCACCAATCACATTGAACTCATAGGTATATTTAAACATAACTTTCATTCATTAACGTTAAGGGTTACAACATTTCAAATAATTCACAGTGTACAGCGGAAGCATAATTCATTCGTTAAGTGTTTATAAACCACATGTAAAAACCATTAGTCTTGTTTCGCAATTCCATGTATCACGACCCATGACCACTCCAGCCTCCCAGACAGCAAGTTCCAACAATATGCACCTAAAGGCCTGCAAGGCATGTAACAACGAATCAACAACAAAGTTGAGCGAGTTCACAGTTGCTTGTCCAGTTTAAAGTTGTTTCATAAATCATAAGTTCATTCGAAAACCAGTAGTTAATCAGTTCCTTGTTTCCCAAACCATAACTATAACCAGTGGGGGCTACCCCATGTTGTAAACCACTAGACTAGTTATATATATTGGCGTCCTTCCCAACCGAGGACGGAGGTACGTATTCTACCCAACCGAGAATACGCAGGTTAAATGTAGGCGTCCTTCCTAATCCGAGAACGGAGGTACGTATTCTTCCCAATCCGAGAATACGCAGGTTTAGTGTAGGCGTCCTTCCCAATCCGAGGACGGATGTACGTATTCTTCCCAATCCGAGAATACGCAGGATTAAATGTAGTCTATTAGTGGTGAATATACAGGTTTCATCTTAGCTTCTTAATCCAATTCCCAACCCATCGGGAATCCCATGCCTTAAGAGTGTGAACTCACCTTGGTTTGCTCGGTAAGATTAATTACTTGGTTAATAGTTGCTCAAACACGCCCTAACATGAGTACCAATAACAATCAGTTTCGAATGCACTTATGCTTGACATATCATGCATGTTTAATTCACATACTCCCTAATCACATACCACGCAGTTTCATGTACATGTAACACACACACTATCCTACGCATTGTAACAGTTAACCATGAAATGAAATCAGCAACATACATCATATCACATAGTAATAGTAGTAGGTGATTAAATCCCCCAATGTCCGTTTGTTTTCATGACCATATGTATAAATCCTAACTCGTAACAGTGTGTGATCCTCATGTTTGTCCGCGGCCCATCATGACTGGCCCAAACGAGTAAGGTGCAAATGGTTTCAAAGTGTGCGGCCCAAAGAAACACCCGGATCAAAACATTACCCCACAATTCTAATAGGCCGATCCATGTGATCCAATAATCCCAAGTCCACCCCGGTTCCGCATCACCCACTGTTACCCGGAAGGGTGCAGCCCAACAGTGCAAAGCCTACCCAGTATAGCCCCAAACAAGTGTGTGTGTTTCTTTAACTGAATGGGCCCAAGTAAACAATCTAATGCACACAAGAGTGTGGGCTCGGCTGGTGACCCGGAGTCACGCAGCCCAGCCGTATAGGTGTTGGCTGAATAGCCACTTAACCCCTCGGCCCAACAGCTTGAATATTACATCTAATATATCGCCACAGTTTGCATAATTTAAGCTATTTCCTAGGTTTCTCATGACTAGTAAATATGATTCTAGCACATAACCGAAACATCACATCATTTATCCGAATCTGTTATTCCTCTTGATTTATCAATTCACTGTTTCATCCTCAATCATTACGCACACAGATATGTATAAGGACTTAAATTTCACACATTCATCTTATAAGTTTATCATGACCTATGATGATATTTGATGGTCACATAAAGTCAAAGTGTTTAAAAGAGATAAGCTGCATTCCAATAAACTGATTGTTGTCGGCCATATATACCTGGATGATTAATAATGTTTGCATGTGAGTATAGTGATTAAATTGTCAGGATCATGTGTGATAATAACTAGTATGTCGGCCATTACCAAACTAACCCTCTATATAGTTTATCATTCAATTTCATATTCCATTAACACAACAAATCACATATTCGAATTCAACGTTTTGTTACATTTATTAATTTCCAAAACATATTCGAGTCCTAGCCTATGTTTTAGATATCCTTGTTTAATTTCCACATCCTGATAACTGTTATTATTACAACCAGTTTAATGCCACGATCATGAGTACCATACGCTAATCATCATTTAATCACACACCAGATTCTTGCACATCAACATTAATAATCATCTAATTAATATGTGGCTGATGGATTTACTTCCAATGCATGTTCATGACAATATCACGTAGGGCATGTATACATATAAGATAACGAGAATAAAATACTAACCCGACAAACGAAACAAGGCAAACAGTTAACACCCAAGAAGAAGTTGCGACCAGGCTGGCTCTCCTACTTGTTGCCGTCGACCTCAAAGGGGTGATTAGGGTTTGAGATTAAGTGTATGTTAATATGTGAGGCCATGTACAGGTTACTTATATGCGCGTATAACTATTAACTCAAGCTAACCGGCCCACTTTCAATATTAACCGGCCCACTTCTAAGTCCTGATTGGGTTTGTGTAGATAGGGCCTAACATGTGTGTATATGCGCTAGAATCACTAGCCGACCCAATTAGAAACAACCCGTTCTCCTAAGCAAACGCATTCACACTTAATACTTCACATGTCACGTATAAATAATTCATGAGCGTTCAATACAGTTTAATGCATCAACTTGTCACGTAGAGTTCATGTAGGTTACACTTACATTTAATATTTCATAACATTACACGCTACTTAGGTTTTCACTAAACATTAACCCAAACGATACTTCAAACATTCATACATCAAGCACGAGTTACAACGTCAATGAATTAAGAAAACAAAATTGTGAACACGCAATGCATAGAGGAAAAACCTAGAAATTTCGGGTTGTCACAACTACAACCACCAAACGATGAATCAAGTTTAACTAACTTAGACATAATTAACCTAAAAAATGTCCCAGAATGCCCAAATTTTAGCTAACCTATAAAAAATAGGGTTTTAAGTTTTCAATATGTTTAGATAAAAGGTTTATTATTTATTATTTTATAATCAAACGAACACGAACGAACGTAAACGAGCGAAGATTAACGAACGTAACCAAACATATTACCGAACGTTCACGAACGTAGTCGAACGAACGAGACCTGTGTTCATGTTCGTTCGCTAAGCTAACCGAACAAAATTTTTTGTTCGTGTTCGTTCGTTAAGCTAATCGAACAAATATAAACGAACTTCCCGCCGAATGATTCACGAACTGTTCGCTGAACATTCGATTCGTTTACAGCCCTAGTTCTCAAGAAGACACTGCTGGAAATATACAGACCTCATTTTATGACTGCATCATTGCTCCTTTAATTTTTTGGACACTTTGATTGATATTAATTTCATCATTAATAACAACTTTCTAAACTCTTGAATTCGAGTCGTTGATGTCTAGCAACATTCATGACAACACAGAGCTTCGAGATCATGAATCATGACAATATACGATTTCATTATCAACCAATATAAGCAAAAAGATATTGAACAAATACTACAAGAACCTATGTACTAATGTACAACATAAAACTTACTTAAAAAAACAAACCTCTTCTCTTCTTCTTCCCTAGCTTTTTATCAACAGCTCGTTTGACAAACGATCTCATCGTTAGTACAATTGCATCTCTTGAGCTGCTAACGCCGGTTGCATTATAATCCGCACATAAATATTGCTCAACGCTGTGGGGTCCAACTATAGAGAACTGTAACGATTCTTCTGCCGGTAGATTAATCACGGTTGTTGGTGTATACTTATCAGCTACCGCAACACCATTATTGGATCCATTAAGCCTAATGCTGTAACCAGTTTTCTTGATTTCCAATATTGCCGGTTCCCAAGCGTCAGGAGACCGTCTCAAAACAAACAAGTTAACACTCACATGACCTACACTTACCGATCTTTCGATTTCACGAAGCATATCAGGATGATAGGTGATCTTGTTTTTGTCATTTGTGAAACATTTTACAAGTTCACCCTCCCGTTGTCCGTCGTCAAGTGGCTGAACGATTACAGCAAGAGAATTATCTAAATCATCTGCTGTAACGATATACGTGGGGTGTTTTGCGCCTTTTATGTATTTCATTGACCCGTCTTGCATAAGGCGAACCCACTCAAACCTACAAGTCGTCGTTCCGTTTCTTGAGCACCCACTTGCTTGAATTTCGTTACCTGGAAATGGGTCGCCTATTATCTGCAAACCCTCGATTGTCGGAAGTGGTTTATTAGTATAATCCACATCATCATAGTCATCTTCTTCATGGTGTGATGAAGAAGAAGGATCTTGTTCTCTCTGATTTTTAGCTAACATTCGTCGCATTGTACCATCAAAGTGTACACTTACTTTCTTTTCGATTTCACGAAGCATATCAGGATGATAGGTGATTTTTTTGTTGTCATTTGTAAAGCATTTCCTCTCGTTGTTGTCGGTCGTCAAGTGGCTGAACTATTACAGCAAGATAATTATCTACATCATCTGCTGTAACAGTATACGTGGGGTATTTTGCGCCTTCTATGTATTTCATTGACCCTGTAAGGTTAAATATATATTATTTTAGATTTAATCTAGTAGCCATTATAATCATTTACATTATATGGATCAAAATATATAACAATCCTATTAAATAATTAGTTGGTAATTGTTGATGGGCCTAATTACCCTTATTAACTAATTAGGGTTTCCTCCTGGGTGCATATATAAGGAGAATAATGTGGAGGTTAAAGGGTTAGACAATTACACAAACCCTAATAACGCATAACATCAATCGACCTCCATCTCCATAGCCGAACTCCCTTATTCGGTTTCTCTTACCACCATCATTAGATTGCACCCTAAGGAGGAACCAGACCAAACTGACAACTATGTCAAACACTGTTGCTGCATCTCCATCTGGATTCTCTGCTGGCCTGTGCTGATGCAATCAAAGGTATGTTTTCATGTTTTCCATTATGTCTAAACAGAACTGATCAACATGTGGTATCAGAGCATATGTTGATTAGTCAGTTCTGTTTTCGTATCCATTATTCTGGGATTGAAATCTGGAAAACAGAAGTTTTGAAAACTCAATAAAACTCACGGCTGTTTTCGGGTCATATGTGCCGAGATCAATGTTTTTCGGGAAAAGAATGTTTTTTTAAATGACTCGGAATCATAATGGTAAATCTTAATTGTATCGAAATCTGTTTAAAGCCTTAAAATTCAGGTTTCGGGTTCCAGAATCATGTTTTTAATTTTAGGGTTCATCATGTGTTCTTAGGAAAATTCGAAATTCCTTTATGTTTTGGAATATAATTTGGATTTTTGAGTGTTATTTCCCTGTTTGATCCAATTTAATCTGTTAAGTTTATTCGAAAACTGTTAAAAGATATACGGTTATAATTTTCGAAATATTATGATAAAATTAGATCATCACTAAAATAGGAAACCATATCTCAAAATCCCTAACAATTCGAATTTTCGGTTATGTTTTCACATTAATAGCTGTAACAGAAGTTTCGAGATAAGTTTTAACCACCCGAGACAAAGGTCTCGACTCGAGACCACAAGAACTCGACTCGAAATCATAAGTGTTCTCAAATGTTTACAACTCGAGACAACGATTTCGACTCGAGACCATAAGGTTTCGACTCGAGACCACTGAGGTTTCGACTAAGGGCTTCAATCTTCACAACTCGAGACCATGGTTGAGACTCGAGATCTCATCAAGCACTCGAGATCTCATAAAACACAGTAGTCGAGACCATGATTACAACTCGAGACACTGAGGTTGCGACTCGAGACCATTAATGAGTCGAGACCTCATAATGTTATAAGCTGAGTTCGATCCGCGCTAACAGGTGGTTTGCTACTAAATGATTGGTTTTGTAAATACTTAGTTAATTAATAAGGATCAAATAATGTTTCACAAAACCAAAATGGCTTTACTTGAATGAGCTTCTGATGTATCATTTCTGGCCAAAGCTGACTTGATACATCTACTTATCATCCAAGTATTACGAAAGCTATGTTAAGTGTGCATCATAAACATGAATGTCTTAATATCTGGCCAAAGCTGATTTAATTCCTTCATAGATGGCATACTTAACAAGTGCATAACTAAAGTGATTGTCTCAATTTCTGGCCAAAGCTGATTTGTTACAACCACTTTGCACACATGCTTAAATGATTACACTTCTGGCCAAAGCTGATTTGTCTTTCGTTTAAGTATAACTTTAAATAAGTCTATTATTTTGATGTTACTAATAGACATATCACAACCTCTTCACACAATGATCCTTATATTAATGATCCTTAATTAATTTTTATGATCATTTCGTCTGCCTTATTCTTAGTACCCATATTTTTACTCACAATAATTTTCTTCTATAAATCTATATCTCATCCACTCTAATTCCTAAATCTAATATGTTTTGCTTAAAGTTTCTATAAGAATTAGCTCTTAAATTAAATCCTTGATTATCTCTTAAGACACGATAATCCTATTGCTCTCTTCTGATAAAGCACTACAGAAGAAAAGTAGAGCATGATGACTAGGATAAATCGAACATGATGTCTCTTATGATAATCAAGAATAAGTGCTATCACTAAAGTTATTCCAAATTAAGTCTTTCCTAAGACAACCCTATTATTTGTGGAATAATCACTAGAACTCCTAAGATGCATACCTTCATTTAAAATTATAAACTATAAAGCTAAGTGGTATATGTGAATACATGATAATGTATAATACAATGACCCATAAAGTTAAGGGCTTACGCATGGAAATAAGTACATTTTTTCCAGTACATTACATACTAAGATTTTCACTTGTACAATTTGATGCCTTATAAATCAACTATAACACTCAAAAGTACCAAAGTATAATGAGTGTGTTGATAAGCAATATATGTACATAGAAATAAATGTTTGAAACTGGAAAATAAGATGTTATTCACCTTACAACCACTAATAGTTTAAAAGAGGATTGTTCTAAGGTCCATAGACAAATTACAAGTGCTAATTCCAACTTTAAGGTTCTTAAAGGGAAAATCTCAATGCATAATTATGTCATTAGACTAGGCATAAGCAACGAGACTATCCATTATTCTAAAGAACAGTTGGATAAATTAATTAGATAGTCACTTACTAATGATATTTAAGTCTGATAATTTTTAATATTCCAATTAACACATGATTAGTTGACTCTAGTTCCATACGTTTCCTTACCAGAACTCGACAAATAACTAACACGAGAGTTAGTGACAAAATTAAATGTTAAGACTATAGGAACCATAATAAGCAATCTTCTAACAACGCTTTTCGACACCTTATATATTCTGAAGATTAATCAGAATATAGTATCATAATTAAGCAATGTTATGAAGATTGTGAGGTTCGCATAGTCAACATAAAGTCATACTTACCTTAAACTCTCATTTTATTTGTTCTAAATATCTGGATTGAAACATTACTAAGATAAAACTAGATGATACCTTACACTTTCACAACTTTTGTCATCATGCAAATGAGAATTTGACAAACGGAAAAATGAGACTTATAAATTTCATCCATTATAACCGAAATTCATGAGTAATCATGACATGGTTAATGAGGATGATTTTTTATCTAATCTCATTCTAAGTGATTTTAAATCATGACGTTATAGCCCTAAATATTACTTGGCTTAAGGAATAAGTATGGGTCCATCTGTCACACCCCAACCGATGGCGGAATCATCGGGGCGCGGCACTGAGCGAAACAGATTGTCCAGAAGTTTCCATAACAACTATCATTACCATTCAATTTAAGTTAACATGTCCCATACCATGTCTCAAATAGCAAACAAGTTATTACAGACAAAAACTAAACAAATATTCTGTTCCGACAACTCAGATTTAAACATAATAATTTATTCGTTGGTTTCTAGGACTCCAGTTCCTAGCTTCAATTTCATCACAGCCCGAGAAGCATATAGATAACCTAGGCACCTGTCACATACGTTAAAATAAAGTCAATACATATAATGTAAAGGTGAGCATACAAGTTTGATAATAGCATATAGAGTTTCGAATTCGTTTACGCATAACCAGCACGTACACATAGTGAAATGAAGCACGTTAGTTATCGACATAGATCCATCGATACCAATGACTGCGGGTTGACTGCCCGAGGCAGTTCGCAATACATGATTACCACCGTAATCCATGCAAGTAAAAGATCCTTAACAACCCCCGTGTGAACGGGTGCTGAGTCCAAACTATAGTACTATCGTTGCTAAGGCAGGTAGACAGCATTCCATGTGTAAACATAACAAACAAGCATTCATAAGCCACGTATAACATGCATAATTGGTTTAGCGTTAAAATAGCTTGAGTAGTGTGATTGTTGTAGTTTGAATATTCGTAACGTATGTAACACCCAAAAGTGCTAAAGCAAAAAGGGTTCGAGTATACTCACAGCGATTATGGATTGCTGGGAGCGCTTTACAGCGAGTACGGTTAGCCTGAATAGATTCGATAACGTAACGATAAGTGGTGCGTAAAACATTACAAAGTGAGAGTGGGTAGGATAACTGATCGTTCGGATCAGCTATCCGTGAGAGGAAGTCATCCGTGCGGGTGAACTATCCGTGCGGATGGTGACCCATCCGGATAAGCTATCCGTGCGCGTGGGCTGTCCGTGCGAACGGTAATCCATCCGGACTAGTCATGCGTGCAGATTGCTTATCCGTACGGACAAGTTGTTCGTGCGGATAAACGTTCAAGTGGATTGTTTCTTCCTAAGGATGTGTTTGTGTATGATGGCTTGTGCTTTGGAGTTTTTGTTGTAGCATTTAGAAAACATTTAAGTGTTTCTACCTTTCAAGCCGGTCGCGCGGACAACAATCCGTACGGATGGTAGTCCGTGCGGACAATGGTAATCCGTGCGGTCAGTCTGTGCGCGCGGGCAGAGACAATCCGTCTGGATAGCCTGTCCGTGCGGACGACTTGGCCGTGCGGATGAACACTGTTTGAATTTATTTTAAGGCCTTAGTATCTCATGATCCGAAGAGTAATTCATTCAGAGGTCGTCCGTCCGGATTGCTCATTCGTCGATACTCAAACCTTGTTGAGGAAGTGGGTCCCAAGGGTAGCTCGTCCGGGTGACAACCCGTCCGTATTGCCTGTCCGTGCGGACTGCTTGTCCGTGCGGACTGCTTGTCCGTGCGGACAGCTTGTCCGTGCGGACAGCTTGTCCGTGCGGACAACTGGTCTGATTGTCCCGTTCGTCTACTCTTGGTTTCTGTTGTCATTTATCGAGACGTTCTGATTACGTGGCAACCACTTGGAATCGCATTCTTACCCGCACGACTAAGCCGGCCAGGAACCACCCTGACTCGACATGTCGGCGACTCAGAGCGGTCATTCCGGTTGACCCCGAAATCAGGTGTCTTGCGGTAGGATTCCAGATCTCGGACTAGTGCATCACTATCATCGAGTAGAGACTAGAACCGATCAGATTCGTACCGATTTTAAGGGTAAAAGAGGGAGAGAGCTTAGGTTTATTTCTTTCAACTCTTTTATCCTTAGAAAAGTTTAGATTTAGGTGATGTTGTTGTGAAATCTTGTGGAAATCGTTTAGATCTGAGTTATTCTTGGTGGAATGAAGTCAAGCTTGAAGTCCATAAGAACTTCATGATGACGTCACTCAAGAATACCTCAAATCTTGATGATTTCATGGTTAAAAGTGGAGATTTGAAAGATAGAAAGGTGTAGAATTGTGTAGTGATCAAGAATGTACTAGAATTAGTGCAAGATCTTACCTGGATTGAGAGAAATCTGAGAAAAAGTGAAGAATGCGTGCGGTTCGGACGTCACTTGCCAAAAGTGGAAAAGTTGGAGAGTGACCCGTGTATTTATAGGATGCTAAAAAGGGAAAGGGTGAGCCGTGCGGATGGCACGTAACCCGGATAGGCTATCCGTCCGGATTGGTCATCCGTGCGGATTGGCAACCCGTGCGGATTGGCAATCCTTGCGGATTGACCATCCGTGCGGATGTAGCCTGATTTGGTGCGTTCGGCGCGATGTTGCTTCGGTTTTGATTTTTCGAGCGATTCGATAGGGTTTCCTAGTCAAATTACTTTCAGTCCCAACTACTTCTTATATGGTTCGACTCGGAATTCGGGTTCGTTTACATTCGAGTTAGACTTCGAGTTCGATTGAGTTCGCTTGATTATCTCAACAAAACATAAATAAACATGCACAGGTAACACGTAAGGCGCACACATACGTATAAACACAAGTAAAATACCCAGTTTGAGTTACGGTTCGATGTCGATTTGATTAGCATAGCTTGATTAACTTTATCGCGTTGTTACTTCCTATCATCCACAGTCGTAGGTCGATTGAAATATGGTTAACATGATTCGATTATTGCAATGAACGACACTTACTCCACATAATATAAATAAAATAAAAACATTTCTACGAGTCAAGTCGCGCGAAATCGGTCGTTGACTTTGACCTTGACTTTGACTTTCACTTGTGAAAACACGGGGTGTTACAGCCTCCCCTTGTTTAGGGAATTTCGTCCCGAAATTAAGCTGGAAGCCGTAACTAACCGTGGATCACATGTGAGAGGTCTTCGTTTGGACCACTGAAAATCGTCAATTTAATCGACTTTTTACGGGTAAAAATCGCTGATATGTTATGCGAAATTCTCTGATCTAAAAGCCTATAAAGTTTCAGATCTTAATTCATAGCCGTTTGTAAGAAATTTGAATTTTTGTTAGAAAATGTTGAATGTTGCTGTTGGTGTTCACCGTACGGATAGCAATCCGTGCGGATAACATATCCGTGTTGACTTGTTGACTAGCCTATTCGCGCGGATAGTTGTTGGCTCGGAGACGTGCGGAATCCGTGAACGTGTGTGACTAAACATAATCGTAACAGAGTCAAAACCGATCCTACAAGTGGTATCTGAGCAGGTGATCGATTGTGATGATTAAACACACTCAGATTTGATCAATTTCTTCACCTTTCATATTCATCGCGTTTTTCTCTGAAAATCGCCAAATTAAACAACTTTTTACGGATAAAATTGCTAAAACTTGGATATGTTGTGCGAAGACACTTGATCTATAAGTCTACAAATTTCTTAATTAAACAACTGCGGATACTTTGCCTTCATGTCGCTTTCGAGTTCCCAAGTGAACTCCGCGCCTCGTTTGCCTTCCCACCGGACCTTCACAATGGGAATGCGTGAGCGCCTGAGTTCTTTGGTTTGGCGATCCATGATTTCGACAGGCTTCTCCACGAAGTGTAATGCTTCGTTCACTTGTAGATCGTCTAAAGGAACATGTAAGTCGTGGTCGGCGATGCACTTTCGGAGGTTTGACACGTGGAAAGTCGGGTGGACATTGCTAAGTTCCTCCGGTAATTCGAGTCTGTAGGCGACTTTTCCGATCCTTTCCAGAATCTTAAAAGGTCCAACATATCGAGGCGCGAGTTTTCCCTTTTTGCCGAATCGGACTACACCCTTCCAAGGTGATACCTTTAGGAGTACGTAGTCACCAACGCCAAATTCCCGGGGCTTGGGCTTTTTATCGGCGTAAACTTTCTGTCTATCCCGAGCCTTCGCTAAGTTGTCTCGAATCTGGAAGATTTTGTCTGTCGTTTCTTGCAGTAGCTCTGGACCGGTTAGTTGCGAGTGACCGATCTCGTGCCACACAATAGGCGACCGACATCTTCTTCCATATAACGCCTCGAAAGGTGCCATCTGGATGCTAGCCTGGTAGCTGTTGTTATACGAGAATTCGACTAACAGAAGGTGTCTATCCCAATTACCACCGAAGTCTAGAACACACGAACGGAGCATGTCTTCAAGAGTACGAATCGTTCTTTCAGTCTGACCGTCGGTTTGTGGGTGGAACGCAGTACTTAGATTAAGCGTTGTACCGAGTGCCGTTTGGAATGTTTCCCACAATCGTGAAGTAAACCGAGCATCACGATCAGAGATGATGTCACGAGGTGTCCCATGTCGACAAATGATCTCGTCGGTGTAGATTCGGGCTAATCGTTCTACCTTGTAGTCTTCTCGTATTGGCAGAAAGTGAGCTGATTTAGTCAAACGGTCAATAACAACCCAAATGATGTCGTGACCTGATGACGTGGTTGGAAGCTTGGTTACGAAATCCATAGCTATGCTCTCCCACTTCCACATGGGAATTGGTGGTTGTTCGAGCAAGCCAGAAGGTCTTTGATGTTCAGCCTTGATTCTAGCACAGGTTAGGCATTTTCCGACGTAGAGGGCGATATCCCGTTTCATACCCGGCCACCAGTACCTATAGCGAAGATCATGGTACATTTTGTCAGCACCGGGATGGATAGAGTATCGGGATTTGTGGGCTTCATCCATGATAATCTGTCGCAGGTCGGTTCGCTTGGGAATCCAAATTCGGTCTAAGAAGTGGAATATCCCATTCGATTTGCTCACAAGCTGGGCTCCATCATGGTAGATTCTTTCTTTCTTCAAAGTGCGTTCGTTGAAACATGCATGTTGGGCGTCGCGGATGAGAGCTTCGAGGTTGTGCTGGGCTTGAACATTACGAGTGCTAAGCAGATAGCTCCGTCTGCTAAGTGCGTCGGCAACAACATTTGCCTTGCCTGGGTGATAACGAATCTCACAGTCGTAATCGTTGAGAAGTTCTACCCATCGGCGTTGACGCATATTTAGTTCCCTCTGATTAAAGATGTGTTGTAGGCTCTTATGATCGGTGAAGATCGTACACTTTGTACCATACAGGTAATGTCGCCAAATCTTTAATGCAAAAACAACTGCGCCTAGCTCGAGATCGTGGGTTGTATAGTTCTTCTCGTGGATTTTGAGCTGACGAGATGCGTAAGCTATGACCTTGTCTCGTTGCATTAGGACACAACCGAGACCAAGGTTGGAAGCATCACAGTAGACAATGAAATTATCGTTTCCGTCGGGTAGCGTGAGAACAGGAGCATTGCAAACCATGTGTTTGAGGGTTCGAAAGGCATACTCTTGTTTGGTTCCCCAGACAAAAGGCTGGTCCTTATGCGTGAGAGAGGTAAGTGGTACAGCAATCTTCGAGAATCCTTCGATAAATCGTCGATAATAGCCCGCTAGTCCGAGAAAAGAACGGACTTCAGACGGATTCTTAGGCGTAACCCAGCTCTTGACAGCTTCAATCTTCGCAGGATCGACGTGAATACCCTGACTATTTACAATGTGACCCAGAAACTGAACCTCCCCCAACCAAAATTCGCACTTGGAGAATTTGGCATAGAGTTGGTTCCCCTGGAGTAACTCGAGAACCAAACGTAGATGTTGCGCGTGCTCGGCTCTCGACTTGGAATAGATCAAGACATCGTCGATGAACACGATGACGAAACGGTCGAGGTATGGTTTACACACGCGATTCATCAGGTCCATGAAAACCGCTGGTGCGTTGGTTAGGCCAAAAGGCATGACAACGAATTCGTAATGGCCGTAACGGGTTCGAAACGCGGTTTTGGGTATATCCTCCTCCTGTATACGCATCTGATGATATCCGGAACGTAGATCGATCTTCGAGAAACATGTAGCGCCTTGTAGCTGATCAAACAAATCGTCGATTCGAGGCAGAGGATAGCGGTTCTTGATAGTCAACTTATTCAATTCCCGGTAATCGATGCACATCCGGAACGACCGGTCCTTCTTTTTGACGAAAAGGACTGGTGCGCCCAAGGAGAGGTGCTCGGGCGAATAAAGCCTTTTTCAAGCAATTCCTGGAGTTGGGTTGAGAGTTCGCGCATTTCGGACGGCGCGAGTCGGTAAGGAGCTCTGGCGATAGGATTAGCTCCAGGAATGAGATCAATGCGAAAATCAATATCGCGCTTTGGAGGTAGTCCGGGAAGATCCTCTGGAAAAACATTAGGAAATTCTCGAACCACGGGTACGTCTTTTACTTCCTTCTTCTCTTTCTTTTCCTTTTCCGCTGCTACGACGTTAGCCAAGAAAGCCCTGTACTCCTTGCGGAGATACTTGCTAGCTTGGAGGCATGACATAAGTTTGAGACCCTTCGAAGTAGTATCACCATAAACGCACAATGAATCACCGTTTGCGAGAGAAAAACGAATCATTTTATCGAAGCAAACAACTTCGGCATGGTTTTCTCAAAGGAAGTCCATGCCTACTATGACGTCGAAGCTTCCGAGTTGCATCGGAATAAGGTCGATTGGAAAGATGTGGTTGTTGAGCTCGAGAGTACAATCACGGATAACGGAATTTACAGCGACGGTTCTTCCGGTAGCGACTTCAACTTCGAATGCCGAGGAGAGTTTGGAACGTCTACGACTAAGGAGTTTCTCAAATTCGAGCGACACAAAGCAATTATCGGCTCCAGTATCAAACAAACATGAAGCATAAATACCATTCACAAGGAACGTACCATTGACCACGTTGTTGTCGGCCTGGGCTTGACGCACATTGAGATTGAAAGTTCTGGCGCATGCGGCCTGTTGTTGCTGCTGCTGTTGTTGCTGTGGTTGCTGCTGTTGCGGTTCTTGTTTTACTACCCTGTTCGGGCACATGTTGGCGAAATGATTCGGGTCGCCACACGTGAAGCATGCTCTGGCTTTGACTGCGGGTGCCGGAGGAGCTTGTTGACCCTGTGGGGCAGCGAGTAGAGCTTGATTGGTAGGAGCTTGGCGAATACGGCAGTTGGCAGTGAAATGGCCGTATACGTTGCAGTGAGCACAGAAGCGGCATTGAATAGCAGTCGGGTGATGATAGGTGCAAGTAGGGCAGAGCGGGTGCGGCCCCGTATATGCACGCTTTGCAGGCGGTGCATTGGCCACAGGCGCCGCTACTTGACGCTGTTGGGCAGGTACAGCTTGAATCGGTGCAGCAGTAATCGCACAGTTCTTGTTAGTGGAGTTGTTCTTTCTCTTGTTCTTTCTCTTGTTGCTTGATGAGGTAGGTTCAGCAGTTGGTGTAGTAGCGGTAGCTTGATGCAGCTGCTTGGAGGTCTTCTCCCACACCCCAGCCTTAACCCTTTTATCATTGATTTCAGCGGCTAGCAGATAGGTTTCCTCGATCGTGGTAGTCTTAGCCGCTTGCACGAAATCAGCGACGCAGTCGGGAAAAGCTCGGATGTACTTCTTGATGGTCATCTCAGGAGTCTTGACCTGGTCGGGACAGATAATGCTGAGCTGTTTGAAGCGAGCAGTGAGACCAGCGTTGTCTCCATCCTTCTGATGTATGTGCCAGAATTCATCTTCGAGCTTTTGACGTTCGTGAGGAGGGCAGAATTCTTCCAGCATGACTTCTTTGAGTTCGTCCCACGACAGACCGTAGGCTGCATCGTTCCCTCTCTTGTTTCTCTCGGGCGTCCACCAGTCTAGAGCACGGGACTGAAAGACGCCGATAGCATTTAGAGTTCGGAGGTCATCAGGGCAACCACTTTGTCGCAGAGTAACCTCGATAGAGTCAAACCAGTGGAATAATGCAGTCGGACCTCCTTCGCCAGTGAATTCTTTAGGCCCACACGACTTGAATTGCTTGAAACTGAAAGGTCTCGTTGCAGCTTTAGGACCTTCAGTCCTCGATTCCTCGGATGATTTGCTGGCGTTCTCGTAGGCATCGCTCACAGCTTTTGCCACACTTTTCGCGATAATAGAGGCAGGACGTCTGTCCCTCTTTTCTTGACGGGTGAGTGGATGACGGGATCCAGACGACATTGTCTGCAATAGACATCGCCACGGAACTCAACACATGTATTCGAATCTCACCTCCCACGTCTACTACTACTAAAGCTCAGTAACACGTACTATGTAAACGTATACAGTCACAAGATCACAGAATTACACAAAATCACATAAACACATAGAGCACATAATCACAATACTCCTAAACACGTAAGCCCAATAGCAAGAAACACATATACCTTAGTCACTAGGGGCAGTCAGAAAACAGAAACCTAGTATTCAGAGTTTGCGAGTGTTCGAAAGTAGTGGAGTGCGAGCGCTTCGTTAATGATGTGTTGTGTGAGTAGCTAAGGCCAAAAACATTAGACTGAAACCGGTAGTACCTCAAAACGTCAATAAATAAGCACAAAACACATATCTCACATAAAAGCGACAAAAACTTGAAACACATAAAATCGAAAATGGATTGTCTGCGGCTATTTAGACTTCGACTAACCAAAGTGGTTCGACTATTCACAAGGATCCTGTGTGTACAATTACCTTCGGGACTATGCCTTTGCCTCGATTCTTGGGCGTTGGCGCAATTCCCTTTGGTTATATTGTGTCTTTAGATCGTTGGAGTCCGTCGAAACTTTGGTGGGAGTTTTGTATAAAAGCAGGACAAGTCGTCAAGGTTAGGGTTTCACCCCTATCTTACAACTTCGTCCTTGTTCTTAATAAAATTTGAGGAGATTATTCATTAAAATATGGATTTCATTCCTAATTTGGTATGATTCTCCTCGTTTGTAGCTAAAATGCAAGCTGAATAGGCGACTTTAGTCGAGAGTTTGTGGTTTTCACACCTATTCTCGGCCTCATTACCTGTTCGTAAATTGAAAATTCGAGTGCAATGATAGTGTAGGTGCATACAAATAGCGAGGAATGAGCTCGTACATTATCTAGTAGGGATGTACTCGAGTCGGTCTGTTGGTTCCTGACTATAGACTAGGTCTCTAAGACTCCGACCCGGACTAGGTCGAGTCTTGCCTAATTCCCTATAGTTATGGCTCTGATACCAATCTGTCACACCCCAACCGATGGCGGAATCATCGGGGCGCGGCACTGAGCGAAACAAATTGTCCAGAAGTTTCCATAACAACTATCATTACCATTCAATTTAAGTTAACATGTCCCATACCATGTCTCAAATAGCAAACAAGTTATTACAGACAAAAACTAAACAAATATTCTGTTCCGACAACTCAGATTTAAACATAATAATTTATTCGTTGGTTTCTAGGACTCCAGTTCCTAGCTTCAATTTCATCACAGCCCGAGAAGCATATAGATAACCTAAGCACCTGTCACATACGTTAAAATAAAGTCAATACATATAATGTAAAGGTGAGCATACAAGTTTGATAATAGCATATAGAGTTTCGAATTCGTTTACGCATAACCAGCACGTACACATAGTGAAATGAAGCACGTTAGTTATCGACATAGATCCATCGATACCAATGACTGCGGGTTGACTGCCTGAGGCAGTTCGTAATACATGATTACCACCGTAATCCATGCAAGTAAAAGATCCTTAACAACCCCCGTGTGAACGGGTGCTGAGTACAAACTATAGTACTATCGTTGCTAAGGCAGGTAGACAGCATTCCATGTGTAAACATAACAAACAAGCATTCATAAGCCATGTATAACATGCATAATTGGTTTAGCGTTAAAATAGCTTGAGTAGTGTGATTGTTGTAGTTTGAATATTCGTAACGTATGTAACACCCAAAAGTGCTAAAGCAAAAAGGGTTCGAGTATACTCACAGCGATTATGGATTGAAGGGAGCGCTTTACAGCGAGTACGGTTAGCCTGAATAGATTCGATAACGTAACGATAAGTGGTGCGTAAAACATTACAAAGTGAGAGTGGGTAGGATAACTGATCGTGCGGATCAGCTATCCGTGAGAGGAAGTCATCCGTGCGGGTGAACTATCCGTGCGGATGGTGACCCATCCGGATAAGCTATCCGTGCGCGTGGGCTGTCCGTGCAAACGGTAATCCGTCCGGACTAGTCATGCGTGCGGATTGCTTATCCGTACGGACAAGTTGTTCGTGCGGATAAATGTTCAAGTGGATTGTTTCTTCCTAAGGATGTGTTTGTGTATGATGGCTTGTGCTTTGGAGTTTTCGTTGTAGCATTTAGAAAACATTTAAGTGTTTCTACCTTTCAAGCCGGTCGCGCGGACAACAATCCGTACGGATGGTAGTCCATGCGGACAATGGTAATCCGTGCGGTCAGTCTGTGCGCGCGGGCAGAGACAATCCGTCCGGATAGCCTGTCCGTGCGGACGACTTGGCCGTGCGGATGAACACTGTTTGAATTTATTTTAAGGCCTTAGTATCTCATGATCCGAAGAGTAATTCATTCAGAGGTCGTCCGTCCGGATTGCTCATTCGTCGATACTCAAACCTTGTTGGGGAAGTGGGTCCCAAGGGTAGCTCGTCCGGGTGATAACCCGTCCGTATAGCCTGTCCGTGCGGACTGCTTGTCCGTGCGGACTGCTTGTCCGTGCGGACAGCTTGTCCGTGCGGACAACTGGTCTGATTGTCCCGTTCGTCTACTCTTGGTTTCTGTTGTCGTTTATCGAGACGTTCTGATTACGTGGAAACCACTTGGAATCACATTCTTACCCGCACGACTAAGCCGGCCAGGAACCACCCTGACTCGACATGTCGGCGACTCAGAGCGGTCATTCCGGTTGACCCCGAAATCAGGTGTCTTGCGGTAGGATTCCAGATCTCGGACTAGTGCATCACTATCATCGAGTAGAGACTAGAACCGATCAGATTCGTACCGATTTTAAGGGTAAAAGAGGGAGAGAGCTTAGGTTTATTTCTTTCAACTCTTTTATCCTTAGAAAAGTTTAGATTTAGGTGATGTTGTTGTGAAATCTTGTGGAAATCGTTTAGATCTGAGTTATTCTTGGTGGAATGAAGTCAAGCTTGAAGTCCATAAGAACTTCATGATGACGTCACTCAAGAATACCTCAAATCTTGATGATTTCATGGTTAAAAGTGGAGATTTGAAAGATAGAAAGGTGTAGAATTGTGTAGTGATCAAGAATGTACTAGAATTAGTGCAAGATCTTACCTGGATTGAGAGAAATCTGAGAAAAAGTGAAGAATGCGTGCGGTTCGGACGTCACTTGCCAAAAGTGGAAAAGTTGGAGAGTGACCCGTGTATTTATAGGATGCTAAAAAGGGAAAGGGTGAGCCGTGCGGATGGCACGTAACCCGGATAGGCTATCCGTCCGGATTGGTCATCCGTGCGGATTGGCAACCCGTGCGGATTGGCAATCCGTGCGGATTGACCATCCGTGCGGATGTAGCCTGATTTGGTGCGTTCGGCGCGATGTTGCTTCGGTTTCGATTTTTCGAGCGATTCGATAGGGTTTCCTAGTCAAATTACTTTCAGTCCCAACTACTTCTTATATGGTTCGACTCGGAATTCGGGTTCGGGTTCGTTTACATTCGAGTTAGACTTCGAGTTCGATTGAGTTCGCTTGATTATCTCAACAAAACATAAATAAACATGCACAGGTAACACGTAAGGCGCACACATACGTATAAACACAAGTAAAATACCCAGTTCGAGTTACGGTTCGATGTCGATTTGATTAGCATAGCTTGATTAACTTTATCGCATTGTTACTTCCTATCATCCACAGTCGTAGGTCGATTGAAATATGGTTAACATGATTCGATTATTGCAATGAACGACACTTACTCCATATAATATAAATAAAATAAAAACATTTCTACGAGTCAAGTCGCGCGAAATCGGTCGTTGACTTTGACCTTGACTTTGACTTTCACTTGTGAAAACACGGGGTGTTACAGCCTCCCCTTGTTTAGGGAATTTCGTCCCGAAATTAAGCTGGAAGCCGTAACTAACCGTGGATCACATGTGAGAGGTCTTCGTTTGGACCACTGAAAATCGTCAATTTAATCGACTTTTTACGGGTAAAAATCGCTGATATGTTATGCGAAATTCTCTGATCTAAAAGCCTATAAAGTTTCAGATCTTAATTCATAGCCGTTTGTAAGAAATTTGAATTTTTGTTAGAAAATGTTGAATGTTGCTGTTGGTGTTCACCGTACGGATAGCAATCCGTGCGGATAACATATCCGTGTTGACTTGTTGACTAGCCTATTCGCGCGGATAGTTGTTGGCTCGGAGACGTGCGGAATCCGTGAACGTGTGTGACTAAACATAATCGTAACGGAGTCAAAACCGATCCTACAAGTGGTATCTGAGCAGGTGATCGATTGTGATGATTAAACACACTCAGATTTGATCAATTTCTTCACCTTTCATATTCATCACGTTTTTCTCTGAAAATCGCCAAATTAAACAACTTTTTACGGATAAAATTGCTAAAACTTGGATATGTTGTGCGAAGACACTTGATCTATAAGTCTACAAATTTCTTAATTAAACAACTGCGGATACTTTGCCTTCATGTCGCTTTCGAGTTCCCAAGTGAACTCCGCGCCTCGTTTGCCTTCCCACCGGACCTTCACAATGGGAATGCGTGAGCGCCTGAGTTCTTTGGTTTGGCGATCCATGATTTCGACAGGCTTCTCCACGAAGTGTAATGCTTCGTTCACTTGTAGATCGTCTAAAGGAACATGTAAGTCGTGGTCGGCGATGCACTTTCGGAGGTTTGACACGTGGAAAGTCGGGTGGACATTGCTAAGTTCCTCCGGTAATTCGAGTCTGTAGGCGACTTTTCCGATCCTTTCCATAATCTTAAAAGGTCCAACATATCGAGGCGCGAGTTTTCCCTTTTTGCCGAATCGGACTACACCCTTCCAAGGTGATACCTTTAGGAGTACGTAGTCACCAACGCCAAATTCCCGGGGCTTGCGCTTTTTATCGGCGTAAACTTTCTGTCTATCCCGAGCCTTCGCTAAGTTGTCTCGAATCTGGAAGATTTTGTCTGTCGTTTCTTGCAGTAGCTCCGGACCGGTTAGTTGCGAGTGACCGATCTCGTGCCACACAATAGGCGACCGACATCTTCTTCCATATAACGCCTCGAAAGGTGCCATCTGGATGCTAGCCTGGTAGCTGTTGTTATACGAGAATTCGACTAACGGAAGGTGTCTATCCCAATTACCACCGAAGTCTAGAACACACGAACGGAGCATGTCTTCAAGAGTACGAATCGTTCTTTCAGTCTGACCGTCGGTTTGTGGGTGGAACGCAGTACTTAGATTAAGCGTTGTACCGAGTGCCGTTTGGAATGTTTCCCACAATCGTGAAGTAAACCGAGCATCACGATCAGAGATGATGTCACGAGGCGTCCCATGTCGACAAATGATCTCGTCGGTGTAGATTCGGGCTAATCGTTCTACCTTGTAGTCTTCTCGTATTGGCAGAAAGTGAGCTGATTTAGTCAAACGGACAATAACAACCCAAATGCTGTCGTGACCTGATGACGTGGTTGGAAGCTTGGTTACGAAATCCATAGCTATGCTCTCCCACTTCCACATGGGAATTGGTGGTTGTTCGAGCAAGCCAGAAGGTCTTTGATGTTCAGCCTTGATTCTAGCACAGGTTAGGCATTTTCCGACGTAGAGGGCGATATCCCGTTTCATACCCGGCCACCAGTACCTATAGCGAAGATCATGGTACATTTTGTCAGCACCGGGATGGATAGAGTATCGGGATTTGTGGGCTTCATCCATGATAATCTGTCGCAGGTCGGTTCGCTTGGGAATCCAAATTCGGTCTAAGAAGTGGAATATCCCATTCGATTTGCTCACAAGCTGGGCTCCATCGTGGTAGATTCTTTCTTTCTTCAAAGTGCGTTCGTTGAAACATGCATGTTGGGCGTCGCGGATGAGAGCTTCGAGGTTGTGCTGGGCTTGAACATTACGAGTGCTAAGCAGATAGCTCCGTCTGCTAAGTGCGTCGGCAACAACATTTGCCTTGCCTGGGTGATAACGAATCTCACAGTCGTAATCGTTGAGAAGTTCTACCCATCGGCGTTGACGCATATTTAGTTCCCTCTGATTAAAGATGTGTTGTAGGCTCTTATGATCGGTGAAGATCGTACACTTTGTACCATACAGGTAATGTCGCCAAATCTTTAATGCAAAAACAACTGCGCCTAGCTCGAGATCGTGGGTTGTATAGTTCTTCTCGTGGATTTTGAGCTGACGAGATGCGTAAGCTATGACCTTGTCTCGTTGCATTAGGACACAACCGAGACCAAGGTTGGAAGCATCACAGTAGACAATGAAATTATCGTTTCCGTCGGGTAGCGTGAGAACAGGAGCATTGCAAACCATGTGTTTGAGGGTTCGAAAGGCAGACTCTTGTTTGGTTCCCCAGACAAAAGGCTGGTCCTTATGCGTGAGAGAGGTAAGTGGTACAGCAATCTTCGAGAATCCTTCGATAAATCGTCGATAATAGCCCGCTAGTCCGAGAAAAGAACGGACTTCAGACGGATTCTTAGGCGTAACCCAGCTCTTGACAGCTTCAATCTTCGCAGGATCGACGTGAATACCCTGACTATTTACAATGTGACCCAGAAACTGAACCTCCCCCAACCAAAATTCGCACTTGGAGAATTTGGCATAGAGTTGGTTCCCCTGGAGTAACTCGAGAACCAAACGTAGATGTTGCGCGTGCTCGGCTCTCGACTTGGAATAGATCAAGACATCGTCGATGAACACGATGACGAAACGGTCGAGGTATGGTTTACACACGCGATTCATCAGGTCCATGAAAACCGCTGGTGCGTTGGTTAGGCCAAAAGGCATGACAACGAATTCGTAATGGCCGTAACGGGTTCGAAACGCGGTTTTGGGTAAATCCTCCTCCTGTATACGCAGCTGATGATATTCGGAACGTAGATCGATCTTCGAGAAACATGTAGCGCCTTGTAGCTGATCAAACAAATCGTCGATTCAAGGCAGAGGATAGCGGTTCTTGATAGTCAACTTATTCAATTCCCGGTAATCGATGCACATCCGGAACGACCCGTCCTTCTTTTTGACGAAAAGGACTGGTGCACCCCAAGGAGAGGTGCTCGGGCGAATAAAGCCTTTTTCAAGCAATTCCTGGAGTTGGGTTGAGAGTTCGCGCATTTCGGACGGCGCGAGTCGGTAAGGAGCTCTGGCGATAGGATTAGCTCCAGGAATGAGATCAATGCGAAAATCAATATCGCGCTTTGGAGGTAGTCCGGGAAGATCCTCTGGAAAAACATTAGGAAATTCTCGAACCACGGGTACGTCTTTTACTTCCTTCTTCTCTTTCTTTTCCTTTTCCGCTGCTACGACGTTAGCCAAGAAAGCCCTGTACTCCTTGCGGAGATACTTGCTAGCTTGGAGGCATGACATAAGTTTGAGACCCTTCGAAGTAGTATCACCATAAACGCACAATGAATCACCGTTTGCGAGCGAAAAACGAATCATTTTATCGAAGCAAACAACTTCGGCATGGTTTTCTCGAAGGAAGTCCATGCCTACTATGACGTCGAAGCTTCCGAGTTGCATCGGAATAAGGTCGATTGGAAAGATGTGGTTGTTGAGCTCGAGAGTACAATAACGGATAACGGAATTTACAGCGACGGTTCTTCCGGTAGCGACTTCAACTTCGAATGCCGAGGAGAGTTTGGAACGTCTACGACTAAGGAGTTTCTCAAATTCGAGCGACACAAAGCAATTATCGGCTCCAGTATCAAACAAACATGAAGCATAAATACCATTCACAAGGAACGTACCATTGACCACGTTGTTGTCGGCCTGGGCTTGACGCACATTGAGATTGAAAGTTCTGGCGCGTGCGGAAAATGATAGCAACCTAACCAAGAGCTAATCCATAAAACTGAAACTTCTAATGAACCCAATAATCAACTCAGGGGGTCATCTAGGTTTAAAAACCTACTAACTTTGATGATTACATAACCTCCCTAACTGAAGTTGAAATGGATTTTGGAAATGTTTACTGATCCTATCTCTTCAAAATTAAGCCATTAGTGTCAATTAATCCTCTGAATGGAATAAAACAGTTTTCTAGTAAAACTGATTTTATGTGTTCGTATAACGTTTGGGATTTGATTGAATTACCTAAGAGTGTTCATAACTAAACCAAATCCTGATATAAGCGTTAAGACACGAAGAGACATGATTGATTGTCAAAGGTTATACTTAGGAAGAGATAAATTATCAAAGTTTTCTTTGAGGATCATCACTGTTCTAGTAGCTTATAATAGTTTAAGGCTACATTAGATGAACATTAAAAACAATTTTCCCTAATAAATGGCTGACATATTTACATGTTCATAAAACAACCTGAAAGTTCCAAACTGAAGGTTAAAGAACACTTTATTTGTAAGCCAATAAAATCCATGTATGGGTTACTGCAAACATCATAATGTGATGAAATCTTAACGTAATTATTTTCATCAACAACCAAGTGGATTTATGTACCTACCTCAAAATGAGTGGGAGCAACTAAATTAAACTTGTCTATATAGATGATATTATTTTGACAAGTATATGTTACATAAGTCAAAGCATTGTTAACACAAACTTTGATATAATAGATCTCAGAGATATCTCTTACGTAATAGATATCATAACAAGCCGAGATAGATCCAATGGGACATTAGTTCCGTTCCATAAGTTTAACATTAAATGGGTCCTTACATATGTAACAAACTATACTGCTCTTCCTTTAGTGGATAATATGATAAATGAGATTATTTCCTTACGCTTCATTAATTAGAAGCCTTATGTAAGTTCAAGTCTATACTCGTTTAGATATTACTCACATTGCAACACACTAGATATGTCTAGATTAATGTGAAGCATTTAATAGAGTATTACAATATCTTTAAAAGAAACGAGAGGCTATGATTTGAAGAAGAAGTGAGAAATCAAACCGGTTTATTACTCTTACTTTGTGATGTTCAAAGATGACAAAATGTAATGTCGGGTATATCTTTATGTCAGCAGACAAAACCTATCTCATGGAGGAGTCATAATAAACTGATAATAACAACCTAAGTTATAACGACATAATATAGTCACTAAATGTTGTTGGAAATTTATCAATGGACTCATAAGTTTATTAACTCCATATAATTGATGTTTTGAAGACTTAGTGTGATAAAGTCAGCTACCATGACTCCTTGAACAGTAACAGTTTAAGAGGTGCTGCATTAAATTTCGATACACAATTAATTATTCGTTTATGAACGAATTGAGGAAACTAAGTTTTGTATCGAATACATTCATGATATGCTTAAGGATCCTATAACTGAAGGGCAATTACCCATAAGTCTTATTAAGAGAGCTCATAGACGGGTATTAATTAATGGTCGTGCGCAATTGCATATTGTACTATGAATGACTAAGTATTAGTTAATTTTCCTCATCAGTTTGATTTTGTATGTCTCTAAGAATATGTCAAGTCAACATAATGGCATATAGACAAATAAAGTTACAAATCAAACAAAGAGCTTATGCGTATTTTGATCATGACGATTAGGTTTTAAATTAAGGCTATAGTATGACTAATGGGGGTCCTGAGTCGCATAATGATTCAACGGCTGTATTTCTCTGCTATAGTACTTGTTTAAGGCTAAAATGAGTGTTAACTCCTTATCAGGCTTATCTAATACTCATAGTAAATGATTACTCGGCTAAGTGGGAGAATGTAAGGTTAAATATATATTATTTTATATTTAATCTAGTAGCCATTATAATCATTTACATTATATGGATCAAAATATATAACAATCCTATTAAATAATTAGTTGGTAATTGTTGATGGGCCTAATTACCCTTATTAACTAATTAGGGTTTCCTCCTGGGTGCATATATAAGGAGAATAATGTGGAGGTTAAAGGGTTAGACAATTACACAAACCCTAATAACACATAACATCAATCGACCTCCATCTCCATAGCCGAACTCCCTTATTCGGTTTCTCTTACCACCATCATTAGATTGCACCCTAAGGAGGAACCACACCAAACTGACAACTATGTCAAACATTGTTGCTGCATCTCCATCTGGATTCTCTGCTGGCCTGTGCTGATACAATCAAAGGTATGTTTTCATGTTTTCCATTATGTCTAAACAGAACTGATCAACAGACCCGTCTTGCAAATAACGAACCCACTCATACCTTCAAGTAGTTGTTCCGTTTCTTGAGTACCCGCTAACTTGAATTTCGTTACCTGGGTAAGGTTCACCATTAATCTGCAAATCCTCTACTGTGGGAAATGGTTTATTAGTATAATCCATATCATCATAGACATTTTCTTCTGAATCTTTAGTTTCATAGTATGATGAAAAAGAAATTTCTGTACCATCAAAGTGTACAAGTTCGCTTTCTGTTTCCGTTTCTGTTTTGCTGGCAGCATCCGCGTTTTTCGGGGCTATGGTGACATTGCCACCATTACCTTCCGCATCTTTTCGTGTAGCTCCTTCGCTATTCTAGAACAATCAATAACAAAAAATGAAAAAATATATATCAACAGTTGAACTTCAAAGCACATTTATATATATCTATATCTATATCTATACTACCTTATTAAGCAAACTATGTTTTCTACCCTTATGGTAATTTTACATCGTGTACACATTTTGAAGCAACATGTACAAAAGAGGCAAGCTATTTTAGAGGGGGTAAACTTGCGCATTGTCTAAAAAAATTAAGACATTTTAGAGGCATTTTAGGGATTTTGGCAACTTTGTAACCTATAATTGAGATGACATGTCAAGAGTCTAAATTAATTGTTATTGTAAATAAATTTATGCATTGTAAATTGATTAAATTTTAATAACTATATAAAGCAAATCTAATGTACATAAATGTAATTTTACACTGGGTCTAACTCTTAAAGCAATATATACAAGTAATGAAAGGTTGTTTTGTGAGGGTAAAATTGTAAAGAGGTGAACATTTTAAGACACTAAGAGAATAGTATACCAGTAAATTGCAACATAGTCCATACTCACAAGCCTCAAAATCCTTTCATTCTCTACCCTCAAGAAAACATCGACATTCTCTGAATCAAACACCCCTCCTTTGATTATCTTGCCACATTCAATTTTAGAAATTCCAAAGATCTTCCTCTTTATTTTTTTAACTGTCACCCCATTTATGGTCATATATTTGTCTTCTGTATCTACCTCCTAAAGAAGCAGATAATCCGTCGATCCCTTTATGTGGACCTGCAATTTGAAAACAGAAAATTCAAGTGGTTTTCCAATTAAAGCGACGCAGAAGAAGAATTAGGGTTAAGTTAGATGGGGTCTGCTACCCTGTTATTGTGTTCTTGTTGTTGGAATCAGTTTCGTTTGTTGATGGAGGATTAACCAGTAGTTTGTAAATTGTAACACAAACTGAGAAAACTATCGATATGCCTCTCGATAGTGATATGGTTAGTTCGCTACGTGGTTATAACGCACCTCAACAGGTATTCATTTCAATCCATTTCAATAATCAGGCCCCTTCAATAGGAAGAAGAACAACCCAAGAACCTACTATAGCAACTGAAATACCATCTGATGAACAAAATGGAGAAACTAATGGCGAGTCTCGTGGGCCCTTAACCTCAACTCAAAGAGGTATATCCTCATCAGCCCTTTAATGAAGCTTCCCCTGATGCATTTAGGAGGGAAGCTAAATAGTTTACTAAGATTTGTGTTCTAAATAGAGATGTAAGTAATGTCTTGGTTATTTGTTCTTAATCTAACCTTTTTAACTAGACAGAATGAATTAAAATTTTCTTTACTTTGCGTCCTCTCTACAGATTCGCATTGTTCTTTAGGGTGTTGATAAGTTTAGTCATTTGATTGGTCATGTGTATTATCTTATGTATGTATAACCCTTTTTATTTCACACGAACGCTCGATATATTTGAATGAAAGTAGCCCAATCAACAACAGCTTAATGTACGTATTCGAACGGGGTGTACTCAGCTTCATTCCTATATGGCACGTTTCAAGGTGAAATTTTTACAAAAAAATTAGTTCTTTCGAATGAATTTGTACCTTTGATCTGCTAGATATCTTTTACATGTGTAATGTTTAGGCACTTGCTCTCTAATGGGACAGAAACATTAACAAAAGATGTAAGTAAAGAACCTTTTTTCATGGTGACAATTCGCCTTTCTAAAGGAGATGGCACCTGACTAAAGTATGTTGAAAGAAGGTACACCCTTTTATGACTACATGCTATGTAGTTTTTACAATGATCTTTTTGCAAATATAATGGCTTTTCCGGTGTCTGATTTCATGATTGTGGGATAAAATTTATTTGAAAAACTTGGTTTAATTATTGAAAATTTCAAGACAAGTTTAGGATGTATGATTGCTGATGCCAGAATCTCGACTAAAGGATGTGCACAATATGTTCAAGGAGTGCAAAACCTATATTGTACGTGCATGTCAAAGAAAAAGTCTGGTTAAAAACCTAATATATATGCAAGGTATCTTATATGACTTCGTGGTTTAGTTAACTTGTCAACTTGGGAAATACTTAAGACCTATTGGGTTGGGTTGGGTTGAGTTGACCCATCAATCTTATAAATGTTAAAAGTAAAGAAGTTTGTAAATATTTAGTCGTGTTGTCTTGGAGTTCATAACGTAGCTCGCTCGACTATAGCTCGGAAATAGCTCGGAAAAAAACTAGCTAAAAAAAACTCAATTTGAAACGACCTAAGCCGAGTGGGCTCATTTTGTAACTTCTATCTTGAGCTCAAGCCGAGCCGAGCTGCCTCATTAAATTTTAAGCACGAGCTCGAGACCACCTTGGGAACAAACTGCATCGTATGAGCAAATCAAGATCACCAAGCGAGCCACTCAGATGGTCAAACTAAAAAGGGTCGAATGCCGACGACCACAACTGTCGGCCGACACACGTCAAACTGCCTTATGGTTATCATGTGAGAATCAAGGTTGCCAAGCAAGCTGCTTAGATGGTTTAACTAAATGATCTATCATCGGACCAAATTTTGTTCTAGCTTATGTGAGTGATTGTTTTATAACATTTTAGTGCTTTTGCTAATTGCTTGTGGTTAAACATTATACCACAAACATCAAACGCATGTTGGTAGTTTGTTAAAAATATATGCCAAAAAATATGTTCATAGGTTGTTAAAGCGCAAAAGACTCGTCATTATGTTGATAGGTAGTTAAAGCGCAAATAATATGGTCTTCTCACTACTAGAAAACACCTCGATTTACGACAAGCATATTTCCTTGTAGCAAATCTGTGAAAAATTGGCCTTAGCTACATATTTGCGACAAAACAGGTTCGTGTGAAAAATACTCGTCGGAAAGTATGATTGCGACAAAACTACCACAAAATTTGCTACAACTTTCCGACAAATAAAATCCATCGCAAGATTTTCCACAAAATTCCGACAAATTTTTTTAAAGCCTCCACCATTTTTCGACAAATTTGTCACAAATCCCACTTTTTAACATACTATATTAATATTTTATTTTAGTCACTTTTAATAATAATAATAATTTAAGAAAAAAAATTAATTAAAAAACTATTTTCGACAAACTTCCTACAAATTCTAAAAAACTGTTTTAGACAAATTTCCTACAAATTTTAGATTTTTTTTTTTTTTTTGCGACATAGTACCTACAAATGTTTTAAATAAAAATAATTTTTATTTTGATCTTTCGACAAATTTCCTACATAATTAAAGTTACCAGATTCCGACAAAATTGCGACAATTTTTTTTTTTTTGTTTTGCAAAAAATTGCAGAATTTTTTTAGAAAATAGAAAAAAAAACTGTACACAATATTTGAATACGAATACCAAAAATCCTGATGAAAAGTGTGTTTCATATTACAAAATTAATAGGATTTTAGCATTTCAAAATGTAATACAAAACGTAAGTTAATATGAAAACGCGCTTTTGTAATAATAACAAAAAAATTCTAATCAAAAGCGTGTTTTCATATTACAAAACTAATACGATCATAGCATTTCAAAATGTATTACAAAACGAAAGTTAATATGACACGCTTTTGTAATATGAAAAGTGTGTTTTCATATTACAAAACGTACACGATCTTTACCTTTTCATCATTTCTTCATTTTTTTGCCATACTCCATTGCGGCCCGCTCCCGTTCACGCTCAGCCCGCTCTTCTTTCCATTGTGCAAAACGGGCTTCCAGATTTTTCTGGGCCTCTGTTTCTTTTTCCAACTCCGTTTGAACTTTTTTAAGCTAGAATTTAGCAAAGTAGACATTATTAATACATATTAATAAAAAAAACAAATTGTAACATTAAACACATATTTAGGGGCGTTATCTGGTTACATATTCGGTTATCGAAACATCAGGTTTAATGTGGTAAAAATTGAATGGTTATCGGGTTCAAGGTTGGATTTGGAATGATTCAGGTATTTAGGTATTTGAGCTGCATATTTCAAGCCTTTTAAGCTGCAATCTAAAAAATAAATGCAGATTTAGCTACAAAACCACTAGCAAACTCCAATTGTCAAATAGAACTCAACTTTAAAAAGTAGCGAACTCCAAGTTAATAAATAATTATGGAAACCTATCTTGTAGCTAACTTTTTTTTTAGTCAGCCTAATATGGACCTCATGGATATCTAACTTGTAGCTAACTTCTTGTTTTTTTAACTTGTTTCCCGTTCACGGTTTTCTATTCCAAGTGGTGACACATAATGTAAAATAATTATAGAACGAGTGGGCTCTACGTGGGCTGATTTTAATCAGCCTTGCTGCACAGATCACCTTAATTCTACCAGGTAACATTCGAAAATACAATCATTAACTAACAATGCAAAAATTCCTAAATGGCTAAATATACCGGCTTTAACCCATGCAAGGTTTGACAAGTTTCTAACACATTGTACTCTTTTAGCACTGTATTACCATATGAAAGCAACAAGCCAACAAATATCATAAACCTAAAACTTTAGATGATTGCAGTTCTATATGTGAAGGCTAACAGGTCAATCTAAAAGAACAACAATAATGATGATACCTCTTGTGACTGCCTGCCATAATCATATGACGCATAAGAACTTACCTAGATTAGAAAAAGAAAGGAAAATGGTTAATTTCAGAAATAATTTTTTTAAAGAGTTTGTAACTTTATTCCACTTCATTATCATTGTTACGTGTAATTATGTAGTTCAAATGTAAAACTGCATCATTGTATTGGTTTTATCCGTTGTCCTACAGATTGTATCTTCAGTTCTGTCTAGCCAAAACGTATGAAGCGCGACTTTACACCTCCATAGAGAATAACCCACAAACACCATACGGACACCACAAACCCCAACAACGACTATGAGGCAACAAAGCAGACGCACCCGCCGCAACGCGCGGGCATTACCACTAGTATATTATTATACATGCTACCTAGCCTGATGTGTTCAATCCATTTAATTGCTAATGTTAACATTAGGTAAGTTATTTAGTGTTTGAGAAAGTGATTATAATGACAAATACACACACCAGAGTCTTAAAAGATATAACGTTATTTTACAGTTAATACCTAAGGCTATCCGGAGTGGCAACGACAAAGTGGTTCGGCACCGAGCGGCAACCACTGCCAACCCCTTTGCCGCACAAGTGTTACCGAAAATGGGGAAGAAATAGGCGAGGGAACACCGATGCAGGGAGAGGGAGGGGAGGAAAGAGAGAGGGGGTGTGTGGGGTGGGGTCCATGTCATCTCAATTAATCACACATTTTTTTTAAATAGTTTACCAATTCATCAAGTGTCTAACCATTGTCAACACTTTTGAGTATAGTTTACCACTTTGACATGGCACACTCTCATTGGTTGATTTTGAAGTTTACCACTTTCAAGTATCTAACCACTCCCTACACCCTAAGTGAGTTATGACAGAAACCGGTAAATAGATTATAAGTGAACCACCATTTTAAAATTATATGTAGCTAGTATCGATATTATTAGTAGTATACGCATTATATGGGGATTAATATTTTTCTCATACATTTATCGACGAATATAACATATTTAAAAAGAAATCACTGATAATAAATAACACGAATATTTAACATTTTTTTTGAACGGCTTACTGCTTTCCACGTGTAAACCCACCCTTTCGGAGCTATGAGAAGTGAATGAGAGATTTTTTTTTTGAAGTTCTTTTTTCCCATTTACTTAAGCATGATGTTTAGTTGCAAAATGTAAAAATAAAAAATAAAAAAAAATCTTGTACTTACTCTAATAGAGTAATTATGTGTAATTATCTTAGGGTTAATTACCCTACGGTAATTATAAATAATCTGCTAGTGTAAATACACAAAATTCTTTTGGGACTAAAATACACGCTTAACAAGATAGAAAAAAAATTTCAAAAAATAAAAATCTCTACTTCACTTCATACGTTAAGCCTATTTGTATATTAAATTGAAGTTTGTTTTTTAAGAGATAAATGTCTACAGTTTACAGACATCTGTAAATAAAGAACCCTTTGATGTATATAAATATCTAGTTTGTATAAATGACTTTGCAAACAAACATTCTATAAAACTAGTCATTCCATAATTTTTTGAAAAAAAAAAAGAAGCAGAATAGCTAATTACCGTCTTTCCTATGTTGAAAAAGACATCTTCGCCTTTGGAATACTTTCCCACAACATTAGTCAGTTTCATATCATGACGTTCTTGACACTTAAGTGCAATCTCAAGCTTTTGTACAAGAAGAGAGGTTGTTGGCCGTTGTTCACGAGAGTAGTGTAAACACTGGAATGCAATCTCTGAAAATGTTTCCAAAGAAGTGGGGTCCATTGTTGGCCTGAGATCTTTAAAGATAATCTGGTCTAAGTTCTTATCTATGTAGCTTTGTTTCCACAAAGGCACTAAAATCTCTACCCGATTGTTGGTGTATCTAAAGCACAATTTCCCACAAAGGACTTCAAATAAGACGACCCCAAAAGAGTATATGTCTGATTCTTTGCTTAGCATGCACGTCTCCATATATTGAGGATCACAGTATCCCGGAGTACCTACTAAATTGGTGACAAGAACACTGTGTTGTTGATTAGCAGGTCCAACTTTTGAAAGTCCCATGTCAGAAAGTTTAGCATTCCAGTTGTCATCTAGCAAGATGTTAGCACTTTTTATATCTCTATGGAGAATTCTTTGTTGGGTGCCCCTATGATCATGAAGGTATTCTAGACCCTTTGCAAAGACATATCTTGAGACGTTGTGGCCATGTCAGAACATTGGAGCTTAAATGGCGATCGAGGCTTCCGTTGGATGCGTGCTCATACACAAGGATCTTCTCACCATCCTCGTCACAATATCCAAGGAGGGTAATGAGATTCTCATGTGAGTATCGAGATAGCATCATGATCTCCTTTAAGAACTCAGGGTCTCCTTGCCCAAATTCCCGACTTAGACGCTTAATAGCAACTAGGCTTCTCCCCTTAGAGTGAGAGATTTCTCCTTCGTACACCTTCCCAAATCCACCAACTCCCATAACTTTGCTACCAAAACTATTTGTGGCTTTTTTTAGGTCTTCTAGATGGATTTTAAGATGTTCAAACTCCTTCATGAAAGACTCCATTGATCACTGAAAGTTGAGAACTTGAAAGGAGATGTGATATAAGAAACTACACAAAAAAAATGTGTTTGTAAGCTCTCTAATGAAAGAAATTGAAAGATAGTTGATGTGCTAAACCTGATGAGTTCAATGAAGAGTAATGCATTGGCTTACTAAGGATAGTAATTAGAAGCTCTTTATTCAACTAGCCTTACTAAGTAAATACTTCCAGACACTTTTTTAACTTATTGGCTTTTGAAATTTGAATAAGTCATTTCCAAACTCAATCCCAAACACCCTCTTAGACCATGTGTAGTGGTTTTATCAATAATGCCCCCACCATGGGGCGTTTTCTGCCATGTGGCAGTCCAGTCAGCATGGGGGCATTATTGGGGGTTATTGCAAAAGTGCCGTAGTGGGAATAATGCCCAATAACGCCCCTTCCAATCATTACACAATTATTTTTTTAATTAAAAACTTAAAATACTTTATTAAATTAAAAAAAATACAATACTAGAAATAAAAAAACCTATTCAAAAGTAAAAAAAATGCATTTCCAAAATCTAATTAAAACTAATTTCCAAAAAAAATTACATTTCCAAAAAAAATACAATACTAGAAATGCAGGGACTAAAATGAAAACTTAAAATCCTTTTTTAAAGACTTTTGAAGTTTAAATCTTTTTTTTAAATATAATCAAAATGCAGGGACTAAAATGAAAAAACTTCTTCTTCCTTTCACCCACAAGAAACAAAACCTGCAACTTTTCTTCTTCTTCTTCTTTTCTATAACCTGCAACTTTTAAAACTAATTTCTATTGTTTTTTTTAATTAAAACTAAGTATATACACATGGCAAGGTTCAATTGGGCAAAGAAATAGAGTTCTAGCGTTTTTTAAAGCATGCCGGGGACAATTTTTTCTCGAAACACGCTCAAAAACGCCCGGGTGTAATGGGATGGGGGCGTGTTCGGGCGTTTTTTTTTTTTTTTTGAATTTTTTTTAAAAAAAACGCCCCATTACGGGCGGTCTTAATGAGTTGCCGCCGATTACTAGTTGATGCTTGTGCAAATGATTAAGTTTTTAGAAGAAACTTTTGTCCATATTTTATTAGTTGATTTAATAGGTTTATAACATCACTTCTTCAACAAATTAAATTACAGACAGGTCTATACACCAAACCGAACCGAAAATAAACGATCGCAGCAACCGGATCAGAAACATAGATGTAAATTTCACACTGCTGTTATGATTAGATTATGAGCAACAATCCAATATAAGTTATAAGTTGAATAATTATCCCGTATAACTGATATGTAAATTTCATAATACCTCGTGGAGGCGCTGTAGAAACAACCACTTGCTAATACCTTTGGAACTCCTCAGATCGGACTTCAGTCAGATTGACTTACTGACAGATTGAGTTGGGGTTTTGTTTTATTCGGTTATCTTCAGATAGGATAGGTGGACAAAATCCGGTTTTCACCCAAATCATTTCGGGTCTAAAATGAAAAGAGAGTGGAAATTTCTTAGAAAATACTAATTGGTTTTCATTGTGTGAATGTTATTGTTTGACAAAAAATGCGTCGTCAGCTTCCTCGATTTTTCATTTTTGGCCATATTTGGCTTAGCTTTACAAAACAACTTATAACTTTTTTGAAAACTTAATAAGTTACAATGGAGTGACTTATTAGCTTTTCCTCTCACAAAAGAGTTTCATCCAAACACGTTTTAATTTTTCAAAAAGTCAATAAGCTAACAAGTCACTAAATAAGCACTCTCCCAAACACCCTATGTATGAAGAATCCTTAATCGGCAGCTCGTGAGCAGGATGGAGTCAAGCTTCAGAATGGATTGAATCTGCACAACAAGAACTAAAGGACAGCACTGTTGGCCTTTGTGTAGAGAGAGGAGCCTCTGTAACCAAACTCGGATATTCGGATGTGAGAATAAGTACTGCAGGGAGTTAGGGAGAGTGTATTATGAGATGAGAGTGAAAGTACAGATTACCCGTTTTTTGAGGACTAAGTGCGATATGTATACTTGTAAGGTGTTGACGTGGCTCGAGTGATCCAGGTCAGACCTGTTACTTTTAGTTAGGGAAAGATTCCCTTGGCTCAAACCAATCGACGGAGGTCAGGGTGAAGGCCGATGCATCCCTTTTCACCCACCCAATCATGATGTGTCATGTCAATTTCTCTCTCATACACCACTTTTGCCCAAAAAACATAAGGGTGGTTTCATCTAGATCATTAAAAAAAAGAAGAAGAAAAATGCATAATTGGTTGAAAGAGAGTGGAGCCCACCACTACTCTCTCTCCCTCCTCTTCCCCGCATGCGGCAACAACTCCCCACACATCTCCTTCACCGCGCGACATTTCCTTGTTGGCGGTGCACCCTCATGCGGCAAAAATACACCCCGCTCACTTCCCCGCTTCCACCTCCTTCACCCTTATGACTCGGAGGGAACCCTAGATTTGGCCAGGCCTTTTCGTTCCTAGGCTGAGATTCGGTTTGGTGGTTTGGGGGTAACCTCATCAGTGTACTACGAGTTAATTTCAGTTTAATAACTTAAATTAAATGATGATATATTATGCCAAAAATCTACTTACTTATTTGAACGTAGACATTTATTTTAACCGAAGTACACTGTCTGATCATAAAGAAACCTCTTCGTACGACTTTTTTAATGATATAATATTAGACTGTTCGGTATCGGGTTCATGGAGGGGTCATGTGCCGAGTTCATGTTATATGGTTTTAACTTTAAGTGTGTCAAAGTTAGGTTGATTTTTTAACACAAATAAATATATGGGTCGTGTTCAAATTCATTAACTTTAACCCACTAAACCACCGAAGTTGATACGCCTTATAATACCAAGTCCCGTTTTTTCAACTAGTTACAATAATGCATGATCCCTTTTTTCGTCTCCTTCGTTTGATGTATATCATATGCATCGATTTAGAATCTCCGTTTAATATTTCACCATATCTTTCATTAAGCTAGACGGTATGGGGAGCTAACCCAATGCCACCTTAGCCATTTTTATACAACACCCCCCCCCCCCCCACCCCCACCCCCACCCAACCAACCGTCTTGCAAGCGCCATTGGAGGGGCGCTATTGTGCCTCCGCAATTGCAATAGCGAGCAACAACGGGTGTGTTTGGTGGGCCCCTTGTATTTGACCGTTGTGAAACACACTATATATACACACACTCTTATTTTATTTCACTCTAAACCTCTCCATATATTGCAATGGTCGTGTAGATTTCCAATGAAGATATAATTCGTCTCTTTCATCTGCATAAATTCACACGAGTACAATAAACTATTTTCAGGTCTGATATGCGATTACATATAATAGACTATTAATTCGATTTTATAATGAAGAAGCTTTATTATTGCTTCATACCGGGTAAGACTATAGTTTTTGCACATTATGCTCGACACCATATTGCACTTTGTCACCATGAATATCCATCATACCTTATAATAACCGCTCACATACCTTCAAGTTAACATGTTTCCTTAGCACCTATTTTATTACTTGCACCCGTATCTTTTATCCCTCACATTCCCTTCCATTACCATACTCTTGACTTATCATAAGACAACACATTTAAGCGTTCGATCTGTCCACATAAATTTGTTTTTTCTAGCGACGTTTTTTTCCTCTGTTGTGTCTTGGGCAATGTTTGAACCCACAACCTCTTGGTTGTGGGCTCCCTTCTTACCACTAGAACAAACCCCCTCCCCAAATCAACATACATTTCTGACAATATGTTATGTCACAATGAACATGTTGGTATTCACACGTTCTCGTTGTATAGTAAGTTGAGAACGTCTACACATTCATTGTTCAACCCATGATAATTTAGTACTCAATGTCGTCACTATAATGCAACATTTTAAACATTACAATAGTGCATGAAGCTACTGATTGATCAGTTGAGTGTATAAAGATTATGAAAATGGTTCTCAACCCATTTGGATGACACTGCTGGATATACACAGACCTCATTTAATGACTGCATGTCTGCATCATTTTTATTTGTTGGACACTTTGAATAAGATTCATTTCATCATCAATAACAACTTTCTGAACTCTTGAATTCGAGTCGTTGATGTCTAGCAAAGTTCATGACAATATTGAGCTACGAGTTCATGACAATATACTATTTCATTATCAACCAATGTAAGCAAAAACGATCGAATAAATACTACAAAAACTATACGCTAATATACAACATGAAACTTACTTAGAAAAACAGACCTCTTCTCTTCTTCTTCCCTAACTTTTTATCAACAGCTCGTTTGACAAACGATCTCATCGTTAGTACAATTGCATCTCTTGAGCAGCTAATGCCAGTTGCATTATAATCTGCACATAAATATTGCTCAACGCCATGGGGTCCAACTATAGAGAACTGTAACGGTTCTTCTGCCGGTAGATTAATAACGGTTGTTGGTGTATACTTATCAGCTACCACAACACCATTATTGGATCCATTAAGCTTAATGCTGTAACCACTTTTCTTGATTTCCAAGATTGCCGGTTCCCAAGCGTCAGGAGACCGTCTCAAAACAAACAAGTTAACACTCACATGACCTACACTTACCGATCTTTCGATTTCACGAAGCATATCAGGATGACAGGTGATCTTGTTGTTGTCATTTGCGAAACATTTTACAAGTTCACCCTCTCGTTGTCTGTCGTCAAGTGGCTGAACGATTACAGCAAGAGAATTATCTAAATCATCTGCTGTAACGATATACGTGGGGTGTTTTGCGCCTTCTATGTATTTCATTGACCCGTCTTGCATAAGGCGAACCCACTCAAACCTACAAGTCATCGTTCCGTTTCTTGAGTACCCACTTGCTTGAATTTCGTTACCTGGAAAAGGGTCACCGATTATCTGCAAATCCTCGATTGTCGGAAGTGGTTTATTCGTATAATCGACATCATCATAGTCATCTTCTTCTGAATCATCCGCTTCTTGGTGCGACGAAGAAGATGGTTCTTGTTCGTGTTCTTCTTCAAGAATCGATGGTAAATACGGAGTATTTACCACATCGTCTCCTTTATTCGGTCTCTCCATATGAACTGGCTCTGGTGCTTGAGAAAAGCTTGAGTGGGCCCATTCGGAACGCGCAGGATCGTTTAAAGCCACCTCTTTCGTGCGCGAATGCAAAACCAAAGGTTGATATTGCGAATCTCTTAGTCGTTCTTCGGCTATCGCGAGTCTTTCTTTCTGATGCTTAAACAAAACCCTCAAATTACTAACAATGGTATATGCATCATGACTTGTAGGATAAAGAGATTGTTCAGCAAGAAGAGGTACCAAAGACTTTACAAACACCGAATCTTCGTCTCGAGCTACTTGCAGCGCGTACTCAAGCCGTACATTCTCTTCAATTATCTCTTGTCTATAATCCATAGCTTTCAATCTAGCTTCATCAAACTCCTGTTGTTGCTGATCAAACCCTTTATACATCGAACCAATTCGTTTCTCAAGAACACTCTTCTCGCTTTCAATACGCGCTTCCTTGACCTCAAACTCAGCCAGATGTCTTCTCAACTGCATAATCTCTTGTTCCTGGTCTTCAATCTGCTGCACAACATCATCTTCTTCAACCAGTTTCGTGTTTACAGTATGCCCATCATTCACAGTTAATGCAGACAAGGTGTTTGATGAAATGCCTCTGAGACGAAAACCATCTCCACCCATGATTTACACAAAATAATATCAATAAACCCTAAACAAAACACTAATTTGAAACAGAAATTGATCAATCAAATGATAAATTGATACATAATAATACCCATTATTATATGAAAAAAAAGGTAACGAATTTGATTTTGTTTGTTGACCTTTAATGGAAGTCTTCGCACAGAAATATGAGATTGTTGCAGGTCTTTAATGGCGGGTCATGCATCGATGAGATAATGGTAGTTTGAACAGAATGTATATATAGGTGAGTTTGGGTATTCGGGTCGGGTTGTGAAATGGATGTGGGTCGTTGAATAGGTAAACCCCTAAAAACAAGTCACAGGGATTATTATATTTTTATTATTATAATTATAAACTTTTTGAAGGAAAATGATTTAGTTAAAGTTTACTTACCTAGAACTATCCTAAGAGGTTAACTAATTAAATTTGTTAACTTCCCTTGAACTATCCTAAAAAGTTTACCAATTTAAATTTGTTTTTTGGAGTATCAATTTATTTATCATCAAAAAAAAAAAATTGTTTTTGTTTATGTTATACTAGATTAGGGACCTATGTATTAAAGAGGTTGAATAATTTTTATTTAAGAATATTAGTTATAATAACATGTCATATAGTTCTTAAAATCTATTTTTCTATCTATTTTTCATTAGAAGTTGACACGTGACGTTGAATATTTAATATCCGAAAGAGATGGTAAAATCAAATTTTAGATGGCTTACAAAGCTGACACGTGACTTTCATTATATAAAAGATGTCACATGTGATAATAAAACGAACATATGTTGAACTTACCCCCTTGAAAATTTAATTATAACTACCATATAATTATTTGTACATAAATGTTGTAAACTGAATAATCATAACAAATAATTAAATTATTTGAAAATTTAGTTATATCGATAATAAGTATTTGTACATAAAGTTGTAAACTGAATGCATACTATGCGATTATGAATATGTATAATTTTATATATTAAGTAAAAAAAAGAAAACTGTTATATCTTTGAAAGCATGTGTATTGCACGTGTTAAATATAATATAATCGGTTAACACATATAGTTGTCAAAATTAATATATCTTTTAAAAAATGAACTTTGATGTACTATTTACTTATTAGGACATTTAATTTGGTTTTTTTATTTATTATTATGTTAAATAAAATTTTAAAACCAAACGACTCTTCTTATTTCAATCAATACCATTGGGTTCTGAAAGTTTTATAATTATTAGAGTTCTAAAATGAACTCAACCCTTTATTATAAAATATTACATATTATAGATTATTAAAGTATTAACATAAACTAGAGTAAACTGCAATTTTACCCCCTAGGGTTTAGGCCAATTGGCACCCTTACCCCCCCCTAACGAAATAATTGCAATTTTACCCCTCACTGTTCGCTGTTATGTCGCAACTTTACCCCCTGGCATCAAATTTGTGGACCGGTCAACTAAACTATGGGAGGGTCAAAGGGTAATCCTGTAATTTCACCAAAATTAGTACCTTATATATTATAATAACCCATAAATATAACAATTTATATCAACCTTACCCCCTAAGATTCCACCCACTCCTTCTTCTTCACTCCCCCCACCGGCGACACTCCCCCCCACCGGCGACACCCCCCGCCCCACCGGCGACCGAGACTCCGTCTTCTTCATCACCCACTCCGTCTTCTTCATCACCCACATTTGGGCCAGCAGACATGAGCGAACCACCGGCTACAATCATGCATCCACCTCCACCGGCAGAGCCAGGGCCGGCGACCACACCACCGGCCACCGTCGATCCAGCTGTGGTCCGGCGATCCTCCCTGTTTTCGCAGTTTTCAGGTAAAATCAAACCAGTATTTTGATTGTGGGGTAAAATCAGGTCAGAACTAGTAATGTCAGGTCAGAACTAGTAATGGATGTTTCTGTGTTTGCAGTGGACATGAGGATTCATGTTTCACTTCGATCGATTGTGGTCTCCTTGGTTATCAAGATGCGAGGCCGCCCTTTCCTGCATTTCCAGTTTCCCCCCAGCAGGAAATGGTTGTGTAGTGTAGTTGATTGTAATTATATATTAGGGTCTTTTGGTATGCTTGATCAGGTATAATTGATTGTACATGTTATGTTTGATTAGGATCTTTTGGTATGCTTGCTGTTAAGTTATATGCTGCTGTTAAGTTGTATGCTGCTGTTAATGTGTCTGTTAAGTTTTATTTCAACAAAAGTTTCTGCTGTTAAGTTGCATTACAGGTTAGATTGAATGATACAGAGTAGCCAAAAGTTGCATTACAGGTAGCTGCTGTTAAGTTGCATTACAAAAGTTGCTGCTGTTAAGTTGCATTACAGTTTATTTCAACAATTGTGTGTTTGGTTACTCTGGTAAATGCAAACGAACTAGTGCTTTTGATAAATGCAGTAAAAGTGTAAAACAGCTTTGTACTGCTGTGTAATATGAGATTAAAGTGACTAAACAGTTTTGAGTAACATGCCAAATACTGTAAAACGAACTAGTGCTTCTGATACAGAGTAGCCAAACACACAAGTTAATGTTGTCACCCTGTAACGCCCGTCTCAATTTATCAAGATTTTAATAATAAGATACACATTTTAAATGCTAAAATGTGACTTTACAAAAACTTGTCACACTAACATTCCCATAAGTTTTCAACATTTCAAAAACATGTTTATAAATGTTAACATAATTCACTTTTAGCAAAACAACTCAAGATTTGACGCGGAAGCTTCATTTAACGTGTGTTCGGTTCTTGCTCGCCACTTGATCTTCATCCGGGACTCTCGACATTCACCTATGATCAAAACCAACTTAGAAGTCAGTTTTGATAGTTAAATAACAACTACAACAAGGTAATTGGGTCAAATAATCGAAATAAACACAATAAACAAGATTTTCAATATTTTAGGCCGTTGCCGCGCGCGACGACAAAAGGCCTTGGCCGTGGCGCGACGCCACGGTCCCAATTTGACAGACTGTGTGCTGCATATTCCCAGCATAACCCGATTTCACGGAAACGAGCATAACTCTCTCGTTTTTAATCCGTTTTACCCGATTCTTTTTCCTACGCGCTCGTAATTTATTTCTCCATCTTATGGAGTTAAAATCCAACATCCCGATTAACAAAATTTCAGACTTTTAAGTCTTCGACTTATTACCCCTTTTACCAAATTTTGACCCGTTCGTGATTTTATCAAACAAACATGTTTATTTGATCTATAAACTCATGAGATTCATAATTTCAATATATCCTATCATATTAATCATAAATCACGGGTTTCTTACTTAATTAAAACCCGTTTACGCTCAAGTGCTTATTTTGACCTATTAAGGGTATTTAAGCACTTTAAAGCTTAAAATCGCTTTCATTCATTTCTAGCATCATATTCCTACATTTCTTATCAAGTAATCTTCCACCACAACTATATGTGTGTTGGATTTAATGTGGATATTCATATGTTCCAAGTTTTTACCCCTCGGATTATCGTTTTAAGGCAAAGACTCATATAACGTCATTCGACCCAAGAATTTACATCTTTCACTTTCTATATTTATTCTAAACATTTATTTAATCATAAATCTCGTTTCCGAACTACCTTTAAGGGTCGTTCGTTCGAATTAGCTTACAAGGGCAATTTGGTCAATTTTCATCATTCTTTTACTACGAAGGACCTTTAAATACTTGTTTGACCAAAAAATCCGACCTTTTAACTATAATCTTGTTTAGAAACCAATATGCTTCTAAAACACCATAATCATAACTCAATTTATTCGGTTTACCTAAAAGATAACCGAATATCTATATTTTAACCTTGTCTAGTTCTTATAGAACCTCAAGTTCTACATGATGAGTTGGATCATTATACATACCTGGCTCGGATCAATTTATTGACCCGTTTCGATACCTTGCCTTAGTAGCCGCTAAGCAATAGCAATATACATATTCATCTGATATTTATTCCTATAATCATATAACTCAACAAACCATTAGTCGATATTGTCAAAGGGTGATAATTTCACCTTTTGACCCGTTTGGCCTATATGCCGAACGTTACCTATTTAATCAAAACATGGTTTTTGATTTCCAATTCATGCATCCATCCCATCCCAGATTTTACTACCAAATCCTTTTTCTCTTAAATCCTTTTCTCACAAATTCAACCCATTCCGGCTTACGCCATGGGTATCCTTTTAACTTCGATTTATATTAGTCAACACTTGACTAATTTCCAGTTTTACCCTTTTCCTCATTATTAGATTACACTACAAGATATTCATAATGGAAATCCGTATTCTACATAAGTGTGTAAGTTTCACTTACCTTGCATCCGGTTATGCTCTTTTTCCGCGTACTCGATCCATTTGACCCGCTTCTTTCCCAAGTCTTCATCTAGCTTGTCTAGAGTCAAACTATCATCATCACAATTCGTAAGACGGTTAGATTAGTCATAATCATTTACGACTATTCCATCCTACGGGTTTATGTCGAATTTATCATTCGTCCATATCAAAATTATCATTCGATCTAATCATTGGTCGGTTTGACTTTTTAAAAGTCAATTGACTTATCAACATATTCAAATGCACATTTGGTTCAATGAACTCACTTAGGCATATTTCATCCGAACTCTTAACGAAATCAAATTTTTACATACTAACTAGTAGGCCGCGATTTCATTTAGGCATTTCATATCACTGAAAATGGGCCTTTTTTGGTGACTGGTTTAACCTGTTTACAAGTCTTCAAAAATTATTATTTTTTTATGTGGCGTACCTCTCGGAGGGTTAGGCCTTGTGTTAAAATTTCAAGATCTAACTCATTACCAAAAATTCGTAAAAATTCATTTACTAAGCTGCAATCAGATTCGTCACTTCTGACTGCAGCTTACGGAAAAATTCATTAAAAATTCCTTGTTTATCTGATTGGCGAAATTCCAATTGGTGATTCTTTTAATCGCTTAAAACTATCTACAGTAAAAATTTGAGATCATAACTAAATTCCTAAATTGAGTTATGACATTCGTAATGGGCTGCAAATTCTGCCAGAAAACGCAGTTTGAACCTTTGATACGGAAAAATTCATAAAACGCTCAATTTTCGTCGAAAAAATGCGATTCCAGTGGGGTTTTAAAGATATTTCCTGGAATTACATTTTAGACTCAAGAAACACATGTTTTTGACACGTTTTGTTCAGGTTACAGCTAATACAAGTCGGCTGTAAATTCTGATCAGGAGCTGTTTGAATTCAGCTTTCAATTTAAGCATGTTCTTGACATCATAACACTAATATTTTAGCAATCAAAACCCTAAAAACATCTCATACATGAATTTAGCATCAACAAAATCTGAATTTACTTGAGCTAGGCATGATTTCAATATATTCTTGTCTAGGGTTTACTCCTAAACACTATTTCACTTCAATATCATCCATACCACAATCATGCAACATCAATTTCGAATTTCTTATGTACATCAAGAATTCTCAACTTCATAAATATCAAAAATTCGACATACCTTATGATCCCCTTAGCTCGGTGATCGTTTATATGTATTCAAATCCGAGTTTGGTCTTCAATTGCACCTTCAATTGGAAGATTTTGTGGAGTTTAGGGTTTTACCCCTTTTCTTCCTGCTCTGGTCGTTCCCCACGCACACACACACACACATTCTATGTGTGTGTTGTGTTTTAATTATTTGTTTTAATAAAAATTAGTTTCCTACTTGACGACATTAGTACCTATAGTTTCAAGAATTTACAATTGAAACTAGAACCCATGGTTTATCATTTCATTACCCATTACTAACTAGGTTAGTTCTACCTAGTTAACTTAATGGGTTCGGGGAGCCATAACCCGTTTTATTTTAGGTCCCGTTAACTCGGGCCTTTTATATACTTTGTTTTCTCAAAGTATTTATCCTTCTTTTTAATTAATATTAGATTTTTTTTATTTAAATCCTTATATTCACCGGGTTAATTTTACCACTAATGGTATTTTACCCATTCATTATTATTAACGTGGTTTGATTACCAAACCCGTTTTCGGGGTGTTACACACCCAAATTTATTACAATTTCAAATTCTTTTGATAGATTCCAGTTTCTTTGCATTCCAAATGCTTTTAGGAAATTCTAATTCATTCGAATTCCAATTGCCTGGACAAAACCATTACAGAAGGCCTTTAGCAATGGTTTTAAGCTGTGGCTGAAGGTTCTTCATGGTTGAGGCCTTGAGGGTATATATACACAAAACTCCAATCAATTCATGTTTTAAGCTGTGGCTGAAGGTTCTTCATGGCTGAAGGCTCTTCATGGTTGAGTGGAATCGAATATGGGTGGTGGCGGGAAAGGTGTCGTAAGTTGCAGGGGGTAATATTGCTTCGTAACACAAAGTATTGTAAAACCCCAAAAATATAAAAATTTATACTAAAATTATAAAGTATTGAATAAACGAGAACAAACTAACTAGGACGAAATAACCCAGTTAGTTACTAGTCATGTGCTAACTCAAAAGTGGGTTAAAAGCACCTAAATATGAACTAAAAGAAATTAGAGGGACCAAAAGTGTTTAAATGGAAACTAATTTTAATAAAAACAATTTATTATACACAAAACACACATTTGTGTGTGTGCTGGAAATCGATCAAACACAGGGGGCGACCCAAGCTCCCCCACAACCCTAGTTCTTGCCAAATCTTCCAAATTGAAGGTCCAAATCAAGTCCAAAACGAAATTTGAGCATAGACTAGTGATCCCCATTGCAAGGAGATCATAAGGTATGTGAATTTGATAAAAACTCTCTACTTGAAATTCTCATGAATTTAGGGAATTCAAAATCTGTGGATGCATGAATGATATGTAGATGAAATAGGAACATTGTAGTGTTTAGGAGTGAACCCTAGACAAATATATATTGAAATCATGCCTAGCTCAAGTAAATTCAGATTTTGTTGATGCTAAATTCATGTATGAGATGTTTTTAGGGTTTTGATTGCTAAAAATTAGTGTTATGATGTCAAGAACATGCTTTAATTGAAAGCTGAATTCAAACAGCTCCTGATCAGAATTTACAGCCGACTTGTATTGGCTGTAACATGGACAAAACATGACAAAAACATGTGTTTCTTGAGTCTAAAATGTAATTCCAGGAAATATCTTTAAAACCCCACTGGAATCGCATTTTTTTCGACGAAAATTGAGCGTTTTATGAATTTTTCCGTATCGAAGGTTCAAGCTGCGTTTTCTGGCAGAATTTGCAGCCCATTACGAATGTCATAACTCAATTTAGGAATTTAGTTATGATCTAAAATATTTACTGTAGATAGTTTTAAGCGATTAAAAGAATCGCCAATTGGAATTTCGTTAATCGGATAAACGAGCAATTTTAAATGAATTTTTCCATAAGCTGCAGTCAGAAGTGACGAATCTGATTGCAGCTTAGTAAATGAATTTTTACGAATTTTTGGTATCGAGTTAGATCTTGAACTTTTAACACAAGGCCTAACCCTCCGAGAGGTATGCCACATAAAAAAAATCATAATTTTTGAAGACTTGTAAACAGGTTAAACAAGTCACCAAAAACAGCCCATTTTCAGTGATATGAAATGCCTAAAGGAAATCGCGGTCTACTTGGTTGTGTGTAAAACGTGATTATATTAAGTGTTCGGATGAATGCATAGAAATGTGTAAGGTGGAAGATCATATTAAATTATGGTTAATCTAACCACCTTGTGAACATTGGATAATAGTTTGGCGCTTAATAAGCTAGGTGGAAGCTTGTGGATGAAGCGGGTCAAACGGAGCGAGTATGGAAAGAAAAGCGTGGCATGGATGCAAGGTAAGTGAATCTTACACCCTTTTAACTTAGAACGTGTAATGATTATAAAGGTTATGAAAATGATAAGCTAATAATTGAAATGTGATGTTCCGACGTAAATTGAAATGGGTCGGAATAAGCGAAAGTGATGAAAACCATAATGAATGGTAAAAAGGGGTAATATTTGGCATATAGGCCAAACGGGTCGAATGGTGGTGACAACACCATTTGACAATATCGACTAATGTGGTTGTCAAGTCTTATGTTAACATGAGCGATTAGCAAATCAGATAATTGCGTCGCCATAGGTTGTGTGATAATAAAAGCGAGGTATAAATCGGGTCTATTTGTTGACCCGGGCCAGGTACGCTCATATGAATTTATAGTTAAAAGTGCAAGTAAGGTCGAATATTTAGTGAAGTCCTTCCTCGCAAAAACGAAGGATTAAAAATGACCATAAGGCCCTTGATGGGAAAACCGGGCAAACGCCCCTTAAAGGTTGTTTAGGAACTTAATTATGACTTCGTAACCCTTAGATGCGTATAAAAGTTCTAAACAAAAACATTGGTGGGTCGGATGCCTAGAAATAGACATTTGCGAAAAAGGACTAGCCGAAGGGTAAAATAGGGATTTTGAGTTCCTTATGTTAAATCCACCACAAAACTAGTTGTGGTGGAAGATATGTATTAATTAGCATGGAAAGACGAAGTGCGAAAAGAAAATAGCGAGTGTGATGTTTAGATATTTTAAAAGTCCCTGAAATGGGTCAAATAAAATAAGAAGTTAAATGTGGATTAAGTGATTAGTAAGATACATATAAATCTGTGATTTGTGAATGCGTACGTGAGCCCCATAATGGGAGTGGAAACGCTAACGCTTGTTAAGCCTGGGATGGGTAGGAAATGTTAAAGAAGACTCTTGAAAACATTCTTGCAATATAACTTAAACCAAACGGGTCGAATAGTCACCTAAAGGATTTATTAGCCAATAGTGGATAAATCAGATTTCTATGCAAACCAAGGTGATAAACGAGTTCGTAATTTAATTACGGACGCGTGGGAAAAAGAATCGAGTAAAACAGATGTGTATATTGAAAGTTATGCACGTTTTCGTGAAAAGAATTGGAGCTGGAAAATGCAGCAACGAGCTGCAAACCTTCTGCCCATTTAAGGGCGTCGCGCCACGCGACGACATGGCCCAAGGGCCGTCGCGCGATGCGACGGGGTGCAGGTTTTGCGAAAATTGTTTGTTGGTTCTGATGTACTGAAAAGTACATATGTTTATATTGTATATTTTGGTCAGTTTACAGTCGTTTTGAGTCTGTTTTAGGTTAGAATTATGATACTGCTGACGTTAAGCTTTGATTTCAGGTCCCGTAGCTTAAAGTGATGAAAAACGAGTCAAAACGAGCAGTTCGGAAGAAAAACGGGATTCGTACGCGCGTCGGAGAAGCTGGAAATCGAAATATAATAAAAAAATCAGAAAAATCAAGATTGGAGGCGCCGCGCGACGCGACGCCCCCTAGCGTCGCGCGAGGGGTGTTAATTCGAATTAATGTGATTTCCAGCTAGGGTTTGATAGAGAATTTCCAGGAAACCTGATTAGTAACCCTAATTACGAATTGAGAGTTCTTTGGAGCATTCTTGGAGCATACTTTGAGAACAATCGGAGATTTCAAGGCACGGGAATCATTGGTACGAGTCGAGAGCGAAGAATCGAAGAATCAATCGGGTTTTCTAATCCCTTGTTTTGTCGATTACTTTCTTGGAACTTTGTTACAATGAATTCTGTTTTAGACATCTTTGTTTTGTTTTCATTTACTGATATGCTTGGCTAATTTCATAAACCACCTAGACTTGATAAATGGATTGAATAAAGATTTTTACCGTTTTCGTTATTTGCATGATTGTTATGGGTGATTGTGTTTAGTAAGAGGTTTGATTTAATGGTTTGATGTGTATGCATGCTTTGATTTGGTTTATTATTGTTACTTGCTTCATATGATTCTTAGTGACGGTCTTTATCACAACATAGAGTCATATTAGGGTTTAGGGTTTCGGTGAGTGTCTATATCACGTTAGAAAACCTTCACTCTTTAGGGAGAATTGCGCAATAATCCTTAGAAGTAACTGATAATAATTTACTAAGCCTTAGTGTTCTACTAGTCCTAATACCTGGGAAGTGAGGGGCTATTGGTAGGTCTTACCCGGCGAATTACTTTAGATAGGCCTTGGGAAAGGTTATGTCTTGGTTTACCTGTCGGTCTTATTAGTCTATCAAGTCAAATTAATTACTTCAAACTACCCTAGATCTAGGATTGGGAAAGAATAGGTCAATATTAGGGTACTTACACAATAATTAGACAACTGGGAAGGCGTCTAATAACCGGTAGAATTAACGGCCTAGGTAGTACCACAGGTTTCTCCTTGAGAAGGGTCGAGGGGCCTCGTTGGTTCTTAATAGGTTTAGTATTTTAAGATCCCGGTTCCATAACTCGTGCATTTAACTTAATCGGTAATCTCTTAAAAACAATCCATGATTCTTGTCTAGGTGGTCCCGTTCTCATATAAGAAAAGTCTTCAGTCTTTATTCGTATTTAGTCTAGCTTTAGTCTACTTAGTAGTCTAATATAGATTTCCTAGTTTTTCAGTAACCCCCCCCCCCCCCCCAAAAAAAAACAAATAAACAAGTTAAGTCGTGTCTTTCAGTGTCTGTCAGAGTCTAGTTTACGTGATTTATAGAGTCTCGTGGTTCGATATCCGGACTTCCTAGGTTATACTACATTGATCGGTACACTTGCCGATTGTGTGGTTTTAGGTTGAGTCTAGAATTAAAGCTTTTTAGTGTCTAGCTTAGAGAGTCTAATATAGTTAGTTTTTATAGTCTGTTTAGAACACATCAAGTTTTTGGCGCCGTTGCCGGGGACTCTTGGTAATTGCGTTCATTAGCTTTGATAGATCTACTTGACAAATACGTGCTACGTGTTTACTTTGTTTTGTGTCTTTTCTTTTCATCTTGAGTCGTAGTAACTATTGTTTGCTATTCTTGTGTTCAGGTTTTTGCTCGTAGTCGATGCCACATCTGCGCTCGCACGGACCACCACCACCAGTCAAGCAGTCATCATCTCAATTGGGCGACGGCCCACAGGTTACTTCTACATCTTCATCTCGTTTCCCCAAGTTCGATTCCACCCCATTACCCACCCCACCTCCTATACCACCACCTTCGCCAAACCATTCACCTAAAACCTCACCTAAAGTTTCCCCACCCAATAGCCCTACTTCTAGTACCTCTAGCAATCCAGAAAACTTAGAACCAATGGCAAACCCTAGGCAAACCGTCCATCAGCAAGCCACTCAGGATTTCACTGGCCTTGCTTCACCCATCATCGTTCCACCCATCGTTAGTGAAAATTCATGGCAGATTCCGTCTTATGCCATGCAGGCTATCACCAATACCATCCAATTCCATGGCCGAGACGATGAGGACGCCCCGGCCCACATTAACCGTTTCTCCCACATCCTAGCTACCTTTAACCTTCACGGTGCACCCAACGATGCCACCTACCTACAGCTTTTCCCATTCTCCTTAGCCGGCCGTGCGGCTACTTGGTTGGACTCTCAACCAACCGGTACCTTTACCACTTGGGCGGGGCTTCGTCAAGCCTTTTTGAATAAGTACTTCCCGCCCGCAAAAGCCTCACGTCTTAGAGACCAAATCCACTCCTTTCGCATGGAGCCCGACGAGCCTTATTACCTTGCTTGGGAGCGTTTCCAAAACCTAACTGCTCGTTGCTCCCAGCATGGTCTTTCTGATTGGGCTTTGTGTGAGAAATTCTATAACGGTCTTACCCAAGAGACTAGAGATATGTTCGATACTAATGCGGGGGGGGGGGGGGCATATGATGGGTATTCTTACAGTTGCCGAGTGTTTAGAGCGTTTTGAGGCATTTGCTCAGTCTCAATCCCAATCACGTTCCGATCAGAGGTATCAAAGTGGTAATTCTAATACCACTACTAGTGCACCCGCCCGAGGGGTGAACCATGTCACCATGGATCCTAGTTTAGCCTCTGTCTTGGAAACCATGTCTAGGGAACTCAAAGAAATTAGGGCTAAGGTAGATAAATGTGAGTATTGTCGAGGGGGTCACGACACGAGTGCGTGTCCTTTACTAGTTGGTGAGGAGAAATGTGATTATTTAGGAGGAGGGTTTGGTAGAGGTCAGTCGAGCGGTTTTGGGGGTAATAACACTTTTGGGTCGGGTTGGCGTAATAATAATAATAACTTGAATAATAACACCTTTCGCCCAAATGGACCTCCTGGCTTTCAAATGGCTCAAAACCCAAATAGGGGCCAAAATTCACTCTTTGGTGGGGGTTCAAGTGGGCAGTTCAACAAAGGGTTCAATGGGCAGGTCAAGGATGGGGGGTCAAATAACCAAGGTCAAGCAGGTCAAGGTCCAAGTTTTGATCTAGGGGGTAGCATAGAGAGAATGGAGTCCATGATGAGTCAGCTAGTTGTTAGGGACCAAACCACTCAAAAGACCCTTAGTGAACATGACCTAATGCTTAAAAACCATCAAGCCTCGTTTCAGGACCTTCAGCGAGTTGTAGGAGATATGTCTAGGAAGCTAGAAGAGAGATTACCCGGTCACTTCGCGGGTAACACCCAACCGAACCCTAATGCCCATGCAAAAGCCATTACCACCCGTAGTGGCAAGACCATAGGAAACCCTAGAGTCGAGGAGAGGGTAGTTGATGAAGATGGAGATATCATAGATGAGGAGATCCAAATGGAGGCTCCCGGCAAAGTGCAATCTAGGTTAACCCCAGCAAGTACCGCACAGCCCGGTGAGTCTCAAAGTGAGAAGAAAGTTGAGAGAACCCCAATAGATGTTAGACCTTCACCCTTAGTGAACCATGCGTATGTCCCGTTTCCCTCACGTCTTAAGAACCAAAAATACTCTAGGGAATACGGGCAGTTTTTGGACATCTTCAAGCAATTGAAGATTAACCTTCCATTCATAGAGGCACTCCAATCAATGCCAAAATACGCTAAGTTCTTGAAGGATCACCTTAGGAACAAAGAAAAATTAGGAGAGTTGTCTAACGTCCCGTTGAATGGGGGATGTTCCGCCGTGGTGTTAAATAAGCTTCCCGAAAAGCTTACCGATCCGGGTATTTTCACCATTCCATGTCTATTCGGTAGTAATACCAACACTCGAGCCTTAGCCGACTTAGGAGCTAGTATCAACTTGATGCCCTTTTCTCTTTATGAGAAGCTAGACCTAGGAGAGCTTGCACCTACCCGAATGACACTATCTTTAGCCGATCGGTCCGTTAAATACCCTAGGGGTATAGTTGAGAACTTGCTAGCTAAGGTAGACAAATTCGTGTTTCCCGCCGATTTCGTAATTTTGGATATGGAAGCGGATGAGAGAGTTCCCATTATCTTAGGTCGTCCTTTCCTACGTACCGCCAAAGCCCTTATAGACGTTTATGATGGTAAGATCACCCTTAGGGTAGGTGAGGAGAGGGTGACTTTTGAGATAGATCGTTCCATGAACCACCCGAGTGGTTCAGATGACTATAGTGGTCCTTGCCATTCCGTCTACTTAGGGGAGGGTTCCGAACTACCCATTATTATTTCATCCGAGTTAGAGGATAGTGAGAAAGTGAGATTGTTAGATGTGTTGAAGGCCAACAAAGAGGCCATTGCATGGAGATTGTCCGACATTAAGGGCATAAGTCCTTCCTATTGCACCCACCGGATACTCATGGAGGATGATTATAAACCGGTGGTGCAACCCCAAAGGAAGCTTAATCCTAACATGCAAGATGTAGTGAAAAAAGGAGGTTCTTAAACTCTTAGATGCCGGGATGATATATCCCATTTCAGATTCACCTTGGGTTAGTCCCACACAGGTTGTCCCCAAGAAGGGGGGGATGACCGTTGTCATGAACGAAAAGAACGAGCTTATCCCTTCACGTACGGTCACGGGTTGGCGCGTGTGCATCGACTACCGAAAGTTGAATGATGCCACCCGTAAAGACCACTTCCCATTGCCTTTCATAGATCAAATGTTGGAGCGTCTCGCCGGTCAACAATTCTATTGTTTTCTAGACGGCTTTTCCGGTTACTTCCAGATCCCCATTGCACCGGAGGATCAGGATAAAACCACCTTCACATGCCCCTACGGCACCTATGCGTACCGACGCATGCCGTTCGGGTTATGTAACGCTCCGGCTACCTTTCAGCGTTGTATGGTCACCATATTTCAGGATATGATAGAGACTTCCATGGAGGTTTTCATGGATGATTTTTCAGTTTATGGTGACTCTTTCGAGGTGTGTTTGAAAAATTTGGAGAGAATGTTAAAGCGATGTGTAGAGACGAAGCTTATGCTAAACTGGGAGAAGTGTCACTTCATGGTGACGGAAGGTATAGTGTTAGGGCATAAGATTTCTAGAGAGGGTATAGAGGTAGATCGTGCGAAAATAGATACCATTAGTAGGTTACCTCCACCCACGAGTGTTAAGTCGATTAGGAGTTTTCTAGGGCATGCGGGCTTCTATAGACGCTTTATTAGGGATTTCTCCAAAATTACTCGCCCCATGACCCGCTTGCTAGAGAAAGATGTTCCATTCGTCTTTGACGAGGAGTGTCTTAAGGCCTTCAACTTCTTGAAGGAACAGTTGGTTAGTGCACCTATTCTTATCTCGCCCGACTGGAGCTTGCCCTTTGAGCTTATGTGCGATGCGAGTGACTATGCCGTTGGAGCGGTATTAGGACAAAGAAAGGATAAGCACTTCCACCCCATCTACTATGCAAGCAAAACACTCAATGATGCTCAAGAAAACTACACTACCACGGAGAAAGAGCTTTTAGCCGTAGTTTTCGCTTTTGATAAATTCCGCTCATACCTCGTTTTGTCCAAGACTATAGTTTTCACCGATCACTCCGCGTTGCGTTTTCTTTTTCAAAAGAAAGACGCTAAACCCCGACTCATTTGGTGGATTCTTTTGCTTAGTGAGTTCGATATTGAGATTAGGGACAAGAGAGGGGCCGAAAATGTGGCGGCCGATCACTTATCGCGGTTAGAGGATCCCAAGAGGGAAGAGATTCGTGAGGAGGAGATTGGAGACACGTTCCCTCACGAATCTATAGAGTTTGTTGAAGCGGAGAAAGAAGGATTGCCATGGTTTTGCGATTTAGCAAATTATCTCTCTAGTGGTGATGTGGTGAAAGGGATGTCTACACAACAAAGGAAGAGATTGTTTAGTGAGGCGAGGAAGTATGTTTGGGATGATCCTTTTCTCTTTAGGATAGGAGGAGATAGAGTTCTTAGACGTTGTGTGTCGAGAGAGGAGGGTTGGAACATTATTAAGCATGTGCATGAAGGCCTCACGGGAGGACATCATGGTGCACATGCCACCGCTCAAAAGGTATTCGATTGTGGTTTCTATTGGCCTACTGTTCTTAGAGATGCCGAGGAGTTCGTGAAGATGTGTGATGCATGTCAACGAACCGGCAATATTTCCGCCAAAGATGAGATGCCTCAAAATCCGATACAAGTAGTAGAGGTTTTTGACGTTTGGGGCATCGATTTCATGGGACCCTTCCCAAACTCCAAAGGAAACCGTTACATACTCGTGGCGATCGATTACGTTTCTAAATGGGTTGAGGCTCAAGCTCTTCCCACAAACGAAGCCCGAGTAGTGTTGAATTTTCTCAAAAAGCTCTTTTCACAATTCGGTACTCCTAAAGCCTTAATTAGTGACCGTGGCACTCACTTTTGCAATGCATTGATGGAGAAGTTGCTTGCACGCTACGGTGTCACTCATCGTTTATCTACCGCATATCATCCACAAACGAGTGGACAAGTGGAGAATGCGAATCGCGGTATTAAACGAATTTTAGAGAAAACAGTTGGTAAGAATAGGAAAGATTGGTCCGACAAGCTAGACGATGCTTTGTGGGCATTTAGAACCGCCTACAAGACCCCTTTAGGAACTACACCTTTCATGATCGTCTACGGAAAAGCTTGTCATCTCCCCGTCGAGTTAGAACATAGAGTGCTTTGGGCCTTGAAAACCGTTAACTTAGATATGACTGAAGCCGCTAGAAAGCGTTTCTTTCAAATTCATGAGCTTGAGGAGCTTAGAGATACGGCATATGCTCGATCGTTGGGAATAAAGGAGAAAACGAAGTTGTTGCATGATAGGAGGTTGAGGAAAGTGAAGGAGTTTAGCAAAGGCGATAAAGTGCTTCTTTACAACTCGAGATTGAAGCTTTTCGCGGGTAAGTTGAAGTCCAAGTGGTCGGGACCTTTTATGGTTCATTACGTGTTTCTGTACGGAGCGGTGGAGATCATGGATGAGAAGGATGGCCGTAGTTGGAAGGTGAATGGCCATCGGTTGAAGCACTACCTTGGAGGAGCGATAAACAAGGATGAGAGGGAGGTAACTCCTCTCGAAATCCCACCTAAAGCCGCCAATTAGTGTTGTGGGTGAAAGCCCAAGTGTACATTTTGTATCGTTTGTATAAGAGTCTTTGTTTGAGTATTTTCGTGTTTTAACGAGTCTTTCCGTAGTTTTTCGGTTTGTGTTTTGTGTCTTTGAGAATTTTGCAGGGTTCGTTACCGGATTGAAAAGGGAAAAAGCATGCGAAAAGAGGTTTCGGGTAAGTTTTCTGGATACTTAGAAAAATTTTGAAGTGTTTTGGATGGTTGCAAAAATTCCGAAAAATTTTCTAAGGCATGAGACACAAGAATTTTTGAAACATTCTGTTAAAAACAGCCCCTGGCGTGACGCCAAGGGCCGTAGCGTCACGCTATGGGAAAAGGTCCAAAACTAATTAAAATCGAGGGCGAAGCGCGACGCCAGGACCCCCTGACCCCATCGCGTCACGCGGGGCCTATTTGAACCGGCTTAAAATGTTTTTTCGTGAACCTGTCGCTGAATACATTCCCTTTTCACATATCAAAACCCTAAGTCGCGAATTGAACATAAATCACCATATCTTCATCATCCGACCACCATTCTCAACACCATGACCACCACTGTGATCGGATTTCCATCCCGAACAAAACCCCTAACCGATTTCGACCATCCGTCGGTTACATTGTCCGATTCGGGATTTAACTTTGTGCACAAATTTCAAGCTTTTCAACGATTCAGGTACGAGTAATTGCATTATTCTCTTATTCTTGTCTTTGAGTCAATGGTGATTGTTATGTGAAGTCGAGTCATTCACTGTGAGTCAGTCGAGTCAGGTCTTGTTCCAGTTTGGGTCAGTGATTTTGTTTTGAGTCATAATGTTTATCAGTCCGGTCTATGTCGAGTCCGAATAATGTTAGTGCAGGTCTGTGGTTTTCCTGTTTCGAGTCAAGTCTAGTTTTTGTCAAGTCATTTTCGCGTCTGTAGGTGTGTCTTCGAGTCACGTCAATGTTTGTCCGTTTAGTAGTGTGATGCAAGTCTAAATGATGTTCGTGTCGAGTTGTTTGTGTCGTTGGTATCATATGTCGCAGGTTTAGTGATATTGCTATAGCAAGGGTGCGGGTGGCTCGGGTTGGATTATTGTCTGATTTGATTTGAGAGATTAGGACGGGATTATGCGAAAATAAGGGGGGAGGTTTTGCACAGATAACAAATTTTCGGGCGAGGTTTGTTTGGTTTAATTGAGTTATGGCGAAAGTTTGTTTTGGGCGTCATACAATTCAAGTGTGGGGAAGCGGTTGCGCCGTTTTGACATAAAGCTATAATTTTTCGAAAAAAAAAAAAAATTACGCGCGCCGTTTCCGTTGCTTCCACACTGAGATTTTTGATGATTTCTCGGCACTTAGGATTGCTCGAGGGCGAGCAAAGTGCCGGGAGGGGGTAAAAGTGTAAAATTTTTGTAATTTGCGTCAAAGCGTCGTTTTGCGTCATTCAGGGTCGTTTGAGTTGTTTTTGAGTCTTGTTAAAGTCATGTTTAGTGTCGTTTTGCGCAATGTGCATCGCTTGATTATCGAACCGCTTCGCTCGTACTCAATCTCCATTCGGGCGGAGTTCGGTTCGTTTTCGAGTTGATTTGCGTCAAAGTCACTTGTATCGAACAACGGCCGCGAACGAAATGCTATACGGCCGTCGTTCGACTGTACATTATTATATTATTTATTCGTTGTTGAAAAAAAAAATTTTAAAAATTTAAAAAATTAAAAAACACCAAAAATAGTTTGTGACTACTAACTTTCTGCATTGTTTTCTTGTCAAATATTTCTTGTTTTGCAGGAACATGTCGGGTGAAGGATCATCATCGAACCTAAGAAAAAGAAAGATTCAGTATCGGGGGAATGATAGGAGGGTGTATTCCCGTGTCGAGAGGATTATTGATCACCCGGTTTTAGACTTTGAAGAAGGCAGTGAGGAGAGGAAGAAACTGAAGAAGTATGCGGACACTATTATGTTGGAGCATCGTACGATAGATTGGGATTGGTTGCAAGCTATGGGAGCAAGTGATCGGGTGGCGGAGTTGTTAGGGCCACGATTGAGAGCGGCAGTGGATTGCCGTTGGCCGCAGTATAATGAACTTACACTTGAGTTCCATTGTACCTTCCGTCATAAAGAGGGTACTTTTGCGGAACATAATGCGGTGTCGTTTTCTTTGGCCCGAATTTTGTATGAAATGAGTATTCCTCAGTTTGGAGTAGCCTTGGGTTTCTATACGGATGAGGAGGTGAGGACTGATGAGTTTGTGAATGGGTTAAGAGGTGTGTATAATCACCCTCGGCCGAAGTGTTTGGATTCGGCAGACTTGGAGAGATTTTGGGACGATATTGCGACCCAACCGTTCGCCCAGACGAACCTTATTACATCGGTTCGTGACCCTATATATAGGTACATTTTGAAAATATTGGCGACGACGGTTGTGGCGAGGAAGTCAGGTGAGAATAAAGCAAACTGGTTGGATCTTTTTGCTTTAATGTGTATGGTGGAGAAGAGAAACTGGAATTTGGCGAGTTTCTTTGCATGGTCGTGTAATAGGCCGCGTCGGGGAGGAAAAAGGGCTGCTATGGATCTTGGGCCATATATAGCTAGGTTGGCAGGAAATATAGGGGCCTTAAGAAAATATCATTTGGAGCAGATGCACTTGAGTTTCCCCACGGTTTATTGGGGTATTGCTGAGCTGCAGTTAGCGGGGGTTTTGACAAATACGGACCCGCCACAATGGAACTATGAAGTGGGTGCTCCTCCAGCACGACAGCCGGCACCTCGACGTAGGCGTGAGATTCCTCCACAGCAGCCAGTTAGACAGCAGAGACCTGACCCGTTCACTCCCGAGGATGCTTTTGACTATACACAGCAGAGGTTTACTCAGATTGAAGATATGATGCGGGTTAACCACCAGTGGACGATGCAGAGCCACCACCGACAGGAAGACATGCTCAGGTATATGATGTCGGGTATGTCATTGAATGCTCCGATACCTCCACCCTTTGCCGGATTATTACCTCCACCAGTTTATGGAGGCGAGCAGCAGACCCCATATGTCTACGGTCAGTACCCGGGGTATGACCAGTGGGGAGGGCAGAGTGGTTATGATTACAGTGGTCAGTTCGGGTGGCAGCAGGCTGGAGGTTCAGGTACCCAGCAGATGGATGAAGATTCTGAGGATGAGGAGTGATGTAGCAGACTGAAGCAGCATATATCCTTTGATGTTTTATTTTATTTATGCTGTTTTGGTAGTTCGATATGGTTGTATTAGTAGACATATTCATATTTTTATTTTTCATTTGAACTTGGATTGTTGGAACAATGAACGTTTGGTGGTATTTGGTTTGGTATGCTATGATTGTTTTAGGTTGATGATTTGGAGCCGCTTTCCGTTCGTGTGTGAGGGAGTTTTGTATTGTTTGCTGAGCACGTTCGGTATTGGAGGGCTTATATGGAAACGACTGGCACTTTGACAGTCTCACATACTCAGCTAAGTTGTTTCCCTTTTTGTTGTTGTTGTATATTTTTTTTTTCGTTTGCAGTTTTTATTTTAAGGTAGTTTTGAGTCGTATTTTCATTCTTGCATTAGGGACAATGCAATCTCTAAGTGTGGGGATGGGATACTTGTAAATATTTGAGTCCTAAATATGAAAAAAAAAATTTAAAAATTGAAAAAATCCAAAAAAATTGAAAAATCAGAAAATGTCTTTCGAAAAAAAAAGAAGTTTGCAATTAAAACGGAAAATGATAGAAAAAATGAATTTTTGCTCGGGTTTGAATAATAATAATAATATGAGATTATAATAAACTGAGCTTGCGTCTAGTTAGGGATATGTGGATAGGCCCGGGTTTGGTTTTAAGTCCCTTTGAGCTAATATACCTTAATTGTCGGTCTGCTAGTGGGTTTTCGCCTGGGAAATATGGGAAACTAAAACTGCCAATAATAGTATAAGGGGCACCGTTATAAGTTAAAACCGTTAGAGTTTGTGATCCTGTTAAAAAAAATAGAATAAAAAGTGAGCTAGAAACTAAATGAGAGTAGCCATTCCTATGTAATCTGTGATTGGGGATGGCGACTCTACAGTCGGATTACCGCTAGGGTGTGTGAAATCGACTTGCCGAATAAAAGTACCGAAACCTAAGTAATCTGTGGTTGGGGATAGCGACTCTACAGCCGGAATACCGCTTGGTTAGGGAAAGCATCGTCTAGACTCACGAGAAAGAAAAAAAAAATTATGATTGTAAACTCTCTTGGTTTTGATATAAGACGGTTAGGAATTGGTCCAGTGATCGTTCTTTTAGTCCTATAAGCTTGAGGTGGGAGTAGGTGGACCGTAGATTCTAGTGTGAGACCCTAGGTAGACTGACCGCACTTAAATTAAATTTACATGATAAGGGCTTAGGATTGGATTCGGGTTTAAAGTGGACAAGCATATTCGCAATTGCTACTAACGCAAGTCTTGGTTTTAATTAATTATACCTATACTTTGGACCCGAGTGTGATTATTTGTTTCTGATTCCGTTGCATAATTCTTTTTCGAGGACGAAAAAAGAGTAAGTGTGGGGATGTTTGATGTACTGAAAAGTACATATGTTTATATTGTATATTTTGGTCAGTTTTCAGTCGTTTTGAGTCTGTTTTAGGTTAGAATTATGATACTGCTGACGTTAAGCTTTGATTTCAGGTCCCGTAGCTTAAAGTGATGAAAAACGAGCAGTTCGGAAGAAAAACGGGATTCGTACGCGTGTCGGAGAAGCTGGAAATCGAAATATAATAAAAAAATCAGAAAAATCAAGATTGAAGGCGCCGCGCGACGCGACGCCCCCCTAGCGTTGCGCGAGGGGTGTTAATTCGAATTAATGTGATTTCCAGCTAGGGTTTGATAGAGAATTTCCAGGAAACCTGATTAGAAACCCTAATTACGAATTGAGAGTTCTTTGGAGCATTCTTGGAGCATACTTTGAGAACAATCGGAGATTTCAAGGCACGGGAATCATTGGTACGAGTCGAGAGCGAAGAATCGAAGAATCAATCGGGTTTTCTAATCCCTTGTTTTGTCGATTACTTTCTTGGAACTTTGTTACAATGAATTCTGTTTTAGACATCTTTGTTTTGTTTTCATTTACTGATATGCTTGGCTAATTTCATAAACCACCTAGACTTGATAAATGGATTGAATAAAGATTTTTACCGTTTTCGTTATTTGCATGATTGTTATGGGTGATTGTGTTTAGTAAGAGGTTTGATTTAATGGTTTGATGTGTATGCATGCTTTGATTTGGTTTATTATTGTTACTTGCTTCATATGATTCTTAGTGACGGTCTTTATCATAACATAGAGTCATATTAGGGTTTAGGGTTTCGGTGAGTGTCTATATCACGTTAGAAAACCTTCACTCTTTAGGGAGAATTGCGCAATAATCCTTAGAAGTAACTGATAATAATTTACTAAGCCTTAGTGTTCTACTAGTCCTAATACCTGGGAAGTGAGGGGCTATTGGTAGGTCTTACCCGGCGAATTACTTTAGATAGGCCTTGGGAAAGGTTATGTCTTGGTTTACCTGTCGGTCTTATTAGTCTATCAAGTCAAATTAATTACTTCAAACTACCCTAGATCTAGGATTGGGAAAGAATAGGTCAATATTAGGGTACTTACACAATAATTAGACAACTGGGAAGGCGTCTAATAACCGGTAGAATTAACGGCCTAGGTAGTACCACAGGTTTCTCCTTGAGAAGGGTCGAGGGGCCTCGTTGGTTCTTAATAGGTTTAGTATTTTAAGATCCCGGTTCCATAACTCGTGCATTTAACTTAATCGGTAATCTCTTAAAAACAATCCATGATTCTTGTCTAGGTGGTCCCGTTCTCATATAAGAAAAGTCTTCAGTCTTTATTCGTATTTAGTCTAGCTTTAGTCTACTTAGTAGTCTAATATAGATTTCCTAGTTTTTCAGTAACCCCCCCCCCCCAAAAAAAAAAAAAAACAAATAAACAAGTTAAGTCGTGTCTTTCAGTGTCTGTCAGAGTCTAGTTTACGTGATTTATAGAGTCTCGTGGTTCGATATCCGGACTTCCTAGGTTATACTACATTGATCGGTACACTTGCCGATTGTGTGGTTTTAGGTCGAGTCTAGAATTAAAGCTTTTTAGTGTCTAGCTTAGAGAGTCTAATATAGTTAGTTTTTATAGTCTGTTTAGAACACATCAGGTTCCGTTTTGATTCGCGAACTTGTTAGACATGTTATAAACACTATATGACTAACTCATTTCATGTTTTATGAAATGTAGGTGCTAACCGAGTTACCGGAAGACGATCAAGCTAAGTAATGAACCGAACATACGAAAAATGAAGCTTCCGCAAGTTGTTTCGTCGTTATTCTAAAACGATGAATTAAATCACATTATGTTGTATTACTTTAAATTGTAAAAGTTTTTAATAAACCCGTATTTTTCATTGTAATTGTAACCGTAATTACATGATTATGGACTTAAATTATACGAAAATCGTTAAATAATAGCAAGGATGTTACAAGTATAGGGGGTAATAATAAAGGGCATTTTAGTAATTTACCTCAAGTCAATAGATCAGTCCACAAATTTGATGCCAGGGGGTAAACTTGCGACATAACAGCGAACACTGGGGGGGTAAAATAAAAGGGTAAAATAGTCATTTCACCCCCAAGTCAACAGATCATTCCACAAATTTGATGCCAGGGGGTAAAGTTGCGACATAACAACGAACAGTGGGGGGTAAAATTGCAATTATTTCGTTAGGGGGTAAGGGTGCCAATTGGCCTAAACCCCAGGGGGTAAAATTGCAGTTTACTCCATAAACTATTTTGTTATATGTTATTATTCACTTTTATTTATTAAAAACACACAAATTCAAGAAGAAAAAAATTAAGCATCCCCTAAAAATAAATTCATCCGAAAAATACAAATATAAAATATATGGAAAAAAAGATACTAACCCCACCCACTATTTATATATATATATATATATATATATATATATATATATATATATCTTATAATACACGATAAATAAATATTAAAAACAAAGGGTAAAAGATATAAACATAAAATTCATGTGATTAAAATAATACATATGAGTCATTCGTTATCTCTAAAAATTTATCATAATATCTATTTATTTTGTCGGAAAAAACAATTGAGATCAACACATAAAATGTCATGCATCCCTCCTATGGTTTGTTTTATTATAGATTATGGACGATTCCAAAAAAATAAACTTATTGTCGTATATAAGAAAGTTTTTTTTTTCTAATTTATATCTACTCGGATATGTGTTAAGTGTTAACAAGTTCATTTACAATTGATTCTTCGTTCTTGTGCGTAGATTCATCACAAGTACTTTTTTTATATTTTTTAAAACTCTAAAACGAACTAACTTAAATTTATTTTGTTTGCAACGGGGGAAGGTAACGTACAATAGCTCTTAATGTGTGAAACGTACGCGAGTAAATTACGCATGTTATAAAATTCAAACCTTAGTCATGCATGAAAAAAACACACATAATCACGCATTTACAACACACATAATCACGCATTTGTTCACCAACAAGACAGAAAATCACGAATGAATAAACCCTAATCACGCATGTTATATGAATAATTATACGCATTATTTGTTACTCGCGTATGCTTCACACGTTAAGGGACTATTGTATTTAACATTTTTTTTTTCATTTACAACGTATCCATAAGTTTCTTTTTTTGTGAGATTTGATGTAAACGAAATTAGATTGATACGTACATGACATTCTAAATTATTTTACTAATTATGCTATCCTAATAAAAATGTTAAATGTTTTTAAGACTTTGTGTGCATTATTTTCAATTAGGTGTTAACATCTAAATTATTATGCAATAACAACTAATTCTCAAAAGGTAATGTTGGATGTGTGCATTATTTTCAATTAGGTGTTAACATCTAAATTATTATGCAATAACAACTAATTCTCAAAAGGTAATGTTGGATAAGCGTATCCAAATAATGTTTTAATTTTAAGATAATTTTTTTAAAAATGTTTGATTTGGTGTGCTCACTAAATAAATAAATTTCGTTTTGTCAAAGAGAGGAGTGTTGATTGGGTTGCAAACTAATCACCTTCGATCTTTTTTCATTGAAATTTCGTTATATATGCAAAATAAAATAAAAGGACCGAGATATTATTGGAAATTAGAGAGTGGAAATTTCTTCGAAAATAATTGGTTTTCATTGTGTGAATGTTGCTTATAATTGTTTGACAAAAATGCGTCGTCAGCTTCCTCGATTTTTCATTTTAAATTTTTTGCTTTTGGTGTTTATATATTAGTCACCCTCGTGTTTTCTACTACGAGTTAAATTCAGTTTAATAACTTCAATTAAATGATAATATATTACGCCAAAAGTATAGCTACGTATTGCCCTATTGACAAGGAGGTTTGGGTTCTCCAATGAAGATCTAAGTTTGATCATCACTTGTGTCACTTTGGTGGATTAGATAATGATGGATAGAGTCTACTCTCCATGCAGAGGTGTCATGTTCTATCTTGAGACCTGAGCTCACCCGGGTTTTGTTACACAGTGTGTTATGCCGGAAAGTGTTCAACTCTTATGGTGGCACAACGTCTGTCAAGTGACAGTCGGTGGTATGATTTCTCGGGGGAACGGCCAAACCAAACTTTAAAGCCTAGCGTGAGCCCCGTTAAGACAGCATAGTCTAACCGAAGTGGGGCAACGAGACTCTCCAATTTATGAAGTACGGTGGCTTAACATAAGAAAGGCGCCGTTAAAAAAAATAAAAATTGAACGTAGACCTTTATTTCAACCGAAGTAGACTACCGTATCAAGATTCGATGAAGAAACCTCTTCGTACAATTTTTTTCAAATATTTAATATTACTGGTGTGAAAATAGATGGCTAGGATTGAATACAATCAATACATTCATATATGAACCGAAAAATATAATTAATTAAAATTATATTATATTATACTACATATACATTTGTAAGTTTGGAGGAATAGTGCCAGGCAGCTGCCTGGCACTTCCCTATTTGACCAACTTATTTTTAATTTAATTTTATTCTCAGTTTAAAATTACGCTTTCGTTCTTTGTTTAAAATTACGTTTTTGCCCCCAGCTCAAAATAAAATTATAATCTTACACCTAGCTCAAAATTACGCTTTTCCACTCGGTTAAAAAACTCACTTTTAATTTTGTTCCCAGTTTAAAATTACGGTTTCGCCCAGTTTAAAATTACGCTTTCATTCTTTTTTTAAAATTACGTTTTTACCCCCAGCTCAAAATAAAATTATAATTTTGTCCCTAGCTCAAAATTACGCTTTTGCTCTCGATTCAAAAACTCACTTTTAATTTTGTTCCCAGTTTAAAATTACGGTTTAACCCTCCGTTTAAAATTACGTTTTTGCACCCAGTTCAAAATAAAATGTTGTTTTTTCCTCTAGCTCAAAATTACGCTTCTGCCCTCAGCTCAAAATTACGTTTTTGTCCACAGTTCAAAATAAAATTATGTTTTTCCCCTAGTTCAAAATTATGATTTTGCTCTCAGTTTAAAATTATGATTTCGCCTACAGTTCAAAATATAATTTACGATTTTGCCCTTTGTACAGACATACATATTATGAGAGAGAAATATTCGGCTTATTGCCCCGCAACGCGAGCGGGGCAAAAACTAGTTATCATACAAATACAAATATATTCTATTCTAACAGAACAATATAACGACAAAAATCCTCTCGCAAGCTTTAAATGGAACCGATTTATTGAGTTTTCCATTATTTTATTTGTTGCTTGTAATATCTTTTTTTTTTTTAATTTCAATAGTTTGATGAAATCACCGTTGAGTAGTTATTTGAACGGATCAACACCCTGTTTTCTACCCCAAATCATATTGCAAAAATGTCATTTTATATTTTTTTATTTTTAAATATAATATTTTTTAATAGAAGAAAGATATAGATTACACAAAGTTTTTGGGCCAAAGTGAAAGAGTGGGCCAATGGATTATGACCGATTGAACTCATGGGCTGACTTTCTTTTTTTCCATGTATATGTTGGTGTTTTTTAAATCTCAAATTTCAAAAACTGTACTAATAATAAAGTGGAGTTAGGATCAAATACAAAGGATAAAATAAATAAGAAGTGTAAGAAGGATTCTAGTCCATTGATCTTAGATTTGAAGGGTTGAGATTGGTTGTAGGGAAAAGAAGATAATAGAAGGGCATAAAAGGAATCCTATATTTATGGATTCTCTCTCTCCACATGCAAGGCACATGCCAATTCCCCCATCGATTTAAAACGTCCATAACTTTTTCATACGACATTTTTTTTCAAAAAAAATTTCACCATAATAACGAGCGTTTTTTTATCTTTAATATGAGTACCATATTATCATATAAAAATAAAATAAAAATTTTCATTTTTACTTGGTTTTTTGGCATTGTGTTAAAGGTTCAGGTCATTGTGTCTTTTAACTGGGTTTTGGTTAGTAGAGTTTCTATACATTGTGTTATTATCAAAACCTATAACACAATGTTAATTTGAGTTCTATCCATTGCGTTTTTATAAAAACCTATAACACAATATATGACACAATGAAGATTTTGTTATATCTGGGTTTTCTATAAATTGTGTTATTAGTTCAGGTCATTGTGTTTAATATGTTATTCATTGTGTTTTAATATATTGTCCATTGTGTTTTAATAATTTGTTCAATTTTTTTATTATCTTGTTCATTGTGTTTTAGTTTGTTATGTATTGTGTTTTTAGTTTGTTTTTCATTGTGTCTTCATCTGCTATCCATTGTGTCTTTTATCTGCTGTCATTAATTGTGTCTTTTATCTGTTGTCATCAATTGTGTTTTTATTTAGTCTGATTCTTATTGTGTTATATGTTATCGCCATTGTGTTATACGTTATGGTCATTGTGTTTTAGTATGTTGTCCATTGTGTCTTTATCTGTTGTCATTGATTGTGTTTTTATTCTAATTTACATTGTCTTTTACATCATGTCCATTGTGTAATATGTTATTCATTGTGTTTTAATATCTTGTCCATTGTGGTTTAATAATTTGTTCAATTTTTTTATTATCTTGTTCATTGTGTTTTAGTTTGTTATGTATTGTGTTTTTAGTTTGTTTTTCATTGTGTCTTCATCTGCTCTCCATTGTGTCTTTTATTTGCTGTCATTAATTGTGTCTTTTATCTGTTGTCATCAATTGTGTTTTTATTTAGTCTGATTCTTATTGTGTTATACGTTATGTTCATTGTGTTTTAGTATGTTGTCCATTGTGTCTTTATCTGTTGTCATTGATTGTGTTTTTATTCTAATTTACATTGTGTTTTACATCATGTCCATTGTGTAATATGTTATTCATTGTGTTTTAATATGTTGGCCATTGTGGTTTAATAATTTGTTCAATTTTTTTATTATCTTGTTCATTGTGTTTTAGTTTGTTAAGTATTGTGTTTTTAGTTTGTTTTTCATTGTGTCTTCATCTGCTCTCCATTGTGTCTTTTATTTGCTGTCATTAATTGTGTCTTTTATCTGTTGTCATCAATTGTGTTTTTATTTAGTCTGATTCTTATTGTGTTATATGTTATCGTCATTGTGTTATACGTTATGTTCATTGTGTTTTAGTATGTTGTCCATTATGTCTTTATCTGTTGTCATTGATTGTGCTTTTAATCTAATTTACATTGTGTTTTACATCACGTCCATTGTGTAATATGCAACTGGGTTTTTGAAATTTTTTTGAAAAATATAACAATATGGTACTCATATTAAAGATAAAAAAACGCTCGATTTTATGGTATAATTTTTTTTAAAACAAATGATGTATAAAAAAGTTACGGACGTTTAAAAGTTAGTGGGGAAATAGCATGTGACTTGCATGTGCATATTCTCTTTCCTCTTGTAGACAAAATTACCCTTTCCATTTAATTACTCATAGGACACTTGTCACTCTCTGGTGCCTTCTTACCCTTCTTATTTTTAAATCTTTTGTATTATAACTCAACCCTAATAAAGTGAGAGATGCTACTTTCAACCCGGCCCGATCCAAAACCCCGCTTTGGACCCGGTCTAACCTGGCAGTTTGGCATAAATTCAGAATTTTATGTTGAGAACCGGTTCCAAACCGAACCGAATTTGGGCCGATCCAAAAAACCGGCTTTTAACGCTCCCAACCGGTTTGAGTGAGTTGGGGTTTTCAACCTAAAACCAGTTTGTAACCCTCGGTTTGAGCCCAATAAGAACAGACCAGTTTACAACCCAAACTGTTTTTTACACCAACTAGTGTTTTTCTTAGCATGCTACTGACGATGAAAAGCCACATTGATCGCCTCGAAAGACTGCTTAAAACCACCCATTTTATATATATTTTTAGACGCATAATAAACAAGTTGCAATAAACTAAAACTGAAAATAAATATTTATATCATCATAAACTAAAAAATAATATAATATTTTGCCTTGATATCATATTTTCCAGAAAGTGTAACATAACAATTAGTATTCTTAAAAATAAAATATAAACTAACTATTATTAAATCTTTCATTAAGGGGGTGTTTGGCCTAGCTTTTTTATCTAAGCTTATAGCTTTTTTAGCTTATTTTTATAAAATAAGCACTAATGGGTGTTTGGTTTAGCTTTTTAAGCTTATGCTTATTAGCTTATATAAGCTAATTCCAAGAAGCTTATGGGAAGATGGTTATTTAGCTTATTTGAATAAGCTTATTTGAAGAAGGTGATTTTTTACTCAATTGCCCTCAAATGATACACACAATGATATTATATCCATTCCCATAATACAAGCTTGTGAAAATTTCATGGTTCCAAAGAGTTTATCAACTTGTAGAATATATGCTAATCCAAACACTTAAAAATAGCTTATCAAATGAAAGAAAATAAGCATAAGCTACTTTAAAATATAAGAATAAGCCAAAAAAATAAAAGCTAGGCCAAACACCCCCTAAGTTTACAATTCAGTATATATTTTGGGTAAAAATTTGTAGTTTCTTTAGAGTGTTTGGATACCCGCAACTTTACTCCAAATCAAGATAACCCATATTCCCTCAAGCTTGTTTGGTAACACTGCATAAAAGTAAGGATGAGCATGGTATTGGTACCAAAAGTACCGGCATCGAAAGTACAGATATCCAAAAAGGCTAAGACCATGTGTAGAGTTATACATGAATAATGCCCCTACCCATGGGCGTTGTGCGCTATGTGGCAGTCCAGTCAGCAATGAGGCATTATGGAGAGTTTTTCTAAAATGGGTGTAGTGGGGATGTAGGCATTGTGGAGCATTATGTTAAAAGGGGTGTAAGGTCATGCGTAATGGGCATTATAGAGGTGTGAAAGAGTTTGATAATGCCCCCACACCATCCCCATGGGCATTATATGAGCACGAAAAAGGAGAGACATTTCTAGAATAATGCCCAACGAGGAGGAAAAACATGGAAAGTAATGAGTAAAAGAGCATTAAAGGGTCTTAACCATTACATAGGGCGTTATGATGCTGACGTGACAAAAAAATGCCCCTTAAGGGGCATTAACCATTACGGGTGGTCTAATAGAATAAAATAAAATAAAAACCATTAAAAAAATCTTATTTCCCAAACAAAAACCATCAGGAAAGTTATTGGCCAAAAAGAATGAACAAAGGCGTTGAAAAATAAACGCCAAACCAATTTTTTTTTTTGAAAAAAACGCTCAGGGGGTGATTCCAAGGCGTGGAGGGGCGGTTTTTAGGGAAAAATGCCCCCCCCCCCCCGCCTACGGGTGGTCTAAAAATGGGTATCGATACCGAAAATGTTACTGAAAATGTTCGGTACGGTACGAAACTAGTATTTAAAGGTAAAAATCATTATTTTACGGGATATTGGATTTTAATAATTCTAAGTTTCACCTGTTGGCCGATAATAACCCCAACTTTAAAAATTCCCTCCAATAATCCTAACTTGTAAAAGTTTGGCCGCCATTGATCCCTTTCTAACATAGGTGCACTTAAATCAATTAAGGTGTCTCTAGGTGTAATTGAATCTATTGAGAAGACCAAATTTTTATATGTCTGAGAATAATCAATGACGGCCAAACTTTTATAAGTTGGGATTATTTGAGGGAATTTTTAAAGTTGAATTATTATCGGCAAACAGGTGAAACTTAGGATTATTAAAATCCAAGTATCGAAAATTTCAAAAAGTGAATACAAAATCATTATTGAAAATAATTCGGTACCGGTAACGGTACGGTACCAGTTCAGTATCAGTGCCGATTCGATACCGATACTAAGTACCATACGCTCATTACACACCTGTAGGCTGTAGCACAAAACATTGAAACCCCCAAATCCCTTTAGACTGCGGGGTATGGGGCGGGAGTTTGGGCGTGGGTAGGGGGAAAACGCCCAAGCCACCACCCCGGGTGGGCATGGGTTTCGGCGTGGCCCTTGGGGCATGGGTTTCAAGCCGGACGTGGGGCGGTCTGGCCAAGCTGACATGGCGGGTTGTGAATGGCCAAACCAAACTAGCCGTTGGTCTATTTAAAAAAAAAAAATTTCCTTTATAAATACTTTACAATATTTATCATTTTTCTCACACAAAATCAAACACATAAAACACAATCTCGCCATGAGTTCTTCAAGTTATACTGAATCGTCATCATCATCTGACGATGGGGCGGAAATATTTCTACAAACGATCGCGACGGTGGTGAAAGCTATTGTTGAAAACGAAGAGGAGGAGGAAGAGAGTCAACAACCTAAACGCAGAAGAAGGTACATCGCTCGTGAACGGGTCACCGCTAACGATTTGTTGGTAAGCGATTACTTCTCAGCTGAACCTAAGTATGATGAAAAAATGTTTAGGCGTCGTTTTCGTATGAGTAGAAACTTATTTTTAAGGATATCTTGAGATCTTGAGGAGAAGTATGTTTATTTTCAACAAAAACCCGATGTAACCGGGCAATTAGGATTTACTACGTGGCAAAAGGTCACGGCCGCACTTAGGCAGTTAGCGTACGACAATAGTTCGGACATTATGGATGACTATTTAAAAATGTCTGCACGTGTAGCTAGAGAAAGTCTTCACAACTTTTGTTCGTGTATTCTAGAACTCTATAGGAAAAGATATTTGAGAAAGCCCTCGTTCAGTGACATGCAACAATTATTGGAACATCACGCAGATTATCATGGGCTACCCGGGATGCTAGGTAGTTTAGATTGTATGAAATGGGCTTGGGAACTTTGTCCTACCCAATGGCAAGGCGCTCACACGAGTGGATTTCACGGGAGTCCAGCCATCATGCTTGAAGCGGTTGCGTCCCAAGATCTTTGGATATGGCATGCGTTCTTCGGTATGCCAGGTTCACATAATGATATTACCATCATAAACCACTCGCCCCTTTTCAATGATCGAGTAAATGGTATAGGACCCAAAGGAACTTTCTTTGTAAACGGGGTTGAGTACGTGTATGGGTACTACCTAGTTGATGGGATTTACCCAGAGTGGGGGGTTTTTGTAAAATCATTCACAAAACACGGTACGACAGATCCAAAGAGATTAAAGTTTAACAGGGTACAGATGGCTGCACGTAAAGACGTCGAGCGAGCATTCGGTGTTTTGAAGAAAAGGTGGCGAATATTACAAATGCCTTGTCGACTATTGGACAAGGATCAGATTGGAAACGTGATGTACACATGTATCATTCTTCACAACATGATTTTAGAGGATGAAGGTAGAGCGGTCGTTACCCACTATGATGACGATGATTCCCAACCAGGTAACGTAACAGACCATTTTGGATCAAGTCAAGGGATATACATCACAACCTTCGATCTGATTTGGTGGAACATGTTTCAACGATTCCTGGGTTCGAAACCGACGAAGACGACGAAGAATGATTGTTTTTTATTTTAATAATTATTATGTTTGTTTATGTATTTAAAAAAAATATGTTTTTTTTATGTAGTTAATTAATTTAAATATATATTAAAAAAATGGTGATGTGGCTAGGCCACGCCGGCCCAGCCAAGCCCAACCCAAGCCCCACCATACCCCCATTAAAACTTGGGTTTGGGTTATGAGAATTCAACATCCAGGTGTCAGCAATTGCCCCAACCCAAGCCACACCATATCCCGCAGTCTTATCCACAGACACACCTGTAGATTCTTCAATGGCGTCTTCAACCTTTTTCCACCTGTAGCTTCTTCAATGGCGTCTTCAACCTTTTTCAACTGCACTTCACTTTTAACCCCAATCAAACCTCTTCAACGAAACCCATCTTCTCAAACCACCGTTTGTCTCTCACAATTCGCTAAGAAACCAACACCATTGAACCTCAGTTCATCACACAGCGTCTCTGTTTTCTCCCCATTGCTTCCAAACACTGTCTGTTCTCCCATTCGAAAACCTCAATCTCTCACAATTGTATCTTCTAAGGGGTATAAGATGAAGACCCACAAGGTTTTTTCCTCTGTTTCTTTGTATCATTGTTCATAATTGGTTTGTGTTCATATTTGTGTGCATTTTTGTTAACGTATTGATGAGATCGCATTGTGATTACATGATGCGAGGCTGATGCGCCCTAAATCGCATAATGCGCCCTGATTAAAACGCGTCGGTGCATCGGCTTTTGGGATTAAAACGCATCGGAGTGCATTGCGTATTTTAAAACCAAATGAGCAATGTGTTTGAGTATCTGAACAAATTAGGCCATTGATTGAATAAATCTGACCAGAGATGATGAGTATATCCTATATTTAGTGTTTAAAAGTTCACAATATAAAATAGTATCTATAAATGCATCCAACTCTGACCGTTATGGAGGAGGGGATGCATTTGCTCGATTGAGGGCATCCCAGGATGAATTTTTTTTAGAAATGGTGTATTTTGAAAAGATTTTTAGGATAATGGGGAAGTCAAAAAAAAAAAAAAGTTTCTGGTGTATCCGCTATTAGCAATAGCGGATTAGGAAGGGAAAGTATACTGCGGCATTGCTCAGGAAGGAGTCAGATGTTTTTCTAATCCTCTATTCAGAATAGAGGATTAGGAGGAAACATGTTCAACAATCCATGTTCAACATTAAACCCACTCCTCCTAATCCTCTATTCTGAATAGAGGATTAGAAAAACATCTGACACCTCCCTGAGCAATGTTGCAGCACAATTTACTTTCCTTTCCTAATCCGCTATTGCTAATAGCGGATACACCAGAAACCTTTTTTTTTTTGACTTCCCCATTATCCTAAAAATCTTTTCAAAATACACCACTTCTAAAAAAAATTCATCCCAGGATGCTTATCCGGTGATTTAGTTGGCCGTTCAAAAAAAAAATAGTATCTATAAATAACTTTTTAGTATTCTTTTCAATAACGAGCCTTTTGCATCATGCGTGTTTATTGCGCATCATGCATCGGCTTTTGGGATGAAAACGCATCAGAGTGCTACACGCTTTATTACGACCAAATCTTGTTATCTTGAAATTTGCATTTTGTAGGCTTCAGCAAAGAGATTCAGAGTAACGGGAACAGGGAAGATTGTGAGGAGGAGAGCTGGGAAACAACATTTACTTAGAAAAATGCTAAGAGAAGAACACGTCTCTCTAAAACGGTTAGTGTTCAAATCTATGAAACTAAAGATTTCTTTTCTCTAAAACTGTCATCATATGTTGCATTTTGGAACAAGTTTCAAGATCCATATTGCTTTTGAGTCCACAAATTGACCGTATTAATTGGAAGGGTGTTTGATCGATTGTTTGATGCAGGTCCAAGTTGACCGTAGTGACTACAACAATGTCATAGGAGCCTTGCCCTATCTGAAGGTCAACCGAGCCAATTAGGCCGAACCACTTCATAAAGATCAAACCATTTTGACTCGGGTTGCAAGTTCTACGTAGAGTTGCTCATCTTCTTGTTGTATTTGTGGTTTAAATTGCAGGTCTTTTTACTCCTCTTCCTTCTATATGTAATTCATAGCCATTACATGTATATCTTCACTGCCTTTGATATTTACAGCATCCAGAAAATGATTCTTTATCTCCCATAAAGTTCAGTCAAACTGGTGTTCCTAGATTGAATTTTCTCAGTTTGAGAATTTCTGAGACTGAATCTTATAAATCTGGTTCTTGGTTTGAGGTCCGTTTCAATCCAAATATCCCAAAATTCAAATAATCATATTTGGTTTCGGACCAACTCCTTTTGTTTAACAACAAATTTTTCAACACCTTAGTTTCACATTTACCTTGCATTTGTAAGGATTTGAACCCACAATCTCGCATTTGTAAGAGTGGACGCCATACCACTAGACCAATAAGTCATGGGTGTCGGCACAACTCCTAACTTGTATGAATGTAAACCTAAGAACAAGTAAAATAATTACCTATGGACAGGAATTGCATTGTTAGTGAACATAATGTCAAAGGTCAACTAAAGGCACATGATATATGGCAATCATCCTGTCATTACTTGTTTAGGCTATCATAGTTGGAATTAAACATTTTCACACTGTTTTTAAAAACCGGTTCAAACCGGCATGTTGTACCAGTTAAACCGCCCAGTACATCCGGTTGAACCATCCGATACATCCGGTTAAACCGTTTCTGAGCCATTTCACTGTTTCATGGCTTCTTGGCTCACATACGTACAGGTTGACTTTGGGCATATGTCCCAACCAAGGTTTAAAAAGGCTAAAACGGGTATCGAGGCGTTTTCCCTTAGCCTCACGAGGCGTAAGCCTCGAGGCAGGTCGAGGCGTAAGCCTCAAACATTATTAAAAAAAATTAAAACTATATATATATCTCTCACAAAAATCACAAATTAACATAAAACAAACATCTTAAATAAAAAATATTTCAACAAATAACATAAAACAAACATCATAAATAGAAAAAAAATAGCCTCAGGCTTCAGCAAGAAAATTCAGCAACAAAACATAACAAAAAAATCTAAGAAAAACCTAATTAAAACAAAAAAAAAATGGCCTCAGGCTTCAGCAACAAAACTGTTAAAAAATATAATCCTATATTCTTCTTTTCAATTCAATATCTAATATATATCCTTTTCTTTTTTCTATGTCCCGACTCCCGAGGTCCTTTATTTGTAATATTATAAAGAAGGCATGCCCCTTGAGTTCCTTGCTTCAAGGTTTTTGTCCCAGTTTATTCTTTCAAGACAAGCATGCCCTGAGTTCCCCTTTTCTCAAGAAGTTCTCGTTTCCTTTCAAGAGGCTTTGGTTCTATAAAAGAGTGGGGTTTCTCATGGTTCAGTCAACCGAAAATATATACACGCATACACTCTCTGTCTTGCTTCTGCTGTTGCCTTCTTCGGAGTCCTCTGTTCCTGTGTTCGAAGATCTCTGTGGCTGTGCTTGATCATCATCAGAAGCAGATCATCTAGTTGATGATCTGCTGGTTCTGATCTCTGTGGCTGTACGTGATTCTGTGTCTTCTATTAGGGTTTTTTTTAACCTACAGATGTTTTTTAAGTGAAGTATTGGGCTGGACCACAAATTAAGCCCAATAAACACTAAATGGGTCAAAAACAAAGTCCAGAAAACTAAAAAATGTTCAATTTTCACAAGTCTGGTGAGGCTTAAGCCTCACCGCCTCGCCTCACCGCCTCGGACCGCCTCAGACCGCCTCAGATGACTGAGGCCTAGGTTTCAGTTTACCCTTATGAGGCTAAGCCTTTATTGCGTTTTTCCACCGCCTCAGCTGAGGCGTACGCCTCAAGGCGCGCCTCAGATCGCCTTTTTAAACAATGGTCCCAACTACACATATATATGTAAATAATCATCTCCTTAATTTGATGTTTTGCACATGCAATTACTTGGCATATTGGTTAAAGGGGCAGCATTTAAGGTATTATGTCAACTAAAGAATTAAAACATAATAGCACTAACCACCTACGTTCGAATTATTTAGGTTCTACTAGCTAGATGATACACAAAAACACATACACATGGAGAGTTGACTCTGGGCTACTTGTCTAACTACCACACCATATATGTCATTAGGTAAGTATAAACTAGTATACTTGTATTTAAAATAATATAAAATGCATCAAGTATGCTAGTTGTGTAAAGAGTTTCTAATTATTGTCCATTTTAAGACTATATATAGGCATTGCTCTTCTTTGAATTGATATGGTTAATTAAGCACTTTAACCATCTTTAAATTCCTTTCATTAGAGAGAATACAAACGCCTCTTTTGCTACGGTGTTGGTTCTTACATTATATCTCTTTCCAAGTTCTAAACCTTCTGCATTTAACCCACTTGATTTGACTTCTCTCATTTCTATTTGATCCCAAAATAATGGCCTCCGTCGTGAAAGAGTTTGAACCTCTTAAAATCCGTCTGGACGAGTTAAAAAAAGCCACCAATAGTTTTGGTAGCAAAGTTATTGGACGTGGTGGTTTTGGGAATGTATATGAAGGAGAAGTCTCTCACTCTAAGGGGCGAGGCCTGGTTGCTATCAAGCGTTTGAGTCGTGGATCTGGGCAAGGAGACCCCGAGTTCTGGAAGGAGATCATGATGCTTTCTCGGTACACACATAAGAATCTCATCTCTCTCCTTGGGTTTTGTGATGAAGATGGTGAGAGAATCCTTGTTTATGAGCATGCATCAAATGGAAGCCTTGATCGCCATTTAAGTTCCACTACTCTCATGTGGACGCAACGTCTCAGGATATGCCTTGATGCTGCAAGGGGGCTAGCCTACCTTCATGATCCCAAGGGCTTCCAACAAAGAGTTCTCCACAGAGATATAAAAAGTGGCAACATCCTACTAGATGACAAGTGGAACGCTAAACTTTCTGACATGGGACTTTCAAAAATAGGACCTGCGAATCAGCAACACACGAATGTCTTCACCACCGTTGCAGGCACCTACGGTTACTTGGATCCCCAATATTTGGAGACGTGCTCCCTAACCAAAGAATCAGACATATACTCTTTTGGTGTTGTCTTATTTGAAGTCCTGTGTGGGAGATTATGTACTGAAAAAGCTAACGGTCAGTTAAAGTGTTTCGTGCATATGTGGAAACAAAGCTACAAATGTAAGAAGTTAGACCGGATTATCTTTAAAGATCTCACGCCACAAATGGACCCAACTTCTTTGGAAACATTTTCAGACATTGCATTCCAGTGTTTGCAGTACTCTTGTGAACAACGGCCAACAACGTCTCGTATTGTGAAAAAGCTTGAGATTGCACTTCGTTTTCAGGAGCGTCACGACATGAAACTGACTAATGTTGTGGGAACTTCTCAGAAATATCGATACGTGGATGAACTGAGCGTACTTCTATCAAAAGGCAAAGGGATCTTTCTTAACATGGGCACAATGGTAATTCGCTGCTGCTGCTTCTTTTTTTAATTGCAATGGTGAACTGTTTTTTTTTATTTTTATAGACTGTTAGCTTATTTGTAGAATTTAACATGATTAATACAAATAATGATTGCAAAGTATATACAAAATCCAACTGCAATGTTTACAATGCTTTTAAAAAACAACAGTAATTCGCTGCTGCTGCTTCATACTTCTTTGTTGCTTGTTCTAGAAAAAGGAAGGAGCTAAACGAAAAGAAGACAAAGCAAGAAAGGCAGGAGGGAAACTTGTACATTTTGATGGTTCAAAGGGTTTTACAGCTGATGATCTTCTGAGAGCATCAGTTGGGATGACAAGCAAAAGTACTTACGGGTTTAACTATAAGGCAACATTGGAGAATGGTGATGAAGTTTCAGTTCAAACATGGAGTGAATATATTACTAAAGATGGAGAATATGAAGTTGAATTAAATTTGCTTGGAAAAATAAGGCATCCCAATGTTTTGGCAATTAGGGCTTATTATTTGGCCTCGGAACAAGAAGAATATAACCATCTCGTTTCTGATTACAATCATTACATGCCCGAAAAAAGCCAGCTTTCTGTATTTCTCCATCGTAAGCATATATAACCATCTCGTTTCGATAAATGTGTCTTTTAAAAAAAAAAAAGGGAAATCGGATTTTAATAACCCTAACTTTGACCCCTTGACCGGCATTAAGTTGGGATTAATGTATGAGGAATTTCTTAAGTTGAGATTAATGTCGGCCAACGGGTCAAAGTAAGGATTATTAAAATCTAGTTTCTCTTAAAAAAACTATTATACGTTTGATACTTTTTTATAATTCAGATTATTAGTTTATTACAGACACTTAATTTTGTTGACTTGAATGCAGGTGTAATACCCAAAACACATCTAGATTGGGCAACAAGAATGCAAATAGCAAAAGGAGTGGCTAGAGGTTTGCATAACCTCCATACTCATCACAAGCTAATCAATCCATGGAAATCTAACATCACACAATGTTTTGCTCGATCAAAACAATAACCACAAGATTTCTGACTTCGGGATGTCACGACTCATGCATGCTCGTGTAAACTCACATGTGATTGCCGCAGACAAGACTCTTGGCTACCAGGCTCCTGAGGTTTCCAAGCTCAAGGAAGTTGATATGAAAGCCGATGTCTACAGTTTCGGCATGATAATGTTAGAACTCCTAACTAGGAAATCACCAGAAGATCCCTGGAACGGTCTAGATTTACCACAATGGGTAGCTTTGATTGTGAAAGAAGAGAAAACTAAAGAGGTTTTTGATCGTGATTTGATGAAAGATGCTTATGCAGTTGGTGAAAGTGAGTTGTTGGATAGTTTGAAACTGGCTTTGCAATGTATTCATCAATCACCACAAGATCGGCCAGATGTTCAGCTGGTTCTTCAGCGGTTGGAAGAGATTAGACCAGAAACCACCACAAATTTTGGCGATGATGGTGCCCTTGGACCTTCATTAAGCTAATGAAGCCGGAGGTTGGTGGTTGTGAAGATTATTATTAAACGTTACAGCATTTGTCAAGGGTTGTCTAGGTTCATGGAGGAGATCAAAAGTATCAATTTGTTTGGTTTATCCGATTTGGTTAAGCTAAAATTATCGGATCTTTATTTAACTGTTTAAGGTGTCATAGTTAGATTACGAGTCTAATTGTAAGGGTAGTATATAAATCCGTTTAGATTTTTGTTTCGTTGGTTCATCTGATTTTAATCAGTTTCGTAGTTAATCAAGAAAGAGTCGCTCAACAGTTTCGAGCAACTAGCACGTGCCATGGTTGTGGTTTTTCATCAATTTATCACTTGTTTAATTCAACAAGTGGTATCGGAACCAAACCCAATATTGTCGAAGATGTCAGAGTTCCATATTGGAAAGCTGAACAACACAAATTTTAACACGTGAGCTACGTGTTTGCATTCGTGTATCTTGTAGGTCAAGATCTTTGGGTTGTTGATGGCGAGAGAACACTCGCTTTATTACGACCAAATCTTGTTGTCTTGAAATATGCATTTTGTAGGCTTCATCAAAGAGATTCAGGGTAACAGGAAGTGGGAAGATTGTGAGGAGGAGAGCTGGGAAACAACATTTGCTTTTTAAGAAAAATGTTAAGAGAACACGTCTCTCTTAAACGGTTAGTGTTCAAATCTGACTACTGACTAGCAATGTCCTGCTAAGTGAGTTAAAGCGTAGCAGAAAATCAAAAAATAAAGCCTATGAAAGAGTAGCTGATGAGGGTATAAATCGTTTGGTTTACATCAAAGCAAAAAATTTCGTATAGAAACGTATAACTGATAGGTTTAGTTAATTTTGATTTTCCGTGATCAATTAGATATACATAAGTGGTTCAACTTAACCTCTGCTTCATATTTTGGCTTGTATTACATGGAAAGACCATTAGTGCATTCTTCTTTCGCAATCAAAAACACCGTTTGTGGTAAATCTAAACCAATTTATGACATTTTTTTGCTAAATTTCATATGTTCATTTTTTGTTTCCACATGGACACTGAAATTTTATTGATATATGATATATTTAAAGCATAATCTCCCACAAATGACTTCAAATAAGACCACACTAAAATAATATAACAACCTTTTTGGCTTTTGAAACTAGCATACTCAATAACAAAGTAAAACGTAACCAAATAACAACTTCTAAGACCATGCGTAGTCATTTGGGTGAATAATGCCCCACCCTTGGGCGTTGTCCGCCACGTGACATCCTTGTCAGCAAAGGGGCATTGTGCAAAAATGGGCGTGATGGTATAATGCCCCACCCTTGGGCGTTGTCCGCCAAGTGTCACTTCCACACTCTCCTATTTTTTATTTTTTTTATTTTTAAAACAAATTATATTCTATTAATACCGTTGCCATCGTCCCATTGGTCAACTTTCCCCCCCATCCGGCGTTGAAAATTGGACGCCCCATACGAAATTTCGATGAAAAACACCCACCTGGGCTGAGCCGGGGAGTGTTCTGGGCAATGGTTGGCGAAAAAAACGCCCTTTGGGCAACGAGTACACATGGTCTAACAAGTATCCATTCAAATCATAACTAAATCTCCATTTAACTAATTTATATAAGAACATATAACTAAATAAGGGTGAGAAAAAACCGAAATAACCAAACCAAAACCAAAACCAACAGTTCGATTTTCGGATTTTTAATAACCGAAAATTTCAATTCTATTATCGAATAACCAGTTTCAATAATCGAACCGATAAGTTACAATAGCAAGCCTAGTCCATATGATTTTATAGCCAATTTCCAATACCAAACGATACACAATACAAACAAGCTAACCCTACCTTCTCAAATTGTTGAAAACATCAACACAAGTTAATCATTAGTCTAAAATAGTTAGAATTTATTTTATGTATATACTAAGAAGACTACTTAAAACTCATTTGATACAAAACATCACATTTTTTAACCAATGAATATATCTCGTTTTTTTATATCATATGAAGGTAGACTAGCCCACTTGATACATATCTTGAGACGTTGTGGACTAGCCCACTTGATACATATATCTTGAGGCGTTTTGTCCATGTTAAAATAGTGAAGTTTTAAAGGCTATTCCGGATTTCATTAGATGCATACTCATACACAAGGATCTTCTCACCATCCTCGTCACAAAATCCAAGAAGAGTGACGAGGATGTGAGATTCTAAGGGGTGTAACGGGAAAGCATCATGATCTCCTTCCAAAACTCAACGTCTCATTGCTCAAATTCACGATTCAATACGCTTAATAGCAAGCCTGTTTCGGCCCTTAGAGTGAGCGGGACATCTTTCATACACATTTCCAAATCCACAAGCTCTTATAACTTTGCTACCAAAACTCTTAGGTGGCATTTTTAACTCTTCCAAATAAATTTTAAGATGTTCAAACACTTTCACCTTTCATGACAGAGGCCATTATTTGTGGATCAAATAAAAAGGAGAGATCGAATCAACCATTCCAATCAACTGAAAATCAAGAATTTGAAAAAAAAAACGTAATGTAAGAATCACACAGAAAATAGTTTTTGAACTCATTAATGAAAGATTGTTAACATACTTAACAAGATTAGTTCAATGAAAGCAATGTCCATATAGAGGCTCACATAAGAGAGTAATTAACAACTCTTTACACAACTAATCTAACTAATTAAAAGAAGTTACTAGATTATATCATTCTGACGGATATTTGACACCAATATTTTACTAGAGGACCGATATGACAGATATATCACCGATATTAACTGCATTAGGTGATATAAGGCTAACCCTTTGTGAATTACTAATCACTACAGGTGAAGCTGCTCCTAAAAGACAAAAAGGGGAGCCAAAAACCACTCAACCGGAGTAACACAACACACAAAGTGTTAAGTCTCTTAGTGATGAGAGTCAAAGTGATAGTTGGGAGTGACAACGGCTAGTACCCAAATACCCAATAGTTGAGACCCTTAAATGAATTGAACACATAATGTATTTCAAAATGTTTGGTAGGTCAATCTAGAAACAAAAGCCATTATTTGTGAAAGTCAAGAATTTGAAAAAAAAAAAACCGTAATGTAAGAATCACACAAAAAACAGTATATGCACTCTCTATTGAAAGGAAATGAAAAAGGACTTTTGAGCTAATTTTAACTTATTTTCTTAGGAGTTAAAAGGAATTCCAAACATCATCTGAGAAGGACTTTTGAAGGTAAAAGGAATCCCAAACACCTCTTGAAAAAGAGAAACTGAGAAGTAAGAATTTCTTAGAATATTTAAATTATAGAGGCACACATAAGACAGTAATTAGTAACTCTTTACACAACTAATCTTATAATAATTAAATGTATTTCAAAATGTTCGGTGAGTCAATCTATACAAAATTTGTGAGTGATAAAACCATTTAGGTTTAATGTCGCTTTTGAAAAAAATTAACACAATTAGTAGTAACAGAAAATTCATCTAATTGATCCATTTTTGCCCTAATTTTTAACAACAAATTCTATCATTTTACACAACAAATGAACTTAAAAATACGAACCTCTGGTTGATTGGTAAGCATAAAAAAATCAGCAAGCTGCCGATTTCAGCAGCGGACAGAAGCATGCATCTAATCTGGGGCAGCGGCGATTTTTTTTGGTTTGCAAAGGATTTGATAAAACCTAGACGCTCACGCTCGTCCTTTATAAATAAAAATGAAGTTCATAGACAATGGGCTTTTACCAAAAAAAAAAAAACATTTTTTTCTGGGCTGGGCTTAGCAGCTGAATATGAACAGGGAAAAAACTAAACTAATAAAAAAATGTAACTAGGGCTGTAAACGAACCGAACGTTCAGCGAACAGTTCGTGAACCGTTAGGCGGGAAGTTCGTTTATGTTTGTTCGTTTAATAAACGAACGAACATGAACAAGAAATTTCGTTCGATTAGTTAAATGAACGAACATGAACAGAGGTCTCGTTCGCTCGATTGTGTTCGTGAACGTTCGGTAAGGTGTTCGTGAACATTCGTTGATTTGCGTTCGTTTATGTTCGTATATTTCTGTTTTATTTGAAGATCTTTGTACTTTCTTATATTTTATTTATACTTTTTACATTATTAAACTTTTATTTATTTTATTACCCTAAAAATGAAACTAGGAAACGCACTTTCACCTTGTTTATGCATCATTTCCCTTTCATTTCTCATTATTTACATCGGCGAATACGATCGACCTCCGTTCCACAATAAGGGATTCAAGTTCGAGTGCTACTCTCTGGGCCTTCTATCTTTATCCTTCGCCGCGTTTGCCAAATTTATTTGTGTTCATTTGTGTTCGTGAACCGTTCGCGAACACGCTCATTTCCTTAATGAACGTACACGAACATAAAATCTCGTTTGGTAAGTGTTCATGAACCGTTCGTGAACACATTTATTTCGTTAACGAACGAACATGAACAAGGGCTTGTTCGTGTTCGTTTGGTTCGTTTACACCCCTAAATGTAACTGGCTGCTTGAGACGTTGGTCCAGTGATCAAAAGTATGAATTAGTTATTAATTTTTTATTTAAATTTGTTTGGTTTATCCGATTTGGTTAAGCTAGAATTATCTGATCTTTATTTAACCGTTTAAGGTGTCATAGTTAGATTACGAGTGTAATTGTAAGGGTAGTATATAAATCCGTTTAGATTTTTGTTTCGTTGATTCATCCAATTGTAATCAGTTTCATAGCCTTTATGTTTTTCGAAATTAATCAAGAAAGAGTCGCTCAACAGTTTCGAGCAACTAGCGCCTGTCGTGGTTGTGGTTTTTCATCAGTTTATCACTTGTTTAATTCAACAAGTGGTATGAGAACCAAACCCAATATTGTCGAAGATGTCAAAGTTCCATATTGGAGATGTCTAGAAGCTGAACAACACAAATTTTAACACGTGAGCTACGTGTTTGCATTCGTATCTTGTAGGTCAAGATCTTTGGGTTGTTGTTGGCGAGAGAACACTCGCTTTATTACGACAAAACTGACTACTGACTAGCAATGTCCTGCTAAGTGAGTTAAAGCGTAGCAGAAAATTGAAAAATAAAGCCTATGAAAGAGTAGCTGATGAGGGTGTAAATCATTTGGTTTACATCAAAGCCAAAAATTTCGTATAAAAACGTATAACTGGTATGTTTAGTTAATTTTGATTTTCCGTCATCAATTAGATATACATAAGTGGTTCAACTTAACCTCGGCTTCGTATTTTGGCTTGTATTACATGGAAAGACCATTAGTGCAGTCTTCTTTCGCAATCAAAAACACCGTTCGTGGTAAATCTAAACCAATTTATTACATTTTTTTCTAAATTTCATATGTTCATTTTTTATTTCCACATGGGCACTGAAATTTTATTGATATATATGATATATTTAAAGCATAATCTCTGACAAAGGACTTCAAACAATACCACACTAAAATAATATAAGAACCTTTTTGGCTTTTGAAACTAGCATACTCAATAACAAAGTAAAACATAACCAAATAACAACTTCTAAGACCATGCGTAGTCGTTTGGGTGAATAATGACCCACCCTTGGACGTTGTCCGCCACGTGACATCCTTGTCAGCAAAGGGGCATTGTGCAGAAATAGGCGTGGTGGTATAATGTCACACCCTTGGGCGTTGTCCGCCACGTGTCACTTCCACACTCTCCTATTTTTTTTTTTAAACAAATTATATTCTATTAATACCGTTGCCAACGTCCCATTGGTCAACTTTTCTCACCATCCGCCGTTCAAAATTGGACGCCCCATACGAAATTTCAATTAAAAACGCCCACTGGGGCTGAGCCGGGGCGTGGTTGGCGAAAAAAACGCCCTTTGGACAACGAGTACACATGGTCTAACAAGTATCCATTCAAATCATAACTAAATCTCCATTTAACTAATTTATATAAGAACATATAGCTAAATAATTGTGAGAAAAAACCAAAATAACCAAACCAAAACAAAAACCAACGGTTCGGTTTTCGGATTTTTAATAACCGAAAATTTCAATTCCGTTATTGAAGAATCATTTTCAATAATCGAACCGATAAGTTACAATAGCAAGCCTAGTCCATATAATTTTATAGCCAATTTCCAATACCAAATGATACACAATACAAACAAGCTAACCTACCTTCTCAAATTGTTGAAAACATCAACACAAGTTAATCATTAGTCTAAAATAGTTAGAATTTATTTTATGTATACTAAGAAGATTACTTAAAACTCAATTGATACAAAACATCACATTTTTTAACCAATGAATATATCTCGTTTTTTATATCATATGAAGGTAGACTAGCCCACTTGATACATATCTTGAGACGTTGTGGACTAGCCCACCTGATACATATATCTTGAGGCGTTTTGTCCATGTTAAAATAGTGAAGTTTAAAAGGCTATTCCGGATTTCATTAGATGCATACTCATACACAAGGATCTTCTCACCATCCTCGTCACAAAATCCAAGAAGAGTGATGAGGATGTGAGATTCTAAGGGGTGTAACGGGAAAGCATCATGATCTCCTTCCAAAACTTAGCGTCTCGTTGCTCAAATTCATGATTCAATACGCTTAATAGCAAGCCTGTTTCGGCCCTTAGAGTGAGCGGGACATCTTTCATACACATTTCCAAATCCACAAGCTCTTATAACTTTGCTACCAAAACTCTTAGGTGGCATTTTTAACTCTTCCAAATGAATTTTAAGATGTTCAAACACTTTCATGACAGAGGCCATTATTTGTGGATCAAATAAAAAGGAGAGATCGAATCAAGCATTCCAATCAACTGAAAATCAAGAATTTGAAAAAAACAACTTAATGTAAGAATCACACAGAAAAATAGTTTTTGAACTCACTAATGAAAGATTGTTAACATACTTAACAAGATTAGTTCAATGAAAGCAATGTCCATACAGAACTAATCTAACTATTTGACACCAATATTTTACTAGATGACCGATATGACAGATGTATCACTGATATTAACTGCATAAGGTGATATTAGGCTAACCCTTTGTGAATTACTAATAACTGTAGGTGAAGCTGCTCCCAAAAGAAAAAAAAAGGGAGCCAAAAACCACTCAACCGGAGTAAGAGAACACACAAAGTGTCAAGTTGAGAATGATGGGAGTCAAAGTGATAGTTGGGAGTGACAGCGTCTAATACCCAAGTACCCAATAAAAACGAGAGAGCTCGAATCAAGCGTTCAAATAAACTGAAAGTCAAGAATTTGAAAAAAAAGAAGCGTAATCTAAGAATCACACAAAAAACAGTATAAGCACTCTCTAATTAAAGGAAATGAAAGATGGTTAACATACTTAAACTAGAATAGTTAAATTACAGAGGCTCACATAAGACAGTAATTAGTAACTCTTTACACAACTAATCTTAATAATTAAATGTATTTCAAAACGTCGCTTTTGAAAAAAATTAACACAATTAGTAGTAACAGAAAATTCATCTAATAGATCCATTTTTGCCCTAATTTTTAACAACAAAGTCTATCATTTTACACAACAAATGAACTTAAAAATACGAACCTCTGGTTGATTGGTAAGCATAAAAAATCAGCAAGCTGCCGATTTCAGCAGCTGACAGCAGCTTGAATCTAATAGGGCAGCGGCGGTTTTTTTGGTTTGCAAAGGATTGATAAAACCTAGATGCTCGTCGTTTATAAATAAAAATAAAGCCCATAGACAATGGGCTTTTACCAACAAAAAAAAAACATTTTTTTCTGGGCTGGGCTTAGTAGCTGAATGCGAACAGGGAAAAAATTAAACTAATAAAAAATGTAACTTTCTTGAGACGTTGGTCCAGTGATCAAAAGGTCTGTCCTTCCTAATGAAGACGCAGGTTCGATTCTCGCTTGAATCATTTTCGAGGGACATCTGGGTGAAGGGATGAATCAGGGCTTTAATTCTAGGTTCGAACCTGACGGGGGGAGAGTGTTTACGGATTCCATCCGGTTCCCACGCATCAGGGGCACGGTCTCATGGCGATCGAGGAGTCGACCTTGGATATAGCCCCGAACAGGGTGGGTTTACACGTGAGATTCTATGCTTGCTAAAAAGAATAAAAAAAGGATGTAAGTCTTGATGCACATCCCAACCGGGCTGTGAACCACACACAAATTGTTTGAGTTATATTAGCTGGAATTAACATTTTTTTATGAAATCATATATGACTTTGGGAATTTCGAACCAGCTTCGTTCTAAAATGTACAAGGTGTTAATATAAAATGCATTTAATTAGTAAGATTATTGAGTAAAATGCATTTAATTAGTAAGGTTATTGAGTAAAGAATTTCTATTTATTAGAGTGTATGTATCTGTAGTATTTTTGTATAGTTGAGTTAGTTAGAATTAGTTGAGATAGTTGTGTGTGAGTGGTCTATAAACAGGTAATTGTATTAACTGTGAATGTAATGTGAAAAGTGATTTGTTGTCTGATATCTCTTATATGGTATCAGAGCACAGCTCTAAAAGAAAGTCTGAGATCTTTCCGGCGATCTACTATTTTTCCATCAATCTGTTACTTTTCCGATCACCATCTCCGGTGAATCTTCATTCTTCTCCGGTCAAATATCTTCTCTGATTCCTCCTTCTTCGTTTGTTTTCTCTTATCTTGCAATTACATATCTCTGTTTCTCTGATTCTTCTGATTCTCCAATTAAATATCTCCGATGAGTTTTTTTTTTTCTCTCCAGCGAAATCTTTTTCTTCCAAAATTCATGGCTTCTCAGTCATTATCTACATCCACCATGAGTGAATCAATCTCAAATTCAAACAATACTTTTCCAAACATCACAAATCTAATGCCTATTAAGTTGGATGACACAAATTTTCTAAACTGGCAACATCAGACACTTACAATTATTACTTCAGTTTCTGAATTAAAATCATATCCACCAGTGGATATTGATGCTCGAGTTGCTTGGGAGAGAACTGATGCTTACGTGTCTGCATTCATCACAACAAATTTATCACCGCCATTCATACACATAGCAAGAGGTATTATTTCTTCTTCAGGTATGTGGCAGAGAATTGAAGATCTGTTTCATCAACAAGCTTTTGCAAGTCAAGATGATAAAACAGTTATAGAGTTTTGTACCGACGGACGTTCAACTGGTGGATGTGGTTTTACAGGACAAGGTAATGGTCAATCAGGCAATTTCGCTGGAATGATGGCAGATTATGATGGTAACAAGGTGTAGCAAATTGGGGGAAATGCGCCTGTAGGTTTTGATGGTCGTACTTTTGGCACTCAAAGTTATAATCAGGGTATCTTAGGGCCTGGACCAAGTAATGTGTTTGATCAGACTAATTTTACTAGGCCACAAACAAATTCTTTTGAGCCTGCTATGTTTGATAATCAAGTTGGGCCTGGTTGCAATCAGTTTTGACCTAATCATTTTGCTCAATAGGCTGGAATGTCAAATGGGCCACAGTTTGGGCTTATGGCAGATTTGTCCACTATTTGTGATAAAGTGGACTCTTGGATACCTGATTCTGGAGCGACTGCCCACATGACAGCTGATTCTTCTCTTTTTTTTTTGGAATCGTTCTTTACACTGGCTCTGAGCGTGTTGTTGTCGGCAACGGTACGTCACTAGCTATTACTCATATTGGATATGACTCACTTCATTTGTCTAGTCATACTATTTTACTTAAACACGTTCTAGTAATTCCTGGCATTGCCAAGAACTTACTGTCTGTTACACAGCTTGTTATTGATCATCCCATTGCTGTTATTTTCTCACATCTTGGGTTATCTATTCAGACGCTCGATGGACAGCCCCTCCAGCACCCACGTGGTAGTCCACACCAGCTATATTCATTGACTGCGATTGCTACAGTTCCTCGAGAGACGTGGCACTCTCGGCTTGGACATCCATCTGATGTTGTTTTAGCTAGATTTCCATTTTTACACTTTGCGAATAAATCCGTATTTTCACATTGTGTTGCTTGTAGTATCTCGAAATCTAAACGTTTGCCTTGAGACTATTGTTACACATTCTATTATACCTTTACATGCGATTCATTGTGATATTTGGGGCCTATCCCCTGTTATGTCTCGTGATGGTTTCAGAAACTTTATTACGTTCATTGATGATTTTAGCAGATTAACATGGATTTATCCGTTGACACATCGTTCACAGGCGGTTGAGTCATTTCATCATTTCAAACCGCTTGTTGGGAATCTCTTCTCATGTTCCATTAAACATCTTCAGTGTGATGGTGCTCTAGAGCTTATTCATGGACAGATGGCCCAATATCTTTCTGAATCGGGAATCACCTATCGCATTTCATGTCCATACACACCTCAACAAAATGGGGTTGCTGAGCGTAAAAACTGCCATCTTTCAGAGATTGCTCGAGCACTTTTGTTTCATGCACGTTTACCAAAGAAATTTTGGTATGACGCTTATGCTACTGCAGCATTTCTCATTAACCAATTACCTACACCGGTTCTTCATTACTCTTCTCCTTTTGAGATGTTGTTCGGTTCTCGACCGGACTATTCTATTCTTCGTACTTTTGGGTATTTGTGTTATCCGTTTCTTGGTGACATGCGAGCGGATAAACTCTCACCCAAGTCTACTTCGTGCATTTTTGTTGGACATGCACCTTCTCATCTTGGATATCTCTGTTATGATCCGCATATGTCTCGTACGTATACATCTCGTCATGTGAGATTTCATGAGACGATTTTCGATATTCCGAGCAGTTATTCTACTCCTATATCTTCATCTGATTCTATTCCTTTTGATATTCCTCCTCCTTTGTTTCCATCTTCTGGTTCTTCTCCCTCCTATTTATCTTCTCCTATTATTCCTTCCTCATCTTCTCCTTATTCCTCTCCTGTTATTCCACCTCCTTCTCCATCCGAACCTCCTCCTCCACCTCCTCTTCTTCCTCCTCCTGTTCTGACTCATCCGATGGTTACACGATCTCGCGATCATACACGGCAGCCGCATCAGTTTCCTGATAATGTTCTACTTCATGTTTCCACTACTCCTACCACTGAGCCCTCTATGTTTCGACAGGCTCAGCAGTATTCTGTCTGGTGGGATGTGATGCGTGCTGAGATTGATGCTCTTCATGCCAATCAAACTTGGCGTCTGGTTCAGGCTTTTACTGACGCCAACATTGTTGGTTGTAAGTGGGTTTACCGGATTAAGCGTAATCCTGATGGATCAGTGAGTCGCTATAAAGCCCGGCTTGTTGCCAAGGGCTTTCATCAGACTGAGCACTGAGGGTATTGACTACACTGAGACTTTTAGTGGTCAAACCCACTACTATTAGTCTTGTTCTTTCTGTCGCTTTTTCGCGAGGATGGTCTATTTGTTAGGTTGATGTCAATAATGCGTTCTTACAACGGGATCTTTCTGAGACTGTGTATGTAACACCCCGAAAATATAAATCTGTGATTATAAATTCAATGTTGGAAATAAACAAAATAAACTAACTAAGAATAAAAATAACCTAGTTAGTTAAAGATTTTGTAGTAATAAGGGAGTTAATTAAAAACACCTAAAATAAAATGAAAACTAATAGTTGAGGGGCCAAAGGTGTTAAAAACTTAACCAGCTTTTATTAAAACAAAATCAAAATCCCAAACACACTAATGTGTGTGTGTCTGGATCGAACAAAACACAGGGGGGGGGGGGGCGACCAAACTCACCTTCAAACCCTAGTTCTAGCAATTTGATCAAATTGAAAGCTCAAATCTGTTCCAAATCGATTTCCAAGCATAGATTAGTGATCACCGCAGTAAAGGGATCATAAGGTATGTAAAATTTAGTGGTTTGATTCCATCTTGAATTCTAGATGAACTCATGAGATTCGAAATTTGAGCTTGCATGATGGTTATACGGATGAAATTGTAATGAAATCATGTCTAGGAGTAAACCCTAGTCATTAGTTTGTTGAATTTGTGCTTAAACAATGAAATTCATGATCATCCATTATGTGTGTTTAATGAGTTTTGTAGAAATATGATGAACACTAGAATCATGATTGTTAAACTAGTGTTATTTGAGCTATATGAAATAAATCCAGAAATGTGGAGGTGAAATTTGATATATGAACTTGTGTAGATGTTAAAATTTGGCCAAATAACTAATCATGAGACTTGGTTTTTGGATTAGTGAAATAATGCCCTTTAGGAGTTTGTTGAAATGCCTAAAAGAGGGCTAAATATTGAAAATTCTGAACAAAAACGCATATTAAAATGATGAGATGAATTATGCGTTATACGACATGAAAGAGTTCTAAACAATATTTGGTTGAACTCTATAGGCAAGGAAACCGGGACGTCAAGTGGACAAGCTGGTGGAGATACGCGTTTGAAAGGGGCGCTTTAAAGGTACGTAACTATTAGTTTCGTCAATTGCATAAAAATGTTTAGTTATAGCTTGATAATGATATCTTCATGTGATAAAAGCGTTTGATGTGTCATTGAAGTGACGGAGTTCACTAGATAGATCAAACGAGTCAATTTGAATAATTAGAGTATGTTGGTAAGCCATAGAAGTGACGAAGTTCACTCGGCAGAACAGACAGATCGAAATAGATGGGTAAAGTATGATTGGATTGAGTAATACGGGTTTTAAAAGAATGGTTAAGAGTCGTTTGGTATATTATAGAAGATGGGTTAAAAACAATGTTTGGAATAAGTTTGGTTGTCAAGGAAGTGAAAGTCCTCACTCGACAACCAAACGGGTCAAACAATGTTTTTAAAACGAAAATGTATGTAGAGACTTGAAAGACACATAATGTGCTAGTGATAGAATGCGAAATGCCATGTAATGGATACACCAAGTTTGATTTTAAGAACCCTTGACGTTGGGTCAAACAATTAGAAACTTACTTGCAAAATTTGCATAAAGCGGCATGCTTGAAATATTGAAAACAAGCATGATTTCTATTGCGTGCGTAAAACCATGTAATGGTAATGATACGCCAAAGTTGACAAGCCCGAGGAATGGGTAATTAAGTTTAGAAATCAATAAGATTGAATGATGTAAAATATGCCATATAACAAATGGGTCTAATAATCGAAATATGGAATTAAAAACTATTTGTTTATAAACCGGGTTTCGATGCGAATAAATAGGATGAATGGATCTGTAGTTTTATTACGGACGCGTAGGAAAAAGAATCGCCTAAAACGAACATTTAGTTAAAAAGTTATGTACATTAGAAGTTTGAATTTTTGGAAAAATTGGTCTTGGGCATAAATGCAGGTCCAAAACCTACACCCGATGGAAAAAGGGTTCCCCTGCGGCATGCGACGGGGGAAGGATACACTGGTGCAACACGCGGGGCCGCTCGCGGCCCGCGAAAGATTAAGGGGAGTCTGTCGCGTGGCGCGACAGACCTATTTCCGAATTTTTATTTTTGTTTTCATTTGTTGGTATTAGAACTTGATTATACATGTTTATATGTCATCAAAACTAACATTTGAGATGGTTTTGATGTTAGGTGAGGTAGATGATATCCCGGATGCCGATCAAGCTTATAGCAAGAACCGAACACCGAAGTTTTGAGGCTTCCGCAAACAATGTCTTTGTCTAGTCTTAATATGGAACATGTAACACTTAATGCTACAATATGTTGTCCTTATTAGTGAGGTTGTAGAAATCCTAGATACTTATTTTTGTAAGCACTTAAAACGTAACGGAAAACTTTTGTAATCCGTCTTTTCCTTAAACTAAACATGCATTTAGTAGTTATTTCTTGTTAAAATGAGATGGGTCTTACAAGTTGGTAATCAGAGCTCAAGGTTGTTAACAAAGTGTGTTCGGTTCAAGCTTGATCAAACATCCGGTAAGAATTAGTTACTTTAGTAGATTTTATTAAAGGTTAGAAAAAGAAATGTGAATTGACGTGCACGGGAAGAGAGTGTTAACACACTCGAACCCGGAAAGTGCACTAAATGAGAATGGTTAAATCAAGTTATGAACTTGGCTAAACCAAAGTGAATAAAGCACATGTTATAAAATGAAATGTTTAACAATTGATATAAACATTTCAGTTTCAAGTTGACGGAAAAAGGTAACAATGATGCGGTGCCGACAGTCACCGAACAAATGAAAGAAGTGATTGCTGAAGAGGTAGGAAAGGCAATTGAGAATAGTCTATCCGGTTTTATAGACAAGATCCAAGGTACGGTGCTTTCAGTAGTTGAAGAACGGATCAAAATGATGGAAAATAATGCCAACCTAGTGAAGGAAAAATACGGAGAATGGAAAGGTTGCTCATACAAAGAGTTCATGGCTTGTAAACCGCCAATTTACAATGGGGAGGTTGATCCGATAATATGCCAACGATGGCTAAGCGACATCGAGGGGGTGGTTACGAGAAGTACAATTTCTCGAGCACATCATCAGTGCAGACGGGGTGTTAGTAGACCTGTCAAAAATAGAAGCGGTGGTGAAATGGAACCCTCCGAAGAATCCTTCGGAAATCCGAAGCTTTTTGGGGCTTGCGGGATACTATAGGAGATTCATACAAGATTTCTCCAAGATTGCTACGCCATTGACCAAATTAACTCGTAAGGAGGAAAAGTTTATCTGGGGCGATGATCAAGAAAAAGCGTTTCAAACGCTCAAGGAAAAGTTGACCCACGCTCCGATATTAACTCTGTCGGACGGAGTCGATGATTTGGTGGTTTACTCAGATGCATCGCAGTTGGGACTCGGTTGTGTTTTAATGCAATGAGGCAAAGTAATAGCTTATGCTTCAAGGCAACTGAAGGTGCACGAAAAGAAATACCCTACGCACGATCTCAAATTGGCGGCAGTAGTATTCGCGTTATAAATATGGAGGCAATATTTATACGGGGTGAAGTGCACCATATTTACCGACCACAAGAGCCTAAAATACTTCTTCGATCAGAAGGAGATAAAACTGACGTTGATGTGCTAAAAGTGGTCTAATTAAACTAACTAATTTTAACCACTCTAAGTTTTAAATTTATAAAAACAGACTCTCTAAAACCTAGACCACACCACCGGCAAGTGTACCGGTCAATGCAGTATAGCCTAAGTAAGTCCGAGTATCGAACCCACGAGACTCTCTGATTACGCTAATTAGACTCTATCTAGACCTAGACTGACACGGACTCTAACTGTTTAATTGGTTGGGGGGGTTACTGAAAATCTAAGGAAATCTATTAAACTAATTATTAAACTAGAACTAAGCTAATACGAACTAATGTGAAGACTGTTCTTATATGATGAAGTAGACCACCTAGACTAGAGTCCTGGATTGATTTTAAGAATTTACCAATTAGGTTAACTGCATGTTTTATGGAACCGGGATCTTGTGATACTAAACCTATTAAGACACCAACTAAGCCCCTCAACCCTTCTCGAGGTGAAACTTATGGCACTACCTAGGCCGTTAATCCTACCGGTTATTAGACTTCCTTCCAGTTATCTAATTATTGTGTAAGTACCCTAATATTGACCTACTCTTTTCCAATTATAGATCTAGGGTAGTCTAGCTTTTTGACTTGACTTGATAGACTAATAAACTGACAGAGCAACTAAGGCACGACCTTTTCCAAGGACTGTCTAAAGCAATTCGCCGGGTAAGACCTATCAATAGTTCCGCACCTTTCAGCTATTGGAACTAGTAGAACACTAAAATCTAGTAAATCACTAACAATTACTTCTAGGGTTATTTGCGCAGTTTCACCCTAAAGAGTTAAGATTTATTACGTGATATAGACACTCACCAAAATCTAAAACCCTAGCATGACTCTATTATGTGATAAAGACCGTCACCAAGAATCATACGAAGCAAGTGAAAATAATAAACCAAATTTAAGTACGCATGTACATCAAACCAATAGACTAAACTGTTTACAAAACACAATCAATCCATAATATTCATACAAATAACGAAAAAGGTAAAAACTTTATATCAATCCATTCATCGAAGTCTAGGTGGCTTAAGAAAACTAGCCAAGAAACATAGTCAAGAACGAGGATAATAAACAAGGTTTAATAATAGAATTCATTGAAGTAAAAATAAAGAAACTAAGAAAACAAGAGAATTAAATAGATAGAACCCGTTTAATTCTTGATCTCTAAGCCTCTTGCTTCAACCCCAATAATTCTTGAACTTAACCCTTTGCAAAATATGCTCAAAATTCCGTCCTTATGGTTCTGCCTTCTAATCTTGCGTCCAGAATAAATTATGGCTGATCACCTCCAAATAATCTTCTTCGTGCGCCCCCAGGTAATTTTCTGTGGCTGCTACCTCCTTTTGATATATATATATATATATATATATATATAGGGAGGGGCTCATGCGAGAACCACTCTTATTGTGAGAACCATGAGAACCAATGTGAACACAACCTAAAATAGCTAAAAAACCTAAAAAAAACCCTAAAAAAACCTAACCCCCACCCCCCCCACCCAAAAACCTAAACCCCCCACCCCCCCCCCCCCCCCAAAAAAAACCTAACCCCCCCCCCCCAAGCTAAAAATAACCTAAAAAAACCTAAAAAAAACCTAACCCCACCCCCCCCCCCCCCCCAAAAAAAAAGCCTAAACCCCCCTCCCCCACCCCCCAAAAACCTAAACCCCCCCCCACCCCCCCCCCCCCCCCAAGCTAAAATGCTAAAAACTAAACCCCCAAAAAACCTAAAAAAATCTAAAAAAAATCTAAAAAAAATAAAAAAAAATCCAAAAATTTTTTTTTGATTTTTTTAATATTTTTTAGATTAAAATCGCTACTTTTCGAATCCAAAAAAAAAAAAAAATTTTTTTTTTTTTAAAAAAAAAAAATTTTTTAAAAAAAAAATTTTTTTTTTTTTTTTTTTGGGTTCGAAAAGTAGCGATTTTAACCTAAAAAATATTAAAAAAATCAAAAATTTTTTTTTTTTGTGATTTTTAGCTATTTTTAGGCATTTTTGGTGTGTTCACATTGGTTCTCGCGGTTCTCGCAATAAGAGGTGGTTCTCGCATGATCTTCTCCCTATATATATATATATATATATTACAAATTATAAAAGTCCCCCAAAATTCACGTTCATGGGCTCCTATGCTTCTCCATGTGACTCCAACTAATATGATGGCCCAATATGTCTTCTGTAGTAATATCTATATGCGGCCGTCCAACTGATGTTGTATTGTATGGCAGCCAATTGCTTCAACAATTAATTAGGCCTTTGGGGTTTTACTTTTTCGAAAACAATAGAATAATTGCCTTCCTCCTTTTTTTCTTTTTCGATGTACACACTACTAATAATAAGCAGAGAATAGTAATATATAGAGTTAATTGCCCCTTCTCAAATTATAAAATAGAGATAGCGGGTTCGGCCCACTCGAGAAAAATAGCGGCAATTTTAATTCGGTCTCTGGCATTCTACCCTGCCCAACTGGCTGATCATTTCCATATTACTCGTTTTTGCTCTATTTGCACCAGGACCTGACAAAACACAAAATAATATAATACACTAATAAAAACAAATAAAAACTATACAAAAATTATACAATCTACATGGGACAAATATGTGTATTTTACCCCACATCAGACGTCTCCAAGTGGAAAACACGTTACCATTTATGGCGAAAAAGGGGGTAATCCCGTAATATGTTCAATGTTAAAAGCTCACAGACTTATGAGACACGGATGTAGAGCGTTTATGATATACACAAATGAATCGGAGTAGGGATCGCCGAAGGTTGGAGACGTACCGGTAGTGCGTGAGTATGAAGATGTGTTTCCGGAAGACTTACCGGGAATACCGCCTGAACGGGAGGTGGAATTCGGGATCGAATTGGTCCCGGGTGCAAAACCTGTAGCTAAGGCGCCATATCGACTTGCACCATCGGAATTACAGGAGTTGATGTCTCGGATTCAAGACCTGCTTGACTAAGGGTTTATTAGGCCGATTGTGTCTCCGTGGGGTGCGCCGGTACTGTTTGTGAAGAAGAAGGACGGGAGTATGCAAATGTGTATCGATTACCGGGAGTTGAACAAGCTCATGGTGAAAAATCGATACCCGCTCCCAAGAATTGATGATCTATTTGACCAACTACAAGGTGCGAGTTGGTTCTCCACGATTGACCTTAGACCGGGGTATCATCAGTTGAAGGTCAAGGAGGAGGATGTACCGAAGACGGCCTTTCGTACACGGTATGGACATTACGAGTTCCTCGTGATGTCCTTTGGGTTGACCAACGCACCCGCGGCTTTCATGGACCTCATGAACCGGGTTTGCAAACCAATGTTAGATAAGTCGGTGATGGTATTCATCGACAACATTTTGGTGTATTCGAAGAATCAAGCGGAACACGCGAGTCATTTACGCGAAGTGTTAAAGATGCTTAGAAGAGAAAAATTATATGCAAAATTCTCGAAATGTGCCTTCTGGTTACGAGAAGTACAATTTCTCGAGCACATCATCAGTGCAGACGGGGTGTTAGTAGACCCGTCAAAAATAGAAGCGATGGTGAAATGGAACCCTCCGAAGAATCCTTCGGAAATCCGAAGCTTTTTGGGGCTTGCGGGATACTATAGGAGATTCATACAAGATTTCTCCAAGATTGCTACGCCGTTGACAAGAAAAAGCGTTTCAAACGCTCAAGGAAAAGTTGACCCACGCTCCGATATTAACTCTGTCGGACGGAGTCGATGATTTGGTGGTTTACTCAGATGCATCGCAGTTGGGACTCGGTTGTGTTTTAATGCAATGAGGCAAAGTAATAGCTTATGCTTCAAGGCAACTGAAGGTGCACGAAAAGAAATACCCTACGCACGATCTAGAATTGGCGGCAGTAGTATTCGCGTTATAAATATGGAGGCATTATTTATACGGGGTGAAGTGCACCATATTTACCGACCACAAGAGCCTAAAATACTTATTCGATCAGAAGGAGTTAAAACTGGCGTTGATGTGCTAAAAGTGGTCTAATTAAAATAACTAATTTTAACCACTCTAAGTTTTAAATTTATAAAAACAGACTCTCTAAAACCTAGACCACACCACCGGCAAGTGTACCGGTCAATGCAGTATAGCCTAAGTAAGTCCGAGTATCGAACCCACGAGACTCTCTGATTACGCTAATTAGACTCTATCTAGACCTAGACTGACACGGACACTAACTGTTTAATTGGTTGGGGGGGGGGGTTACTGAAAATCAAAGGAAATCTATTAAACTAATTATTAAACTAGAACTAAGCTAATACGAACTAATGTGAAGACTGTTCTTATATGATGATGTAGACCACCTAGACTAGAGTCCTGGATTGATTTTAAGAATTTACCAATTAGGTTAACTGCATGTTTTATGGAACCGGGATCTTGTGATACTAAACCTATTAAGACACCAACTAAGCCCCTCAACCCTTCTCGAGGTGAAACTTATGGCACTACCTAGGCCGTTAATCCTACCGGTTATTAGACTTCCTTCCAGTTATCTAATTATTGTGTAAGTACCCTAATATTGACCTACTCTTTTCCAATTATAGATCTAGGGTAGTCTAGCTTCTTGACTTGACTTGATAGACTAATAAACTGACAGAGCAACTAAGGCACGACCTTTTCCAAGGACTGTCTAAAGCAATTCGCCGGGTAAGACCTATCAATAGCTCCGCACCTTTCAGCTATTGGAACTAGTAGAACACTAAAATCTAGTAAATCACTAACAATCAATGTTGTAGAAGGCGCTAGGCGCTAGTCGGGCGGTGAGGTACCGCCTAGGGATTAATCGGGATTAATAGGGATTAATCGGGATTAATCGGATTGGACTTTTATATATAATTTTACATTTTTTTTTATAAATATGTAGTTAATTTTATACTTTTTATATATAATTTTACAAGTTTAGGAACCATATGTAAACTAGTGCAAGATAGAGGGGCTAAATATCAAAATACCCAAACTTAATATACCCTAAGCCCGATTAATTCCGCCTAAGACCGATTAATTCCGATTAATTCCGACTAATCAGTTTAATGGGCTGCAAAAGACTGGACCGATTAGTCCGATTAATTCCGACTAAGACCGATTTTCACCGATTAATTCCGACTTTGACCGACTTTGACTAAAACCGATTAATTGGACCGACTAGGTTAAAATTAATCAGTAAACTACCGCCTAGCGCCTAGGCGGCGATTAATCGGCCGCCTAGGCCGATTTCTGCAACAATGCTAACAATTACTTCTAGGGTTATTTGCGCAGTTTCACCCTAAAGAGTTAAGATTTAGTACGTGATATAGACACTCACCAAAATCTAAAACCCTAGCATGACTCTATTATGTGATAAAGACCGTCACCAAGAATCATACGAAGCAATTGAAAATAATAAACCAAATTTAAGTACGCATATACATCAAACCAATAGACTAAACAGTTTACAAAACACAATCAATCCATAATATTCATACAAATAACGAAAAAGGTAAAAACTTTATATCAATCCATTCATCGAAGTCTAGGTGGCTTAAGAAAACTAGCCAAGAAACATAGTCAAGAACGAGGATAATAAACAAGGTTTAATAATAGAATTCATTGAAGTAAAAATAAAGAAACTAAGAAAACAAGAGCCTAAAATACTTCTTCGATCAGAAGGAGTTAAATATGAGACAAAGGCGATGGTTGGAAACGGTGAAGGATTATGATTGCGAAATTCATTATCATCCCGGAAAGGCCAATGTGGTGGCAGACGCATTGAGCCGAAAGGCAGACTATACTCCTATACGAGTACGATCGATGCAACTAATAGTGACATCGGGTTTACTTGAACGAATCCGAGAGGCCCAAGCTGTAGCCATAAAAGTAGAGAATTGAAAGAAAGAATAGTTGGCCAATTGAAAGAATTGGTAGATGGTAACGACGGGTTGAAGACTCGTTTCAGAAGAATATGGGTTCCAAATTCATGTGAAGTCAAGACGCTTCTACTTGACGAAGCTCACAAATCCCGTTATTCTATCCATCCGGGGGCAACCAAGATGTATAACGACTTAAAGCAAAACTATTGGTGGCCCGGAATGAAAAGAGATGTAGTGAAGTACGTAGAGAAATGCTTGACCTGTCTACAAGTCAAAGCAGAGCACCAAAAGCCATATGGAAAACTACAACTGTTGGACATCCCAGTTTGAAAATGGGAGCAGATCACAATGGATCTATTGACCAAACTGCCAAGAACAAACCGCGGATTCGATGCTATATGGGTAGTTGTGGATAGACTGACGAAAAGTGCTCACTTCATTCCGATACGTGAGACCTATACGTCAGAAAAGATGTCAGAGGTGTATACTAACGAGATAGTGGCACGCCACGGAGTACCGGTATCCATCATGTCCGATAGAGATACCTGGTTCACTTCAAACTTTTGACGCAATTTCCAAGAGCAAATGTGAACTAAATTGTTCATTAGCACCGCGTACCATCCTCAAACGGATGGACATAGTGAAAGAACAATACAGACATTGGAAGACATGCTACGGGCGTGTATTATTGACTTCGGAGGTAGTTGGGATGTTTACCTACCGTTGGTCGAATTCTCATATAACAACAGTTATCATGCAAGTATTGGTATGGCACCATACGAGATGCTCTACGAAAGGAAGTGCCGAACCCCGGGGTGTTGGGGTGAAGTGGGACCACGCGAAGTCGTACATAAAGAAATAGTTCGAGCCACAAATGAGAAAATTGATATGGTTCGGGCACATTTGAAAGCGGCTCAAGATAGACAGAAGTCGTACGCGGATAACAGAAGAAGACCGATCGAGTTTCAGGTTGGCGACAAGGTTATGCTTAAGGTATCTCCATGGAAGGGGATTATCCGGTTCAGGAAAAGAGGAAAGTTAAGCCCGAGATTTATTGGGCCATTTAAAATCATTGAACGGGTTGGTAAAGTAGCGTACCGACTTGAATTACCGGAGGAACTCAGCGGTATATGTAGTACATTACATGTATCGCACCTCCGAAAATGTTTAGCCGACGAAACAACTTATATCCACTACCACGACATTGAGGTGGATAACAGACTCAACTACACAGTGAAGCCGATTGCGATTTTAGATCGTAAGGTGAAAAGCTCGAGAAACAAGGAAATTGACCAAGTGAAGGTCAAATGGGAGCACGGGAAGGGTTCGGATACCACATGGGAGTCCGAAGAGGAAATGAGACGTCTCTACCCTACGCTATTTGGTACGTATTCCGGTTTCGAGGGCGAAACCCCTTTTAAGGGGGGTGGACTTGTAACACCCCGAAAATATAAATTTATGATTATAAATTCAATGTTGGAAATAAACAAAATAAACTAACTAGGAATAAAAATAACCTAGTTAGTTAAAGATTTTGTAGTAATAAGGGAGTTAATTAAAAACACGTAAAATAAAATGAAAACTAATAGTTGAGGGGCCAAAGGTGTTAAAAACTTAACTAGTTTTTATTAAAACAAAATCAAAAACCCAAACACACACTTGTGTGTGTGTCTGAATCGAACAAAATACAGGGGGGGGGGGACCAAACTCACCTTCAAACCCTAGTTCTAGTAATTTGATCAAATTGAAAGCTCAAATCTGTTCCAAATCGATTTCCAAGCATAGGTTAGTGATCACCGCAGTAAAGGGATCATAAGGTATGTAAAATTTAGTGGTTTGATTCCATCTTGAATTCTAGATGAACTCATGAGATTTGAAATTTGAGCTTGCATGATGGTTATACAGATGAAATTGTAATGAAATCGTGTCTAGGTGTAAACCCTAGTCATTAGTTTGTTGAATTTGTGCTTAAACAATGAAATTCATGATCATCCATTATGTGTGTTTAATCGGTTTTGTAGAAATATGATGAACACTAGAATCATGATTGTTAAACTAGTGTTATTTGAGCTATATGAAATAAATCCAGAAATGTGGAGGTGAAATTTGATATATGAACTTGTGTAGATGTTAAAATTTAGCGAAATAACTAATCATGAGACTTGGTTGTTGGATTAGTAAAATAATGCCCTTTAGGTGTTTGTTGAAATGCCTAAAAGAGGGCTAAATATTGAAAATTCTGAACAAAAACGCATATTAAAATGATGAGATGAATTATGCGTTATACGGCATGAAAGAGTTTTAAACAATATTTGGTTGAACTCTATAGGCAAGGAAACCGGGACGTCAAGTGGACAAGCTGGTGGAGATACGCGTTTGAAAGGGGCGCTTTAAAGGCACGTAACTATTAGTTTCGTCAATTGCATAAAAATGTTTAGTTATAGCTTGATAATGATATCCTAGTATGATAAAAGCGTTTGATGTGTCATTGAAGTGACGGAGTTCACTCGATAGATCAAACGAGTCAATTTGGATAATTAGAGTATGTTGGTAAGCCATAGAAGTGACGAAGTTCACTCGGCAGAACAGACAGATCGAAATAGATGGGTAAAGTATGATTGGATTGAGTAATACGGATTTTAAAAGAATGTTTAAGAGTCGTTTGGTATATTATAGAATATGGGTTAAAAACAATGTTTGGAATAAGTTTGGTTGTCAAGGAAGTGAAAGTCCTCACTCGACAACCAAACGGGTCAAACTATGTTTTTAAAACGACAATGTATGTAGAGACTTGAAAGCCACATAATGTGCTAATGATAGAATGCGAAATGCCATGTAATGGATACACCAAGTTTGATTTTAAGAACCCTTGACGTTGGGTCAAACAATTAGAAACTTACTTGCAAAATTTGCATAAAGCGACATGCTTGAAATATTGAAAACAAGCATGATTTCTATTGCGAGCGTAAAACCATGTAATGGTAATGATACGCCAAAGTTGACAAGCCCGACGAATGGGTAATTAAGTTTAGAAATCAATAAGATTGAATGATGTAAAATATGCCATATAACAAACGGGTCGAATAATCGAAATATGGAATTGTGAACTATTTGTTTATAAACTAGGTTTCGATGCGAATAAATAGGATGAATGGATCCGTATTTTTATTACGGACGTGTACAAAAAAGAATCGCCTAAAATGGACTATGTAGTTAAAAAGTTATGTACATTAGAAGTTTAAATTTTTGGAAAAATTGGTGCTGGGCATAAATGCAGGTCCAAAACCTGCACCCGCCGGAAAAAGGGTTCCTTTGCGGCACGCGACGGGGGAAGGATACACTGGCGCGACACGCGGGGCCCTCGCGGCCCGCGAAAGATTAAGGGGAGTCTGTCGCGTGGCGCGACAGACCTATTTCCGAATTTTTATTTTTGTTTTCATTTGTTGGTATTAGAACTTGATTATACATGTTTATATGTCATCAAAACTAACATTTGAGATGGTTTTGATGTTAGGTGACGTAGATGATATCCCGGATGCCGATCAAGCTTATAGCAAGAACCGAACACCGAAGTTTTGAGGCTTCCGCAAACAATGTCTTTGTCTAGTCTTAATATGGAACATGTAACACTTAATGCTACAATATGTTGTCCTTATTAGTGAGGATGTAGAAATCCTAGATACTTATTTTTGTAAGCACTTAAAACGTAACGGAAAACTTTTGTAATCCGTCTTTTCCTTAAACTAAACATGCATTTAGTAGTAATTTCTTGTTAAAATGAGATGGGTCTTACAATGTATATGACACAACCCCCAGGCTTTGTTGACACATCTCGACCACATTATGTTTGTCGTCTGCAGAAGGCTCTCTATGGCCTGAAGCAGGCTCCTAGAGCTTGGTTTTCCAAGCTATCCACAACTCTTATTGCTAGTGGTTTTACTCAGTGTATTTCAGATGTATCTCTCTTTGTTTACAGTCGGGATTCAATACTCTGTTATGTCTTGATCTATGTTGATGACATCATTATTACTGGGAGTTCTTCTGATTTTGAACTGGTTTGATTGGGCGCTTACATTCTCAGTTTGCGCTCAAGGATTTGGGCAGTTGTCATATTTTCTTGGTATTCAGGCCACATTTACTGAGGATGTTTTACACTTATCACAGCAGCGCTACTTACTTGATTTACTACAACGCACCGGTCTTGCTGATTGTCGGCCATTATCTACTCCTGTCTCTTCTCGTAGACAACTTTCTCATCATACAACTGCTGAGTTACGTTGGATTACATCTATATTACATGAGTTGCATATCACGATGACTTGTCCACCATCTCTTTGGTGTGACAATATTGGCGCTACATATCTTGCAGTCAACCCGGTGTTTTATCAGCGCACTAAACACTTAGAGATTGACTTGCATTTTATTTGTGTTATGGTTTTGGGTGGTACTTTACATGTTCGATATGTTCCCACTACATTTCAGATTTCAGATTGTTTGACCAAAGGATTGTCTAGTGTTCGTTTTGACAATCTGAGGTCCAAGCTTCACGTGGATGCTCCCCGTTTAGCTTGAGGGGGCGTATTAGAGTGTATGTATTTGTAGTATGTATGTATAGCTGAGTTAGTTAGAATTAGTTGAGATAGTTAGTTGTGTGTGAGTGGTCTATAAATAGGTATTGTATTAACTATGAATGTAATGTGAAAAGTGATTTGTCGTCTGATATCTCTTACACTATTTACTATCTTTTGTAAGCCGGCCAATATCATATGCATTGCTCTTCATTGAACTCATCGAGTTAAGCACATTAATTATCTTTCAATCTCTTTCATTAGAGAGAAACAAACACATCTTTTGTGTAAGTTCTTAAATTACATCTCCTTTTAAGTTCTTTACTTTTGTTTATTGAAACGTTATTTGAACTCTCTCTTTAGTTTTCCGATCCACAAATAATGGAGTCCTTCATGAAAGAATATGCTTCTAAGATTGAACAGAACAACTGAACAAACAATTCTCAAACTCAAAGAATGCAGGAAACCTTAGAACACAAAGAAAGTTCTAGAGAGAGAAAGAGGCAGAGAAAATGAAGAGTTTTAATGATCTCAGAATCCCAATGCCAAGATATTTTATAAAGCCGGACACACAAAAACCCTACGCGACCAAGCCTTGAGCAGCCCATCAGCATAAAAAACTTGAGCAGCCCATCAGTATAAAATAAGATCCAAGCCAAGCCCATAATGAGAAGCTCACATCCACCAAAGCATATATAAAAAAGGAAAGAAATATATGAGAAAAAATAAAACCAAATATAAAATATAAACAAAATATAAAATATTGAATTGAAAATATAACATATATTTCAACACATCCCAACTTCATCATGTAAATAATTGCTTTGCATATTCGTTAAGATGTCAGCAATTAGGTCATCGAAAGAAACATGACAATCACACACATTAATGTACAAGTTGTTAATATAAAATGCATTTAACTAGTGGGGTTATTGAGTAAAGAGTTTCTAATTGTTAGCTGTTGTAAGCAGGCCAATATTATAGGCATTGTTCTTCATTGAACTCATCAACTTAACCACATTAACCATCTTTCGGTGTCTTTTATTAAAGAGAATACAAACACATCTTTTGTGTAGGTTCTTGTATTACATCTCCTTTGAAGTTCTCAACTTTCATTGATTGAAACACTTGATTTGACCACTCTATTTTTTCTGGTCCATAAATAATGACGTCCTTCATGAAAGAGTTTGAACATCTTAAAATCAATTTTGAAGATTTAAAAAGAGCCACCAATAGTTTTGGTAGCAAAGTTATCGGAGCTGGTGGATTTGGGAAGGTGTACGAAGGATAAATCTCTCACTCTAAGGGGAGAAGCAAAGTTGCTATTAAGCGTTTGAGTCGTGAATTTGGGCAAGGAGACCCTGAGTTCCTAAAAGAGATAATGATGCTTTCTTGATACTCACATAAGAATCTCATTACCCTCCTTGGATATTGTGACGAGGATGGTGAGAAAATCCTTGTGTACGAGTACGCATCCTGTAAGCCTATGCATTGTTCTTTATCGAACTCATCAAGTTAAGCAGATTAACTATCTTTCAATTTCTTTCATTAGAGAGCTTACAAACACTTTTTTTTTTGTGTAGGTTCTTATATAATATCTTCTTTCAAGTTTTCAACTTTTAGTGATTGAAACACTTGATTTGACCTCCCTAGTTTTTATTTGACCAAAAAATAATGGCCTCCTTCATGAAAGAGTTTGAACATCTTAAAATCAATCTAGAAGACCTACAAAGAGCCACCAATAGTTTTGGTAGCAAAGTTATCGGAGCTGGTGGATTTGGGAAGGTATACGAAGGAGAAATCTCTCACTATAAGGGGAGAAGCCTCGTTGCTATTAAGCGTTTGAGTCGTGAATTTGGGCAAGGAGACCCTGAGTTCCTAAAGGAGATAATGATGCTTTCTCGATGCTCACACAAGAATCTCATTACCCTCCTTGGATATTGTGACGAGGATGGTGAGAAGATCCTTGTATACGAGTACGCATCCAATGGAAGCCTCGATCGCCATTTAAGCTCCAATGTTCTCACATAGGCACAACGTCTAAAGATATGTCTTGATGCTGCAAAAGGTCTAAAATACCTCCATGATCATAGGGGCACCCACCAAAGAATTCTCCACAGAGATATAAAAAGTGCCAACATCCTGCTAGATGACAACTGGAATGCTAAACTTTCTGACATGGGACTTTCAAAATTTGGACCTGCTAATCAACACAGTGTTCTTGCCACCGATGTAGTGGGTACTCTGGGATACTGTGATCCTCAATATATGGAGACGTACACGTTATCCAAAGAATCAGACATATACTCTTTTGGGGTCGTCTTATTTGAAGTCCTATGTGGAGGATTATGTTTTAAAACAACCACCGTTCAATTAGAGATTTTAGTTCCTATGTGGAAACAAAACTACATACATAAGAAACTAGACCACATTATCTTTAAAGATCTTAAGCCACCAATGGACCCCACCTCTTTGGAAACATTTTCATAGATTGCATTCCAGTGTTTACACTACTCTCGTGAACAACGGCCAACAATGTCTCTTCTTGTAAGAAAGCTTGAGATCGCATTTAAGTGTCAAGAACGCCATGATATGATGAAACTGACTAATGTTGTGGGAAAGTATTGTCGCATCCCCCGACCCCTGCCTCGGGAGGCGGGCGGCCGCGGCCTACTCAGAGATGGTGGTATCGGTGTTTATCATTATTTGGCAGCGGAATTTACATCAGGATCGTAGTTAGGAAATATTTTATCAGAGTAAAACACCTCCTTTTTATAATTATAAACTTATTGGGATGAAACCCAAGTTTTCATTACAAACATGTTTATAGGGATAAACCCTAATTTATTGAATAAAACATCTTTCTTTATTTAGGTAACTTTTATAGCCATATTTTTTCAAGCCTTCAGTGCTCTCCAGCTGGCTTCTATTTGGCTTTCACATTTGGTTACCTGAAACGCGTTTAAAAACATTTTGGTCAGTGGAAATACTGGTGAGTGAATCCCAATTTAATCAAGACAGGTTTTTATCATTGTACAGTATTGAGGGCAATCCAGCAATTACATTTGTTTACCATTCTACTTTAATTACCACCCACAGTACTGTCAACCCGACTTGTGGTCATGTTACTACTCACAGTGTAGTAACAAATTTTGTATACTATATAGAAATTGAGAGAGATTTGTGGGAAATGAACGACGAAAATGAACTGCCTGAGCTCCAATTTATAGGCTGCTCGGCCAGCTTGTCACGCCCCGCGTAAGCCGAAGGCAAGATCTTCGCGGCCCGCGACGTAGGGTACATAGGGCCTAGCTTGGCCCGATCACCACTATAGGCTCGACACGCGTGTAACACGTGGCACCTCAGGGTGCGGCCTGATCTCCTAGCTGTCACGCCCCGCGAACGAGACCTTAAGAGTCTTCGCGGCCCGCGAGCGATACTCAGATTTTGTTTTTATTTTAATTTTATTAAATTAAAGGTATTTAGGGCCTATTTGCGTATACGGGGTGTATTTTAAGGCGTATAGGGATGTTCTAATTATTTTAGAGGTGTTGGAATATTTTAGGAGGGTTGTTATAAGTATGAGAAATACAATTATTTTGATGAACTTCTCTCCAAAGGCAAAGAGGTCTTTTTTAACACAGGCAAAAAGGTAATTAGCTATTCTGCTTCTTTTTTTCAAAAAATTATGGGAATGATAAGTTGTTTTTTAGAATCTTTATACATGCTAGTTATTTGTTTACATCAAATGATGCTTTGTCGACAAGTCTGAAAAAGGGGGTTGGATTGTTGAAGAAACGAGGGTTTATTAAGCCTAAGTTTTGATTTTGTTTTTAATAGTCCAATTTTTTCATAGATTTATCAACTAATTTCGTTTTGATTGATTTTCTTCGTTTTTTTTTTGGTTGCTTGTACTAGAAAAAGGAAGGAGCTAAACGAAAAGATGCCAAAGGTAGCGCTGCAACAGTCGGGAAAGGGGCGGCACCCCCACAGGCGGATGGTGCCACGAAGAGAGAACTTGTACATTTTGATGGTACAATGAGTTTCACACTCGAAGATCTTTTGCGTGGATCAGCTGAGGGGATGGGGAAAAGCACTTATAGAACTTATTATAAAGAAACATTGGAAAATGGTGATTGCTTTACCGTAGTTAGATTGAGAGTATATTTAGTGAAAAATCAGAGAGAAGTCGAAGTTGAATTGAATTTGCTTGGGAAAATTAGTCACCGAAATCTTTTGACAATGAGGGCTTATTATTTGCACCCACAAGAGACACTTCTTGTCTACGATTACATGCCTAAGACCATACGTAGTGGGGCGTGATTTTTAAAAAAAATTGAAAAAAAACGCCCCATAACGCCCCCCACCCCATTACACTAGGCGTTATGGGGCGTTATAATTGAAAAAATTGCATCCGGGCGTTTAAATTAAAACGCTGAAGTTTGCAAATGGTCTCTGACATGCCACATGCCTTTTCCTTGTCCACCAATGAGAGGAAGAGATACCCACATGCCTTTTCCTTTTCAACTGACATGCCATTTTCCTTTTTTTTTTTTTTATTAAAAATAATATGGGCGTTATTGGCATAATGCCCCACTACGCCACTTTTGCTATAATGCCCCATCGCTGACTAGGACGCCACGTGTCGGATAATGCCCCATGGTGGGGGCATTATAACCCACTACCACTACACATGGTCTAAAAGAAGCCTTGCTGCTTTTCTCCATGGTAAGCGAATATACTTCTATGAAATTTCTTTTGTAAAGATACTGATTTGACTTCAAAAGAAGTAAATTTAATACAAATACGGCTTTAGAGTATCTTTATAAGCATCTTTGGTTTTATTCTAGGGTTGCTGAGCTTAATAAATGTGTTTTTCTTGTATACAACAAGAACAAGATTACATAAAACCAGTAACTATATACCATCGTTATATGTTTGATAATCTTCTAAAATATTGGTTCTTTCGTATTCAAGAAATTGATTATACGGACTTTAATGCAGCTGGAGGATTCCAAACACTGATAGATTGGGCAACAAGAATGCGAATAGCAAAATGAGTGGCTAGAGGTATGCATAGCCTCCACACCCATCACAATATAACCTATGGAAATCTAACATCAAGCAACCTTTTCCTTGATGAGAGCATTAACCCCAAGATTTCTGATATTGGGATGTCACTGCTCTTGACGGCTGCTGCAAACTCAGATATGATTGCAACAGCCAGGATTCTTGGTTACCAGGCTCCCGAACTTTCTAAACTTGAGAAAGCTGATACGAAAGCTGATGTTTACAGTTTGGGTGTGATCATGTTAGAACTTGTCAAATTTTATGGTACTCACACAACATCCACCCAAACCAATTCTGTTCATTACCCACATAATGTTAACAACGAAAACAAAAGATCTTTACCCCAAGATGATGCAAAGAATAAACAAAAAGAATGATACAGATTACTGAAATCTCATGAATCAAATAAAGAACTCTAAAAACTCTCTTTTTAACAGAACGATTGGGAAGATGAAGAGGTGAACCAGAGTTGTGAGACAGAAGACATAGTCCATCTCTATTTTCCAAATGAGCTGCAACATTCTTTTATATCAACAAACTCCAGAAGCCCTAATCACGAACCAACTGCGAGCCCATATGTGCCAGCCCATCCTTATGCGAGCCATCCTTATGCAAGCCCAATTTCCAGCCCATGATTAGAACCAGCAGCCCAGATTTAGTCAACATCCCAGACGTTTTCATCATGTAATGTAAATGAGCTCAATTAGAAAATATTTATATGAAAAATATGAAAATATGTTTTGACATTAAATTGGAAAGAAACATATATTTCAACATCCCCCACAATTTAATAGGCAAACACATGAACTATGTCTAATTATGTACATACATTTTCAAAAAAATACTTTACATAAACCTCTGTTTATTTTTCAAAAAAAAAAAAAAAAAAATTCTGAGACAAAAACCAATGACCATGGTTATTTTGACAAGTCTTTACACACGTCAAAATAAACACAAATCTATAAACACAAATCGATTACAAAAAACCAAAAACACTTTTACTAGATCAGAAAACTACAAACAACACAACACTTTGAAATCTTGACAAGCCTCTACGGATCAAATTATCAACATGATAATCTGATATCAAAAGCTTTAATCACTAACGAGTTTTTGGCACAAAAAAAAACCTTAGATCTAAGACTTTTCTCCAAAGACTTGTGACCGGACATCCACCACCTCGGCAACCGCGGGTGATGTATTAGTGCTGGCACTTTTGGAAGTTTTCCCTTTGGTGCTGCTTTCTCCCCACCCTTTCGAAGACGGATAGCTCTCTTTGGGGCAGTCACGACAGCCCCACTTTCCTCCATGTTCCCGCTTACGGAAAAGCCTTGAAGCACAACATCAAGATAGGAGGGGGAAACGAGAAAGTTTTCTACATGCATCCGTAAGATATTTTCTTCGCCAGACTGAAGTAGGAGATGGGCAGCCTGAATAGATGAAGACTTCTCCGGGCACAAGAAGCCTGCCATGGCGTAAGGGGCTGTAAGAAATCTTTGTTATAAGTGTCACAGGGAAAAGGTAAGAAATAATGGCGATCATATAACTTACCTCCATCGGTGGTTTTGAAAGCAGGGTAGGTCTGAACATCACGCCAACATAGGCTCATCCTAACTAATGCCAGCGCGCCCTCAGGGATAACCAAACACTCGGAGGGCCGAGCGATCAACGCCTTGAACAACGCTTTCTCTTGATATTCCGCCTTGGGTGGTACAACATCCTTCATTTTTTCCTTCGCCGCCATAACTCTCCAATGCATTTCCCCAGGAATGACATTGGCGTCCACAAAGAAGAATTTCTTCTTCCAATCCTTGTCTCGATAGCTCGAAGGCACAAATCGTAGACATGCTTTGTCGGTGCTTTGGCGATCAAAGGTAAAGAAGGGCACTTTTCAAGCCAAGGTATACAATGCATGAAACACCAAGGATTCCGGCAGAAACCCCAAATTTAAACAGGCATACTCGAAATTACAAAGTTTTGCAAGACCAAGTGGGTGCATTTGGGATATGTGCACAACATATTCGTCAAGCATCAACTTACAGAATTTGGTAATCGGAAGCCGAAAGTTACAGAACTTAAGGAAGTCTGCAAACAGAGTAATCTGGCCATCCCGTAGGGGAAAGGTGGTATCTTTCTCCGATGGCATTACCGGATGCCATTCTGGCCTAATGCAATAGGTCTGCAGCAATGAATCAAATGAGGTCTTGTTCCATTTGAAGTACAAGGCTTCATCACGAGAGGAAGATTCAGATATTTTCGGAGCCATGGACGGAGAAAATTGAATGTGGAGACGACAATTGAAATATTTGGGGGGAAAGTTTCAACCCTATGGGGTTAAACCCCTATTTATACCAACAATTCCACGTTTTTGAATTTCAAAAATGGAGCCCAAATTAACGTGTGGCGTTACCGGTACTTATGAGCAGGTCATATGATGTGACAGCTGACGCCGCCAATCGCCCCTTCGGGTATCTGATGTCAGGGATTTTATACACTTAGGTCTTTCTTGTCTTTTATTTATTTATTTTTTGGTGGTTTGCACTTTTCAAGTCCGACCCCATGCACACTCTCATAGCATTAGACTGGGGGACATGTGGAGGAATGACCCGGCCCGATCATTCCTGGTCGAATAAGCATCATTAAAAATATAATAATAAAGAAGATACGGAAGATATCCCCATGCAAATATAAGTACGGATGAATCTCCGACAAGTTAGGAGATGTCGCCAAACCGACTTCCCGACTTAAGCGCAAACCCTAATTTACCCTTAAATATAAATAGGAGATGCCATTGTGAAGGTAAGATACACAATTCTCTCATTACATTCTCTTTTACTCCCACAAACGAATATTTATTCTCACGCTGGATGGTGGTTACAGGAATAACCCCATTCCTGTAACGTCCTGTAACGAGTCCTAACGGTGTTCTGTTTTATAGATTGAAGATCGGACCACTCTTTATCGGATCAACCAGTTAAGGGACGTATCTTAGGTGACGTTTCTACAGGACACATGACATTTTATGAGGTGGTCTCAATTATTTTTCCCTGCTTAAAAATAATAGATGTAGATAATATTTTTTAATTAGATTCAATTAAAAAATATATTTTTTCAATCCATAAATTTTATCTTTTTATCTTTTACCCTAAATAAATAGATATAGATAATATTTGTTAATAAGATTCAAATAAAAAATATATTACTTTAATCCATAAATTTTATCTTTTTATCTTTTACTATTTTGTTTTCCATTTATATTTAGGAGTTAATAAAATTGAGTTATAATAAGATAAGCATAAATAATTCATGGCTTCTAATAATGTTTTAGACTTTTAATGTAAAAACATAAATGAAAATACAAGTAATAATAACCTATAACAAAATAGTTTATGTTAATACTCTAACAATGTATAATATATAATCATTTATAATAAAGGATCGAGTTTATTTTAGAACTTTAAATAATTGCAAAACTTTCAAACTCTTAAGAAATAACCAGTTTATTTGTATAATAGATTTTAAGAACTATATGATATGTTATTTAAATTTTCATACTATAAATTAACAACATATATTGGCTTTATGGTGTTGTACCATATGTTTAGTGGGTATTTCAAAAAAAAAAAAAGAAAGATTTTTCACTTCTAACCCAACATCTCATCTTTGCAATTTAACCAATTTGATTTTTCTTACTTTTAACACAAAGTTTTTCATATTTTGCAATTTCACCCCAACACTTTTTTACTTTCAACTTTGGCCCCCATATCTTTCGCAAGTTTTTTGTTTTGCGTTTGTTCAAAATTTTACGAGTTAACACGCCGTAACGTTCGCGTGGGGTTCAAAGTTTTTTCGTCTATTTTTTCCCGTTTGACAAGTCCATCGCAACGCACGGGTCCTAGATCGACTTAGTTAGTTTTCTATGTTTTACGTTTTAGCCTAAATTTTTCGCATTAACACGCCGCAATAGGTGTGCGTGGTTCAACGATTTTACATCTGCTTTTCATTCGGTTTTATTTTTTCCTTTTCTATTTATTTTATTTTTACGAGTTTTTCACTGTTGGTCGCTGATAGTGGTGTGACATTGGTGCTACTTTGCATGGTTTTGTGCCCCGCCGCAACGGGGGGACACACCCAGAACCTATTAGCCGATATATATTTCTGTATCTATTGTATTTATTGTGCACATATCACTCCGTGATTTACGGAGATATAGTTTCCTTATTGTGCCTTTGTATTCTTGTATTTAAACCCTTTTGATTAATGAGAATTGGCATCGAATTCATAAAGATTACATGGTATCAGAGCTTGTGCTCTATACCTAACCGCAGCTTCTTCCCCTTTTTTTTCTGGATTTCGATCCAGTCCCTAGGGTTTCGACCCTCAACCGCCGGCCACCTTCTTCTTTCTTTTCGATCCTGTGTCCTGTCTGTTTAACCCTCCACCATGACTGACAAACATGACAACACCAACACCTCCACACAAACTGCTCCCCTACATCCTGTTTATACCGTTACTGATATCACCAAGAAGGTTCGTGTCTTGGATGGTACGACGGTCACGTACTCCGCGTGGGTGAAGCTCTTCAACCTTCATGCTCGCGGATACGAAGTCCTCGACCACATCACCGCAGAACCGCCGTCTAAAGAAGATCCCACATACGCTCAGTGGATGAAGATTGATGTTGTTGTACTTCAGTGGATATACAGCACTCTATCCGCTGACTATCTCCTTCGGGTCCTTGAAGAACCATCTACGGCCCTCCAAGCTTGGAATCGGGTCAAGAACATCTTCCATAACAACAAAGGTCCTCGATGTGCCGCCCTTCAATCTCGATTTGTCAACCTGAAACTCAGTTCTGCGTCTTCGTTGGAAGCCTACTGCCAAACCCTTCGGGATTTGGCAGCCCAGTTAGATGATGTAGGCAGCCCGGTTAATGAGCAAACTTTGGTTCTGCAACTGGTTCGGGGTCTGCCTCGGGAGTATGACACTATCGATTCTATCATTAATCGTGAACTTCCCTCCTGGAACGAGGCATGTGAGATGCTTCGGGGTGATATGGAACGCCAGGCTGCTCGAGACAGCACTGGTCCCAATTCGGAAGCACATGCAGCCGTCGCCCCAACTCCCAGCCGTGATGGTTCCCCTCGTGATACTCAGCCCAACCGAAATCAGAACTATGACTCGAACCGTCCCACCCTGTTCAATCAAAACCGCCGCAGCGGCCCACGCCGGGACAACCCAAACTGCAATCAAAACCCAACAAACGGCCCAATTAATTCTGGCCCAGCCCACTATCATTCAGGCACTTCCGGGTCTGGGTCCAGCAGCCGTGGCTCATCTAATCGGAACCCGCCAAGGAACTCGTGGAACCAGCAGTACTACCCCATGCCACCACCGTATTGGGCCAACTCGTTCTGGGCCAACCCACCACCCCCGTGTCCCTACCCAACCCAACCGGGCTGGGTCTCACCTTGGACCGCCCCACAGCAGCCACCGTCCTCGGCACCGAACCAGTCTGCTCCTGAAGTACATATGACTGATGTCAACCCCTTGGAACCTACTGAACTTGCTGAAGCCTTTAACACTATGGCATTGGAACCCGAAACTCCTAGTTGGTTCATGGATACTGGAGCATCAGACCACCTCACCCGAGACTCAGGTATGATTTCTCACCCGTGTAATCAATCTATTAAAAATGTGTTGGTTGGAAATGGACATCGGTTACCAGTTGTTGGATCAGGCCACACCAGTCTACCCACCACCTCTAAACCACTTCACCTTAAAAACATACTTCACACACCTAATATCATAAAGAACTTAATTTCTGTTCGAAAATTTACTCGTGATAATTGGGTATCTGTGGATTTTGATCCTTTTGGTTTTTCTGTGAAGGATTATCCGAGTGGGACTATCCTGTGTCGCCACGACAGTACCAGTAATCTCTACCCGCTCACTGCTATCCAAGTACCTGATGCTTCTGCTTTTGTTTCCACCAGTTCTCAAGGCTCCTGGCACAACCGTCTTGGACATCCTGGTTTACATGTCCTAGATTTTTTGAATTCCAATAAATTTATTTCTTGTGATAAACGCAGTCGTTCAATTTTTTGTGACTCTTGCCAAATTGCTAAACATAAACGTTTACCTTTCAATTTATCTACTTCTTGCACGGTTTATCCATTTGATATTGTTCATTGTGATTTGTGGACATCTCCTATACTTAGCAAACGGGGATATAAATATTATTTGGTTGTGATTGACGTTTATACTCATTTTACTTGGGTATTTCCTTTGAAATTTAAGTCCGAAACATACACCAAATTTACCCAATTTTATAAATACATATCCACCCAATTTCATCACCAAATTAAGAGTTTCCAATGTGACATGGGTGGAGAATTTGATAACACTCAATTCAAACAATTCGCCTTTACCCATGGCTTACAATTCCGCTTCTCGTGCCCTCACACCTCCCAACAAAATGGGACGGCTGAGCGCATGATTCGTCGTCTTAATGAAATCATGCTCTCTCTCCTCACCCATGCCTCTCTACCACCACTCTATTGGGTAGAAGCATTGCACACGTCCGTATACCTTCATAACATTCTTCCTTGCAAACCCATTGGTTTTCGAACACCTACTGCAGCCCTATACCTCAAAAACCCCGACTATCAACACCTTCGGGTGTTTGGTTGTGCCTGTTACCCTAACCAGTCTGACACCCGTCCTCACAAACTTGCCCCTCGCTCCTCTCCATGTGTCTTTCTAGGCTACCCTGTGGATCATCACGGGTACCGATGCCTGGATTTATCCACTGGAAAAGTTTGCATTTCCCGTCACGTCACCTTCAATGAACTCGAGTTCCCTCTATCCAAGACGTTCACACCTAAACCTATGTCCTACAGTTTTTTGGAGTCGGACCCGTCCCCCTTAATTTTTCAACAACCCATGGCCACCACTCCCTCACCACCGATAAACACAGCTTCCGTACCCTCTCACACCACATCTTCCCAATACCCGATACCACCCATTCCACCACCGAGTCCTACATCCAGGCCCCCACCTACTTTTACCTATTCAAGTAGACCATGGCCCATCGCCCAAACTCATACCTCGGCCCAACCGAACACTCACCCGACTCTGCCACACAATCCACCGCCAACGTCCCTCCCCACCGCCCCTACCACTTCGACACACCCTATAATTACTTGGTCTCGTGACGGGACGTCCAAACCCAAGGCACCTCTTAACCTAAACGTTGAAACCATATCCCCTTTACCCAAGTCACATATTGATGCCCAGTCTGATCCACATTGGTCCGATGCTATGAAAACCGAATACACTGCTTTAATAGATAATAACACGTGGGATCTCGTGCCTCGCCTCCCGATGCTCATATTATCCGGTGTATGTGGTTGTTTCGCCACAAGTTTCACACAGATGGACGTTTGGAAAGGTATAAGGCCCGTCTTGTGGTAAATGGTAAGTCTCAGCAGGTTAGCATTGATTGTGATGAAAGGTTCAGTCCGGTAGTTAAACCAACCACCATTCGCACTGTACTTAGCCTGGCAGTGTCCAGGTCCTGGCCTATACATCAGTTGGACGTTAAAAACGCATTTTTGCATGGGGATCTCAATGAAACTGTGTATATGTTTCAGCCACCAGGATTCATTGATGCACGTAATCCTAAATATGTATGCAAGTTGAATAAATCATTATACGGGCTCAAACAGGCACCTCGGGCGTGGTATCATCGGTTTGCCTCCTATATCATTTGCTGTGGATTTTGAACATCCACCTCTGATAGCTCCTTGTTCATCTACAAACGCGGCACTGACATGGCTTACCTCCTGTTATATGTGGATGATATTGTACTCACTGCATCAAATGATCGGCTGCTTCAACATTTTATATCAGCTATGTCACAGGAATTTTCTATGACTGATCTTGGCAGGTTACATCATTTCTTGGGCATTGAAGTTACTCATCAATCTGGAGGTCTTTTTCTCTCTCAGCATGCCTACATTAATGAAATTCTAAGTAGAGCAAAGATGGAAAATTGCAAACCGTGTACCACACTGGCAGATACTCATTCTAAACTCAGTGCTTCGGCTGGCACACCCCTTCCTGACGGGACTTTATACCGCAGCCTTGCGGGTGCGTTACAATACCTTACGTTTACACGACCAGATATTTCATACGCAGTGCAGCAAATATGTCTCTTCATGCATGCCCCACGGGAGCCTCACTTTGCGTATCTAAAACGCATACTTCGCTATCTAAAGGGGACTGCCAATCATGGTCTCCACATGTCCCCCTCCAGATCCACGAGTCTCACCGCCTACTCGGATGCTGATTGGGGGGGGGGTGTCCCGATACACGTCGCTCGACCTCCGGATATTATGTTTTTCTTGGAGACAACTTGGTATCATGGTCCTCTAAGCGGCAACCTACAATCTCACGCTCAAGTGCTGAAGCCGAATATAAGGGAGTTGCAAATACTACAGCTGAGTTATCTTGGATTCGCAACTTGTTGCTTGAACTGCATCTTCCAGTTACGCAGGCGTCTGTCATTTACTGTGACAATATTTCTGCCATGTATCAGTCACAAAACCCGGTTCAGCATCAACGCACCAAACATGTCGAAATTGATATTCATTTTGTACGAGAAAAGGTTCGTCTTGGTGCTGTACGCGTTCTACATGTTCCCACAGAATACCAATATGCTGACATCTTCACGAAAGGGCTTCCACGTATCTTGTTTTAACGCTTTAAGTCCAGTCTTTGCATTCGGCCGGCTACTGCTTCGACTGCGGGAGGATATTAGCCGATATATATTTCTGTATATATATTTCTGTATCTATTGTATTTATTGTGCACATATCACTCCGTGATTTACGGAGATATAGTTTCCTTATTGTGCCTTTGTATTCTTGTATTTAAACCCTTTTGATTAATGAGAATTGGCATCGAATTCATAAAGATTACAGAACCAACACACACCACTCGAACAGATATTTAACAAAATTAAATCTTGAAAAAAAAAAGCTCTCGTCTTTATTAGGGTTTTGTCCCCTGCAACTCCAAAAGATCTCTGTTTCTGCCTTCTTGATCTTCATTTTCTGGTAAGCTTTCTGGGTTATGTTTCTTTTAGCCTTGTACTAAAAGGGTTTTCTTGATTTATTTCATTTCTTCATTGCTAATATATTTAGTCAAATCTTTTTTTTTTCAATTTTTTTTGTGTATATTAGTCTGTTTCCACTGGATTTGTTTTAATCTTTTAGAAAATTTGAGCTTGTATTATTTATTAATTTAATTGATGATTTTTTTTTTCTATTTTTACTGGTTTGTTTGGATTTAATCTGCTTGGTGATACTTAGCTTTTGTTCTTTAGATTCTCTGCTTCATCTTTTTTTGGGATTTTAGATGCTTAAATCCCTGTCTAGTTAAAATTAAAAAACTGTGTAATAGACATGATACTAATCTAGTTGGTTAGCACACCCAGACGAGAGCATTGACTTTGTTCATCACATCCCAACTTCATCATGTAAATAATTGCTTGGCATATTTGTTAAGATGTCAGCAAAAGAAACATAAAACCCACAAATTGTTTAAGTTATATAAGCTGGAATTAACATTCTTCTATGAAATCATGTATGCAATTGACTATTGAGGGTTGACTTTTGGCTTTTCGAACCAACTTCTTTCTGAGATGTACAAGTTGTTAATAAAAAAATGCATTTAATTAGTAAGTTTATTGAGTATAGAGTTTTTAATTACTAGCCTTTTGTAAGCCTATATACAGGCATTGTTCTTTATCGAACTCATCAAGTTAAACACATTAACTATCTTTTCAATTTCTTTCATTAGAGAGCTTACAAACACTTTTTTTTGTGTAGGTTCTTATATAACATCTTCTTTCAAGTTTTCAACTTTTAGTGATTGAAACACTTGATTTGACCTCCCTAGTTTTTATTTGACCAAAAATAATGGCCTCCTTCATGAAAGAGTTTGAACATCTTAAAATCAATCTAGAAGACCTACAAAGAGCCACCAATAGTTTTGGTAGCAAAGTTATCGGAGTTGGTGGATTTGGGAAGGTATATGAAGGAGAAATCTCTCACTATAAGGGGAGAAGCCTCGTTGCTATTAAGCGTTTGAGTCGTGAATTTGGGCAAGGAGACCCTGAGTTCCTGAAGGAGATAATGATGCTTTCTCGATGCTCACACAAGAATCTCATTACCCTCCTTGGATATTGTGACGAGGATGGTGAGAAGATCCTTGTATACGAGTACGCATCCAATGGAAGCCTCGATCGACATTTAAGCTCCAATGTTCTCACATGGGCGCAACGTCTCAAGATATGTCTTGATGCTGCAAAAGGTCTAAAATACCTCCATGATCATAGGGGCACCCACCAAAGAATTCTCCACAGAGATATAAAAAGTGCCAACATCCTGCTAGATGACAACTGGAATGCTAAACTTTCTGACATGGGACTGTCAAAAGTTGGACCTGCTAATCAGCAACATAGTGTTCTCGTCACCAATGTGGTGGGCACTCCTGGATATTGTGATCCCCAATATATGGAGACGTACACGCTAACCAAAGAATCAGACATATACTCTTTTGGGGTCGTCTTATTTGAAGTCCTATGTGGGAGATTATGCTTTAAAATGACCAACGGTCAGTTAGAGATTTTAGTGCCTATGTGGAAACAAAACTACATACATAAGAAACTAGACCGAATTATCTTTAAAGATCTCGAGCCAATGGACCCCACTTCTTTCAAAACATTTTCAGAGATTGCATTCCAGTGTTTACACTACTCTCGTGAACAACGGCCAACAACGTCTCTTCTTGTAAAAAAGCTTGAGATCGCACTTAAGTGTCAAGAACGTCATGATATGAAACTGGCTAATGTTGTGGGAAAGTATGAGAAATACAAATATTTTGATGAACTTCTCTCCAAAGGCAAAGAGGTCTTTTTTAATACAGGCAAAACGGTAATTAGCTATTCAGCTTCTTCTTCTTTCTTTTTTTTTTTTTTGAAAAAAAGTTATGGAAATGATAAGGGATAGGCTAAAAATACCCCCTCTCTTACTTGTCATACCCCCTCCCTAGAAACATAAAATCAAAACTTGTCACTTCTCCCCCTTTGAAGGAATATTTTTTTGACAACATAAACAAAACCACTTTATATAATTATTTTTCAAATTAATCTTCTTTGTTTACACATAAAAACAACAATTGAATCCAATCGTCATGAACGAAGAACAAGACATACAAATATGAAATATATATATATAATCAAGAACTCAAAAACAAAAATATATAATATACATGTGATAAGAATTCATACAACATGACACCATGAGTGATATCAAGCTCTCGATTGTATTGAGGTGATTAGGAGCATGGTCTTTGTCTAATATCACTTTTATCTATTATGCCAAATCGCTAACGATCCCATTTAATCATTTTTATCTGCTAATTAAAATGTTAAATAAAATATAAATTTTTATACTTTCTAAAAGAAAACTAAAACTTATGTAAATACCTCGCATATAGCTGGTGGACTATACATATAGTCTTCTTTTTTCTTTTCTTTTTGTGTCTCCATTCGAGAATCCCCTCAATGCTAAAAGAAAAAAAAATTGTAAATATCGAACTTTTTGTCTCTTGAATTCCAACTCCCAAGTTAACAAAGAAATTATAAACAACTTTAAAAAATAATATTTTCTTAAATAAGCAAAAAAATATTTAAATAGTAAAAAACGTTTTTCAAAACTTTAAAAAAGTAATGTAAAAGAAATTCTTTAAATTAAAAAAATACATTTAAGAAAAAAATATCTAAAATATAAAATAAATGGTAAATTACTTTTTGAGTCCCTGTGTTTTAGTAGTTTTAAACATGGTTGTAGAAATCGCTAGTCGCTAGCGGGTCGGTGGGGTGGGGACTAGCGATTAATCGGGATTAACCGGGGATTAATCGGATATAATCGGGATTAATTGTAATTAATCGGCAATTAATCAAGATTAATCGGTGATTAATCGGCACCTAGTCGGGATTTTTACAACCATGGTTTTAACTAGTTTAGTCCAAAAGCAAAAAGTTTAACGATCTGAGTCCCTATAAGCATTTTCTTTAACCATTTGAGTCCTTTTGAGTTAAAATTTTAACCTTTTGAGTCCAATTTTTTTGGACTCAAATCGTTATAAAATGAACAAAATTGGACTCAAAACGTTATAAAATAAATAGTTAGGGACTCAGGGCGTTAAACTTTTTGATTTTGAACTCAAGTGGTTAAAACCACTAAAACACAGGGACTCAAAAAGTAATTTACTCTAAAATAAAAGACTTTAATAAAATAATAATATAAGATAAAACATAAAAAAAGAAACAAAAAGGTTATAATTGTATTACTGTGAAACTTAAGGGGATGGGTATGCCCCATGATATGTTTTTATAGAATGGCAAAGCCATTTATACAAACTAGATATTTGTTTAAATCAAACGGTGCTTTGTAGACAAGTCTGAAAAAGGGGGTTGGATTGTTGAAGAAAATGAGGGTTTATTAAGGGTAAGTTTTATTTAACAGTCCATTTTTTGAAGAAAATGAGGGTTTATTAAGGGTAAGTTTTATTTAACAGTCCATTTTTTATAGATTTATCAACCAAATACATTTACATATAAGGATAGAATTAATTAATTCCTGTTTCTTTAGAAATTCATACCCTTTAAAAATATTATGCGAAGCAAACTGGGACTTAATATTATATATTATTAAATACTAGGTGATAAACCTGCGTACTACACGGAATTGGCATCAAAATGTTACAATTATAACTTACAAATCTATTAGTAAAAATATATACAACCTGTATAGTACACGAGTTTATAAACAGATTTGTATTAATGTAGCTTACCATCTTTACCAACAATTAACAATTTAAGCCATCTCTACTTTTAACTCTAAAAAAGCCAAGTACAAACCATGCGAAAGCATTGGTTATTTTAAAACAAACAAAGTCGATCTGGATAGCGATTTTTCTTTAATTTTATTTATTGTCATCGTGACACATACAACTAAAGAAAACGGTCTTCTTTGATCTTGTGTTTTACACTGGGGCTAAATAAAATGAAAAAGTGTACATATGTATTGAATTTTTTAAATTATTTTTATTAAGTTATACATTTTTTTTGTAGAATCTAAACATATTATTATATATAACTAGGTTAGAACCCCGTGTATTACACGGGTTTAATAAATGTAATTTTATATACTAAATAAAAAAACAATATATTTTTATAAACCTCATTCATTACACGTGTTGAATAAATATAATTTTATACATTAAATAATAAAAAATTATATTTTTAAGAACCTCGTGTATTGTGCGGGTTGAATAAATGTAATTTTATATAACAAACAATAAAAAAGTTTTATTTAAAAAAAAACCCTGTGTATTCACGGGTGAAAGAAATGTAATTTTATAAATTAAATAATAAAAAAGTTATATTTAAAAAAATTATATAGCAAATAATAAAAAATATTATATCTTTAAAAACCCTTTGTATTACACAGGTTTGTCTATTGTTAAAAAAAAATCTTTCTAAATCAAAATGGTTTTGTTATTATTTTTTAAATTAAGTTAATACTATTTTAAAATTTTGGTTTGATTAATAAGTTGTTTAATATAATTTTTCATAGTTAACAATAATAATATTAACAACAAACAATATGCATGTTTATCTACTGTTAGTGAAACAATGCTTTTTAGTTTACGATTTGAAATTTTAGTTTAGATAAGACTTTACTAATTGAAGTTAAGTTTATGCCAATAATTCAGAGTTGATAAGATTTATATTAATTTAATTAATATTTTATAATTTAAATTAAATAATAATTATCTACAATTAAGAATGGTCTAAAATAATGACAAGTGTCCCTTTATTGGTTTCTTAATTATATAGCACTTGTGGATTCGTTTCCGGATCGATTTCGAACTTCTATCTAAACTAAAATTTCAAATCGTAAAGTTTTATCTAAACTAAAAAGCATGGTGGTGGGTGGTGGTGCTAGACGGTGGTGGTGGGTAGTGGAAGTTGGTGGTGGTGATGGACGGTGGTGGTGATGGACAGCGGTGGGTGATGGACGGTGGTGGTGATGGACGGTGGACGGTGATGGTGGGTGGTTGTGTTTAACCCTTTGCAGACCATAGAAGATCTTAGAAGTGGCTGGGTCAAGTCTGCACCAAGAGTTCGCACACATGTTTTTTATAAAACGTTTTCTGAAAAACAAACATTTTGCAAATGGCAGTGTTTGCGCGTGGTATACGCAGCACAGACAGAAGAGCCTGTGCAAATCGTTTTTAGAAAAACAAACACAAATATAAAACGGTAAAATGCTTCTCAAATTAACCACTTTTAAATAAATGGATTATTTGTGAAAGCAAATAATGCTCCTAGATATCAAATCATTAAAAGAATCATGATTCAAATACTAAATCACATCAGGTCGTTGCAAAAAATATATATATATATATTTAGTCCTTTATTTATTTAAAACAATGACACAGTTCTTCTGTATATCAACTTGAACAACTACTTGAAGTTGAAGAGTTCCAGTGTTGGGTAATGTGCTATTTCTAAGCCCATAAAAGTGATCTCTCGGCCCAATAGATGTGCGTGGCTTATCAAGAGTGTTGGATTTGAAGTTAAGTTTATGAAAAAAATAAATAAAAAAATAAATAGAGTTGATAAGTTTTATATTAATTTAATTAATATTTTATAATTTAAATTAAATAATAATTATCTATAACTAAGAATGGTCTAGAATAATGACAAGTGTCCCTTTATTGGTTTCTTTTATTATATAGTATAGATAGTAAATTGTAGTTAAAGGAAGATTATATAAGAGAATTTTAAATCATAAAATTAAAAGTATAGATAATACTGAAAATTAGTTTGAACATAGTTTAGCTATGAATTTAAATATGAAATCAAATCAATTACCATAAAATGTGATATTGAATGTTTGGCTTACCAAAAATTTTGGTATTCATTATTATAAACCATGAAAAAAATATTTATACAATTATTATAATTGATATACATGTATTAATTATTAAAAATATATTAATTAAATAAAATATATAAAAGAAATTTGAGGTTGAAGAAGAAATTGTCATGTGCCATTAATTAAAATCTTTTATTAGAAGTATAAGATAAGATTATGTATCTTAATGATACTCAATATTCGTGATTAATCAAAAAAATAGTGATATTCTTTTAAATGTGTTATATCCATAGATAAATATTTATAAATATACGATAAAAATATTAATCCATATCGCTACAGCACCCGCTGCTCTAGCTAATTGTCCACCCTTTCCAAGTGTGATTTCTATATTATGTATGGCCATGCCTAAGGGCATATCGGTTGAAGTAGATTCTTCTTTTTTATCAATCAAAACCCCTTCCCAAACTGTACAAGCTTCTTCCAAAGCATACGGCTTTCTGGATGTAGATGGTGACCGATTTGTGTCATAACTTAAAACCTAAATACTTAAGGTTAGTTACCTTATATTAACTGTTATATAACGTTATATCTTTTAAGACTCTGGTGTGTGCTTATGTAATTATAATTACTTTCTCTAACACTAAATAACTTACCTAATGTTAACACTAGCGATTATATGGATAAAACAGATGACGCATGAATGAACTTATATTCCTTTCTAATGGTGTATATGGCTAGGTTACGTGTACAGTTAATCCATATAAACGTGCTTAAAAGTTCTACCATTGATTTTATTCGTTTTTTTTATATTGGTTGCTTGTACTAGAAAAAGGAAGGAGCTAAAGGAAAAGAGGCCAAAGGTAGTGGTGGTAGCACTGCCACAGTCGGGAAAGGGGCGTCACCCCCACAGGCGGATGGTGCCACGAAGAGAGAACTTGTACACTTTGATGGTACAATGAGTTTCACACTCGAAGATCTTTTGGGTGGATCAGCTGAGGTAATTGGGAAAAGCACTTATGGAACTTATTATGAAGCAACATTGGAAAACGGTGATTGCCTTATGGTAGTTAGATTGAGAGTATATTTAATGAAAAATCAGAGAGAAGTCGAAGTTGAATTGAATTTGCTTGGGAAAATTAGTCACCGAAATCTTTTGACAATGAGGGCTTATTCTTTGTACCCAGAAGAGAGACTTCTCGTCTATGATTACATGCCTAAAGGAAGCCTTGCTGCTTTTCTCCATCGTAAGCGAATATACTTCTATGAAATTTCTTTTGTAAAGATACTGATTTGACTTCAAAACAAGTAAATTTAATACAAATACGGCTTTAGAGTATCTTTATTAGGGGACTCGGGGTGGGGATGTTTTTGTGCGTGATGGCCAACTTCAACGCATGGAAGATTGGAAGGAACCACCGCCACCCCAATATTTTAACGCGTGAACATTAAATGGCGTTAATATTTTGACGCGTGATGATTTGAGGGTTGTGAGGGAAATTGTTGGTTGGGGGGAAATTATTGGCTGTGGTGGTGAGTGATGGGCATTTCCACTAAAAAAGGTTGTGAGTGATGGAATAATGGTTGATGACATGGCGGAACTTGATTGGATGTTGTAAGTGATAAATTGGTGGTGAGTGATAACCACCTCCTACCCCCTATGCATCTTTGGTTTTATTCCAGGATTGTTGAGCTTAATAAATGTGTTTTTCTTGTGTACAACAAGAACAAGATTACATAAAACCAGTAACTGTATACCATCGTTATTTGGTATTATATATTTATATGTTTGATAATCTTCTAAAATATTTGTTCTTTCGTATTCAAGAACTTGATTTGAATGCAGCTAAAGGACCCAAACCACAGGTAGATTGGGCAACAAGAATGCAAATAGCAAAAGGAGTGGCTAGAGGTCTGCATATCCTCCACACCCATCACAATATAATCCATGGAAATCTAACTTCACACAATGTCTTGCTGGATGAGGACATTAACCCCAAGATTTCTGAAATCGGGATGTCACGGCTCTTGACGGCTGATGCAAACTCAAAAATGATTGCAACAGCCAGGACTCTTGGCTATCAGGCTCCTAAACTTTCTGAACTTAAGAAACCTAATACGAAAACCGATGTCTACAGTTTGGGTGTGATCATGTTAGAACTCCTAACTAGGAAATCACCAGGACAGGTGGAATTATCTAAATGGGTGCAGATGACTGTACGAGAAGAGTGGGTTCCTAAGGTTATAGATTTTGAATTGCTGAGATATACTTCAGTTGAAGAAAAGTTGGTCAAAATGTTGCAACTGGCTATCGATTGTGTTTCCACATTACCCAAGGATCGACCGGATGTTCACCTGGTTCTTGACCAGCTAGAAGAGATTAGTTTAGAAACAGCCACAAGTTACAGCGATGATGGTGGACCTTCATTAAGCTAGTGAAATTGGAGGTGAGTGATAGTGGAGATTATGATTCTCAGATTCTGTTATCCTTGAATCAAGATTCGTTTTGTTGTAAATACAAGTTTGCATTTAATTTGTTTATGGGGATGATATTGTTGCTTTAAGTTTTGTGGGTACTTGATTCATTTAATGAATATTGTTGCAACTGACGTAAATACATCACTACCTTTTACTGGTTCCATACATAGACCTCTATTACCTAATTAAACCAACAATCATACATCCATGTCCGGAATAAACTTGAAATCTGTTGATGTTATGCCAATTTATCCGCATATAGGGCTCAACAGAATTCGTCTTCCCAATATAATGTATTTAGCAATTGAAGGCAGTAAGAAAATAGAGAGCTTAGCTATTTAGGATGGTTACTTGGTTAGAATAACTTATAATTTATTTTATTTAATTACTTTTGTTCCATATATTTTGGAAATAGTTTCTCGTATGTTCTACGTTTTACTCTTTTGTTATGCCAGATTGTTTCGTTGCAAGTATATATAATAAGTGGTGTTTGGATTTGTGTTAAGGAACCGACTATCTGATAATTTTGGGATAAACACCAATGTGGTATGTGGCACCAAAGACGCTGCTCACCCGGATGAGGGGTGTTCGTTTGATAACGGGGCAGGCGAGAAATGGGCCCCCTCCTACATCTCTCTCACAGACACTCACATGTATAATGCTATTTAATATTTAAAAAAGGATGTTTGAAATTGCTTAGTGTTACGAGAAATGGATGTTTGTGGGTATCTGAAATTGAAATTGCTTAGAGCATCCACAATAAACTTATTTTTTGGCCTTTTTAAAGAGAGAGAAGGTGATGTGGATGAGAGAGATGATGAGTTGGAGGAAAGAGAGTGTAATGTGTATGTGAGGAAAAATGAGAAAAAATGGGTTATGTGAGTGAGAGTGAAGAGAGAGGAGAGAGAAATTGTGTTTTTATAGTTTGTGATAAGGTCATGAGAGAAAAATGGGTTTATCGAAGGAGAAACGAGTGTTTATGGGTGACTGAAGTTAATTTAATCTTGTTGTTTACATGCTCTTTAAAATTATTTAGCGGTGTGGATGCTCTAAAAGCAAACAAACAAAGAAGACTTAAAGGTCTATCTGTTTATACCTAGAGATATTTTAGCATCAGTGACAGGATATAGCTATAACTATTTTGAAGTAAAAGTTGAAATTTGTAAATCTCCTCGAAAAAAACTTTGTAATTGTCCTTTGATGTTTTGAGAAGACCTTTGAATTTTTTATGGCGTAATTGTTTATAGAAATCTAGAATTTTGAGAAGACTTTTGACCTTTTGATGGCATTATATTCTTCTACCCCTTCACTTTATTTCACAACCTCTTTTCTATTTTTAATGGCTTCTACTTCATACTCTACATGTGCACCAATCTATTACAAGTGGTTCCGCCCCTGTCAGCAGTTGCAAGAGATTATACCGACATAAATGAACCGCTATTAACCGATGATTATGGTTATGAAACTTTGATTAACTGACCAATTTATGGTTATGAAGTTTTGGTTAACTGAAATAACCGAAACCGAACCAAACTTGTAATGATAACTATATATAATGGATTTATGCTTTACGTTAACCATATAGAGGTTTTTTTATTAAGATAAAGTATGTCAGCAACAAAAGGATCTTGATGTACATACCCCTTGTTTTGATGAAGAGTTGAGGTGTTATGATCGTATTTTTTTTTTGTTGAGGATTACCTTACTAAAAACAATCACACATCGATACTTTAACAAAAAAAAAAGTGTAATCTTGGTTATCTAGTAAAAGAAAGCTAAAGCTAAGTCCAACCCATACATGCCCCTAATGCACACCCCTATTTATTTCAAACCTTGTTTGGTTAATTAACCGAAATTAACCATAACCGACTTCATAACCGAATACCCGTAACCAAAGTTCGGTTACGGCTATGGTTATAGAACTCCAAAACCGAAGCTAGCGGTTATAGTTATGATTAATGGTAAAAACCGAACCAAACCGACCCATGCACACCCCGAGCCTTAGGGGTGTGGAGATTATAATCCCATTACTCTTGAATTAAGATCTATTTTGTTGTAAATACAAGATTGAATATAATTTTATTTTACGAATATGGTTTTTGTAAAAAGCCAAGTGACTATTGTTAATTTAAATGTAATGTATATAAGCCTGTGATGGAAGAATGCAACTGAAAATGTAAAGTAGAGAATTAAGCTTTATTTAAAATACAAAATCAATGTCTTAAGAGATTCAATTGAGGATACAAATCATACAATGTAAATGAGGCAAGAAACCTTCCATGAACATATGCATCTACTAATTATATATATTGTACCAATAACCAACTTATGACTTGCAGGGGAGTCGGGTAAGAATGAAAACACACTGTTTTATAAAGTATTGATTTGGTTTTGGTTAAGATAGGTTGTCACCAAAATCGGCTCAGGTTAAAATCTAACTATTTAGAAAACTTTATTATATGACTTTAGTTAATAACTAAAGCAACTAAGTATATCTAATAACAAAATCTATTACCCAAAGGACCCCTGTACTATAATATTGAGCACAGGTTGATCTCCATGACCTTATGAGACAACAAATCTGCATAGATTCACCGGTGCTCTCGGTACAAAGTACCGATCCCGAAAATCATAAAAAATGGTATTGTTATCGATACCAAAAGTGCTCCGTACGCTACGACATTTGAAGGTAAATCAACTTAAAATACCAACATCATAAAGTGGGTACCGAATTGGTATTGAAAACGGTCCGGTACATTAAATTCGGTACCGTTACGATACCAGTTAGGTTTCCATACCCGTTACCATTTGTTCATCCCTAAAAAGCCTATGAAAGAGTAGCTGATGAGGGCATAAATCATTTTATGTCAAAGCCAAAAATTTGGTATAAAAACGTATAATTGATAGGTTTAGTTAATTTTGATTTTCTGTTATCAATTAAATATACATAAGTGGTTCAACTTAACCTCTGCTTCATACTTTGGCTTATATTATTTGGAAAGACCATTAGTGCAATCTTATTTCACAATCAAAAACATCAATTGTGGTAATGCTAAACCAAGGACTTCAAATAAGACCACACTAAATATCATATGTTTTTTTTCCACATTGGCACTAAAATTTATTGATATTTGATAGATTTAAAGCATAATCTCCCACAAAGAATATATAAACCTTTGTGCTTCACATTAAAAGGAACTTTTTGAAAGTAGCATACTCAATAACAATACAAATCATAATCAAATAACAAATTCTAACAAGTACCTATTCAAATCTGAACCAAATTTCTGTTATGTTAATTTATAAGAATGTATACAAATTATCATAGTCAATTCCCAAAACAAAATAAACAGTACAAACTAGCTAACTCTACCATCTTGAAATTGTTGAGAAACATCAATATACAAATTATCACTGGACTAAAATAGTTAAAATTTATTTTATTTACAAAGAAGATTACTTAAACTCGTTTATACAAAACATCACATTATTTAACTAATGAATACATCTCGTTTCGTTTTTGATATCATCAACTATGAAGGTAGACTAGCCCATCTACGGCATATCTTGAGACGTTGTGTCCATGTTAAATAATGGAGTTTAAGTAATGGTTTCAGATTCCGTTAGATGCATACTCGTAAACAAGTATCTTCTCACCATCCTCGTCACAAAATCCAAGAAGAGAGATAAAGATGTAAAATTCTAAGGAAGGTAACGGGAAAGCATCATGATCTCCTTCCAAAACTCAAGGTTTCATTGCTCAAAATCATGATTCAATACGCTTAATAGCAACCCTTTTTCGGCCCTTAGAGTGAGCGGCCTATCCTTCATACACATTTCCAAATCCACAGGCTCTAATAAACTCGATACAAAAGCTCTTTAGGTGGCTTTTTTAACTCTTCCAATTGGATTTTAAGATATTCAAACACTTTCACAACGGAATCCATTACTTGTGAATCATACAAAAATGATAGAACTCGAATCAAGCATTCCAATCAACTGAAAGTCAAGAATTTGAAAGAAATGCAATGTAAGAATCACACAAAAACGGTTTACGTACTCTTTACACAACTAATGAACCGAAAACAACATCAAAATCGCAAATTAAACATAGTTACTTACCTCTGGTTGATTAGTACGCATAAATTGCCAACAAGCTGCCGATTTCAGCAGCGGACAGAGGTTTGCATAAAGTAGGGTGCGGCTACTTTTCTGGTTTGCAGCGTAGGAGAAATAATACCTAAATGCTCCTCCTCTATAAATAAAAAAAGCCCAGAGACAATGGGCTTTTACCAACAGAAAAAAATCATTCTTTCTGGGCTGGGTTGGGCTTAGTAGCTGCATCAGTGCGAACAGATTTCGGGTATGTTCAGGTAGGGTTTGGGCAACAAAGTCAAGAACCGAGTAGGGTAGGAACCGATTTCGGGTATACTGATAGCTACAACTTATATATTGAATTTTGTCCTAGCCAAAAACTATATTAAGTTAATGAGAGATAATTCCATGGTAGTTTATTAGGTCTTTAGCAATGTTTTAAAAACCGGTTCAAACCAGCCGGTTGTACCGGTTCAACCATTCGGTAGAACCCGTTAAACTGCCCGATACACCCGGTTGAATCGCTTGATACACCTGGTTGAACCCGTTAAACTGCCCGGTATACCCGGTTGAACCGTCCGATATATTGATCTTTAGTTATGATTTTTCATGTGAACCAACACCCTCTGTAATTTAAACTAGTTGTTTCACTATCGAAAAAGTGATGGATGGGAGTAAATGTGATGAAGTGAACAAATAAATATGGATATAAGTTTCTTCTAAAATTTTAATGATTTGCATATATAAGCATCATCAAACTCTACTAGTAATAGAGTTCAACTCATGATTAAATAAAAAATAAAGTTAATACTAGAAGCTAATTTTTTATTGGTCAACTAATCTTCTAAATGGGTTATTAAGGAAATTCACCATATCTGGATACACCCACCATCGAACTGGGGAAAAACCCTCACCTAGGGCCAAAGCTCGTGAACACTCGCCCGAAGGCACGACAGTGCGGTGAGGTAAAACCCACTCAGTTCAAGGATCGAATTAGCGATTGCCGCCTACTCGCTTAGTCTCCCATCATCACTACGTGCTGCTGAAACTAAATGACGGGGACATGAATCAAACCTGCGTCACTTGGAATACCAGATCAATTGTCCATGCTAGAAGATACTAAGTTAATAATGGCAATTGTCCATGCTAGAAGATACTAAGTTAATAATGGCAAATTAGAACCAATGGGGTGGTGGTCAATTGGTAAAGGCAAAACCTTTAAAACACCTAGATTGGAAAGAGGAATGTCTTGCGTTCAAGTCACACAGACGACAGTGGATTAAAGAAATTAGCCATTCAAAAAAAATAATGGCAAATTAGTGACAGGAATAGCAGTGTGTGAAAGCATTTATTGTCTAAAGTCAAATAAACAACTTAACAAATTACTTTTTAGGCTATATACACAACTGGAATTTACATTTTTTATAAGATCACGTGATGATGCACAAATACACATACACATGGAAGATGGCCTCTACGGATCTTGTCCCAACTTCATTTTGAAATGCATGTGCAACACCTTCTACGCTTTCGGGTCAGTAGAACAAGTATAGTTATATTTAATTTTTTAATATTAAATGCATTTACTAAGGTAATTAGTCATGTAAACATATATACCAGCACTCTTCATTTAACTTCAAACACAGAATACAACAGCTAGATCAGTGCGAACAGATTTCGGGTATGTTCAGGTAGGGTTTGGGTTTGGTCAACAAAGTCAAGAACCGGTAGAGTAGGAACCGATTTTGGGTATATTCAGGTATTTATGATAGCTACAACTTATATATTGAATTTTGTCCTAGCCAAAAACTATATTAAGTTAATGAGAGATATTTCCATGGCCAGGGGCGTACCCATCTTAAGCCAAAGGTGGGCGGGCGCACCCCATGAAATAATATTTTTTAGTGTTATTTTTCGTCGGAAATCCCGATCGCACCCCTTGGAATTTTTCACCCGCACCCCTTGAAAATTTTCAACCGCCCCACTTAGAAAAAAAATAATTATTAAACACTTATTCACTTAATTATTTAATCTAATCAAAGTCCAATCTGCAATCAATTTTTATTAACACAAGCTCAAACCCAACCTAATGAAATGTGAATTAAATAAAATAACCCAAACCCAACCTAATGAAATGTGAATTAAATAAAATAACCCAAATCCATCCACCCATTCCATTTCCAAATCCCGCCCCCAAAAAAACTCCCAGCGACTTGACGCTACTGCTCACGATCTGGTGGTTCACGATCTGGTGGTTTTTTTACCGGAAAAACCAAAATTCCGGTTGGACCGACCCATATTACGTCAGAATTCCAATATAGGACTAGTATGGTTTATTTATTTATTTATTTATTTTGTTTTATGTGATGATTAGGAAAAATATAGATGTGTAAAGGTTCAATCTTTTTATATTTTTTTGTTGTTCTAAACTTATAGTTAAATGATTTATGTTGTTTTATTTATAGCTTTGTTTGTTTTAATGATTAGTTACAAGTAATCAACATTTAATATTAGGGCTTGAATGTTTAAAAATATAATTGAAAGTTATGGGCTATGGTTGAACATGATTGTTTATTTTGTTTAAGTATTTAGTGTTGTTTTATGAACTTATGGAGCAAATTATATGTGTTAGGAACAATGAGTAAAAATATAATGAACTTATGGCGTGTTTAGTATCTTTAGATGATATTTTGGATATATTTCAAAAAAAAAAAACTGTAGGGCACAATTTTAAATACGTTTGTAATTTGTAATAACGTTTAACGTGTTTTTGATAATTTATAAATTTTAGTTTGATGTTCTTTTGTCTTACATGATCTGACCCGACCCGCTATGAACCGATATTTTTATACAGCTAGGGGCCTAAAATCTTTGAAAATATTCCGCACCCCCAGAAAAAAATTCATGGGTCCGCCAATGTCCATGACAGTTTATTAGGTCTTTAGTTATGATTTTTCATGTGAACCAACACGCTCTGTAATTTAAACTAGTTGTTTTACTATCGAAAAAGTGATGGATGGGAGTAAATGTGATGAAGTGAACAAATAAAATATGGACATAAGTTTCTTCTAAAATTTTAAAGATTTGCATATATAAGCATCATCAAACTCTACTAGTTATAGGAGTTAAATGCTTGGTTGGTCCCTATGGTTTGCAAAAACTGCAGAATTGGTTCTAGTGGTTTAGTAATTACACGCGTGGTACCAAAACTTGTTAAAAATGAACTCGGTTGATCCCCAGCCCTAACATCAGTTAAATATCTCTGTTAAAACACCCCATGTGCTTGCTATGTGAGGGTAATTTGGTCATTTCAGTCCAGTCCATTATAAAAGAGGAGTTAAATACCTGGTTGGTCCCACCCCACCCCCTTCTTCTTCCCCAAACCACCACTGCCATCTCATCTCCTCCACCTAATACCCACCACCACTGAAATCCTCTGTAATTGGTTGATGATCTCCCTTCTTTCCTCACAGGGGATCTCAATTTCTCCATTCTTCACCTCCGCTTTCTGCTTCGGATCCTCCAAGAACAGCTGGTACCACCGCTTCCTGATAACAATCGGTTTTTGGTTTTATGATAATTTTCACAATGTGGTTTAATTAAGTCAATTCGTTTGTAAATTTTGGGGATTAGATCTTTATGGGTATTGGATTGAATCGGATTTCAATACCGCTGCCACTCTCTACTGCCAAAAGTCTTTGGTAGAAGGTATCAATGTCATTTCCAAACACAGACACGACTCCCATACCCGTAATAACAACCTGTTTTTTTGCATCTTTCTCTCTTTTAGGTGCAGTTGTAGAAATGTGGGGAAGTAATGTGCGGTGGCGTATGGTGGTGGTGTGCGGTGGCGTATGGTGGTGGAGTGGTGAGCCTAGTAAATTTGTGTGACGGAGATGAGCTTGAGTTCACATTAGTGTCATGAGAGACACACGCATGTATGTGTGTACCAGAGGATAATATGGAATTCATAGATATGAATGTTCATGTTAAGTGCCTAATTTTAGGGATTAGATCTTTATGGGGATTCAATGGGGGTGGGTATTAGGTGGAGGAGATGAGATCGTGGTGCAACCAGGTATTTAACTTCTCTTTTTATAATGGGCTGGACTGAAATGACCAAATTACCCTCACATGGCAAGCACATAGGGTGTTTTAACAGAGATATTTAACTGATGTTAGGGCTAGGGACCAACCGAGTTCATTTTTTACAAGTTTTGGTACCACGCGTGTAATTAGTAAACCACTAGGACCAAGTCTGCAATTTTTGTAAAGCATAGGGACCAACCAAGCATTTAACTCCTAGTTATAGAGTGCAACTCATGATTAAAATAAAAAATACACGTGATACCAGAAGCTAATTTTTTTAATGGTCAACGAATCTTCTAAATGGGTTACTAACGAAATTCACTACATCGGGATACACTCGCCTTCGAACCGGGGGAAAACCCTCACCTAGGGCCAAAGAACGTGAACACTCCCCTGAAGGCACGACAGTGCGGTGAGGTAAACTCACTCAGTTTAAGGATCGAACTAGTGATTGCCGCCTACTCGCCTAGTCTCTCATCGTCACCAGGTGCCGCCGAAACTTAAAGGCGGGGACACGAATCAAACCTAAGTCACTTGGAATACCAAATATCTTCCTTATCCACCACCAGCTCAATTGTCCATGCTAGAAGATGCTAAGTTTATAAGGGTGAACGGAGTGGGTTCAGTAAAGTGGTCGGTACCGAATCCCACTCCACCGCCAACGTTTCACCGATTGGGAGAGAGGGAGGGAAGGGAGGAGAGAGATGGGTGTGTGGTGGGCTCTATTCCTTCTCAACCAATCACACATTTTTCTTTTTTTTTTAAATTGTTTACCTAAACCCCATTAGGTAAACCACTGCCAACATTTTTGAGCATTAGGTAAATAAATTATGTGACTTAACATGGCGATATGTGATTGGGTGAATTGGGAGTTTACCTGTTTGGAATAGGTAACCACTCCCCTCACCCTAAGGCTATAGGGTGTGGTCATGACCACCATGACCTTCCATTTTAGTGTCATGTAACCCACTTCTAATCCATCATTCAAAACCACTACCCTAAGAAGGGCTGCAAACGAACCAAACGTTCGGCGAACAGTTCGTGAACCGTTTGGCGGGAAGTTCGTTTGTGTTCGTTCGTTTATTAAACAAACGAAAACGAACAAGAAATTTCGTTCATTTAGTTAAATGAACAAACATGAACAAAGGTCATGTTGTCACACCCCGATTTCCACGTGTCACCGGTGGGCCCGGTGGGGGATTATCGTGACGTGGTTGGCAACATAATAGTCAAACAACACAATATGTATATGCACAGCGGAAGCAAAAGATAAATATATTACAATCCGAATATAAAGTAATATCAAGTATTACAACGGAAAGTAAAGGATCCACAGGCGGATCTTAAAACATAAACATTTTTCAACAGACTTTAGACGCCTAGAACTTGCAAGATTCCTTATTAATGTCCTGAGCAGCTTCCAGCCTATTACGTACTTGTACCTGTCACTTAGACTTTTGAAAATACGTCAGTTTTCACTGGTAAATACACTCAACCGACTCATTTGAAAAGAGTTTAAGAAAATTGGTTTAGGTGCACGAGGCATGTAAATATTTTGACACAATGATTAAAATGCACAAGGCAAAATTAATCTTTTATACTTGATTAAAATGCACAGAGGCAAAATTAATCTTTTATAACTCGGGATAAACTATATTTCATGTTATCAGTTTTACATAACTTGCTCTACATACGGGGCCCGGATCTATGCCGGTTCATGATTAACCGACACACCACTATTCCCTTATTGGGAATCCCTTATTGGGTATAATTAATTAATTAGCATATAGCATCTGTCAGGTGTATGCCTACACCTCGTGCTTAAGTCGTGGCCATTGCATCTAATGAGTCAAGGATATCCAGGACACGGTCGCATTAACCCCCAATGTTTCAGTCAAGTAATACGAATTAAAACAGGTTATTTGGATTTCCCGACTTATTGGTCTTTGAATCCCATACCTGACCATGCGGTATTTATATTACCGTATCCCAAGCCCGTAATAGGGAAAATAAGTTAAGAGTATTTACCTGAGCTAGCTCCTGTCTTAAATAGCAAGAATTACAATAACTCAGCCGTATTCACTTAAGTAAGCGTGGGTACAATTTACCGGAAGGCTCTAGTCTGGAATGATGGTATAAATAACCAATTAGAATGCTAACGGGTCTTTAATTAAGCCTAAGCTTAGACCGGTTAGTCTTACCGAAAGATACGGTTCAAACGCATGATTAAGCGAAGACCGGAATAGAATGTGTTTTAGACCCGAAAAGTTTGAAGACTTGTATAATATGGGTAATCTAACCACCTTCTGGATTTTGAGACAAAACCGATAAGGTTTGACCCGTTTAGGCTAATTTATGTAAACTAGTTACATAAATCGAACCGCACGCGTAATAAGCGTAACGGGTATACATATGAGCCATTTACAGGTTTCCTAAGTTAATATGCTTCATATATGTTGTGACATCAGTAAGATGTCGTTTATTATGCCCGAAATGAGTTTTAACACAAACTATGCCCCGTAGGGGTAGTTTGGTCATTTAAAAGGTTATAAAAGAGTTTAAGTATTTACCTGAGTTACAGGTCTGATGTAATCAGAAAAAATACTTATTTTACAAAGTTATAACAGTAGGATAAAGTATATATGTGAAATTTACCAATTATAACCAAACTATGCCCCGTAGGGGTATTTTGGTAATTTCACATAAGTCGAAAAGCTCAAAACTGAAGTCTGAGTTAAACAACTTTTGCTTACTGTTAAAACATTATAATTTTCCTCAAATATCAGTAGGTATCAACCCTTGTATGTTTAAAATGGTTTTAGTACATACTATGCGTTAAAAACGCTTAAAAGGCGATTAAAAGCCGTTTACGGGTTCGATACATAAATCTGACATTTTTATATCTCCAGAAGGCTTAAAATAATTTATTTATCATATGTGATCAGTAGCAAAAGGTTTGGAGTCGTTTAGATATGTAAAACTCATTTTATAGCCCGTAAGGGCAAAACCGACAATTACCGAATTAAGCCTACGACTATGAGTTATGCTCAGCCTAAAATTAATTAAAAATCTTTAAAAATCCCAAAATAATATATTACATCAGTGGGTAATAAATTTGATATCAAAAAGTAGGCTTAACTAGGCTATACGCTAATTACGCCGTTTTATTAACATAAAGCTTTCATTTTACGCGAATGAGCATAACTCTTAACCTACACCTCAAACTGATGTCAAATTTTGTATGCAAGTTTAAATATCAGTAGGTAAGGTTTTTACTCTTTTACATTTCCAAAAATCACGTTTTAAAGTGAAAAGGGCATAATGGTCAACATATGAGCAATTAACGGAATCATGCGTATTAATTGGTTAACTAATGAACCATGGTGTATAATCACAGAGGGTTATACTAGCATGTAACCTGGTCCAAATGAAGCTCTAAGGTATTTCTAAATCATACCAAAACGGGTCAGAACTGAAGTCAAAGCAAAAGTCAAAGCTTTGCGACTTTCGGTTCCGAACTGGGTCTAAACAGTAAATTGTCGGGTTGAACATGTTTAGACATGTTCTTATACTAATTACCAAGTTATATTAATGATCAAACAGGTTGTATGTGTTCTACAATGCTAATCATGCATAAATTAGAAATTAAGTATCCAGTTGACTTTTTAATAGCAAGTTTGACCCGACATTTGACCTAGTTAGAGTGGGAATCAGGGGGGACCCTTTTAAGGGTTTATTACCCACATAATTACCAACTTATAACTACTTTAAATTCGACTAATCACTGGACCATTAGTGATTAATTGTTAAGTCAACCGTTAATTACGACGGTTTGACTTTTAAGCTAAAACTAAGCAAAAACTTAACTAAGAGAGGTTAAGCAAACTTACCAAGGTCCTAAGCACGATTAGTGATCACTTGAGAGAGTCTTGAGCTCTAGAAATGATCAGGAATGCAAGAGGAAGGTGTGAAGAACAATGGTTGCACATCATGGCCTTTTATAGTGCTTGGAACCTCATGGATTGTTGACAACATGCTCTATAACTGATGTTTGATCAATAACAAGTGTCCCTAAATGTCTAGGGGGTGTTTAGGGGTCAAGCAAGATGAGGAAAATCGTTCATAAGGCGTTTACAAGGGCTATAGCAGACAAGAATCCAAGAAAATCCAAGAAATTAAGAATTCTGTCCAGATAAGGCAGTCGCGTAGTGCGACTGCATATGATGTTAGTGCTCGCGCTACGTGAGCCCATGGTGTCATCCAACAACATTTTCCTTAATTGCAGTTTTGGTCCCTGACCCTTTTAAAGGTCGCTTTCATGTCTTGTTTTGCACATTGAGCCCTTGAAATTAACACATAAGGGCTTTAAGACATTTACCCACTTTGTTAAGTCCCCGGTTAACTTTATTGTTACCCAAAAAGTCCTAACTTTCAACGTTGACGCTTTAACCCCTCGCACACGAATTTGAGCATAACTTTCTCATACGATAACGAAACTTTAGGAAATTTATATCGTACATTCTAGTGAGCATAATTAACCGTTACAAAGCTTCGGGTTTTTCGAAAGGTCACTCAGAGGTATAACTTAAACATGTTGACACATTTAACCCCTGTAGTTTGTAATCTCTCACTTTCCTTCATATTTCGTTCGTATGATCCATGATTTATTCGTTTGAAGGTATGAGCATCATGTAGGTTAATATATAATATATTTATTCACTGTTGACATTTAGAACTCGTATATTCACATACTTTCCATGATTGCCAACCTTAATCCTTTTATAACATTCTTTCACACGTTCAAACATATGACACGTGTCAACACATTATAGGACGTGAATTTTCGAGGTGTTACAGTCATGTTCGTTCGTTTATGTTCGTGAACGTTCGGTAACGTGTCTGTTTGTGTTCGATAGTTCATTAGTGTTTTTAGTCTATTTAAATACTTCAAAATTCTGACAAATTAAATATCCAATAAGTGTCAGTGTATTATATATTATGTTCATGAAACGATTGTTTGTGTTCGTTTGTTTCCATTTGTGTCCATGAACATTAGTTTGTGCTCATTTGTGTTCATCAACGTTCGTTTTTGTTCGTTGCCTAAAATTAACAAACAAACACAAACGAATATGAACAAGTTTATTTTCTTAACAAACAAACACGAACATAAAATATCGTTCGATAAGTATTCGTGAACGGTTCGCGAACACATATATTTCTTAATAAAAGGACACGAACAAGGTCTTGTTTGTGTTCGTTCGGTTCGTTTGCAGCCTTGACCCTAAGGGTGTGGTCATGACCTAAACCACTAGCCTTTTATTTATTTTAATTTATCTTTGTCTAAAGAAAAATGAATTGATTTGTTGAAAAATGGAAAAGAGGACCATGGTTGCCATGGTTTAATCCATACAAAGCATGGTGGATCAATCAAAAGGGGTGATGTAGTCTTCCATTCATGTTCTTAGATGGCAAATTATGTTCAACCATGACCCCACACCTTATATAGCCTAATGCCAAATTAGTGATAGGAATAGCAGTGTGTGAAAGCATTTATTGTCTAAAGTCAAATAAACAATCTTTTTTTTTCGAACGGCCGACTCAAATAAAACAATCTAACAAATTACTTTTTAGGCTATCACAACTGGAATTTAAGAACGGGAATGGAGCTGAGAGGAGAGCAGCGGTGGACGAATGTCCCTTACCGGAAAAACCGAAGAGACGGAGGCGAACAACGACCAGTAACAACCTTCTATGTAACCAACTTACCGGGAGGTGTATCAAAGTCACTATTATGGAAGGCCTTTCAACCACACGGAAAGGTTAAGGACGCATATGTTGCGAAGAAGAGGGATTCCCGGGGAAAGTATTTTTGGTTTCGTGAGGCTTGAAGGAGTGGCAGACATAAACGAAACCCTTCGTGGTATGAATACCGTCAGGATTTTTGAGGCAAAGCTGAATGCATCCGTTGCGAAGTATGATAAGGACCACAAAAAATTTAAACAGGTGGGGTACAGGCAGAAGTACATTCCGGTGGGTGTGAAGACACAGATCAGATCTGAGGTGAATCCGGCTCTGGGAAGAGCCACAATGGGAGTTAATCTGGCACCTATTAAGGTGGTCGGGGGCACTACTTTTGCCGACATAGTAGTAGGGGCGTCAGGTAATGGAGACAGAGAAAAAAAGAAATTGGAATACGATGGTAAGACAGCCATGTTCCCCGACCATTGCATGATGAGATCCTTGGTTGGGGAGGCGCGGGATACAAATGCGGTGAAAAAGATCCGGCCCTTGTTGAACAATGTTGGTTGTGGGGATAGTTCAGTTAGCTACATTGGAGGTATGAGGTTCTTGATTACCTTTAAAGAGAAAAGGAGGGCTCTGGAGTTCGATCGTAATGAGGATAACGGGTGGAAGGAGGTTTTCTTGTCACTGGAACTATGGGAGGGCCAGGTAGTCCCTCTTGGGCGGTTGGCGTGGATTAAAGTATTTGGGGCACCATTACAAATACGAGAGGGACATTTTTTCGATTCAGTAGGGAACCTGTTTGGAAGGGTGGTGTGTGGGTCGGAATTCTCTTGGTTGTCGCCGGATAATTCGTATGGTAGATGTGGGATTCTAACCGAATCTGGGAAGAGTATTCAAGAGGAGGTTCTTGTGACTTGGAAAGGGATGCAATTTGTAGTCTGGGTAATGGAAGAAGTTAATCCAACTTCCCATTCTTTTCTGGAAGAGTTAGTCTCAACAATTAAGATCATGACAATATCGTCGGAGGAATCAGTGGCAAAGGATTCTGAAGAATTAGAAGAAGGGGAGATCCAACATATGGAAGTCGAATCGCCGACATAGGTAGCTCAGGCGGATCAGTCGCCGGTTCGGGTTCACAAGGAAGATGAAAGGTTGGGGGAATTGCATGGGGAAAGGAAAAGTTTGCATGGGGAAGGGGTGCTAGAAAAATCCAATGATGTGCAACTGTCAGAAAGCAACCAACCTTGCACGCCTACTGGTGGGTCCGTAGCAGCGGGTTTCAACTATGATGGGCCTGAGTTGTTGTGGGCAAGGCTGTGAAGCCAGGTGTGGGCCTGCTTAATAAATCTAGAAAAAGACCCAGACTTTGTAGAAGTCCTCCTTTTGGCACTGAAGATGAGTTTGGTGGGACCCGTTTAAATGAGAACCAAGTATTTCCCTTTTCTGCCAAATCGTTGGATTTAAATACTCCAGCAACCTTATCTGGGGGAGAGACCATATTAGAGGTCAATGGTCATGGTAACGGTGCCCCGTTAGAAGACGCGCAAAATGCCGGCGAAGATGACGGGGTTCTGGAAACGGTACCGATTGCTGGGAACTCAGAGAATGGTACAGTTGTAGTTAACTCGGATCAGTACGTGCAGCAAGAAGTCGAGGCCACCGTCCAGGCAGGTCAATCGGTGGGTTTCCAGGTTAACGGATTCAAAGAGCAAGTCGCAGATGTAATTCTTGGTGAAGGAGAAACTGATATTTTACAATGAATTACTTAACTGTGAACCTCAGGGGAGTCGGAGACTCCAGAAAAGTGGATTGGGTGCGGGGTTTGAAGACGGCTCACGGCGCTCACTTTGTAGCCATCCAGGAAACTAAAGTGGCAGGTAACCTTAAGTTTTCGGTTAATAATTTTTGGGGGAGATCCATTGTGGATTTCGAATCGGTAGAGGCGGTGGGCCGATTCGGAGGTCTTTTATCTCTTTGGAACCCTGCTGTTTTCACGAAGACAGCGGTGAAGAAGAATCGGTTTTTTTTGTTAGTAACTGGGAACTTATGTCCGTCTGGCGAAAAGGTAAACATTGTTAACGTCTATGCTCCTAATGATCCGATTACACGAAGGGGGCTATGGGCTGAATTAAACGAGGTTAGATATGCGGAGTCGGGTATGTGGGTTTTCTTAGGGGCCTTCAATGACGTTCGGGATGCTTCAGAGAGGTTGAACTCTGAATTTATATCCCTCAATGCCATGTTTTTTAATCAATTCATTGCAGGAGCAGACTTGTTTGAATATAACATGGGGGGTCGCCAATTCACCTACCACTAGGATAACGGGCAAAAATTTAGCAAGTTAGATCGGTATCTGGTGTGTAGGGACTTCAAAAACAAATGGCCCTCAGCCTTAGTGGAGGCCTTGGCAAACATAGTATCGGACCATTCCCCTGTTCTGTTATCCACGGTTCAAACGGATTTCGGGCCAATCTCTACAAGAATATTTAATTCTTGGATGGAATTCCCGGGATTCATGGAGTATGTGGAAAAGCTATTTGGGTGGTTCCGATTCAATGGCCCGGCGGATTTGGCTTTGTTCACAAAGTTAAAATGGGTAAAATTACGTGCAAAGGTATGGGTAATAGACTGTAAGACTTCGAGAGATGGGTCATACAATGAGAGGCTGAATAAATTGGATGACTTAGAGATGTTGGCGGAATCTAGAGCTCTTCTCCCGAACGAACTCGAGGATAGGGCAGCATGTAGAAACTTCATATTAGAGGCGGATAAGGCTAAACTATTGGATTTGAAACAAAAATCAAGAGTGAGGTGGGCCTTGGAAGGGGACGAAAACACTTCATTTTTCCATAGGGCCGTGAATGCAAACATGTCTAATAACCGCATTAATGGCCTGTGGATCAATGGGGTACGGGAAACATCTCCTCCGCTAATTAAAGATCATGTGTGCTCTTTCTTTACAAAAAAATTTGAGGAACCAGTGGTTTGTAGACCAAAACTAGTATGTCCTAATTTGGCAGTATTATCTGAGCTAGACGCGGACTCCTTGGTCGGGCCGTTCACGTTGGAGGAGGTAAAGAAAGGAGTGTGGGATTGCGATGGGGATCGGGCACCGGGGCCCGATGGTATTAATTTTCTGTTTCTAAAAAAATGCTGGGAACTTTTAAAAAATGACTTTATGAGATTGTTTGAAGAATTTTTTCACTCCGCCTACATGAGTCCTGGTTGCCACTCGTCTTTTATAGCCTTAGTACCAAAGTGAAAAGACCCCGGTGGACTTGCGGATTACCGTCCTATTAGCTTGATCGGGTGTGTGAACAAAGTCATTTCTAAAGTCTTGGTGAATAGACTAAAGCCGGTTATTCATTCATTAATATCCGAGGAACAAACGGCTTTTTTTTGCGAATAGGAGTATACTAGACGGAGCTTTAATACTTAACGAGGTGATCCGTGGATGAGGCGAAATAAAAAAGAAGGGCTTATTTTTAAAGTGGATATAGAAAAGGTGTATGACTCGCTAAGTTGGGATTTCCTACAATCAATTATGGCTCAAATGGGATTTCCGCTTTTATGGCAAAGATGGGTTATGGCGACGGTAAAGAACGCCCGTGCTTCAGTGTTAGTAAATGGTTCCCCGACACAAGAATTCCAATGTTTTAGGGGATTACGGCAAGGCGATCCCTTATCTCCGTTCTTGTTTATCATAGCTATGGAGGCGCTTACCAGAGTAATGAAACAAGCTTTGGTGACGGGTCTTTTTAATGGGATTTCTTGTACTCCATATGGGCCATGTATATCACACTTTCTTTACGCCGACGACGTGATTTTTATTGGGGAATGGTCATTACAAAATGTTCTAAACCTCAATAGAATTCTAAGATGTTTTTACCTTTCATCGGGTCTTCGGGTAAACTTAGCCAAAAGCCGTTTGTATGGGGTTGGGGTCCCGGAAAATCAGATTCTTACGTTGGCGGCGGTCCTTAGATGTCAAAGCGGGAATTTCCCGTTTACACACTTGGGGCTTCAAGTCGGCGCAAATATGAATTTGAGCAAAAATTGGGATCCCGTTGTAAGAATATTTGAAAAGCGTTTGTCTATTTGGAAAGCGGATACACTATCTTTTGGTGGGAGGGCAACGTTGATTAAGTCGGTATTGAATTCCTTACCTACCTACTATTTTTCGCTATATAAAGCGCCACTACAGGTTATCAAAAGATTGGAGAGATTGAGAAAAGACTTTCTATGGGGCTCGATTCCGGAAAAAATCAAAGATGAATTGGGTGGCGTGGCAGAATGCCATGACTCCTAAGGATTACCTTTTTGGCGAAGACGACGAAACAACGGAACACCTTTTTGTTTTTTTGCGGATTTGCGATGCAGATATGGGAGTATGTTGCAAGCTGGTGTAAATTTGGAGCTTTCTATGTGTTAGAACTTAAGGATTTGGTTAATTTCCATAACCAAATTCGTGGTTCGCCAAAGTGGCGGAGGGCCGTCTACACAGTTATGCAAACTACAATTTGGTGTTTATGGAAAAATAGGAATGAAGTGGTTTTCAACAGAAAACAACCACACTTGGCGAAGGTAAAAGAAGACATTAAGACTCTTGGGTATTTGTGGATTAAAAATAGATCCAAATCCCGAGTTAACATGGACGAAGTGGTGCGATTTTGATATGGCGAGCATTTAGACTTGAATGTAATGTAATGTTTATGTTGGTTGGTGTATGTAATATTCTTCCGGTTAACAATTGTTGTCCGGATGATGCAATAAAAGTTTCGTTGGTCTTTCAAAAAAAATCACAACTGGAATTTACATTTTTTATAAGATCACGTGATGATGCACAAATACACATAGAACATGGCCTCTACGGATCTTGTGCCAACTTCATTTTGAAAAGCACGTGCAACACCTACTACGCTTTTGGAGTCAGTAAAACAAGTATAGTTATATTTAATTTTTTAATATTAAATGCATTTACTAAGGTAATTAGTCATGTAAACATATATACCAGCACTCTTCATTTAACTTAAGCACACACAGAATACAACAGCTTTTGTGTTGGCTCTTACATTATATCTCCTTTTAAGTTTTCAAATTTCAGTCGATTAAAACACTTCACTCACTTTTACTTGATCCACAATAATGGCGTCCTTCATGAAAGAGTTTGAACATCTTAAAATCCCTCTTGAAGACTTAAAAAAAGCCACCAACAATTTTGGTAGCAAAGTCATTGGAGTTGGTGGATTTGGGGATGTGTACGAAGGTGAAGTTTCTCACTCTAGGGGGAGAAGCAAGGTTGCTATTAAGCGTTTGAATAGTAAATGTGGGCAAGGATACTCTGAGTTCTTAAAGGAGATTGTGATGCTTTCTCGTTGCAAACACAAGAATCTGATCTCTCTCCTCGGATTTTGTGACGAGGATGGTGAGAAGATCCTTGTGTACGAGCATGCATCTAATGGAAGCCTCGATCGTCATTTAAGCTCCCCTACTCTCACGTGGATAGATCGTATCAAGATATGCCTTGATGCTGCGAAGGGGTTAGCCCACCTTCATGATCCCAAGGACACTCACCAAAGAGTTATCCATAGAGATATAAAAAGTGGCAACATCCTGCTAGATGACAACTGGAACGCTAAACTTTCTGATATGGGATTTTCAAAAATAGGACCGGCTAATCAGAAGCACACGTATGTGATCACCAACGCTGCAGGTACCCTTGGCTACTGTGATCCCCAGTATATGAAGACGTACTCCCTAACCAAAGAATCAGACATATACTCTTTTGGTGTCGTCTTATTTGAAGTCCTATGTGGGAGATTATGCTACACCAACCAGTTAGAGATTTTAGTGCCTAAATGGAAAAAAAGCTACGAAGATAACAAGTTACGCCAAATTATCTTTAAAGATCTCACGCCACATATGGACCCAACTTCGTTGAAAACTTTTTCAGACATTGCATTCCAGTGTTTGCAGGACTCTCGTGAACGACGCCCAACAACGTCTTTTCTTGTGAAAAAGCTTGAGATTGCACTTCAGTTTCAAAAGCGTCATGATATGAATATGACTAATGTTCCCACTTCTCACAAATCCAGACGCATTGATGAATTGAGCGTACCTCTCTCCAATGGCAAAGAGGTGCTCTTTCTTAACACGGGCAAAGTGGTAATTAGCTACTTTGATAGTACAATGCCTTTCACAGCTGTTGATCTTTTTTGCGCAAAAGTAGAGACAACGGGGAAAAGCATATATGGGAGTGATTATAAGGCAACATTAGAAAATGGTTTTGAAGTTGTAGTAAAAAGACTGAGAGTAAAGGTTACTAAAAGTGATACGGAATTTGAAGCTGAATTAGAATTTATTGGGAAAGTTAGGCATCCGAATCTTTTAGCACCGAGGGCTTGTTATTTGGATCCAAATGGAGATAAAATTCTCGTTTTTGATTACATGCGCAAAGGAAGCCTTGCTGCTTTTCTCCATGGTAAGTGGCACCTAGCCCCCATGTTCTTCCGTTATTATTTTATTATTCTTCTTTATGCAAGCAAACAAGAATAAAAAAAACATTGTTCTCACTTTTCGTAACCGCTAAACAACCAGCCCGGTTGGCTGGTTCGCTACTCCTTAATCGTATTCATTTGGACTGGCTGGTTATGATGGTGACTAGGTGAATGTGGACTATTATGCTAGAATTGTTAATTTTGTTTTCCAATATATCATTGCTTATTTATTACTAATATACCTTCATGTTTTGTTAATACATCAAATCCACACCCAAAGATAACGTACAGTAGTTTCATAATTTACTTTACGTTAACTATTACCTCAACTGGTTTTTAAACGGGTTAGTTTAGCCCATTCCAACCAGTAAATAATGTGGCTGCGGTAACGCTATGAAAATATTGCATAAAAACGGTAACTAGGTTATTTAAACGGCTTTAAGACATTTACCCACTTTGTTAAGTCCCCGGTTAACTTTATTGTTACCCAAAAAGTCCTAACTTTCAACGTTGACGCTTTAACCCCTCGCACACGAATTTGAGCATAACTTTCTCATACGATAACGAAACTTTAGGAAATTTATATCGTACATTCTAGTGAGCATAATTAACCGTTACAAAGCTTCGGGTTTTTCGAAAGGTCACTCAGAGGTATAACTTAAACATGTTGACACATTTAACCCCTGTAGTTTGTAATCTCTCACTTTCCTTCATATTTCGTTCGTATGATCCATGATTTATTCGTTTGAAGGTATGAGCATCATGTAGGTTAATATATAATATATTTATTCACTGTTGACATTTAGAACTCGTATATTCACATACTTTCCATGATTGCCAACCTTAATCCTTTTATAACATTCTTTCACACGTTCAAACATATGACACGTGTCAACACATTATAGGACGTGAATTTTCGAGGTGTTACAGTCATGTTCGTTCGTTTATGTTCGTGAACGTTCGGTAACGTGTCTGTTTGTGTTCGATAGTTCATTAGTGTTTTTAGTCTATTTAAATACTTCAAAATTCTGACAAATTAAATATCCAATAAGTGTCAGTGTATTATATATTATGTTCATGAAACGATTGTTTGTGTTCGTTTGTTTCCATTTGTGTCCATGAACATTAGTTTGTGCTCATTTGTGTTCATCAACGTTCGTTTTTGTTCGTTGCCTAAAATTAACAAACAAACACAAACGAATATGAACAAGTTTATTTTCTTAACAAACAAACACGAACATAAAATATCGTTCGATAAGTATTCGTGAACGGTTCGCGAACACATATATTTCTTAATAAAAGGACACGAACAAGGTCTTGTTTGTGTTCGTTCGGTTCGTTTGCAGCCTTGACCCTAAGGGTGTGGTCATGACCTAAACCACTAGCCTTTTATTTATTTTAATTTATCTTTGTCTAAAGAAAAATGAATTGATTTGTTGAAAAATGGAAAAGAGGACCATGGTTGCCATGGTTTAATCCATACAAAGCATGGTGGATCAATCAAAAGGGGTGATGTAGTCTTCCATTCATGTTCTTAGATGGCAAATTATGTTCAACCATGACCCCACACCTTATATAGCCTAATGCCAAATTAGTGATAGGAATAGCAGTGTGTGAAAGCATTTATTGTCTAAAGTCAAATAAACAATCTTTTTTTTTCGAACGGCCGACTCAAATAAAACAATCTAACAAATTACTTTTTAGGCTATCACAACTGGAATTTAAGAACGGGAATGGAGCTGAGAGGAGAGCAGCGGTGGACGAATGTCCCTTACCGGAAAAACCGAAGAGACGGAGGCGAACAACGACCAGTAACAACCTTCTATGTAACCAACTTACCGGGAGGTGTATCAAAGTCACTATTATGGAAGGCCTTTCAACCACACGGAAAGGTTAAGGACGCATATGTTGCGAAGAAGAGGGATTCCCGGGGAAAGTATTTTTGGTTTCGTGAGGCTTGAAGGAGTGGCAGACATAAACGAAACCCTTCGTGGTATGAATACCGTCAGGATTTTTGAGGCAAAGCTGAATGCATCCGTTGCGAAGTATGATAAGGACCACAAAAAATTTAAACAGGTGGGGTACAGGCAGAAGTACATTCCGGTGGGTGTGAAGACACAGATCAGATCTGAGGTGAATCCGGCTCTGGGAAGAGCCACAATGGGAGTTAATCTGGCACCTATTAAGGTGGTCGGGGGCACTACTTTTGCCGACATAGTAGTAGGGGCGTCAGGTAATGGAGACAGAGAAAAAAAGAAATTGGAATACGATGGTAAGACAGCCATGTTCCCCGACCATTGCATGATGAGATCCTTGGTTGGGGAGGCGCGGGATACAAATGCGGTGAAAAAGATCCGGCCCTTGTTGAACAATGTTGGTTGTGGGGATAGTTCAGTTAGCTACATTGGAGGTATGAGGTTCTTGATTACCTTTAAAGAGAAAAGGAGGGCTCTGGAGTTCGATCGTAATGAGGATAACGGGTGGAAGGAGGTTTTCTTGTCACTGGAACTATGGGAGGGCCAGGTAGTCCCTCTTGGGCGGTTGGCGTGGATTAAAGTATTTGGGGCACCATTACAAATACGAGAGGGACATTTTTTCGATTCAGTAGGGAACCTGTTTGGAAGGGTGGTGTGTGGGTCGGAATTCTCTTGGTTGTCGCCGGATAATTCGTATGGTAGATGTGGGATTCTAACCGAATCTGGGAAGAGTATTCAAGAGGAGGTTCTTGTGACTTGGAAAGGGATGCAATTTGTAGTCTGGGTAATGGAAGAAGTTAATCCAACTTCCCATTCTTTTCTGGAAGAGTTAGTCTCAACAATTAAGATCATGACAATATCGTCGGAGGAATCAGTGGCAAAGGATTCTGAAGAATTAGAAGAAGGGGAGATCCAACATATGGAAGTCGAATCGCCGACATAGGTAGCTCAGGCGGATCAGTCGCCGGTTCGGGTTCACAAGGAAGATGAAAGGTTGGGGGAATTGCATGGGGAAAGGAAAAGTTTGCATGGGGAAGGGGTGCTAGAAAAATCCAATGATGTGCAACTGTCAGAAAGCAACCAACCTTGCACGCCTACTGGTGGGTCCGTAGCAGCGGGTTTCAACTATGATGGGCCTGAGTTGTTGTGGGCAAGGCTGTGAAGCCAGGTGTGGGCCTGCTTAATAAATCTAGAAAAAGACCCAGACTTTGTAGAAGTCCTCCTTTTGGCACTGAAGATGAGTTTGGTGGGACCCGTTTAAATGAGAACCAAGTATTTCCCTTTTCTGCCAAATCGTTGGATTTAAATACTCCAGCAACCTTATCTGGGGGAGAGACCATATTAGAGGTCAATGGTCATGGTAACGGTGCCCCGTTAGAAGACGCGCAAAATGCCGGCGAAGATGACGGGGTTCTGGAAACGGTACCGATTGCTGGGAACTCAGAGAATGGTACAGTTGTAGTTAACTCGGATCAGTACGTGCAGCAAGAAGTCGAGGCCACCGTCCAGGCAGGTCAATCGGTGGGTTTCCAGGTTAACGGATTCAAAGAGCAAGTCGCAGATGTAATTCTTGGTGAAGGAGAAACTGATATTTTACAATGAATTACTTAACTGTGAACCTCAGGGGAGTCGGAGACTCCAGAAAAGTGGATTGGGTGCGGGGTTTGAAGACGGCTCACGGCGCTCACTTTGTAGCCATCCAGGAAACTAAAGTGGCAGGTAACCTTAAGTTTTCGGTTAATAATTTTTGGGGGAGATCCATTGTGGATTTCGAATCGGTAGAGGCGGTGGGCCGATTCGGAGGTCTTTTATCTCTTTGGAACCCTGCTGTTTTCACGAAGACAGCGGTGAAGAAGAATCGGTTTTTTTTGTTAGTAACTGGGAACTTATGTCCGTCTGGCGAAAAGGTAAACATTGTTAACGTCTATGCTCCTAATGATCCGATTACACGAAGGGGGCTATGGGCTGAATTAAACGAGGTTAGATATGCGGAGTCGGGTATGTGGGTTTTCTTAGGGGCCTTCAATGACGTTCGGGATGCTTCAGAGAGGTTGAACTCTGAATTTATATCCCTCAATGCCATGTTTTTTAATCAATTCATTGCAGGAGCAGACTTGTTTGAATATAACATGGGGGGTCGCCAATTCACCTACCACTAGGATAACGGGCAAAAATTTAGCAAGTTAGATCGGTATCTGGTGTGTAGGGACTTCAAAAACAAATGGCCCTCAGCCTTAGTGGAGGCCTTGGCAAACATAGTATCGGACCATTCCCCTGTTCTGTTATCCACGGTTCAAACGGATTTCGGGCCAATCTCTACAAGAATATTTAATTCTTGGATGGAATTCCCGGGATTCATGGAGTATGTGGAAAAGCTATTTGGGTGGTTCCGATTCAATGGCCCGGCGGATTTGGCTTTGTTCACAAAGTTAAAATGGGTAAAATTACGTGCAAAGGTATGGGTAATAGACTGTAAGACTTCGAGAGATGGGTCATACAATGAGAGGCTGAATAAATTGGATGACTTAGAGATGTTGGCGGAATCTAGAGCTCTTCTCCCGAACGAACTCGAGGATAGGGCGGCATGTAGAAACTTCATATTAGAGGCGGATAAGGCTAAACTATTGGATTTGAAACAAAAATCAAGAGTGAGGTGGGCCTTGGAAGGGGACGAAAACACTTCATTTTTCCATAGGGCCGTGAATGCAAACATGTCTAATAACCGCATTAATGGCCTGTGGATCAATGGGGTACGGGAAACATCTCCTCCGCTAATTAAAGATCATGTGTGCTCTTTCTTTACAAAAAAATTTGAGGAACCAGTGGTTTGTAGACCAAAACTAGTATGTCCTAATTTGGCAGTATTATCTGAGCTAGACGCGGACTCCTTGGTCGGGCCGTTCACGTTGGAGGAGGTAAAGAAAGGAGTGTGGGATTGCGATGGGGATCGGGCACCGGGGCCCGATGGTATTAATTTTCTGTTTCTAAAAAAATGCTGGGAACTTTTAAAAAATGACTTTATGAGATTGTTTGAAGAATTTTTTCACTCCGCCTACATGAGTCCTGGTTGCCACTCGTCTTTTATAGCCTTAGTACCAAAGTGAAAAGACCCCGGTGGACTTGCGGATTACCGTCCTATTAGCTTGATCGGGTGTGTGAACAAAGTCATTTCTAAAGTCTTGGTGAATAGACTAAAGCCGGTTATTCATTCATTAATATCCGAGGAACAAACGGCTTTTTTTTGCGAATAGGAGTATACTAGACGGAGCTTTAATACTTAACGAGGTGATCCGTGGATGAGGCGAAATAAAAAAGAAGGGCTCATTTTTAAAGTGGATATAGAAAAGGTGTATGACTCGCTAAGTTGGGATTTCCTACAATCAATTATGGCTCAAATGGGATTTCCGCTTTTATGGCAAAGATGGGTTATGGCGACGGTAAAGAACGCCCGTGCTTCAGTGTTAGTAAATGGTTCCCCGACACAAGAATTCCAATGTTTTAGGGGATTACGGCAAGGCGATCCCTTATCTCCGTTCTTGTTTATCATAGCTATGGAGGCGCTTACCAGAGTAATGAAACAAGCTTTGGTGACGGGTCTTTTTAATGGGATTTCTTGTACTCCATATGGGCCATGTATATCACACTTTCTTTACGCCGACGACGTGATTTTTATTGGGGAATGGTCATTACAAAATGTTCTAAACCTCAATAGAATTCTAAGATGTTTTTACCTTTCATCGGGTCTTCGGGTAAACTTAGCCAAAAGCCGTTTGTATGGGGTTGGGGTCCCGGAAAATCAGATTCTTACGTTGGCGGCGGTCCTTAGATGTCAAAGCGGGAATTTCCCGTTTACACACTTGGGGCTTCAAGTCGGCGCAAATATGAATTTGAGCAAAAATTGGGATCCCGTTGTAAGAATATTTGAAAAGCGTTTGTCTATTTGGAAAGCGGATACACTATCTTTTGGTGGGAGGGCAACGTTGATTAAGTCGGTATTGAATTCCTTACCTACCTACTATTTTTCGCTATATAAAGCGCCACTACAGGTTATCAAAAGATTGGAGAGATTGAGAAAAGACTTTCTATGGGGCTCGATTCCGGAAAAAATCAAAGATGAATTGGGTGGCGTGGCAGAATGCCATGACTCCTAAGGATTACCTTTTTGGCGAAGACGACGAAACAACGGAACACCTTTTTGTTTTTTTGCGGATTTGCGATGCAGATATGGGAGTATGTTGCAAGCTGGTGTAAATTTGGAGCTTTCTATGTGTTAGAACTTAAGGATTTGGTTAATTTCCATAACCAAATTCGTGGTTCGCCAAAGTGGCGGAGGGCCGTCTACACAGTTATGCAAACTACAATTTGGTGTTTATGGAAAAATAGGAATGAAGTGGTTTTCAACAGAAAACAACCACACTTGGCGAAGGTAAAAGAAGACATTAAGACTCTTGGGTATTTGTGGATTAAAAATAGATCCAAATCCCGAGTTAACATGGACGAAGTGGTGCGATTTTGATATGGCGAGCATTTAGACTTGAATGTAA